>BMAU01021346.1:0-1200000 GCA_019973935.1 Trichonephila clavipes | reverse complement strand
GGGGAAGTCGGTAGCCGAGTGGTCAAGGCACCAGACAATGAACCCTAGAACATACGTTCGTGTCCCAAAGCTTCCCTGGCTGTGATACAGTATTATCTGTGATACCTGACCACGTAAGAAAAGAATCTGTGATATTAAGGGGCCCCTTACCCTTTTATTTTCTGTTCATTTATTTTGCATTGAATATTTAAAGTACCATTTAAGAACTGAAAATTTTTGTTCCCCTCAAGTTTTAAAAAATTTAATGTCCATTAAATTGGAAATTTTTTCTGTATTGTTTAAATATGATATAAATCAATTAAAAAATTTAAAGGAATATGGATAGATATGCACTTTCTAACAAAAAATTAATAATTTTGATCAACCAAAATAATTATGACGTACAAAATTCCAATGAAACTAAATAATATTTTTGCAGTAATAAAAAGTTCATCACAAAATGACGTTTATTTCTAAAAAAAAGAAAAGAAAGATTTAGCCGTGTTGCATGATTCTTCAAGAATAGTAAAAAAATATACTTGGTACATAATATTTATTTTATCTTTATATTTGTCTTCTTTTTTTAAAAAAAACATTGAAATTTTAAAATGTTTTAAGTAATTAAAAATTATGAGGGTTAATGAATATTTAAAACTTTGAAAGAAAAGAATTTTTTTTTTCTTTTTATGCAATGAATTTATTTTAAAAAAATAATAAAAATCTTCAAAAAAAAATCATAAAATATATCTCTATCTCAAGCATCTTTATTCTTTTTCTTATTAAACACTATACGAATTTATTTCTTTTTCTTTCAGATTTGCATACAAAAAAAAATTATTTTAAATTTCCAGCTTAATTTAAAAAATTATATTGGGTGAAGAATAAAAGTTCTCTTAACAGGTAAAAATGAATAAAAATATAGTCATAAAATATCGAAAAAGAAGTTATTAAATCCATAGTACCGCTATAATCACTAAAAAAAATATCCACAACAAACGTTTTTTTTTTTTTTTTTTTTCAAATTCTAAAGAAAGACTTTCATTTCTAAAAATGCTTCAAAATCAGCAATTCAGTTGGTTGCACGGGAAAATTTTTTAAAAATACGTAAAAAGATTATTTATACATTTGTAATAAATCATAAAAACATATACTCAAACATTGTTTCCAATAACCAAATATTAATTTCTTCCTTTTTAATATCAATGAATCCAAATATTTTCAACAACGAGAATTTTTGAAAAAAAAAACGCGGCGAAATACGATGAATTTTAAATATTTACTTACAAAAAAAAGAAAAAGAAATGTGCCAAAAAGAATAAAAAAACTCAAACATGCGTCAGCTGACATGACTATAGTTTTATTTTTATAAATATAATTTTTATAGATCTATTTATTTTTGTTATTTTGGTTCAAAATATATTCTGTAGATGGCCCCAGTATCCTTCGCTATTCGTACAAGGATCCCTATTGTAAGTAGATGAGTAATGCACACAGTAATTTTTCAAAGGGGAGGGTCGAATGTCCACCTCTCTCGTCTCATACCCCAAAACGCTGCGAAACATATTCTTTTTCATTTTAGTGATTGTTGGGGACAAAAAATTGTTAAAAATAAATTATTGAATAAATAACTAGCATAAATTAATAAAATTAATTTTTTTAATAAGAAATACTTCATAACATTTTATGTACTATATACATAGGATTAAAATCAATTGAATAAAAAATAAAGGGCTGGCAGGGGTCTGGACCCCCCCGTGTGGAGTATATAGTTCTCGCGAATGGTGGTTTAAGCCAACTTCCAAGAACTTGTTAAAATCCCCCAAGTTCCCTTACATCAATGTTACTTAAAGTATGTATTAATAAGCATACAATTTTTAAAAAGATGATCAGATTTAATTTTCAAATGAACTTTACCTAATTTCTTCACAAAATACAGCTTAAATTGATAAAAATAGCCAAGCGAATGTGGCTTGTCTTATGTATACCTGTAGGCTTAATTCTATAAAGATATAAAAAAAACTGCAGTATGCTATAATTTTTGGAATCATTTTATGACACTATTACTTTGTGGAATGTATTTCATAGCCTTTTTTTACCCCTTAATATATAAAAGAACACATAACATATATTTAATGAGAAATTTTACATTGAGATAAAATATCGAATTTTTTGGGAAGAAAAAATGAAAATTTTTAATTATTTTGATTAAAATCCTTTGTTTGCTTCTTTAGAATCTAAAGGGCAAAGTTACGCTACACGCATTCTCTCTCTCTTTATATATATATATTTAATAATTCTTCACTGTAGGGAGACATACATCATTAGAACACTGAAAATGAAACATACGAAAACAGAAAAAATTGGAATTTAAAACAGATATTAGAATTTAAAAAGGATTATATATGTATGTAATTTGCAGTATTATGATGAATAACATTAGTAATTTACAGAATGTTGTCATATTTTTTTAAAAATATGTGTGTTTCTTAAGTTATAGTGAATATAATTATGATTATAGATTTGATTTAATATTATTTTAAACTGCCAAAGGGAAAGATTCTATTTAAATTTCTATTTAATTTAGTATCCTGTAAAACCATCTTACTTGTAATAAAATTCTACAAGAAGAATTTGTATAAGTTTTGAAATTCGATCCCTTACATCAGTGTTTCTCAAACTGTGGGGCACGCCTCCTGGGGGGGCGCGATAAACCTACAAGGAGGGCGCGAGCATATCGAAAATAAAAGATTTAAAAAAATATTTACTAGAATGAAGTAAAACAAAATACTTTCTGACATAATAAAAATATATTTACACGGAAATATTTACATATAAATAATATAATATATATATATATATATATATATATATATTATCTGCGATTTTACATCATCAAAAATAAAAGCTTCTACTTCAAAACCTCATTTTTAGCTATCTTTGATACTATAACCAAACAAAAAACGTTTTATTCGATTTGCTGTAATCCCATGATGAGAGATTTTTTTATTACGTTTACTTTTCTAAGCGAAAATGCTACTCTTTCAGAGGAAATACAAAACCCACACCCATAATCAAAAAAAAAATATTAGGAAGATAAAAAGTTAATCACTGTCATATATTATTGCCATCAGCTGTAGGCAGCAGAATGTATTTGCTGCGGTTTGACCTTCGAGCTTACTTGTACGGTTAGTTACGTCCCTGCTCATATGTATTTGTTTTTTCTTTTAGGTAAGTTTGAAGGATTACTCAGCCAATCATAATTAAAAACGTTTTACAACATTTTTTTAGAGCATCCGTATTGTAATAAATGCACTTCTAATCCGGGAGCGGTCAAGGCGAGCACAGAGTGCACGAAATCAGTAATTCTGGCAAAACTGTTTAATTGTTACCAATGGCTCTGACACTATCCTCCTGTTTGACAATCTTAACGTGAACTAAAATATATTTGTCACATATCTCCCTCTTTTTTGGGGAGTGACAGACGTTTTTTTACGATCTTAAGGTACTTGTTTTGTTTGAGTTCCCGGTGTGATAACTTTTTTTCCGAAATATTTTCTATGTCCTTGAAAGTAGGTGAGTATATTTTCTCTTAATTAAATTATTCACTGGAATTACGATTTTATTGTGTACTATAAAAACAAATATAAAAAAAAGTATTGGGGTGAGACTCAATAATCCCGCTCGACCAATAGTATCGAGTGCGCGCCTGCTCCAGGGTTAAAACATGTCGAAGTCTTTTCGCTTTAAATATTAAAAATAATACAATTTTTCTTCATCAGAATTTTTTTTATTGTTCATTATTCAACATCACAATTCTAAATGCTAATTCTGTGAGGCTTAAAATTACAGTTCGCTTAAAACTAATTATAATTTGAGCAATCAGTTTAAAAAAATCATTTTACATTTTGGTAAACATTGTCGCCTACTTGGTTTTACTCTCCTTACAATTAAGCGATTATATCAATAATGTTTTATTTTCTTATAAATGGACTTGTGCAAAGAGTGGGTACTTCAGCCGGTACACTTTTAATGTATCAGTGCTGCACAGAGTATTTTATAACTAATTAATTAATACTAAATTAAGAACAAGTTTAATAAGTATTAACGACTTCCATGTGCTTGTCTTACGTGGCCGTGGTAGCCGAGTGGTATAGGTATCGGACCGTGGCTTGCTTTGTCACGGGTTCGAGCCCAGTACCACTAAAGACCCGCCGTGTAGGGCAGCGATGCACGTTAAATCTGTCGAGAGCTGAAACGTCCTCCCGTTGGTGTGGTGTGGTAGTTAGGAGAGGGGGGTGCCAGCTCAGGTGTCGTCCACGTCACTTGACCATGGTTCAAAATTACGTGGTCCGTCGCCAAAAGCCCTCGTGTAGCTGAACAGTGCGACGTTAATATTCAATCAATCAATCAATCAGTGCTTGTCTTACAGAGCAAAGTTTTTCAAAGGAATGCTTATGATTAGAAATTGACCCTCTGAGTTCTTTTTCTGCATTTAGCTGATATCCATATTTTGTCTTCTAAGCAAACACCGCATTTTGCAATATGTTCAATTTAAAAATTAGAGAAAGGAAAAATAACATAATAATTATCGTATTATTTTATTTATTTGGCTTAAAAGTAGTATACAAAATTTAATACTTATGTTACTAATTTGTATGGCTTATAATTAAGATCGCGTATTGTAGCTTTAGCGTCTAAGAGCATTATTATTGCATTCAGTACATTATTAATGTATAAGGGGGACGCGATAAAAATTGTGATCGAAAAGGGGGGCGCCAGTATTGAAAGTTTGAGAAGCACTGGTCTACATACTTTTAAGCCGTCAGATTACCATTCCGAATGATATGAAGGTCAATAGTCCGCTTATGCTGAATCTAACACATAAAATCAAACCCCCTCGTCTGTAATATGAACTTTCCTGAACGAATTTATGGTTTTTTCAAGTGTCCCTTTCTCACCATATGAAAACCATCTCTGGTGTCACCCTCTATACTGAATCGGGACTCGTTCGCGAACAGTACTCGACTCCAATGACTGCATCCCATCTCGATGTTTAGCAGCCCACTTTTTTCGAGCTGCATGATGTCTGCAGAATACACACCATCAGCCTACGTGCATACAAACCACCCACATGAAGCTTATTTTGGATTGTTTGGCTTGAGACCCTTCGCCCTGTTCCCAAATAAACAATCTTTGAATATGTGTCGGTCGCATTGGCTGTTCTGTTCCGACGAGCAGTTAACAGGATGAATCGGTCGTTATTTGCTGTGGCATCACGTGGACGACCTTGCCTTGGCCTACGTCGAAGAAGCCCCGTTTCTTGGAACCGATTCCACTGTCTTGCAATGACACTTCTTGTCACTCCAACGGCATCCATCACAGTTCCTTTAGTCTCCCGATAATAATCCGATTCAAGGTTCCGGTAGATCACATTGTCACGACATTTTCCAGTCATCTCTCAAAACAGCAAAACACATGAATTTCGCCACTGAGAATGAATTACAACAGCTTCTACGAAAATCACAATTCCCGCACTAATAACCTGTTTTGGTTTTTGACGTCATAAACGTTAATTTGCATATGAATTTTTTTTTTCTATTTTCTGCTACACTTTAGACTATGGATATTTTGTTTAACTTTAGTTATCAGAAGAAATATTTGCCTAATTTCCTAAAATCCATATGCTCTTCTAAAATTTTTTTTTAAAAGTGCATATTAATAAAATGAAGAGTTCGTGCGTGTGAGAGGGGACATAGCGCAAAAACGGAAAGGCCTAGAGCCGAAGTTTCCAAACTTTTTTGCCTCGTAGACCCCTTGACAGGTTTTTCGGTTTGGGGTATGGACCCCTACTTGCGTAACATTAAATTTTTGCAAATTCATCAGCTTAAATGTATTTTTTAAAGCAGGTAGAGAGCTACTTCCTTCAAGGGATTTAAGTTTTTAACTGCAGGGAATTATAGTGTTTAATAGTTAAGAAAGCACATGTTAATTAAATTAAAATTTAATTAATAGATAAAATAACTGAGCAACAAACAAATGCTTTTTGTGGGAGGGATGCAGTAAAAAATTTTCAACATTTGACATCAATCTTGTCAGGTTTTAAATGCTAAATATCTCCTTGATTAATAGTGTCCAGTCTTTTCTTTCTTTTTTGTTCTGGAGATTGGCAAGCGCACTCTAACTCCTTCTCAATTGGAAAAACAATTAAAGGCTTTCTCAAGATATTCCATATTATGGAATAAATAACAGGTATATCTTTATAAAGCCAAAAATATCGACATTCGTTTCTAAGCTTTACTTTAAGATCTTCGTTAATGACTAATTCTTGTAAACTGACATTTTTTTTCAAAGTGACCAGAGTAATTCATTGCCTACTGTGGTATTTCGATAGTCCTAACATTCTCAATCCTAGTTTCAAAATCTAAAAAAAAACATTTGAATGTTGAACATAGGTTAAATAGTCTTTTTCCTGGTGGATTGTTTGTGACAAATGAGAAACTGGGAAAATTTGCAGCGTCTATTATTATATACCTTTAGCTTAATATATGAAAATACTCCTTATTATACTCCTATTATTATTACTATACTCATTATTATACTCCTTTAGCTTGAAATATGGTCCTTATTTTAATAAAATTTATGCTGTCGCATTGTAACTTCATTCGATTTAGTAAATAAATATGTTAAATAGGTAATCCTGGTTTCCTCTTAATTAAATTTCCTTTTAAAATAAATGTTATGATCTGGTTTAATGAGAGCCAATATCCTAGACTCCCATTTACACCTCATGGACCCCCAAATTATTTTTTTGTTGACGTGGACCCCTTGCATGTCGTCATAGACCCCCTGGGGTCTATACAGACCACTTTGGGAATCACTGGCCTAGAGTATGAAATTTTGACGTTGTGGCCATGATCTGCTCACATCAAAATGAATTTTTCAATTTTTTTAAAAGTTTTTAAAAAAAAGTTGAATAGAGAAGACACTTTGATATATTTTCCTCTTAGCTCTTAAGCGAGAGGCTATCGAATTACAATTCTTGCTCTGAGAGATTCAATTTTTTTTAAAATATCAGTTAATTTGATTTGGAAAATGTAAGCTAATTAGCCAATTTTTGGTGAATTTTTAAAAAGAGTAATGAACCGCACCAATGTCTGATTTTTTTTATATCCAGAGATCCAAACGATATATATTGTAACGTAAATCGGGGTTCGTGGATTTTATGTTATCAGCCTCAAACATTAAAAACAATTCTTTAAGAGCGATGAAATTTTATTGTGGGAAAACTATCCTTAAAATACACTATACAGAACTAAAATTCACACATGAAATCCAAAATGTTTTCACACCTTCTACAGCATTCAGATACAACTATCAGTGTCTAAAAATACAAATACGTAACATTAAAGCTTATACGCTAGAAATCTCTCCTCCTCTTCAACAGCCGAAGTTTTACTGATCCAGTTTCAGTGAGCGACCGCTATTTAAAGTCTGCGCGGCTACCTTCGAGCGTGTTCTCGAAAAATTCACTTATGTCACAGATCGTCATGCTATAGATTTCTCCAGTAATTTCCAGAAGCATCCATAGGATCACAAAGTCTCCAAAAATGATCACCAACTCATCAAATTAAGTCTTTAAAAATGATACCAACTTGACAGTATCGACAATATTTCGCCAAATTTCGACTGAAACGCCATTATATTGTGACGGTGGACGTTAATTACGAATATTACAATTTTTATCGCAAAATAAATACAACAGAAAGTATTATTCACGCATTAAGGTGTCTTATATTTTTTGTATGTTAATGAAGGCCTTAGAAAACGATTTGACAATTTATTTTAAGTGAAATGTACATAATTAATTTTACAGTGGAATATCTTTAATTAATTAATTAGCTCTAACGGATTAAATTTCCCAAAGTTGAGTATCCACCATTTTGGTATCATGCTCTAATACGTCGCTCAACATTTCTTTTGATTTTGTCGATTTTCGGGAACAAAAACAATAGAAAATTAATTATTGGATAAATAATTAGCATTAAGAACTGTTCGTTTTTTTTTTTACGATTTTTCAAAAAATACTCAAAATTTTATTTAAATACTTAATAACTTCTTTAATTATAAAAATAATCTCACGAAACTTTTTTTCCGAGTGTAAAGCAATATTATACGTTATCTGTACAAAGATTGATAAAATATCTTAAAGATTACGGTTTAAAAAAAATGTTGTTTTTTCGTTTTTTTCCCCTCTTTTACGAGAAATATGTGTCGGAGGGAAGATTCGATCTGAGTACCTTCCGTTCCGAACGTGGGGGCTGCGGTAGCCCAGTGGTTAAGGTATCCAACCATGGCAGGCATGTCATGAGTTCGATCCAAGTACCACTAAAGACCCGCCGTGTAGGGCAGCGATGCACGTTAAATATGTCGAGAGCTGAAACGTCCTCCCGTTGGTGTGGTGTGGTAGTTAGGAGAGGGGGTGCCAGCTCAGGTGTCGTCCACGTCACTTGACCATGGTTCAAAATTACGTGGTCCGTCGCCAAAAGCCCTCGTGTAGCTGAACAGTGCGACGTTAATATTAACTCAACTCAACTCCGTTCCGAACGTACGAATGAAGCAAGTACGCTAACCATCACGCCAAAACGATCGTCCTCGCGGGATGTTGGTACAAGTTCATATAGATATCACACCGCCACATACCCCCCTGCCAGTGTTTCGGCGAATAGGCGAACGAACGATACCATATTTGTGGCGAGCATGTAAGCAGTTGCGTCACTTTGTGGGTTGCGTCATCGTGCGTGACGACTTGAGAATTGCGTCATTTGTGTTAGACGGCTTTGAGAAGTAACGGCTTATTTGCGTCAATGTTTGACGGCTTGGTTGCTTTTGCGATGGATAGATGGCGCCACGACTGCGGCGCGCGAAGGGTGCGGATTATATCACGTACAGGGTCACCAATGTCGGAGGGAAGATTCGATCTGAGTACCTTCCGTTCCGAACGTACGAATGAAGCAAGTACGCTAACCATCACGCCAAAACGATCGTCCTCGCGGGATGTTGGTACAAGTTCATATAGATATCACACCGCCACATATGTAAACATTTCTCTTTTAAAGTTTTTTGTTTAAAAATTACCGTTGTTTGCAATCGATATAATCAAATTTCAACAATAAGTAATGAAAGATCAATTCAAAAGGGGAACACCGTAATTTTCAAGAGAATGGCAACTGTAATATTTTAAACATTATTTGATGATTGCATTATTATATTATATAAACATTACTATGTTATCTATGTCTGTATACGTGAAAAATAAGGAAAACAATAGTACTAATTTACTCTGTTTTAAATTTTGACTCAAGAATTTTTTTTTGCTTCCAAATCTAATATGAAGGTACATATTTTTAAACGCGGCATGCGAGATTATAATGTTTTTCCGAAGTGGCTCGCAAGAGCTTTTGCGTTGGATACCCCTGTTCTCAAGTATAGGAATTTCACGCACTAAAGAAAAACAAGGGAAATTGTTTACCAAAGGATCACTACTGGGGGTCGTACATAGATTCTTTTGTTGCCTGATCTCTTTCACGAGGCAAAGTTGCTACTAAGCTAAGTTTCTTGGGGAAGTCGGTAGCCGAGTGGTCAAGGCACCAGACAATGAACCCTAGAACATAGGTTCGTGTCCCAAAGCTTCCCTGGCTGTGATACAGTATTATCTGTGATACCTGACCACGTAAGAAAAAAATCTGTGATATTAAGGGGCCCCTTACCCTTTTATTTTCTGTTCATTTATTTTGCATTGAATATTTAAAGTACCATTTAAGAACTGAAAATTTTTGTTCCCCTCAAGTTTTAAAAAATTTAATGTCCATTAAATTGAAAATTTTTTCTGTATTGTTTAAATATGATATAAATCAATTAAAAAATTTAAAGGAATATGGATAGATATGCACTTTCTAACAAAAAATTAATAATTTTCAGCAACCAAAATAATTATGACGTACAAAATTCCAATGAAACTAAATAATATTTTTGCAGTAATAAAAAGTTCATCACAAAATGACGTTTATTTCTAAAAAAAAGAAAAGAAAGATTTAGCCGTGTTGCATGATTCTTCAATAATAGTGAAAAAATATACTTGGTACATAATATTTATTTTATCTTTATATTTGTCTTCTTTTTTTAAAAAAAACGTTGAAATTTTAAAATGTTTTAAGTAATTAAAAATTATGAGTGTTAATGAATATTTAAAACTTTGAAAGAAAAGAATTTTTTTTTCTTTTTATGCAATGAATTTATTTTAAAAAAATAATAAAAATCTTCAAAAAAAATTATAAAAAAATATCTCTATCTCAAGCATCTTTATTCTTTTTCTTATTAAACACTATACGAATTTATTTCTTTTTCTTTCAGGTTTGCATACAAAAAAAAAATTATTTTAAATTTCCAGCTTAATTTAAAAAATTATATTGGGTGAAGAATAAAAGTTCTCTTAACAGGTAAAAATGAATAAAAATATAGTCATAAAATATCGAAAAAGAAGTTATTAAATCCATAGTACCGCTATAATCACTAAAAAAAATATCCACAACAAACGTTTTTTTTTTTTTTTTTCAAATTCTAAATAAAGACTTTCATTTCTAAAAATGCTTCAAAATCAGCAATTCAGTTGGTTGCACGAGAAAAATTTTTAAAAATACGTAAAAAAATTATTTATACATTTATAATAAATCATAAAAACATATACTCAAACATTGTTTCCAATAACCAAATATTAATTTCTTCCTTTTTAATATCAATGAATCCAAATATTTTCCACAACGAGAATTTTTGAAAGAAAAAACGCGGCGAAATACGATGAATTTTAAATATTTACTTACAAAAAAAAGAAAAAGAAATGTGCCAAAAAGAATAAAAAAACTCAAACATGCGTCAGCTGACATGACTATAGTTTTATTTTTATAAATATAATTTTTATAGATCTATTTATTTTTGTTATTTTGGTTCAAAATATATTCTGTAGATGGCCCCAGTATCCTTCGCTATTCGTACAAGGATCCCTATTGTAAGTAGATGAGTAATGCACACACAGAAATTTTTCAAAGGGGAGGGTCGAATGTCCACCTCTCTCGTCTCATACCCCAAAACGCTGCGAAACATATTTTTTTCATTTTAGTGATTGTTGGGGACAAAAAATTGTTAAAAATAAATTATTGAATAAATAACTAGCATAAATTAATAAAATCAATTTTTTTAATAAGAAATACTTCATAACATTTTATGTACTATATACATAGGATTATAATCAATTGAATAAAAAATAAAGGGCTGGCAGGGGTCTGGACCCCCCGTGTGGTGTATATAGTTCTCGCAAATGGTGGTTTAAGCCAACTTCCAAGAACTTGTTAAAATCTCCCCCAAGTTCCTTTACATCTATGTTACTTAAAGTATGTATTAATAAGCATACAATTTTTAAAAAAATGATCAGATTTAATTTTCAAATGAACTTTACCTAATTTCTTCACAAAATACAGCTTAAATTGATAAAAATGGCCAAGCGAATATGGCTTGTCTTATGTATACATATAGGCTTAATTCTATAAAGATATAAAAAAAACTGCAGTATGCTATAATTTTTGGAATCATTTTATGACACTATTACTTTGTGGAATGTATTTCATAGCCTTTTTTTACCCCTTAATATATAAAAGAACACATAACATATATTTAATGAGAAATTTTACATTGAGATAAAATATCGAATTTTTTGGGAAGAAAAAATGAAAATTTTTAATTATTTTGATTAAAATCCTTTGTTTGCTTCTTTAGAATCTAAAGGGCAAAGTTACGCTACACGCATTCTCTCTCTCTTTATATATATATATTTAATAATTCTTCACTGTAGGGACATACATCATTAGAACACTGAAAATGAAACATACGAAAACAGAAAAAATTGGAATTTAAAACAGATATTAGAATTTAAAAAGGATTATATATGTATGTAATTTGCAGTATTATGATGAATAACATTAGTAATTCACAGAATGTTGTCATATTTTTTTAAAAATATGTGTGTTTCTTAAGTTATAGTGAATATAATTATGATTATAGATTTGATTTAATATTATTTTAAACTGCCAAAGGGAAAGATTCTATTTAAATTTCTATTTAATTTAGTATCCTGTAAAACCATTTTACTTCTAATAAAATTCTGCAAGAAGAATTTGTATAAGTTTTGAAATTCGATCCCTTACATCAGTGTTTCTCAAACTCCTGGGGGGCGATAAACCTACAAGGAGGGCGCGAGCATATCGAAAATAAAAGATTTAAAAAAAATTATTTACTAGAATGAAGTAAAACAAAATACTTTCTGACATAATAAAAAATATACACATTTACAAAATAATATATATATATATATATAAATATAAATATATATATATATATATATATATATATATATATATATATATATATATATATATATATATATATATATATTATCTGCGATTTTACATCATCAAAAATAAAAGCTTCTACTTCAAAACCTCATTTTTAGCTATCTTTGATACTATAACCAAACACAAAACGTTTTATTCGATTTGCTGTAATCCCATGATGAGAGATTTTTTTTATTACGTCTACTTTTCTAAGCGAAAATGCTACTCTTTCAGAGGAAAGACAAAACCCACACCCATAATAAAAAAAAATATTAGGAAGATAAAAAGTTCATCACTGTCATATATTATTGCCATCAGCTGTAGGCAGCAGAATGTATTTGCTGCGGTTTGACCTTCGAGCTTACTTGTACGGTTAGTTACGTCCCTGCTCATATGTATTTGTTTTTTTCATTTAGGTAAGTTTGAAGGATTACTAAGCCAATCATAATTAAAAACGTTTTACATCATTTTTTTAGAGCATTCGTATTGTAATAAATGCACTTCTAATCCGGGAGCGGTCAAGCCGAGCACAGAGTGCACGAAATCGGTAATTCTGGCAAAACTGTTTAATTGTTACCAATGGCCCTGACACTATCCTCCTGTTTGACAATCTTAACGTGAACTAAAATATATTTGTCACATATCTCCCTCTTTTTTTGGGGAGTGACAGACGTTTTTTTAAGATCTTAAGGTACTTGTTTTGTTTGAGTTCCCGGTGTGATACTTTTTTTCCGAAATATTTTCTATGTCCTTGAAAGTAGGAGAGTATATTTTCTCTTAATTAAATTATTCATTGGAATTACGATTTTTATTGTATACTAAAAAAATAAATATAAAAAAGGTATTGGGGTGAGACTCAATAACCCCGCTCGACCATTAGTATCGAGTGCGCGCCCGCTCCAGGGTTAAAACATGTCGAAGTCTTTTCGCTTTAAATATTAAAAATAATACAATTATTCTTCATCAGAATTTTTTTTATTGTTCATTATTCAAAATCAATTCTAAATGCTAATTCTGTGAGGCTTAAAATTACAGTTCGCTTAAAACTAATTATAATTTGAGCAATCAGTTTAAAAAAATCATTTTACATTTTGGTAAACATTGTCGCCTACTTGGTTTTACTCTCCTTATAATTAAGCGATCATATCAATAATGTTTTATTCTCTTATAAATGTGAACTTGTGCACAAAGAGTGGGTACTTCAGCCGGTACACTTTTAATGTATCAGTGCTGCACAGAGTATTTTATAACTAATTAATAAATACTAAATTAAGAGCAAGTTTAATAAATATTAACGACTTCCAAGGACTTATCTTGCAAAGCGAAGATTTTATAAGGAATGCTTATGATTAGAAATTGACTCTCTAAATTCTTTTTCTATATTTAGCAGATATCTATATTTTGTCGTCTAAGCAACCACCGCATTTTGCAATATGTTCCAATTTAAAAATTAGAGAAAGGAAAAATAACATAATAATTATCCTATTACTTAATTTTTTTTTGCTTAAAAGTAACATATACTAAGTTTAATTATTACTTATGTCATGAATTTGTACGGTTTATAATAAAGATTGTTGCTTTAGCGTCTAAGAGCATTATTATTGCATTCAGTACATTATTAATGTATAATGGGGACGCGATAAAAATTGTGATTGATAAGGGGGGCGCCAGTATCGAAAGTTTGAGAAGCACTGCCTTTAGGATATACCTACCTTAGGATATATAACCTACATATTATAAAACAAGCGCTGCTTTAATCTAATTTATTTATAGAGATTATTTAAATATGTTAAACGTAATCTAAATCCAGATAATGACGTTAAATTCGACTAAAAGTAGGAACTCATAATTAAATGTAACTATTACACTTTTGATGGAAACTATTTAAGGTATTTTGTAATGATTTTGTAATAGCTATTAGCTGTGTAGTATCTGATGAAAAGTTAATGAGAAAATTTGTATGTATAATAGGAAGAGAAAACTGTTGAAAGGTTAATTACTACCTCTTAGATAGTACATATACATCACAAGAACGAAGGGCTAAATGCCACCAAATTGTACATTCTATATTTAAATTAATTCAGGATATACTCTGAGGGCAATTTTATTCAAGAATGGGCCAAATTTAAAAGGAAAAATACCTTTAATTATAATTTTATTTTGTGTGGGATAATTTTTTTTCATTTAGTCTAATAAAAACATATGACTGTTTTATAGCATTGAAAATGTTTTTAATTTAAATTCAGAGAGAGAGAGAAATATATATATATATATAATATTATATTATTAATAATAAAGCTTCTTTCAAAGTTATGTCATTTACTGACAAAAATAAGTTAATAAATTTATGTTAGGTAGCCAGTGGTCTAATTAAATCTTCTGAACTCTCACTGCCTTTCTTTACTTGTTCTAATTTGAATTAGCATTTCTACTCGCATCAATATTCATATACTTAACGGTATACATACAGCAGAGAAGCGATTTATTCCTTCATCACGAGATATCCGGTACTATTTGACGAATAGACTTAAACTTTGGGAAACATGTAATTTTTTTTTATGTGGAGTAGAGATCACAGCAAACAATGCGCTTTACGATAGTGGGTAGTTACGGGGTATTATAGAGACAAAAATTTCCGTTTTTGAATAATTAGAACTATAGTCTTGAAATTCTGCGAACATGTTTCTTTTATTGAGAAGATATCCTCAAAGATTGGTTTTGCGGAAATTGAATCCTCAATGGGAACTGTGGGAGGGCTAAGGAGGTGCTATAGATAAAGGAAATTCTCTTTTCGAATTGTTAGATGTACAGATTTGAATTTTGGGGAGCATCTTTATTTTGTTGAGTAGAGATCTGCTGAAAACAGCTTTTGAGGATTTTGACTGACAAGGGGGGTAGTTATGTTAAGATTTAAAAAAGGCTTGAAGGCTTAAAATTCCATATACTTGCCCCTTAGAAAAAAAATTCCAGTCCTTTCCTTAAATTAAGGGGTGAAGGCTATAATTTTTTTGTAAGCTAAATTCCACACAGGACATAGGTAACAATAACTTTAAAAACTATATATATTGTCATATATCTCCATAAAATACCAAGCAAAGTGGGCTGGCAATGGATATATATGTAAATTATAAAAAATGGTTTCCAGAGCAATTAATATTAGAAATAAATTTTAACTTAGTTGATATTATTTATCTAAAGAAAAAATAAATAATATTGAACGTATTAGAGATTATTTATTGAGATAGTTGAATAAAGTGCAAAATGTATGAGATGATTTTGCCTAAGTGTAAAGTTAAAAATAAAAAAAAAATTATATTTATTTTTCTCTGCCAAGAAGTTTAAAAAAAACATCTTCTAACAATTATCAGACATGAAACATTCTTAAATCCATTTTCTGTAGGGAAACATTGAACAACTTAAAAAAACTTTCTAAGATTTCGTATTCTATTACAATTCACTAATTTAGAATAAAGAATTCTCTCTCAGCAATGGAACGTCAAAAGGTAAAAGTTGTAAATAATGAGAAAGAGAGAAATAACTCTCCAGAATACTTATGCTTTTTCTAGTGTTAACTAAAAAAAGAAAGAGAAGCTCGAGAATTATTCAACATATTTTCTTTTCTTTGTTTCTTCTTTCATTTTGTTCTAGCATGTGTTGGAGTAAAAAAAAAAATAAAATAAAAATTATTTATTCAGCCAAGTTATTTCCTCGTTTGCAGTTTTTTGAATACCGATTCATAAAGCAAGTTGATGTATTGTTCTGAGATTGAATGTGTTTGCAAAATTGGAAGAAGACTCTTTTGCAGTTTTCGTGATGTCAATATTGAAATTTAAGATATTGTACGTTGCTGTTGTCCCTTGAGGCTTAAAAGATGTCAGCAGTTATGACTGTCAATACTTCTTTTCGACGTGCATAGTTTTCTAAAAGTTTCCTCTCAGCGCGATTGTCGTAATTTACTCAAAGCGGAAGAGGGAATTCATTTGCTTGTTTTCTTTTCTTATTTTTCTTGTTTAATAGAAGTATTAAATATATTGCTTGTGCATTTGCATAACTGAATGGGATTTAAGTTGAGAGATCTGAAGGTATGCATTAAAAACAGGAAAAAAATGGGGGGTGGATTTCAAATTTTAATATTTATAAATATTATTAATTTCAGTGGAAAACTGAAAAGATTGAAATAAAAGTAAAGAAAAAGAAAACGAAACTGAGCAATACTACAGGAAAAAAAATGTTCCTTTTAATGAATTTTAACAATCTTAAAACATCCTACTTAGGCATATCTTAAGGCACTTCTTAAGGCTCTGGACTCCAATGCTAAAGTAGGCCCAATCTGCGACTCTTAAGAAAAAAAATATATAGCAGAGGTGGAAACTTTTTACCATTAGAGTAGTGTTTCTCAAACTGTGGGGCGCGCCCCTGGGGGGCGATAAACTTACGAGGGGGTCGCGAGCATATCGAAAATAAAAGATTTAAAAAATAATTAATTTACTGGAATGAATTAAAACAAAATACTTTCAGACATAATAAAAAATGCACTTTTACTCTGATATAAGTTATAGGCGATATTAAATCATAAAAACAATACTTCTTGAATACTTAATTAGCTATCTTTGATCCTATAACCAAATAAAAAATAATTTATTTAATTTGTTGTAATCCCATGATGAAAGAGTTTTTATTACGTTTTCTTTTTTAAAACTAACATTCTACTCTTTCAGAGAGAAAACAGATTCCAGATCCATAATCGAAAAAATTTAGGAACATAAAAAATTCATCACTGTCATTATTTTTGAAATACTGCACATTATAGCTGTAATTTGTTTGACCTTCTAAGTTATTGGTACAGTTAGTTATGACCCTTCTCTTAAGTGTTTATTTCTCATTAAAGGAAGTTGTAAGTAATGTATTTCTTTGTTGCGCTTTTTTCCATGCAAAACAGTTTTATGATATTTGTAAAACCACGTAGAGCACACACTTTGATGGATTACTTGGCCAAGACTTAAGACCAAGATGATTATTTTCAAACATATAAAGCATAACAACTTTTTTAGCAGTAACATACATATTATCATAATGAATACACTTTTTACTCGGAAGGTGGTCGCGCGGGACACACAGATCACGAAAATGTTAATTCTGGCAAAACTGTTTATTTGTTACTAAAGAAAAATTGAAAAGTCCTTGAAAGTAGGTAAGTAAACTTTCTCTTAATTAAATTATTGTCTGGAATCTCGATTTGTATCGTGTACAATAAAATAATTATTAAAAAAAAGGATTGGGGTGACTCAATAACCCCGCTCGCCCATATCGAGTGCGCGCCTGCTCCCAGGTTAAAACGTGTTGAAGTCTTTTTGCTTTAAATATTAAAAATAATACAATAATTCTTCATCGGAATTTTATTGTTCATTATTTAACATCAATTATAAAAGCTAATTCTATGAGGCTTAAAATTAAAATTCGCTTAAAACTACCTATAATTTGAGCAATCATTTAAAAAAAACATTTTACAATTTTGTAAACATTGTCGCGCACTTGGCATTACTCTCCTTACAATACAGCTATTATATCAAGAATGTTTTATTTTCTTATAAATGGACTCCTGCAAAGAGCGGGGACTTCGGCCGGTAACAGAGTATTTTGTAACTAATTAATTAATACCAAATTAAGAACTAGTTTAATAAGTATTAACGACTTCTATGGGCTTGTCTTGCAAAGCAAAGTTTTTATAAGGAATGCTTATGATTAGAAATCGACCCTCTGAATTATTTTTCTATATTTAGCAGATATCCATATTTTGTCTTCTAAGCAGACGCCGCATTTTGCAATATGTTCAATTTAAAAATTAGAGAAAGGAAAAATAACATAATAATTATCCTATTACTTAATTAATTTATTTTTTTGCTTAAAAGAGTAGTATTCAAAATTTAATACTTATGTTATTAATTTGTATGGTTTATAATTAAGATCTCTTATTGTAGCTTTAGCGTCAAAGTGCATTATTATTGCATTTAGTGCATTATTAATGTATAAGGGGGGGCGCGATAAAAATTATGATTGAAAAGGGGGCGACAGTATTGAAAGTTTGAGAAGCACTGCATTAGAGGCTATATGTAAATTAGAGTGTGATAAAGGAGGTCGCATAGGTTGATATACCTATAAATGTAATTTTTATGAGATTATAACAATTTTTGTTAAATTACAAAAATTTGGTGCATCATTTAGAAATATTACAAAAAAAAGTAATAAAATAATTCTTATTTCTGAATTATATGACATAAAAAGTTACAATATAAAATATGTTTGTTTTCACATAAAGGTAAAACCTTATTATAGCGTTAACCATTAATTAAACTCATGTCCATAAATTAAGAATAATTCAGAATCACACAGAAATTAAACTCTAAAATAAAAATTTCACCTGTAGAATTATACCATACATCTTGAAGAATGTGAAAATTACAGGAAACCACCAAAAGGTGCGGATAGTACGTCACAATGTCGAGAGTGTAAGAGAGAGGTATATAAGGAATGGTGGCAAAGAAGTAAAATTGTTCACAAGCGCTTTAAAAGCCTTTTAGTGCAACAACCGCATAGTTATGGAGCAAAGGAAGAATTTGGATGATTTTTTACGTGGTAGAATTATTGGACGACTGGAATGTGGACGTACCCAGCTAAAAGTATCTGAGAAACTTGGAATCGCCCAGAGTGTCATCTCCAGGCTTTGGCAACGATTAAAAGATGGTGGTAAAGTGAGTAGATGTTACAGCACAGGTCGCTACGAGAGAGCAAGCATTGTGGACACCACAACAGTAGTCTTATGTGATGTTTCCCAACGAGTCCAGGTTTAGTTTGCAGTCTGATTCTCGCCGGACTTTAATATGGAGAGCACCAGGTACCCGTTACCACCAAGATTTCACCATTGAACGACATCGTTACGGTGGTGCAGGATGGCTCGTTTGAGGAGGAATTATTCTTGGTTCTAGAACTGACCTACATGTTCAGAGTGTAACGATGACAGGCAACATCTATCGGTATGTCATTCTGGAACAACATGTACGTTTGTTTCGGGGCGCCATGGGTGCTGAATTTCTGTTATGGATGACAACACCGTACAAACATTGCAAAGGAATGCCTTCAATCGGAGGATATCACCCGTATGGATTGGCCTGCATACTCACCGCACTTGAATCCAATAGAGCATGTGTGGGATATGCTTGGCCGACGAATTGCAGCACGTTAACCCCCTCTCACCTGTCTACCGGAACTTCGGAGGGCATTGCTCGATGAGTGGTGTAATATTTCCCAAGATCAGATTGATAATTTGAGACTCAGCATGCCTTGGCGTTGTAAGGCCTGTATTGCATCGTCCGGGAGACATACTCCTTATTAACCATCATACTAACCATGTTATACTGTTTTTTTGTAAATAGGTTTTTTTTTGAAATTTGCTCCAGGGAGTAACATTTATTTTTTATTAATTATGTCAAACATATAGCATCTTTTTTGCTTTTTACCTTTTGTTTAATATATAGACTTTACAAATAAGTCAAATTTGTTTTGCTTCTGTCTCTTTCTTTGCCTGAACTTCATTATTCTTAATTTATGGACATGAGTGTACTAATATAAAATACTTATCATCTTATCTGCAACAACAGAAGTCTCACGTATTACTAAAATATTACCACTGTACAGTGCTAATGACGCTAAAAAGCCCGTTCAATAATTACACTTCTAAGTTTAATGTCTTACCATCAACTCACGGCGTTGAGCATCTCAGGGGATGAATAGGAAAAATGCGTAAAGCCCGTCAAAACTTTGCTCCCTTAAAGCAGCATCAGCGTAAACATCTACGAGCAATTTATGAGTGTCAATTGCAGATTTCAAATAAATGTAATAAATCATAAGTTCCCACAAACGACGTTTATTCGACTGAAAAGTGGACATTTTTACACGAAAAATATTATGTGATGCTGATACAAAATGGTTAATTTTTCAAGTTTATGGTATTACCATATGTCCAACTTTGCGATATGACGTTTTACATCTGAAATTTCAACCGTAGCTTATTAATGAGACCCTCGTTTGTCAAGCAGCAGACGCTATCTCGTACTTTTTGTATAACAATAAAACAGTTTTTCTTAGATTAAAAATCTTATTTTCATGAACATAAATTCACAGACTTATCTGGAGATATATTAGCAGTTTTCATTTAAATCGTCCTTATAAAGATTGGATAAAACAACTTTTGGTGGAAGTATGATGGCGATGGAGAAAGACAATGATTATCTATAATTAGTGTTCAGAATGTTGTTTATTGATTAAACGATGTTCCACAAATCTTAAAAGAGCAAATGAATTTTAATGCTGCTTCTTAATAGATAAAATTTATGAAACACATTGTAACACGATGTTCTACAGAAAGGTAATCAATATGGAATGACAATAACTGTTGTGAAAAACTACAAAGGAATTAAGAGAAAAAATAAGAGATCTTCAGTTCATGCAGACACAAACTCGTGTGTATCACTTTTAAATATTGTTGAATTTGGTGACAATAGCCATACATATAAGCATCCTTTTAAAAATTATATTACCAGGCGACACTAAAGTGATTGCATTTTGAAAATATCACTTTTGACACCTATGACTTTTTAACAATAATACATAAACAATATTTACCCCTCATTTATTTTATTTTATTGATCAATAGTGATTAGATTTAATAATTTCTTTTTAAATTTTTTAATATGATCTGTCATACCCTTAATAATCACATGAGTGCCCTTCTTTTTTTGAATATCTTTTTTTCCCCATAATTTGTGATTTATATTTTGTTCTTAGACATTTGTAATTTCTCGATTAATTGAATAAGGGAACTGATTAAAAGTACAAATTTTCTTTGTGTATTTATAATTCAATTTATAAATAATAAAAGAGACGTATATATTATGAGTAAACCAAAATAACTTCCTACTATCGCAATATTTATTCAGTGAAAATGGACTGAAGCAGTTATTTATTTTTGTATATCTTTTTGCAGCTATAGTAGGAGCCTGACATTGAGCATCGGGAATTACCGCCGCATCTACTTGACATGACAATACCTTGTTTTTACATCATTAATTTTCGTACTAGGTATACGATGTAGTTCAGCAGAATTTACAGGCAGATCTCTAAGATTTTAACACACTTTACTTTTGGCGATATGATAGTTTTCGGCTCAGTCAGGATTCGAACCAAGGAATCTAATATTTTGCCTGTGATATGCTCACGAGAATGTCTGCTTAAAGGCATTGATCTAAGGGTGAAGTCATTGGGGAAATCATATTAAAGTCTACCCCGACGAATTTTTCAAACAGCTCGAAAATGGCACCAAGGTGCGCTTTCAAAGTCGAGATCAGAGAAACTGGGAGACCATGACCATGACCACTAGGTTACCAAGGCCACCAAAGCAGAAAAGTTGAAGAACATAGACGTGAACGTGTCGCTGTTCATAGTGGCCGAGTGGCTATGGCATCGAACTTCTTCATCAGTTGTAAATGCGGCAACCCTTTAAATTCAGAAAATGAGGCAAAGAAGTGTAATTAAGAACTAGGAAAGAAGCTATATAAGAATAAATTATAGTTTAAAAAACTAAAAAACACGCTTTTATAGTGAATTAAACTAAAAAGCAAAAAAGTAACCCTTACTATAAGAATAAAATAATTAACGAGAAAATTATTATCATTAGGTTAAAAGTGTGGGGTGCTCTATATTAGTTTTTATAATTTCTTACTAGCTCTATTCCGAAATACTGAGTTAATGTAAAAATGTAGTACAAAACACCCCACGCTTTTACCACAATAACATAATATAATTTTCTCGATAATCATTTTATTCTTATAATAAGAGTTATTTTTTTACTTTTTAGTTCGATTCACTATAAAAGCGTGTTTTTTAGGGTTTTTTTTAAAAAAAACTATAATTTATTTTTCATTTTTTAGTTCAATTCACAATAAAAGCCTATTTTTTTTTTTAGATTTTAAAACTAACGTTTAAGTAACGCGTTAACGTAAACTAACGTTTTTTTGATAAAATGAAGTTTTATCAAAGTAAAAAAAATATATATTTAGCAGTTAGAACATAAATTTATCCCCTTTTAAAGGTATTGCTGTAATGTTAATTCGTATCATCACTTCTAAACTTCTATAACCGTATAAATATTTTTTATAAAAAAAAATATTTAGCAGTATGAGCATAAATTATTTTTATTCACATGCACGAGTCTTTTTTTGTTATTTTCACCCCATCTTTTTTCACATAAAGAGCACTTTTTTTGTTTTATTTAGCTGCAATCCTATTTGCGGTCTTAGGGTTGACCCTTAATCTTTTAGTCGCCAAATTTGAATATGGCATGTAGAATTAGTCGCCAAATCTAGAAACGATATAATGAATTAGTTGCCAAATCTCGGAAATTCTTAAAATCCTTATTCCTGACCATCATGATCAGGATAATGAAACAAAATTATTAGATTATTGTATTGTCATTGGTCCTTGACAAGTGTGCACAATTTCGAATTAATCTGACCTTTTAAAGTGGGTAAAAATCGAGTTCAAAGATTCCATTAAAAACAAGTGAAACTTATAAAAGCGTGTTAAAAAGAATGAAACGCAAAAAAGAATAATTCAGAATGTAATACATCTTTAAAAGAATAGTTGCCCGACTGGCATCGGCAATTGCAGAAACCATGCTTTTTTGGCAAGCATTGTATCCTTCATTATTGCAACCTTGTCTGAAAAGGCAGCATCTGCATAGATGGTGGCTATTCGATTCACTGTTGTGTCTGTAAGTTCGATTCCTAATCCTGAACAGTACTTTTTTAAGCACATGATGCACAATTTTTAACTGATTTTAGTCATTAACGGAAGTTTTAAATTTAATTTATCCACTGGTTTATTTTTAAACTTTGAAATACTAGCAAATGGTGCTGTATAAAATTACCAGAAAAATACGTTTTTATGTAATTTAATCATAAGGGGAAATAAAATATGTATGTTATTAAATCATAAGTTTTATTGGTTATGTAATGATGTTTTTATATGTGTAAGAGCAAATTATTTTAAAAACTAACTAAAGGCACCAATAAAATTAATTAAAATTTTAGGGAGCCTCTTTTTTTATTACTAGCTGGTATACCCGTTCTTCGCACGGGGGAATTGAAAATTTAAGCAATGCAGACTGAAGGATAAAGAAGTTTTTAATGAGTTAATTTTACGTGAATTGTAAATTAAACAAAAAAAACCCTTTTTGCATATCTCAACTGAACAAAAAACCATGCTTGCTAAATTTTAAGTCTGTAGATATAATAGCTGACAAAAAAGATTTTTATTTTACTTATAACGCCCCGTAACTCTTTTATGGATTGAGTTTTGTGAACAACTTCCTTCTGCTCAGCAAAATTAACACATTGTTACAAGTTTTGTATAATAAACGCATTAAAATAATGTAAATAATTTGTATCTGGATGCGTAATACGCTAACATTACTTTTTGATGCATTTATTTTATGTTAAATAGCTGTTACCCGCGACATTGTCCACGTGGAATTTAACAAAAAAGTGTTTATTCAATTCGCAGTGTTTACGAAAACTTAAAAATTATATATTCCACGTAAAGAAATACCTATGCTATAAGTATATGATTCTTCTACTTTGTGAATCAATGTTTCTTTTTTTTTGTCTTACTTTTTTTTCTTTGTTTTTTGTTGAGCAAAGTGTGAGAGGGACGCATGACCTTTGATACTTTCGATTGGGTGAGGACTGTAAAATCATTAGGATCAAAGGACATGGACGCGAAATGTCGCGAGTGGCAGCAAACTAATCAAATAAAAGGTTTAATTTAACTGCTAGAAATCGCTGAGACAGAAGGCTTACGAAATAAAATAATCCATGTTGAATAAAAATAATCCCTATTTGAATCGGATATTGTTCACTGGTTTTAATTTTATTTCCGCTGAACCCTAATTTTTTTAAAAAATAAAAGTAGCCTAAGTTACTCCTTATAACATTAGCTATCTGCCAATGAAAGTTCCGTCAAAATTGGGGCAGCTGCTTTACAGATTAACCGGAACAAATAGACAGACAAAAATTTTAAAAACTGATTTTTTCATATAAGTTCTGTATATACTTTTAAATGTATTTAGTAAAAAGCTGTTAATTTCAAATTACAAACAGATACTTCTTTTTTATTTATATGGATACATATAAACAAAGGAGGAGTACATATAAATAATGGAGTTATTTACAGTTTTGAATAAACTTACTTAATTTAAAAGTGTAAGTGCACTTTTTCACCTAAATCGTAAATAAAAATATTTATTTTAGAAACAACTATCTTCGTACTTAACTAAATAAAACAACCTGTTGGCTCTGCGATCGCCACCCCACCACACACTCAAACTTGTACAATCACTCTTGCAAAACAAACATCTATTGTGATTGCTTTGCGCAATGTTTGGCAATGAAATAAACAAGAGAGGTATGAAATTGGCTTACCTCTATTTAAATGCGGAGCCTTGTGAGAAGTCAAATGACGTAAAACCCCAAAACTTCACAATTTAAGTTTAAATGCTGTATATGTTATGGAAAAATTGATGTTTCTCAGTGTTCTTGAGAGAGAATAAAATCATTGGAATGATTATAAGCGTTGAATGCAACAGGTCTAAGTAGCAGTAGGGTCAAACGAATCTGCAATCGGGGGGAGAGTGTCGCGTGACCTTTGATACTGTGGATGGGGTGAGGACTGGGTAGGGTGAAATGAATACAAACGAATCCGCAAGCAAGAGGTAAGAGAGATGCATGATTTTTGACAGTGTCGATGGTGTGAAGACTGTTAAAATCATCAGTATCAGAAATAAACGGGAAAAATCGCGAGTGTCAGTAACCTAATCAAACAAAAAAGTTTGATATAACTGCTAGAAACGTTGAGAGAGAAGGCTCACGAAATAAAAAAAAATCCCTATTGACTAAAAATAGTCCCTATTGAAATAAATAATTTCTATTTGAAACGGATATTGTTCACCATTTCATTCCTTTTAATTTTCTTTTCGCGTAGCCCTAATTTGCGTTCTTTAATTAAAGTAGTCTAAGTTATTTCTTAAAACATTAGCTATCTGCCAGTGAAAGATTCGTCAAAATTGGTCCAGCCGTTTCAGAGATTAGTCGGAACAAACAGACAGACAGACAGAGACAAGCAGAAATTTTAAAAATTGATTTTTCGTATAAGTATCATATATAATTTTAAATACATTTAGTAAAAGGCTGTTTATTTAAAATTACAAACGCACACTTCATTTTTATTTATATGTATAGATTTTTACATTAAAGATCTAATTAAAGGGGTAAAAAAATTATATTTTATAGGTTAGAAATGTTTAGGAAAATATGTTTTGTCCTCTTAGGTTAAAAATTTTAAGAGATTCTAAATTGTGGAAAAGCGTGCCGTGGTTGCCTAGGGAGCAAGGTAATGAACACGGGCAGGCGTGTCATGAGTTCGAGTCTGGAGCCGTTGAAGATCCGCCTTTTAGAGGGCGGGCTGATGCACTTTAAATCTTTTCGCGACTCAAATATCCTCCCGTTGGTGTGGAGGCTTAGAAAGTGGGTGCCTACTTAGTTCTCGTCACTTGAACATAGTTCAAAATTGTGAGGTCCGTCCCAATAGCTTTCGTGCAGCTTTACAGTGCAAGGTAAATTTAACACTCAGTCACTTAAAGTATTTTCAAAATATTATACGCATCGTTTTTCAAACTATTGGGCGCACCCCCTAGAGAGACCTGATAACCCTACGTGGGGGGGAGGGCCTAAGCATATCGAAAAATCGAACATAAAAATTACTTAAATAAATTATTAATTTACTGAAAAGAAGCGAAATAAAATACCTTCCGATACATTTACACTAATATAAAATACTTATAAATGTATCAGTACTCCACATACAAGGAATATATGTTAATGAATTTTTCAATGCTAAGATAGGAACAAGTTTAATGATTACTATGACTTCCAATGTTCTTGCAATATACAGATTGTAATATTTATCTTGAGATAATGTGTATGATTTATATAATTAAAATCTCATATTGCAGCTTTATCTCTCTTCAAGTAAATTATTATTACATTCAATACATTGTTATTGTACGGAGGGTGACGCGGTGAAAATTATGATTGAAAACTAGTTCGTAAACATTGAAAGTTTGAGAAGCACTGTTATAGGCGGAATGGAGAGAGAAAAGAAAATATAAGGAACAAGCGTTGCGTTCAGGATGGCCGAGTGGTAATGGCATCGGACTTCTGCATCGTTTGCGAAATGCGACCAACCCTTGGTTTCAGTTCATGTGGTAGCGGCGTATAGCTAATAGCATTCATAGAAAAGAAAGAAAAACTAAAAACAAAATGTCCAAAAGGGGCACATTTCAAAAGGCTGAAGACCGAATAACATCGGCAATTGTAAAAGCCATGATATATGGAGAGCACTGGATCCCTTCAATACTGTTTGAAAGGGCCTTTCTGATCCAATGAGTGATTGCATTTGCAAAGGTGGTGGTTATCCGGTTCACTGTTGTGTCCGCAGGTTCGATTCCTGCTCCTGAATAGTGGTTTCTTTTACCACTTGTTATAAAATTTCTGAATAGGTCTTTAATGTTACGTATCTAATTTATCGAATGATTCTTCTTTTAAATTTGAAACTTTCTGGCAAAATGTTTATCATTTTGGTACCGAAAAACAAATTAATCTTATTGACATTGTTATTTTTATATGTTTGTGAAAAAAATCATTTCACATTTTAAATTAATGAGAAATAAAATCGTTTGAAAATATTTTGTCATCTTTTTATTATATATTTTATATTGAAGATCTATTAAAATAAAGCATATGCAAATATTTTAGACTTTGATTTATACATTAGAAATATTAAATACCTCTTATATAAAAAAACTGACATTTACGGAGATTCAAAGAAATGCCCATATATGTCAGTTTATTTTATGTGTGGAGTGTTCTACAATAGCAGATATTAGAATAAACGATATATTCAGATTTAATAAGTAAATAATAAAATGGTTCGTTGCCCATCCGGTATAGTGGTTAGTGACGCTGACTGCTGTACTGTTGGGCCTGGGTTCGAATCTCGAAGAAATTGATGTTTGTATATGTATAGTACCTTCATGGCATGAGGGTACTTGAAATAGCCGTCAAGACGAAAGTCCTCTCGTGAGGCATAGCATAGTAAATTTCGCTGATATAACAGTAATTTAATGTTTATTTGTGTTTTATTAATAATTATTAACTGTTATTTAACGTAGCTAGTTCATTAAATAAATAAGTAAAAGTGTAAGATAGTAAGAGAACTTCAGACTTGGGGGACCGAGAATTACGGCATGATTAGGAAGAGCGACAAAGCGGTATGTGTTTCATATTCTGGAACAATGCTATGCAGAGATTCATCCGTAAAAGATTCCAAACACATTTAACTGTTTGTAGAAGTTGTCTTGTGCTATTTTAACCATATTTTCATCTACCTATGCGTACGAGTTATTATTTTCAGAAATGAATAACATTAAAATCTCTCATGGAAACTGTTTGGCAAAGAGCTCCAATTCAGCACAAATTCTGTTAAAAGTAACATCTTAAAATTTACTCATGTCCTTAAATAAAGGATAATTCAGAATCACACAGAAATTGCACTCTAAAATAAAAATTTCACCTGTAGAATTATCACACACAACTTGAAGAAGAATTTGCAAATTACAAGAAACTACTAGATGGCGCGGATAGTACATCACAATGACGAGAGTGTAAGAGAGGGGTATATAAGGAATTGTGGCAAAGAAGTAAAATTGTTCACAAGCGCTTTAAAAGCCTTTCAGTGCAATAACCGCATAGTTATGGCACAAAGGAAGCATTTGGATGATTTTTTTACGTGGTAGAATTATTGGACGACTGGAATGTGGACGTACCCAGCTGGAAGTATCCGAAGAACTTGGAATCGCCCAGAGTGTCATCTTCAGGCTTTGGCAACGATTAAAAGATGATGGTAAAGTGAGTAGATGTTACAGCACAGGTCACCACCGAGTTACAACGCTGAATGAGGACCGGTATATATTTGGCAATTACTGCCAAAAGAAACAGACAGAGCACAGCATCAGACCTGTCTCGTCAGCTCTCTTCAGCTACCGGTACGACAGTTTCAAGGCAGACCGTCTACAGACGCTTAGGGCACATTGGACTATATGCTCGTAGGCCTCTCAGATGTGTTCCACTTACCGCAACTCACTGTCGCCTGCGATTAACCTGGAGTTGAGATCAAGCATTGTGGACACCACAACATTGATCTTGTGTGATGTTTTCCGACGAGTCCAGACTTAGTTTGCAGTCTGATTCTCGCCGGACTTTAATATGGAGAGCGCCAGGTACCCGTTACCACCAAGAGAACACCATTGAACGATACCGTTACGGTGGTGCAGGATGGCTCGTTTGGGGAGGAATTATTCTTGGTTCCAGAACTGACCTGCATGTTCAGAGTGTAACGATGACAGGCGACATCTATCGGTATGTCATTCTGGAACAACATGTACGTTTGTTTCGGGGCGCCATGATTGCTGAAATTCTGTTTATGGATGGCATCGCCAGTCCTCACTATGCAAACATTTGTAGACGAATGCCTTTAATCGGAGGCTATCACCCGTATGGATTGGCTAGCATACTCACCGCACTTGAATCAATAGAACATATGTGGGATATACTTGGATGACGAATAACCGGAACTTTATTGCTTGATGAGTGGTGTAAAATTCCCAAGATCAGATTGATAGTTTGATATTCAGCATGTCAAGGAGTTGTAAGGCCTGTATTGCATCTTCCGGGAGACATACTCCGTATTAACATCATACCAGCCGTGTTATACTGTTTTTTGTAAATAGGTTCAAATTTGCTCCATGGAGAGTACAATTTATTTTTTATTAATTATGTCAAACATGTAGCATCTTTTTGCTCGTTACCTTTTGTTTAATAAATAGGCTTTACAAATAAGTCAAATTTGTTTTGCTTCTGTCTCTTTCTTTGCCTGAACTTCATTATCCTTAATTTATGGACATGAGTGTATAATTTGTTTATAGTATTATTAAATTCATAGATACCGCTAGATTTTCACAATGACGTTAACAATACGAGACGTGTTGTTGTTGTTGCCACCTGATCGACAGCAACATCAGATCGAGGTACACTAAAGTCATCGCTGCTAAGGGCAAGTTTCTTATGCCTGTTTTTAGTCTTAGCTTTGAGCACCATACAGGTGACAGCATGATTTGGCTCGGTTCCACCCCAATTTTGAGGGAGAACACCCTGGGGTGGTCACGGACCTCCCATCTCTCTTCCCCTTCCACCAACTTCACGATAGAAATTGCGACTCGACTTCTTTTTACAGTACCCCCATGCCGCGAAGACACTACACATTTACAAACATCCATGTCTTCACCGGATTCAAACCAAGGGCCTACGAAACAGCGGTCAGCATCTCTAACCACTATACCGGGTGAGCGGCTAAGACTAGCTTGTAGGATGGTTAGCGTATGTGACTTGCACCAATTAGAACTGGGTTCTTTTCTGGATTCTTTCAAACTGAATATGAGATATCTCTGTTACCAGCTCATTACAAGATTTACAAATTATGTCACAAACGACTTTTTTAATACATAATAATTGTATCGCAACCAACAATAACTTACATTAAAACACATTAACATTCAAATAGCGATCTTGGAAAAAGAAAAAAAACACATTATAATAATACGTTTTGACGTACATGGATTCAGTCACAACATTAATAATAAGAAAATAGTTTTATAGATCATATAACATCCCTGGTAATTTAGCCGTGTTGAACCAGGCGACGTCTTAACATTTGAAATGTGCAATTGGCTATTTCTACAAATATTCATTGAAACACACATACATTCAAGCCATTCTTGATTTAATTCCATTGATTTGAAAATTGTTGTAATATATGTAATTAAATATTAATTGATACAGTGCTAGCTTTTATGAAGGCTACACAAGAAACTCATGGAGGCCATGGGCTCCCTACCTATGGTATATAGCATACAGTGTCAAATACTCGTGCAGATAGAGATCCGGTGCAAATAAGTATAAGTGATTCACAATTTCACAGAACTAGGCATGAATTAACTGCTGTCATTCGACTAAATTCGACTTATTTAAATTTGTAATGACGGTATATGGTGGTAAGCCAAGGCTTAGACACGGATGATGAATATGTCATAACAATGCAGTCTTGTCACTGCAGTCAGGTGGCATATAGTTTGGAATTCGGAGAATTTGTCATTTTATATTTAATTTTTGGAGAATATAACTGGGAATAAGATTTAGTTTTTATAGAAAACATTTATAAATCTCCGTTCACCACAAAGTATCACAAGTGGCTTACAAAAGCAAGTATGAAACACATTACATAAGGGGGGAAAAGGAAAATTTTAAAGTCGTGAAGGATAACATTTACTCAAACTGAAACTCAGTGGCGCAACATCCCATGAGAGTGAGGGCCTACTGTGCCCATTTCAGTATGCGTGACCGTTGTGCGCTGAAGTGCATTAGCAGATGTCCCGATCAGGTGGTCAGTCTCAAGTGAGAGAGAGAGAGAGAGAGAGAGATTCCCTGTGTTTAACCCATTCAGGACCATGATGACATATATGTGATCATGAGGTTTCTCCCTACATGGCTTATGGTATCATATATGTGATTGAGCTTTCCCTGCTCGTACGCCCATTATCACACCGGTGTAATCAGAGTTAGGAATGTTTTTATATTAATTTTTATAAGTACAAGATGGCGGTTAAAAACTGTTTTTTTTCGAGTTATGTTTCATAAGACTTTGAACTTCAATATGTACTTTCGGCTCCGTGTTGTTTTTAATTAGATCCGAGATATTTATGAATATAAACAACTGCGCGTGGTTATTTTTCGAGAGAATCGGACATTTAGAGGTTCGTAATCTATTGCTCTATGGATTTCTGTTTATATTTTGAATAAGTTGGTTTAGTTTTCTAATATTTTCTGTATTTGTATTTAAATGTGTGGGATTTTTGTCAATTTTTTTTGAAGTGAACGTAATTTTTTTATATTAAAATAAAAACATTTTCTTCAAAATTCGCAATTGTTTTTTTTTTTAATATAGCGAAAATTTTTGTACTCCCTATTCAAATATTATCAATGATAGTAAATTGTAATTTTTAGAGTATTTGATTGCTTTTAAAACTTTATATGAATTTTTAATGGAAATTAGGCTTAGCAGGGAAATTTGACCGGTCCCGCACGTGTGTATCCTCCCTGAACGTACGGGCTTAGGGAAGCGTTTCTTTCTACTTCCGCTGGTCCTGAAGGGTTAAGCCCTCAAGCAAGATTGGTACTCATTTTTTGACCCACTGCAGTACGGATGAAAGGCTGAGTCGACCTTGCCCAGCCCGGGAATAGTAACCCGAATCTGTGGTGAGGTAGCGCGATATGTTACTACTCGACCACTGGGCCTTCGAAGGATAACATTTGAGGATAAAAACTATTCTGATAGTTATCTTACTGAGATTGATTCAAGAATATGATGCCTTCCCTAAGACCGAGACCCTGAGCCCTGGCACAGTTAGCTCATTCCTTAAGATGACACAGATCCTACTATATTGAACATTGATTCTACTTGAATTGACATTTGAATGAAAAAAAAATATTATTTACATTTACACATCTTTTTAGTATGTAATATAAAAATTCGAAATTTTTTTAAAGAAAAACTATAATTTTTTTAAAAATTATTATTGAAATATTTATTTAAATTGTAAAATGGTTTTATCGTAAACCCCATTAAAATAATTTGTAACGCAACACATGTTTTAATTTTCTTCATTTCATTTTGTCTCTTAATCTAATTTCTGTAATGGTTAAAACGTAATAATTAACATTTTCAAAAAAAAAAATTCATTTTTATATAGGTATAATTTAATTGAAGAATTCTGCAGGTTTTTTAATAAAAGATTTAATTTAATTTATCTGTAGCAATTCTATTATTTTTAATGATAATAATGTTTTAAAAGAATCGCATAATTAAACGAACATATTTAGTTATAATGTATTTAATTAAGTACATTTATCAAGTTTTGGGGCACCATTTTATTCCCGCATTAAGTAAAATCTACGAGAAAACATAACAGCTTACTAATAGATATTTTATATTTTTATAATTACAAACAACAGGACACAAATTCTAAAAATAATATTTCTTCAGAAACATTTAATGAATTTTTTTTAAGTTGAAAAAATAATACTAATTTTTTTTTTGTCTGAGAACCCAATAAAGTAACTCCTTAAAAAAATGTACTTTAGAATTTTTTAGAATATTTTCATGTCGCAATTTATAAGCAGTATTTCATTTATTTTACAATTCAGTCAAGATTATACATAATATTCAATTTTTAAGCGTTTTTTAATTACATTTTTTTGATGGATTACTTTTTTCTAACGCATTTGCAATCTGTATGTAATATTTTTTTATTTGACTCCCTTATTTAATAGAAGAGAAATAGGGAAATATATGGAATATATATATTTTTAGGAATATTTTTTTTCAAATAATTTCACAAATAATCCCGATTTACGCATGTTACCTTAGTTCACGCTAGAGAGATAAATCAAAATATGATTTTTAATTATTACATAACTCTGTTCCAGTAAGTTAATTAGAAAATACAAATATATTACATTATAAAATCAAAAGATTTCCTACACCTGCGCAATCAAAACATTTTTTTGCACCTATAAAGAAGTCAAAAAAAATTCCATCTGCGGTTCATGCTTTTCTAAAACCACATCTAATTTGGTTAACACCTGCGTCTGCAACATACTTCAAAACAATTGATGTACCGTTGCATAAATAAAAATTTACCAGTTGTAAAACTCACTAGGAAAACATTGAACTTCAGAATTTTTCCTTCTCTAAATTCTGATTGAAACAGATTCGAAAGAATTGTTGGTTGCTTAAGTTTAATTTATTCATGCTACAGATGATTTACTACAAAAACAGAAGAGAATTTAAGTAATGAGACGGTTTTACATTTTTTTTTTTTGAGCTTTAAAGGTAACAAAAGATACATTTAAAATTTGAAAAGCCTCTTCAGCCCGGATGAAAGGTACTGATATAAACTCTTTCTTCTGCACTTTTAGAGTAGAACTTTTTTGTTTCTCGGAAAAGTCAACTAAATCGTCTTGTGAGTTTTTGAAAGACAGCATCCTTAATTGAGGATTAAGTGAATAATTTGTTTGTGTGATAGATTTCTTTTGACAGTACATTAAGACTATTCATTTATATTGTTTTTGCCGACATAAATTTTGTTGGAACCAAAGACTGAGAAAAAAAAGCATTTATTTTAAAGACCTCAAAGGATGAAGATGAGTTTGTGTATGCATTGGGAACAATATACTTGCATATGAAACAATCTTTTTCAAAGTTGAAAAAAATATTTTAGTTTTCAGAATCTTTCAATTGTATTATGGTTCAAGATTTTTCTCGTTCATTATTGATTTGATACGAAATTTACATGAGTCTTAATTTTTTGCATGCAAGTTTTAATAATAAAAACGATGAATCTAATCCCGATTGATATTTAAAAAAGTTTGTGAAGGAAATTATTTAATTTTTTTGGAGTTCCAAACAAAAAACATGTCTTCTGAAAAGAACGCGAGTCATGACTTACATCCTTTCTTAAATGAGACTCTAAATATCTTGCTGAATATTCAAAATCTAGGATACTTGCGACATGAAGACTTTATCACTCTTATCTTTATCGTGGCCTATGTTGTTGTGTTCATTCTGGGAATATTTGGAAATGCACTGGTAATTGGAATCGTCATGCGAATTAAAAAAATGAGAACTGTGACGAACTATTTCATTGCCAACCTAGCCTTTGCTGATTTACTGGTCGTCATCTTCTGTATTCCAGCAACTTTAGTGAGCAATTTGGTGACACGTGAGTAAAAAATTTCAAGATTTAATATACTTTTTAATTAGCATTTTGAAATATATAAATGACAGTTATTAAAAGTCCGCATTTCTAGATGTTGGAATTCGATTGTTCTAGAAGAAGCATTATGGAACCAGTATTTAATGCATCTACTTAGATTTAAAAAAGACAAAAGTTTACTTTAACTTTGAACAGAAAACTGCGGAAATTTTACAGTTTTACAGTGAAAATATAATTTATGCGATAAAATTTTTATATTTGTGTGTACCTTGTATTAATTTTATTACAATTTAACTAAATAATGGCAAACGATATCTATATGTATGTATACTGAAAATACAAGCGTAATTTTTAAAATAATTGTAGCTTGGTTTAAAACTGCGTTCTTATCTTTTTGCTTTAATAAATACAGTAACAGGATTTGCTGAAATTTGAAGTTTTATCATGTCCATATTTAAAAACCATTTCTGTCTAATAAGGGGTTAGGAATTTGAAAAAGAGCCACGTTTTCTCAAGGTAAAGAGAAATTAAATTAATTTTGAAGTAAGCATGTTATTTTTTGGAAGAAGTAGGTTTTACTGCAGTGTGATGTTAATATAGAAATCATGATAAAAATTCTCATATAACAATGAGTAAATAAAAAAAAATAGCCTAGTAAAGTAGAAGCTTTACCATAATGGGGAGATAGAACATTACATTTATAGAATAAAATGGAAATAAATACTTAGTTTGTCCAAATGTAACTTCAGAATAAGGTATAAAGTATATTTTTACACATAATATTCTCTGAAGAAGATTAACAGCTGTCGTGAATTTTTGGAAAAAGATTTTAATACATAAAAAATAACCTAATAGAGATAATAAAAATAACTGTTGTGCCCTCTATTGAAGCTATGTGAAGCGAGCTGTTGTAAACAATGGAACTGAGAACTGTTGAAAGAAGCTGAGATATAAGGAAGCAAATGAGCTGAATGCGTTATGTAGCGGTTTTTGTAAAAAAAAAGTTTAGTTTAAAAATTTTGTTGTAAGTAAACATTAGTTATCTACCAAAAGAACTCTTACTGTTAACTCCACGAGAGTCTCTCATTTAATTAATAATGATCACATGGATAAAAGAAAACCACAATAACTTTGATGAAAAATAAAAACAGGGAATATTTTTTTTTAACAATCGATGTGTGGTTGCCTTTACGAAAACTTCGATACTCTTCTGAAAAAAAATTATACTAGCACGAGATTTACGAAATCTTCCTTATCTCACACTTTATTTGAAATTATTTTATTCCTTTGTATTTTGTTTCTTAAATTGAAAAAACAAAATATGGTATTATTGCGACAACTAAAATATCACTCATACATTAAGTTTTTTCCATTAATGTTGTGGATACTTTCTATTGAAAATCGTACATAAAAGTATCGCATATAGGAATACTAATTAATTACTTGAAACCGTAAAACAAGTTTTCGTTAAGTGACAGAAATAGGTTGTTCAATAAATTCTTTCAAATTTGAAAGAAATTCAAGAAATCAGGATGTAAATTTGCATTTACATTTAAATTATTTTTATTTTATGAAAGTAATGTAAGAAGTCTTACATTTTCTGTAATAATTATATTTGTCTAAAAAGTTCATTTGCGAACTAGTTCTAAAACACTTTTATCGTCATTAGACATTCCCCATTCAGAAGATCTTACTTTTAAGAAAAATGGATTTCATAAGTTTAATCGGCCCTTACGTATTATCGTAACAATCGCCAACTTTATAAATAAGCCTCCTCCTCTATGTGTCGTACCTACTGAATTGGCAACCAGTTGCTTCGTTTCATATAATGTCGCCAATAGGTTGCGAGTATCTTTTAATTTTAATCTTCGTGTAGTTATTTCTCTGAGAATGAAATCAGTAACTTCAAATTTTAGAAGGTGTAAAAAGTAACTAGAACTCTCTCACACTATTTCAAGATGTTTAAATATAGGTTATTGTGATGGAGGAAAACTGTATTGTTCAATGTGTTAGTAATTTGAATTGCGAAATATACAAATTTTAAGTGGAACAGTTATCTTTATAATTATATTTGCTGAATATACTTCCTTTTAACAGTCTTTCGTTTTTCTTTGTAAATTTTGATCATTTATTTGTTATATTCATTCTATTAGAAATCTCGACTTTCTGTTTCTCATTTCCTTTAAAATTCTATTATCTGGTAGAATTTCTTTAAATTGCAGGATATTTTACAGTTGCAAACATTGCAACACTTTCTTTAATTCCTTAGCGTATTTGTCTTAGTTATACTTTTGTTAAGAAACTGCTCATTAGGATTATTGTTCTCCATTACAAAAGATTGTTTACTTATCCTCATTTCCCATTATGTTAGTTAACTCGGAACACAATACCGAAACATTATTTAATTTTCTACTTTTTATTTCTTTTTTTTCTAAAAAAAGAAGGGAACACAATTTTGGCTATAAAACTTTAAATTTCCTGTTTTCATCACGTCGAAACCAGTAATGACCGCGTTTTGAAAATGAAGGGCCTTTGTATGAAGCATAATATTGAGAACGAAACATGAAGTAGATACGAAATGACTGTTTAATTAGTTTAAAATTTACATGTAATTAAAACACAATGAAAGAAAAACTACATACAGTGAATAAGATTTAAGTTAATTAAATTTTTTTAGTTACCTTTGACAGCCGTTTTTGGATTTTCATTTTAACTATTCGAATATATTTTACTCATTATTTACAATAATTTTTAATATAATCAACTAATTTCTAAAGAAAAATTTCTTAAAGACTTGTGACTGATTCTCTTTACGCGTTTCAGCTAATAATCTCTCTCCTTAAGGGGAAAAACATTTTCCTGAATTGTTTTATTTTTGAGCATCTCTCTATATGAAGGAAGGAACCGTGACGCATATAAATGAGTTTCACTATTATTAAATAAAAACAGTTCTCATGGATGATGTTGATACCGAAATCGTAGAAGATAATAATAGTTTAATTTAAATTTATAAAAGCTATTTTGTAAAATACCTGCATAACTTGGCATTAGATTTGTAGTCTTATTATCACTGACCGCTTGTTTAAGATAAGTAATATTTGTCTTAATTTAATAAAACTAAATTGTCCCAATTTGATAATTGCTACCATATTAGATTATGTTTACTTACGTATTATACTGCCAACTAATTTCATCGTCAAAAAACGTATTCAAATGCCGTAATGTACAGCCAAAAGGGGAAACCATTCCCGCCAATATAGGGACATAACAATAACGATGACAGCATTTGGTCGTATTTTTTAAATTGGCGACATCTTTTATTTTGGCGAAAATAGTCGACCGTTTACCGTAAAAGCTAGGTTTTAAATTGGCTTAAATAAAGGTTGTTGATTTTACAATGCGTCTATTTCTTCAGTTTCGCCTTACACTAAAACAAACTAAGGCTCCACAGACTGAATTTTGCATTGAAGAAACATGTGTTTAGTTTTTCAGGAAAAAATCATAAATCAATATTAATAGTTTTAATTCACAAATGAACATAGTATGCATACATATTAAAAACGGAAATTAAAGAATAAATTTTACAACTGAGAAATAAGGAAAATCTTTTGTATAATAAAAAATTATTGAAGATGATCTAATGGCTTACGCTAATCCATTAGGTGTCAATTTTTTGTTATGTGCTTTGTCACTTAAATAATATTTAACCCTCTGGACGGAACATTAATTTTTCTTGCTGCTCTTAGGAACATCCGTCTGACAGACAGGTGAGCAAATTGTTTTGAATATTAATACCCTAAGGACTGTTTTAAATGACCTTATCGCTCATGAAATTGAGTAGAATTTTCAATATTTAAATCTTTATAAGACACTATATTAATGTATTTTTATCACAAGAATTGGGACTAGTATTTCTTTAAGAACTGATTAGAAATTATTTATATTCATGTAAACATAATTAAAAATAATATCAAAAACGAAAAAACTATAGGTATATCCATCTGATAGACGGTTATAAATAAAAAAAAAAAAATAGCGCATATCGTAAGTTGAAAAAATCGCCATGTACCACCACGTGATCCTCTCACTGGGTAGAGTACAACTGAAAATGTCAAGGCAGCTCATCCCCAAAATCACACCACAGCGTTATCTACAGGCATCATTCTCGTCTGAGAGACGGATGTTCCAGTCAGAGGGTTAATATTCTATTAATTTTCTAAGTTTATATGTTATATAAGTAACCTTTTAACTAAATTCAATAGTGTTTTAGAGCAATTTGTAACACAATTATAGCATTTTTGGCAAATAAATAAATAAACAAAAAAAATTAGTCGCCCACATTCCGAATTATAATCATTTAAAAACTAATTATCTTTTTTTATTTTTATATATTAATTTATTGCTATAAGAATACATTTTAATGATTTTAATTTATTTATAAATAATTGCAATCATGAAATTAGGGTTCAGAAGGCCTTTAACCGTTAGGAGATGATGTTTCATTTCAAATGGTGGAGACTGTATTTCAAAAGAACGGGTTGAATAAATTTCATAAAAGATACGAGATTTAAGATATACTATCAATAAAATATTATATAATACTGATTTTGTACGTAATATTTAGTAAAAATATTAAAATAAATTTAATTGAGTTTTAAGATAGCTCTTATTTTGTTCCCACTGTTACACACATAGAAAACAAACCAAAACAGAATATACTTTATCAAAATAAATATTACAACTCAACTGTCCAGTAAACATGAATATAAAAGCAAATCCTTTAAAATTCAAAATATTAAAACCCAAACATGCACACACTAAAAACGATCAATCTTAATTATTTTCATCTGTAAAAACGGAACACGTTCTTTCGTTCGAGTTTCATTTCCCCTAAATTCTTACTGCATTCATACAGAGTCCACTGTGTACTACGAGATGAAAATTATTACAAGCGTGTTTATTTCGCTTTCAAAGGGAAAGGACAATTGTTTGCAGCCACATAAACAGAGGAAAAAAAGAAATACGAAGGACTCAATTTATTTTTCTTTTCATAGTGGAAATTCTCTTTCCTCTCTTTCCATTGATACGAATGTGATAGAGATGCACGATACGATGGGATTTTCGATTATATCCTTTTCATTGCCAAAATGGGAAAAAATCGTCTGTTGCGATTTGTGAAGAAGTTTCTTTAGCGGGAAAAATGTTTTTAGGAGTTTTTCATACAGAAGAATGGCACTATATTTACTTATTTTGTCGATTAAATATGTGATCTTAATAGTACATTCAATATTTCTTTTGGGACTATTTATAATGTTAATCAACCATACAACTATTAAAGCATTAATTATTTAATAGTTTGTATAATATTTCATTAAATGTGCATGGAAATTTTTGTACTTTTTGAGCTTTTTTGTCTGTTTATTTCCGTTTTTTTAATAGAGAAAAACTATAAAATATATTTTGGAAAACTTGTTTATTTATTTAATTTTACTTATTTAATTTTTTGAAAATAAATATTAAGAAGTAATGTAAATTATATAAATATTATTATATGCACATATGCTGATAATTGTATATGTACTGAATTACTTTTTTTTATAATCAAAAAAATTCTTCTGAAATCATTATCACCCAAGAATTCAAATGAAGTCAATATATTGAGTTGCTATTTCGATTTTATTTTATTTACATTGAAGTGCCGTAAGTCATGGGATGCCTTCTAATATTGTGTTGCTATTCATTTTGTTGGATGAAATACAATTCGGTGCAGTTTTGAGTAAACAAATTGTCGGAAGTCTTCCAAAGAAATATTTAACCAAGCACAGCATCTACAGTCGGTCATGATTGCCAAAGTGTTGCTGATGTAAGAATTCGAGTACTGACTTTTTTTGATTATGTCCCATATAACGTACGATAAGATTCCTATCTGGCTATTTAGACAGCCAAATTATTCACTGAAACTGTCCACAATTATACTAAAAGCAATTGTGGTAGATTTTGGCTCAATGTCATATCCATTGTAATCCTGAAAAAGTCCATTATTGTTTGGGTACATGAAGTGCATAAATAGTTTCAAATATTTTTTTCCTTCCAAGTAGCTGAACATAGTAATTTCTAGTCAACCAGGTCTGTTTGACCATAAGATCCAATCTATATCATTATGAAGTTGCGACAAATCTGCACAGTGGCTTGTTGATAAATTGTGTCTATGACCTCATGGAGACTCCATCACGCTCAAACTTTACCTACTGGAATTGAGACTCATCTGATCAAGCAACGTTTTCCCAGTAAACTAGAGTCCAACCAATAAGTTCACGGGTCTCTCACCCGATGACTGCTGTTAGAAAAATCACTGTAGTCGGACTTCTACCACATTTATTGCTGTTTTTGCTGCCGTGCGTTTCATCCTGGGATATACATGAAAAACGAGAAATAGATGAACAGAAACATAGAATACAAGCACAGAAGAATTTAAACTTTATTACAAGCGATGATCCCAGCATAGAACACAAAGGATGCACTGCTTTCAATTCGAGACGGGAATCCATTTCAGGCGAAAGTCTAAGTTCTTTTCTAGAAGCCTTGCCCGAAGATATATCCATGACTTATTCGGGATTTGAACCCGAGCCCACTCGATTACAAGCAGAGTGTCATAACTCCAATGCTGACTGGGTGACACCATATTGATTATTACTGTTATTTTATATAGTGTTTTACGTAATCTGAACAATATCATATGTGGTCTTGGTCATTGAGTAGATGCCTTCTACTAATATATTGTCCATGGTGAGAGATAATGCCTAAACTTATAGATTCTTATTGTGGATCAAGAAGAATTGAACTGCAATATTTCCAGAATGGAATGTTTTTGTATCTAATTCCTATTAGCATTCCTTGTTCAAAACCTGTTAATTCTCTTCATGAGGTCATAATTACATTAGAAAATTTTATACATGAATCACTTTACAAATGAAAGCCCTGCCATTCATATTTTTCTTAGGCGAAGCTACTGCCATCTGAATATTTACATATTGTTATCCCTTGAGTTTTTTTGGCACTTTCACTACTTTACTCTTATATTCATGCAAAGAAAATCAATAAACGACAGGGAAAAAACCCAGCATGACTTCTTTTATGATTCTTAAAAAAAATCCAAAATAATTTATTCGTGGGAAAATGTTCTCCATACTCGTTAATATTAAAAAAATAATAAAGTTAACGCATTCTATCAAATTATAATAATTTGTTAGTAATGGGACAATTGATCAATTATAGTAAATATAAAGGATTTTACTGAATTACGGGCTCGTACAGTGGGTGCAAAAATTACATGTCAAATAAAAATGGTGAGAAAAATATTGAATATTATTAAACAAAGCGCGAAAGCAAGAATATAATAAAGGATTTTTGTCAAGTTCTAACAATAACAACAGGAATTTAATTTTCATACTATAAGGTTAAGCAGAATTATGCATAGCAAATGAATAACTCCATTTATATTTGTTACATAGCTAAGCATTATTCATTCATTTCCCACCAGAATTCCTGGCTATATGCAAATAATTTATTACCTTACTTGGTCATAGTTTTTTAAGTTATTTTCCCTCACATATCTGATGTTTTTAGTGCTTGTTTCCTTTTTTATGGAACATTAAAAAGTGTACGCATTATACATGGTCTTATTGAATTCAACCAACGAATTCAAAGGGGTGACAGTAGACAGCATGGAGACGAAAAATCACCATAGAGCATGGGATTGCAAACTACGTTTATTCGGAGTAATGCGCTGAAAGAGTTATGAAGAGTATTATGTAGATTGATATAAAAAAGGGCAGTAAGAGGCAAGGAACACAATTATCTCTATCTCTATCTCTCTTTGTATATATATATATATAAATGGATGTTTGTCTATATGAAATCGCATCACTCCAATACCGTTTAACCGATCACTAGGAAAAGTGGCATGTACATGTATTTTTGTGGAGAAGGTTTTTGTGCTATCCTCTTTGTTGCAGGTGCCCTCCAGGTGGCGCTACAGCATATCAATTTCTGCAGCGTTCAAACAATCGCCAAGTTGCCAACATGGATGCCAAAAATGATACCAACTTATCTATCAGCAATATTTCGCTATGATTTCATTGAATCGCTATTATAATGTAAGAAATGGTGTTGCTTGCAAATATTACAATTTTAACAAAAAATAAATGCAGCAGAAAGTAATATTAACGTATTACACACATCCAGATATAAATTATTTACACTACTTTAAGTGTTTATTACGCAAAATTTGTAACAATGTGTTACTTTTCCTGAGGAGAAGGAAGGTGTTTTCAAAACTCGACCCACAAGAGAGTCAAGGGCGTTATGAATAGAAACAATCCTTTTTATAAGCTATTAGATCTACACACCACATAAATTTTAACAAATATGTTTTTTTTTGTTCAGTTGAGATATGCAAAAAGCTTTTTTTTTGGTTTAATTTGAGATTCACGTAAAATTAACTCACTAAAAACTGCTTTATCCTGCAATCTGTATTGTTTAATTTTTCAATTCACCTGTGCGAATAACGGATATACCAGCTATATATTGTGTCTGGTAGTCAGACACAAATCATGTGTGCAATATGAACGAGGCATAACAGCTCGACGTCAAAAATGCAACGACAAGTGATTGTCCCGCGAATTGTCCCACGTTTTGGCCGCGTTGGTGATGGCACAAATATAATGACTTGAAGGTGATTTGGAGAAGGCATCGCTTTCTCGAAAAATGGTTCTGGTACACTCTCTGCACTAGGAGTCCATTGTAATAGGCTTCACTGTACATGAGGTGCATATTTTCATAATTCCTATTTGTGTAATCAAACATTGTTACGAAATGCAGTTAAACACCCGAGCTTTATGCGCCGCACACCTATAAAAACTTGTTCATCGCTTTCACTAGCCCAAATTTGCATACCTCTACCACGGTGCTCTAAATCCCAGTATTCTTTAGGTTATTTCCCTCGTCTGACTCATCATCTTAGCGAAACTTACTATACCGCTATTTTCATCTACTAAACGTGGTTTTCTACCCCATGTCCTATGATGATTTGTTGTCCCCATGCTGCCTACTAACATCCCTCTGAATTTGTCAGTTGAATTCAGTTGAATATATAACACCCTGTACACTTTACGGGAAATATAATAAAAACCTTTTTAATATTTGTTAATAAATCCCATAAGGTTTTGATCTGTTAATGTCTCAAAAATTACGAAGTGTAACCTTTTGAAGAAATTTTATTAAAATGACATCTGTTGTTGCTTAAATGGGTTTTTATAGTGAATTGGTGAAATGCGCTGCAGCAATTTGGTTCATAATTTGAGATCACATGGTTTGAGGTTTTTTTTTCAGCAACAGTGTTTTTAAATTTCTAATAGGGCTGCGGATTAATGTTTTACAATTGTAGCCCTAATACATGCCCCGGGAGCTGGTATCTCTTTTTACTGTGGCACCATAAAGATGGATACTAATCGCTGCATGTAATTTTGACACCCAGTTTCTACCCCAGAGGGATTCACCTGAGCTCTGACGAGGCGAAACCATACATAGGATTTTAACTTTACCGAGAGCACCCAAGTCAAACAAGCACTTAAAGGATTTTTTACATGCCACATTATCAAGCGATATGACCGCTGTCGATTTTCTGTGTCATAAAAATCTACCGACTTTGGCTGAAAAATCATAATTATCATTAAATCATTTGGTCATAAAAATCTACCATAGGCTGACAAGGACAACGTTATATATATAACGTTAACAGTTTTATGTAAGAAAAAAGAAATCTCATGTTCATAGTATACGAAAGGGGTTACGATAGGACTTCATATAATGAATATTTCTAAAAACAGGGGATATACAAAATGAACAACTTTCAACTCAAGATTCTGTGGACATTTACTACTTATTTTGAAATGTTAAACTATCACACACAAAAATATCGAAAGAACAAATCTAAAAAAAAATTGTCTAAAATGCCAAATATTTAAGTAATTCCCTTTGACTTTACAATCCCTAGTCTTTCTTTATTTTAATTATGATAAAAAATCTTCCAGAAAACCTTTACTTTAGATTAATTGAACTCTAAGTCCTTTGAAAATTACCTGCATTCTGTACTTATTCATTTTATTTTATGAACTCTTACGTCTTCATTCTGACTACAGCAATTTATTGAGGTCATGTACTCGAACTTGAGGCCAACGTTGCCGAGTAGCGAACTCAAGTCCTGGTGTCACTGAGGTCTCTCTGTGTAGAGGGGCTGATATTCGTTTCATATTGGCAAATATTATCATAAAGGATTCTTATTGGCTTAAGGTGGTAGTTTGGAAAGTATGGTGCTTATTCATGTGTTGTCCTCGTTTCTTAGCTCCTGTTTCCATTCACAATTACGAGTTTGACAATTACCCTCGACTTACCATAGAATTCGATGTTAATAAACTCACATTTTCCCAGCATTTACTACGTTTATGTTTTATAATTATTTGCTCCAAATTGCTCAAAAAAGAGTCACTTAGTAGTAGAGATGCTGTAGTTGTTGTGTCCTTCCCGAAGGGAAGGATTGAAAGTTGCCGAAGCCTGAGACAGGTTGGACTTCTACACGATAGAGGGCGACACCACCTATCTCACCCACTACAATTTAGGCATGGAATGAGAAAAGAGGGAAATATTCTCCAGCTCTCTGTACCCTTAGTTTCCACTGCGACCACCCACAAGACTTTCGAATCCACTGATTTAACGAGCACGTACTCCGTGTGTATTTGGAGGGTAATTGGTGGCATTGAGTATCGAACATAGGCAATCTGGTCTGGAGTCCGATGCACTAACTACAAGACTACCCATGGCCCAGTAGTATATATATATATATATATATATATATATATATATATATATATATATTGTATATATATATATATATATAATATATATATGTTTGTATGTATTTGAAAAATGTTTTGTTAATAATAGATATATGAAAACAATGAAAATTAAAATATATGTAAACAGTAAAATTTAATGATATGCTGAATTGTTAAAGAAAGGGAAAAACACATCCTACTTGCCTTGAAAACTACATTGAGCACAAAATATAAATTAAAATATTCTACTTTTTATTTATAAATTTGGAATTCAAGATTTCATTGAAAGTATTTTAATATATTATTCAATTTTTATTCTCACAAATAAATATTTTTCTCAATACATTCCAGAAAATTTATAATATTTTTTTCTTACTTGCTTACATATCTACTTCTGAAAAGAATAAAACGAAATAAAGCAAGATAACAATTTTTTTTAAAAAAAGGAAACCAATGTTTTTTTTCCTCATAAAAGAAATTGGAGAAACTTGATTCTCGGTGTTAAATATTTGCCACAAATATTTCAATAAAAGAAAAATTGTCTCAAAGCAATTATTGTGGTTTAAGTGGAAAAGAAAACTCTAAAAAAAGGATTAGTATTTTTTCATTTAATATTCTTAGTGGGTCTTTTATAAAAAATATTTTACTGGTTTCTGTTATTCATAAACTTCAAAACAATTTTACATTACTGTAGAAAATCTAATATTTAATTTTAGTTCTTTACTTATGTGCTCATATTCATTTTGGTTAAGTAAAGTTTCCTTTAGAGAAAAAATTTTTCAAAGGGCTTAGAAAACTGAAAAAGTACTTTTTTAATGATTTTACTACTGTTTACTTTTCAAGTTTAATCTTTTCCTGCAAAATCCTAATCTATGCTCTCAAAGGTGTTTCTAATTTTCTTTTTTTTAAAATTTTTTTCCCCCAATCTTATTTTTTTACTTTAATTTTACCTTCGTTACTGACACTGTTAAGTACTTAAATAAGACATAGTTTTGATAAGAAAGTTAAAGCTAGTAGTACTTAAGGCATCAGTGAATTTAAAATAGTTTTAATTTATATGCCCATAAATTTAAAAGTTTCATAGTTTATGTCCTGTAATTGTAATGTGATATATGTGTATTTTTAGAAAATAATTAATTATAAATCAAGAAACATTACAATGCCTTTTTATTTTCGACAAATTTGTTATTAATCCTTGAACAAGATTTAAAAGTTTAATTAATCCTTTTGAAAAGTTCTTCAAGACAGTATATTTGGTTTTGATCCAACTGCAATGAGGGGGTGGGGGGACTTTTAGGAGAGGGTTAGGGAAAAAAGAAACACTTTTTATATGAGCTTAAAATTAATAAGATAAATTAGTTATATAAATAATATTCAGTAGGATTTTCTATGCTTTTTAAAACTTAAATTAGTAAGAAAACCTTATTTTGATGATTCTGTTCCTATTTATTGTGATGAGTTCCAATTTTTGCACATGTAAAAGGTTTTTAATTGTTTTCTTCTTAATCTCACAATGATGCTTTGTATTTACAAAATGTATTTAAATTTCTATAAAACTTTTCACATATATATTTAAAAAAGATGGAATATGTATTTAAAGAAAGTTTTTAAGACATTATATAAAATTCAAAATTTCTATATTTTTAAAAAAAATCTGTAGCGGATAAGGTAGAATACGTATAAGCATCCTTCCTGTGGGTCATAGTTTTCTTATCATTGTCTTGAAGAAGAATGGGGAATCTGTTGCTTTTTCTATAAGATAACATACAACTTTAATTTTATTAAATGTGGCCTTACGAGTTAATACTCTTTATGCAAATGAAATTTTTTCTTTGTATAGTTATATTTTGGTTTAAGTTAATTCATAATAAAGGTAATAGTACGTGACTATTAGATATGTGTGAGCTTTATAAATTTACTTTGCTATTTGAAATATATCCGATATTTGTTCTTGATATTTAACTTTGTTTCTTTAAATTTTCTAATTTCATGTCATTTTCTTTGTCTCAGTCGAGTACTTTCGCCTTTATTATGTATAAAAACAGACAAAACATATAAAACTATGCAGGATTATTTATATTGATGTACAATACTGCAAATACACTAAGCATATAAAACATCACACTTCCCTAACTTTCAACATTTTTTACTCAACTTTCTATCATAATTTTCATCGCATCTCCCTCCACACAATAACAATGATTGCATTGATAATATACTTTAACGCTAAAGCCACAATACGATTTTAATTATAAACCATGCAAATTATCAAGATAAGTATTAAATTTTGTATATGACCAGTACATAGGAGTCAATAGTAATTTTTAAACTTGCTCTTAATTTAGTATTGATAATTTAATTATCAAATACATTGAAGAGTACTAATGTAGTTTTTGTAAAAAACATGAATGTAAATGTGTATTTTAATTTTTATTATGTCAAAATGTATTTTGTTTTGCTTCCTTTCAGTAAATAAAATTTTTTTAGAAATCTTTTACTTTCGACTTTTCGATATGCTCACCCTCCCAATAAGGTTATCCCTTTGCAATTTGAAAAACGAAGGTATAAAGCATAAAAATGGGCTAAGCATATCAACATACGCAGAATAGAAAAAAGTATCATTTGATTAATAAGGTTATACATCCATGCACATCTTTGTCAAATAAATTATTAGCTAGAGAAAATCTTTCCTGCCATTTTGTTATTGATACCCGAAACATATTTGTTCCATTTCAGTAACACGATTCAAATTCCTCAAAGAGTTTATTATTCACTCTGAAAATTAATGCAATTCACTCGAGTTTCAATAATTATAAAGTAGTGATTTACTGTATGCTTATTACATATGTGCGGCAAGAATTACTAATAAAGTAGAAATATACGGGAATTCTAGTAAGGTCTTAATATGAGAATTTTTTTTATTATATCTGCCCACACATGTTTATCAGCCATACGAGGGTCACTCTGAAATGTTTGAGATGCTCCTAGTTTTTAAAGTTATACTTACAAAATTTTAAGTGTGCAAGTAGTCTCCTCAAGCACCAATCATTCTTGTTGATGAATTTCCCACAGATGAAATGCTTCAAACTAATCATTTCTTGAAAGTGATTTTAAAAAAATGCATTTATAGAAACATCAACCCCTTCTTCTGAAGGAAAACAAGGTCTATGTAAGTTCTTTTTTAGATTAAAAAATAACCAAAAGTCACACATAGCTAGATATGGAGAATAAGGTGGAAGTTCTATCACTTTAATTTGTTTTTGTTTAAGAAACTCAGCTGAGTGTAAATCCCGAAGCATTGTCATGATGAAGCATTAGTCCCCTACCTTCACTTTTTGGAGAATTTCTGGAAGACATTTAGTGGTATACCAGTTTGCAGTTACTGTCTTCTGTCCTTCCAACTTGATGGCTTTGACCAATCCCGTACTTCTGAAGAAAAAACGGCATGCATCGCCTTTTTACATTGCTCGTTGTCTTTTCACCATTGCTGGCTTGGGGTCATCTTCAAAGACCCATACTTTGCTTTCATGTCGTGTTGGAAAGTCAAGAAACGGCATGTACGTTTTATCACCCGTTCCAATTTTAGATATGATGCGGTGGCCAACATCATTTGGCAATTTAAAGGTTTCTTTACTGGTTCTGACATGCTTTTCTTTTTGGTGCTCACTTAGATTATGGGGAACCCAACAACAAACTATTTTTTTTTTCATATGCAATTCCTCATGAATAATTTTGTGTACGGCTGCGGATCCAATGTTCAGTTCCTTCTGTGCCAATTTTTAGGTACAACGATTATCATCCAGTAATAGTTTTCGAATGGCAGACACGTTATTCAGGATTACTGCCGATCGTGACCTTCCTTCGTGTTCTTCATCCTGAAGAGAGTTGTGACCACTGCGAAATTCTTTGAACTATCTGAATACGGTAGCATGACATCGAGATTCCTCACCAAATGCTAACTGCAGCCATTGAATGCATCCCTCTTAATTTAATCCAGATTTCAATTCCTAGAAAATCATAGCACGATAATGCTCTCGCGTCAACTCCTTTTTCTCTTCTGTCTAAAATTTATTCTACGCTAAACAACTTGAATTAAAATAGTAAAAAGTCGTCTGCTGTGTTAAAATACTTTGTATTTTCAAATTAAACCATTAGTTTTGTTTTTGTAATTTCTCGTCTGCGTATCTCAAAAATTCCAGAGTTACCATCGTACAACTGACAGATGCGAAGAAGATTGTTATGTTGAAAAATTCGTAGAAAATTAAAAATACAAATTATTTTCTTCCCTACGTAATATAGATTGCAGATATATAAAAACGTAAATAATATGGTAAAGAGCATCAAGTTTATGATATAAAATTATCTCTTTACCATATTTAAGTATTTACTCCTTTCATAAGACTTACACATTTTTTTTATATAAATAGTTCTAAAAATATATTACAATGAGAATATGGTGTATATAGTCTCCCAAACTGTTTTGTTCAATACATTCGCTAAGAATTTCGGGCCGGCTGGGTGGTGGGGTTGGTTTGTCGCTGGCCTTCTGCACCTAAGGTTGCGGGTTCGAAGCGTTCCCAAGTTGGTGGATTTTCATGATGCAGAAAATAAACTACAGCCCTGTCGCATGATTATACGACATGTAAAGGATCCCTAGAGTGTCTATCTGGTTTAGCAAAATTAAATCCTAGTACTGGTTTGTATCGTCAGAGTTCAGGTGCCTCCCTCTAGGTAGGAAACTGGGCACCAAAATTACCTGCTGTGATTGGTATTTGATTATATAAAACTATTATTAAAAATAAATACATGAATGCACTAGGTCTGCAATGGTAAAACACTAATCCGCGCAACTCATTAGAAACATAAAAAATCATTTGTACTTAAGTATTACCGCAACAATTGCCAACTTCTTTAAAAACTCGCCTAGTTGGCAACCCCTGTTTCCTATCTGTCGTACGCGAGGTGCTTCGTTTCATATAATGTCGCCAATAGGTTGCGATAATACGTAAGTATCGAATTTTCTAATAATATTTATAATTGATTTTTTTTATTTGAATTTTGCTTAAAATTGACAATAATATTACTAAAAGTCTAAAATATTTTTTTTTCTGATTTCTAATATAATCTGTATGTAAAACTTATTTGACACAAGAATTCTAAAAAGATTTTTTAGAAGGAAAACAAATATAAAAGTATCCGAAGCATGGGGACAGAACCTGATCGACAAAATAAAATCAAAATACACTTGCATTTTTCCTTTATGACAAATGAAATAGTGCTTCTATTTTTCTCAAAATTTTTGCCGACCCTTAGAAAATAACATCTGTTGCGTGCTTACGGAGAAGACCTAATATTATTGTAACTATAGCAACGAAAACTTGTAAAAGTAGGAATCGTATCTGGTAATTGTATCACATATAAATCTCTGATACAAATCCAACTTTTCCCCTTTGATTTTGTTTTCTATAGAAAAGATTTATTATGATGTCATTACTAGGATTTCTCATTTTCCGAGTTTTTGTACGTCCCCGAATTCGGGAGCAGTAGTGTTTTTCTTTCTGCAAGTTTCTAGAAGACCTCACAGGGAATACTGAATTCTATTAAAAAGGTATAAGGAAAACCATTTAATGTATAATTGGCATAATATTGTTCCTTCAAAAATGGAATGATACATTTATAAATCTCCTTTATGTATGGGGAAAACAAAATACTAGTATTGCGATATTTTTTCTTAAAAAAATATTTTCTCGCAAAAATTCTTTGTAAACAAATGCATAAACTTGCTAATGAGCAAAAAATTCTGATATATTACGAAAATTACGAAAAATTATGTTAGGGACACTATCCTAATTCTATATAAAATTTAGAGACCTCAGGAAGTTTATCTTGTATACTGAAGAACATTAAATTTAATAAAAGAACTTTCACTGTGATTTCTTTGTTTTATTAGTTTTTTTTCTCTAATGGGGCCGCGTATTGGTATTTTTTACCTTTGCAGACCTAGTTCATTCCCCAGGAGCTGATATAACTTTTTATTTCTGCAACATATAGGCGATACCAATTGCCGCACGTAATTTTGACGCCCAGTTTCCTCCCCAGAGGGAGACACCTGAGCTTTGAAGATGCGAAATTGAGTTTAGGAATTTAATTTAACCGAGCGAACCCAAGCCAAACGGACACTCAAAGAGATTTTTTTTTACATGCCACATAATCATATAACATGGCCGCTGTCAATTTCCTGCTTCATGAAAATCCGCCGACTTAAGCCGGGGTCGAATCCGCAACCTTGGGTGCAGAAGGCCAGCGACAAACCAACTACGCCACCCAGTCGGCTGTTTTATTATGTATACTCAGTTTATATATGTGTCATACATCTTTATTTAATAACAAAAATGAACAATGCTTCCACTGAATTAGCTGTAAATACTTCAGGTAAATTTTGAATTAATATGTATGATATTAAAAAAATTTATTCACAAGAAAATTTTTTTTTCATATTTTACTTGTTATTGTTGTGTTATGTGTTATTGTGTAAAATTACTAACAAATGCTTAATTTAAAAAGTTATATTCGAATTTTATTTAATTTAAAAAATGTACTTTAAGTCACTAAAAAAAAGTCATTTCAGGAAGTTGAAATCAAATATCGTTTTATTAGTTTCTTGTTTGAGTGAAATTCCGTTCATTGGGCATATTTGAAAAAAATTCTAGAACAAAGTAAATATCTTCCGATTCGCTCATGGGATTCGAACATATATAAGATAACTGCTACTTTAAGGCTACACGGTACCCTTTTTCAAAAAAGTTTTTTGGAGACAGTTACAGTAAAAATAATTGATGTTTTATATTTAGATTATATTATTAAGCTGATTCTGTAAGCAAAAGTCAGTTTGACCAGCCATTATTTTACAATTTTAAAAAATTAGGAATTTTTGAAGTTTTTCAAACTTTTATAAAATACTCAATTTTTAAAATTTTTTAGTAATTTTAAGTTATTTATGATTCTTAGATTATTACAAACAATATTTAGTATGGATTTGAAAATCTATTCCCTTGTTGATTTTTAATAATTATTTTTCTAGAAAAACCTGGAAAAAACACGAAAATTTTTAAAATATCAACTTTAGCATTTTTTAGAAAAATAACAAGAGTTCTTAGCCCTAAATCCATACTAACTTTTATAGAACATACATTCGGGAGTATATACAAAAAAATTTCAAGGCTCTATCTTGAACAGGAAAAAAGCCTTAGGGTTTAGAAAACACTTATACCTTCAAAATTAAAAGTCTGAGAAAAACGCATTCAAAGTTTGTAAAGTCATAAAATAAAAACTTATAATGCCCGTAAAACTCTAATTTTTTAATATGTTATTTTCCAATGTATGTTCTACATTAAAACACTATTTTTATTAAATATATGACTGATAATTATATTTTTAATTCAAAATATATTTTTGCATAATATTGACAGCATTTGTTAAGACGTCAGTTTATTCATCTTTATCTTAACCTAATATTTCACAAAAGTTTTGAAACACGAAGCATTTATGTACAAAATAATAATGATACTAACTTAAGCTAAAAATAGTCAGGTTTGCTCATAAAATTTAATTTTTTTCAGTTTTAAATTGGGGCAGTTTAGGAAGTTTAGCTCTTGTCGTACGACTTGAAAATATTAAAATATAGTACTACAATATGTTTAGTATAATGTAATTTGATACAGCAAGGAAATATTCAGTTATGTCTGCAGCATTTGAATTCAGAATACTTGTATTCGGAAGTCTAATTGCAGAATCAGCTGTGGACTGATTTTTAGATACATCATTTTCAGTAGTATTCCATCTCTTCGAAATATTGCTTCTCACAGAAACCCAGAACGCATTTGCCATGGCATTTTCTCTACAGGAAAAAATTAATGATAAAACTTTTAAGTTATATAAACTATTTTTAAAGCAAAAATTGGCCATGAATTTTATCTTTATTAATTAATTATGAGAACTCAAAAAACTCAAAATATAATCAAGCAGAAATGATTTTAGTAATGAAAATTGGAATTAATAACCATTTCAAACTAAAAGCTCAAAAATATTTTTAATTAATTCAACTTAAGTGTGAAAAAATGCTTTAAAAGGAAACCAAAACCATAGCTCATAAAACTTCAAATATTTTAAAAACTATAATTTGCTAACAGATCTGAAATTTCGTGGCAAGCATCTCAATGATATGAGCCAACAAAACATGCAAAAAACATTTTTTGGTAAAAAGGAAATTTTTAGGGTACTGTGAAGCCTTAAAAGAAATGTAAAATTTATAGATTGAGTAATTCTATATGATAAGTTTTTAATATTTGAAAAGAACGAGTATATTCAAATAATTTTCCATAAGAAAATTTTACTTCACTTTGACAAATAATGTTTCCATGATATGATTAATCAAATTACTAATCCATTAATAATTCAATAATTTTTTTTAATTTAATAATTCTGATTTTAGAGAGAAATGAAGTATTGTTTTGTCTTCATATTACTTTGACATAAAAAAGAATTAATTGATTTATTGATAATTGTATTTTTATAAATGGTGAAATAATTTTATTAGAAAATGTCCATTTAGTAAAAAAGTTATTTTAACATAGCGATGGGAGGCCAGAACTTCCTAATTTAGAATTAGCCCCTGAGATGGGTTCGAATTTGTTTACGAGTCCCCTGACCGGATGTGGTTAAATTCCTTTTCGGTGGGGTGCGTCAAGAAAGATTCCCGCGTTAAGAAAGTTCACTAAACCCATAAATTGTGAGGTGATGTAACACTGAGCTGGCCTCTGGACCAATCAGAGACAATTAAAATGGACAAGACAAAGAGTCCGCTCTTGGATTTTTGTGTGAAAAGTTGTAAAATAAAACGGGACGCACCCCGATTTTACACAGAGAGAGAGAGAGAGAGAGAGAGAGCTGATCACAGAGCTGCAGTTAATCACGAAAATACTCCGGAGACTCCGGGCATCAATCATGCCCATCCCTTGCACTTTCCCTCTCTCAAGCTAAGTTAAATTTTGATCTTCTTGTAGTGAATTAAATTTCCATATACTTGTGCTTAAAATAAATTTAATAATGTTTAAAAACTATACGATCAGTGTATGATTTAGTGTGAGATGATTGTTTTAATTTTAGAATTAGTTAACTTAATTAATTGTCATGATGCGATGTGAAATTAGGAATCTGGGTTCAAAGTTTTAGAAATTAAATAAGTTTAAAATAGCGTCGCATCAATACCATGAAATATATCCTATAACTACCTTACTTTGATTCTAAACGCACATTTATGCTAGCATAATACAAAAATGACCCAACAATCTTTAAAAATATTCCACGTAAAAAAATGTTAATCATTTAAAAAATTTGAAAATTTAGCAATTTTTCATGTAATTAAAACTTGTTCAGAACTGCAAAATCTTTCCGATATCTTAATTCTTTCAGCTTTGATTTTTTTTCTACAAAAATAAAAAAAAATAAAAAACCAAATAAAAAAAAAATTTTAAAGAAATTTGAAAATTACTTGAATCAACTCAGCTTGATTTTAATAAAATTAAAGTCAAGTTGATATGTTACTTAATAGATGTGCTTAAAAAACGCAGGGAATATAAAAGAAATCTGACAGTTTTCCACTTTTTTTTCAAGTAAATCAATATGATAGATGCAGTATAAGCATTCTTAAGTTCCATAAATCATTGATATCGGTTTTGCTCGGCTCACTCCACCGCCTGAATTATTAATAATACATACAAGAGTTATTAAATGTTTTGTTAAAAATTTACTGTTTTTAGTTTCAATTAACATCATTCTAGAAGTTACAGATGACGGACTCTACATATTCAAAATGCAAGAGAATAACAATAACCGTAAAGAGAAGTTGCTATTTCATTCTCACAGATTTACTATGCCTGAGGGGTGTAGTAGGAGTCAAGGTCACGGGCTCGAGGGTGGCATGTCATGAGTTCGAGCCCAGTACCGCTAAAGATTCATCGTGTAGAGGGGCAGGTGCACGTTAAACCTGTTGAGGCTCAAACATCCCTCCTTTTGTGTGGTGTGGAAGTTAGAAGAAGGGGGGCAGTCCCTTGACCAAGGTTTGAAATTATGAGGTCCCCCGCCAATAGCCCTCGTGCAGCATTTTTGTGCAATGCCAATATAACACTCAATCACTTACTGTGTGTTTGAGTATATTGAGATCTAGAAGATTCACATACAGTAAAAATCGGTGAACACGAAACTGATGGGAATGAATACTTTTCCGTGTGTTAAAAAATATTCCAAAAAAAACAACAACACATTTCCGTTTTCTCCTGTTTTTGATCAACAGCCTAAGAAGCCGCCATTGTGCTCGTAAACAAATTCTTATACAGTAGAAAAACAACAACAATGCGAACCAAACTTGCTGATCTTTACTCACATTGCTATGTACACGTCATAGAATTCCAAAACTAACTGATGAGAGATGAGATGTTTTTGTGTGACATTTGTAAGGGTGCAGGGTAAAAGCTGCTTATATAAACAAAATTGACTCGGGTCCCAGGTTGTTCCGAAAGTATTTCAAAGGCAAGTTAGCCTTATTTCTACGAAACAAGATAAACCATTTCTCTTTCTTTTCACACCCTTCTTAAATCTCGCCTGTGCGGATGGTTTTTCCGTACTTTGTTCATACCCATATGTATAAGAAAAATATTTTTTTCATATTAAGGGAATAAATGCATAGAAATACATAGTGGATTGTTGGGACCGTTGTATTATTTCGTGTTAACCCATATTTCGTCTTAAGATGTTTCTCATTAAACGCAGTGTTTCTCAAGCTTTCAATATTTGCGACCCAATATTCAATCATAATTTTCATCACTCTCCCCCCCTTTCTCCATATAATAACAATGTATTGATTTCAATAATGATATACTTTGACGCCAAAGTTTCAGTAGGACTTTAACCTCTTAAGGGTCATCGGCGTATCTAAACGTCTCGCTCAGTTAAAACTTTAATTTCGCCGGACGTATATATACGTCTTTCCGAAGTACGATCTTTCCTGTGCACTGTGTGGCCGCGGTAGCCGAGTGGTATAGCCATCGGATCGTGGCTGGCTTTGTCACGAGTTCGAGCCCAGTACCACTGAAGACCCGCCGTGTAGGGCAGCGATGCACGCTAAATCTGTCGAGAGCTGAAATGTCCTCCCGCTGGTGTGGTGTGGTAGTTAGGAGAGGGGGTGCCAGCTCAGGTGTCGTCCACGTCACTTGACCATGGTTCAAAATTACGTGGTCCGTCGCCAAAAGCCCTCGTGCAGCTGAACAGTGCGACGTTAATCTTCACTCACTCACTCCTGTCCACTGCTATCCATAAAATTACTCCGAAGGCTTAGGGATGCAACAAATGGACCTTGACATTGTTTGCGAAGGATTTACTTCTTTCAGAGAGAGTTTGCTTATTTATTCCTATTCTCCACCCCTCCCCGACGTGCGCGTGCGTGAAAAACGGTGGCATTTTGGAATGAATCACAGTTGATTAATTATAAACCGCACAAAATATCAAGATAAGTGCTAATTTTTGCATATAATTTTATATATGTTAAACCCATGACATCATGGGTTTCTGAACTTAATAGTGTTAAATTAATTATCAAATACAGTGTGTATATATAGTGCTGGTACATTTATAAGTGTATTATATCAGTGTAGATGTGTATGTTATTTTTTGATCATGTCAGAATGCATTTTGTTTGTGTATTTTCAATAAACTAATGTTTTTTTAAGATAATCTTTAGCTTATACGACTTTTCAATATGATCGCACCCTTTTCGTAGGGTTAGCATGCCCCCCCTAAGTGTGGGTGCCCTCCACAATTTGAGAAACTCTACATTAAATGTGTTTCACGGCTTGCTTCAACAGCAAAATTGAACATGAGTAGAAATGCTGAACGTTTCTTATCTAGCTTTTATATATTTTAAAAAACACAATAAAAAAGCGAGTATTATGTGGCTAAAAAAATAAGAGAATAATTAAATGTCTCATAGTTGTGTAATGGTATTTAAGAAACAAAGAGCAATGTGAATATAAAATAAAGTGAATACAATCGAACAACTACGATTCGCCAGCAAAAATTAAATTCCGTTTTATTTCTCCAAGAAAACGCTGAACAAGAATAAGAAGTCTCTGATTCGACTCTCAGCAGATCAAAGTGTCAATAAAATATTAGGAGAACTGAAGAAGCTGAAAATTAAGAGTTTAATGTGCCGAGTCTGTAGTTTTATTGATTCAAGAATGCAGTGAGGTTATAAAGGAATGTCCACGTAAGCATTTCTTTGATTTCTTAACATATTAGGAAAGAGAATATTTATCTTCTATAAGAACAGAGAATAAATTTTTGATTATTTTCTTAATTAACTCTAAGGATTTATTTTTACTAGTAAAAAGTTCGTAGTAAATTGTAGAGTCAAGAATTTTACTTTTTGGTATTATATCATGAGCTTTAAATTATGAAACAATAAATTTTGTTATTAAATAAGTATTCACAGTATAATTACATTGAAAATTGCTTAAGACGAAACTGAGGGGACTGAAATGTTTTCTCGTGTTAAAAGAATTTTGTATTTTTGTGTTTAAAAAAGCACAAAATGAAGTTTACTTGACTCTACATTTTATTTACATACAATATATTTACAAGTATTTAATAAAAATCAGTGAAACAAAACATTCCAGTGAGCTTAATGAAATTTAATACAAAATCTTCAAGTTTTTTGAAAGACAAAACATTTATTGAGTTTTTGGAAAATATTCTGATATATATACAGTCGAGCCTCTATATAACGAACCTCTATATTGCGAATTTTTCTATAGAGCAAACTTTTTCCTGGAACCTTGAACATTTCACGATTTTCTTCGTAAAATAACCACTCTATAGCGAAGGGCATTTTCTATATGACGAACGTTTTCTTTTGTGATTCAATTTCTTTTATCCCTATTTTTGAAGTATTTCTGAACAATTCAAATTATTCTCTCTGTAACACATTTTATAGTGGTCATAAATCTGGAACTGGTTTTATTAGATCCTAACTCGCCGAGAGCAATAGAGTTCTCGACGTTTCATACAAGAAGTGGAAATTATAAATCCTATTGTCTAGCTCACTAGAAACATCTTCGATATCCCCTTTCATGCTCAGTGAAGTTTCCCCGTATCCCGTGTTCTAGTTATAAAATAATGTATGCTTAACATTACTTGTTTGCTTTAAATTAGAAAATATCCTTAAAATTCATTAATTTTAATATAAAATTAGATTCTTAATATCAAAAATACATTGACACATTCGACAATGTTTTTTCTTGTTTTCCTTGCAGTTTTTCTTTCTTTTCTTTTTTATGGGTAAGATATATAAAATAAACATATATTAATGTTAAGAAAAGTGTCAATGATTACTTCTTTTAATATATAACGTTTATGAATTTTAAATTTGTTTTATGTGATTTATAAAGTATATTAAAAACGATGAGCCTCTCTATATAACGAACTTTCTTTCGGGGTTTAGCGATTTCGTTATACAGATGTTCGACTGTATATATATATTTGTATTGCTTTTTCTTAGCATTAAATTGCCAGCAAATTGTTCGATGTCGTCCATTTTGTTATTCATTTCCCCATTGAAATGTACGTCTAAATAACTGTGCATACTTTTCATGAAGTTTCTCTTTTCAGATGACGTGGGAACGGGAGTTGAATTATTCATTTTATTTAGGGTTAGAGAGTTTATAGGAATGGAGGTTAAAAGTATCTTAGATAAACAAAATTGGCTCGTGTCTCAGGCTGTTCCGAAAATATTTCAAATCCAATTTAGCCTCATTTTTTCGAAACGTGAAAATACCTTTCTTTTATTTCACACCCCTCTTAAATCTCGCCCACTCGGCTGGTATTTTGCATAATTTGTTCTTTCTCAGAGTTAAAATCGTTTCGTGTTAAAAGAAAAAGGCCTGAAAATACATAGTAGTGTGTATTGCATTATTTCATGTTAACTAATCTTAATCTCTAACTTCCTCTTAAGCATTTTTGCGTTAAACGTGTTTCACTGTATACTTCATAAACAACTGCAATATTTAACAGAAGTACGTTAAAAAACTACAAGACACTTGATCTATGCTATATGTTTAGGCAAATCAACATAATGAGCTTTAACAATTTATATTTTAAATGGATAAAATTAGATCATTTAAAATAAAATTAGATTATTCTAAATGTATGAATTGCAGTAAAATTAGTCCTTTCAATTTAGAAATTCAGCAAATTAAATTTTTGTTAGTAGTCGTTATCTTAGCAAATTCCAAAAATAATATCAAATTTTATTTCTTGTTATTATTTTCCGAGAGAGTGGAAAATTCTATTCTTTATACTATGCTAATAAAATTAAATAAATGATTTAAGAGCCCTCATGCTAATTATACTGTATAAACAACTGCAATGCGCAACTAATGTACATTAATTAAACAAAAACTATTAGAGCCTAATTATGTGTTTCTGCAAATAAACATAACACGTTTTAATACGATTGAAATTGTAAATGGATAAAATTAGGTAATTTAAGATAAAATTAGATTATTCAAAAATCTACGAATATAGTAAAACTAGTCCTAGCAACTTAGGACTTTAGCAAATTAAATTTTCGATACTAGGCTTTATCTTAGTGACGTCTAAAAATAATTTCAAATTAAATTTTTAATTGATGTTTTAGAATGGTTGAAAATCTATTTCTAACTTCTAAATGACTTAAGAGTACTCATCCTAATTATACTTTATAAACAATTACGAAACTGAACTGATGCGCGTTAATAAAACATTAAAAATATTCATGCCTTAAATACGTGTTTCCGCAAATAAACATAACATACACATTTTAATAAATTAAAGTATATCATTTAAAAATAAATAGCTAAAATTAGATCATATTAAAGATAAAATTAAATTGGATAAAATTAGATCCCCTAAAATAAAAAGAAATTAGGCTATCCTTAATATATGAATTGCAGTAAAATTTAGTCTTGTGATTTATAATTTTAGTAAATAAAATTTAGGGGATCAGAATTTTATCTCAGGAATCTCTAAAAAAATAATTCCAAATTTAATTTATTGGTGTTGTTTTCGAAAAAGTTGAAAAATGACTTAATTGGTTAACACGTCTTTTAATTGTTTCTAACAAAAGCTGTTGTTGTGTGTAAGACTTAATAGAAATATTTGATTAATTAAAACGTTTGTAATAATACTTCCGTACTAGTAATTATATTAACTTACTAACAACTGTTTTCATTAGCCAATTAACGTAATCACTTCTCGCTGAAATATCAGACAAATTGTTAATCAACGCGTTTATTGTGTTGTTTTTGCTGTCATGATTGGTTCTAATCAATTGTTTAGGTTTAGTTTGTAATTAAATTATTCTACAAAAAGGCTTAAGATAATAAATTTCTAGGTCACTAGGTTTGTAACTGAAAGATCTTTCGAAGTATTTTATCTTAAATACGTGAACCGTCTTGTACTTGACCTTTGAAAATTCGTGTATGACTAGTAATCCTATTGAATTCGCATTTATAAATTTAAATAGATGTATTTAATTTAATTAAATGAAATGTTCCAAAAATGAAGGAAGTGTGAAGGTTTTTATTAACTGCATTTTCTTCCAGTTTGACAATTTTTTCTGAAATATTTGTCAAACCTAGTGATAAAAAATCTGGAAACATGTAAAAGATTTTTTGAAAATAGAAAATAGAAGAAAGATTAATATGCCAAAATTGGTTCTAAAATTAATACACTGCTGGACAATTGCTAAGGACGGATAACACTATCATTCATAGCAACCACAAAGTGAAAGGAAACAAAATGTGGGAAATTAGAATAAGTGCGGGATATTGGTAAGAAGAAGTATGAGTATGCAAATTTTTTTTCCACGTCTGTTCATCACGTGATAGCGTTCATAAGAGCTTTAAAGGTTTTGATGCGTGTGGACAGTTGTTGTTTCAAGTCAAAGTTTTACAGGAAAGATTTAATAGACGAACTTAAAATTTTTGGCATGTCTTCCCGACATCACATAGATGATTTTATGCGTGGCCGAATTATTGGAAAGATCGAAGAAGGGCGAAAAATAACAGATGTTGCCAGGGAGTTCGACATCGCTCACAGCGTTGTTTCACGGCTGTGGAAGTCATTTAAAACTACTGGAATGTGTAGTAGACGGCACGGGGGAGGCCGTGTTAGAAGTACGACGCCCACAGAAGACAGATATATCGTCCTATCAGCAAAAAGGAACAGACGCACCACAGCTCAGCAGGTGGCAAATCAGTTTCTTGCTGCCTCACGAAAGCAGATCTCCCGAAAAACTGTTGCCAGACGTTTGAGGGGAGGAGGACTATACGCACGCAGACCTGTTGTGTGTGTCCCATTGACCAGACAGCACCGTACTGCCCGTTTGCAATGGTGTCGTGAGCATCACAATTGGACTGAACAGGACTGGGCATGCGTACTATTCTCAGATGAGAGTAGGTTCAGTCTGTCATCGGATTGTAGACGCCAACTGATCTGGCGCGAGAGTGGTACTGCTTATCGTCTAGAAAATATCCAGGAAAAGGACCGATATCCGACATGCAGTATCATGGTGTGGGTTGGCATCATAATCAATGGCCGCACGCGCCTACATGTGGTTGCGAATGGGACTATGACGGGCCAACGATACATTGATGAAGTTCTACTACCTCATGTTCGTCTTTTCCGTGGTGCTGTCGGTGATAAATTTGTTTTTATGGACGACAACGCAACATGTCATCGAACACTTGCTGTTCAGGATTGTCTAGACAGCGAGGGTATTCAACGTCTCGTATGGCCAGCGCATTCTCCAGATCTAAACCCCATTGAAAATGCGTGGGATGCTTTAGGGAGGCAAGTTGCTAGTCGAAACTATCCTCCGACAAACAAGAACACCCTCATCCGTGCACTCACAGAGGAATGGGATAAATTGCCTCAACAGCTGCTGGATAATGTTGTGCAAAGTATTATACGACGTGTGGAATGTTGCATCACACTCCACGGTGGACATATCCCGTACTGATACCTTTCTTTAAGGTGCCTCCTGACTTTTAGATGCATTTTTCCATTTCTCCGTACGCAGATCAAATGAACATTTTTTTCTTTCAGATGTTTCACAGCTTTTGTACTTTCCAGAACAATAAATATACTTTATTCTAATGTCTGAACAGTGTGGCAACTATATTTTATCCTACTAGGCCTCATGTCTTGCTTAATGTTATGCTACATAGAAATTTGTGATCCGTCCTTAGCAATTGTCCAGCAGTGTAGTTCTAGGTTTTAAACTAAGGATCATCATACGAAGTAATAAACGCTGTTTAAATAAAGTGGAAGAGTTTTGCAAGATGAGATTAAAGCTCAATAATTGTTCGAGTCATTTGAGCAGGAAAAAAGTCCGTTCGTATTTAATTGTAGAAAGTTATTTAATTAATTAATCAGCAATAAATAAATAAATTCTTAAATATCTATAATCTAACATGTAAAAATTTCATAAATAATTCATATAAATCAATCATTTAATAATTGGACAAATAGATTAATATCAATCAATAAATCAGCAATGATTGAATCAATCAATTAATATCAATCAATCTATAATAATTGTACAAATCATTTGATATAAATCAATCAACCAAAAATTAAATAAATCAGTTTATATCAATCACCAATCATTAGTAAAAACTGAATTAATTAGTTAATGTAAACCAAGTAATCTATAATTATTGTTGTAATACATCATAAATTATAAATCGTTTCGTCAGTAAAAAAGCCGTTAAATTACAATTTCAATGAAACGTTTTATTCCATCTATAAGCATATTGATTTGATGCTTTGAACTAATATAAACAAATAAATATAGCTTTCCTTCTTTCTTTAGTAATTTTATATTATAACTCAAAATATGTCACTGAAAACAGGATATTACTAATATTGTAGGGCTCTGTAAACTTCATAAATTTAGAGAAAACTAAAAATTTGAAAAAATTACGTAATTAACAATTAATCACGCAAACAAATAATACAATTTTGCATATTAATTCTTGATATAAACATTAAACTATCTGATGAATTTGCAAATCAAAGAAATAAATAAAGCATTATTCGCATTTATCAACAAATAAAAAGAACAGTCTTTAGTGACGTGCATTAGAATAAACAAAGATTTCCTGCATACTCTCAGATTCCATAAACAGATAAAATTTCCCTGAACATAATCTAAAAGGTGAAAATGAAAATAATGTCACAGATGAGAACTAACTCAATTAAATCAAACGAGTGACTCCAGGCTAGATTAATAACACGCTGTTCTTTCTTTTGTTTCTTCGAAATGGATCCCTTTGAAGAACGGAACAAGTTTCCGTTTCAAAATGCAACATGACATATTTGATGCAAAAATGCAATTGACTACTTACACAAGTTTCTCTTTCGCATTACATAAATCTTTGAGTTGTGAAAAGTAGTTCATCTTATTATATTTTCTCAACTGTTGTTAACGGAAATATATTTAAATGTTTTTTTTCTTAAAATGATGAAATTGAAAATTATTACAGATGAGGTGAACTTCTAAAGAGCACTTCTGTATATTTGAATTGTTTTCAAGACAAACGGAATATTACTGGATTATGATTTACTTAAATGTCTTTGTTAAAAAGCGTACGGATTTTGTTCTCAATTTCGTGTGATAAAAAGTTATAAATTACGTAAAAAGTTAATTTTGTCATTAACACACACACACACACACACACACACATATATATATATATATAATTCACGTTAATTTTCTCTTGAGGGTTTTTAGTCTATAATGGTACTCCAGGACTTCGTGTAGTAATCAATTTCTAGTTTATCCGTCCATAAAAGTTCAGCGTTTTTAAATTAAGAATTATGCAATCTAACAACATCCGAGTATCTGGAAATCAGCAGAGCTTTTTGCGGAAATCATATGATTTTAATAGCTTACTATTTTGTCCATCAGTGGGCATACACGGAGCTCTTTGAATATAGAAGGCTGCTTTTTGTCATTGCCATTTAAACAATGCGTCTTAATGTCTTGATTTGCGTGTAGTTATTTGTGTTATGTTTTGTTAGTATTTTTTCTAGGTAACAGATTAAAATGGAGATTTAAAAATGCCTTAGTTTTATCCAAATTATTTCCAATAGACTGCTGGACACTCTAAATGCAACACGAACGCCCAGAGACTACACAGGGAAATTTATTTGGCAGATAACATGTTGTACAAATATCAAACGATTAAGATTACAGCCTTTTGTGACGTTTGGGTGATGACCAAATTCATAGTTAGTGTAGCCGCCATTGTTGGCTGTAACCACTGCCACACATCTAGGCACAGAATGAAAGTGGCTTTGGATGTATTCTTGGGGTACAACAGTCCGTGCGGCTTTCATATGAGGCTAAAGATGTTCTAGTGCAACATTGGGTAGTGTATTTCGGTCGTCCAGTTGTTGTGCAAGCAAGGAAAACACGTTTTCTATTGGCTATACATCAGATGAACAAACGTACCGAGGAAGCAATTAAATTTGATGGGTAAAGAATAACTCTCTCTCTCTCTCTTCAACATTTCGTATCACGTGTGGTCGCGTATTATCTTGTTGGAATATGGCTCAACAGTGAAATTTATTTGGCAGATAACATGTTGTACAAATATCAAATGATTAAGATTACAGCCTTTTGTGACGTGTGGATGATGGCCAAATTAATAGTTAGTGTAGCCGCTATTGTTGGCTATAGCCACTGCCACTGCCACATCCCATGGCATAGAACCAAAGAGGCTTTGGATGCATATTTGGAGTACAGCAGTCCACGAGGCTTCCATATAATCCCAAAGTTGATCTGGTGTAGCAGAGGGTGGTGTATTCCGGACCAGTCGTTGTGCAAGCATGGATCACACGTTTTTGAATGGCGATATATTGGAAGAACAAGCAGGCCAAGGAAACAATTCAATACAATGGCTAAAGAAGAATTGAACATTGTGTGTCACGTGTAGTCGTGAATTATCCTGCTGGAGTATAGCTGATGGAAAGTGCTGAATGTATGAGAGAACCATGGGTTCCAACATCTCAGAAATGTAGCGCTGGCTGTTCTGTGTAACGGTAATGCGTACTAGAGGGTGCGGCAGTGAGAAATCCAATACTACCCCAAACCATGATACAGGGTGAGGACCAGTGTGGCGATGCACAACACAACAGTTCAGAAGCCTCTCAATACGGTGCTTTCAAACTTGAATCCGATCATGGTGATGTTGCTGGCAGAAGCAGGATTCGTCAGTAAACACAATGATGTACCATTGCGTTGTTCACGTCCGCCGTTCATCGCACCAATGGCGGCGCACAGTAGGCATTTTTCCCAATCTGGTGCAAATTATTTTATGGCTTTAAAGTCTTCATAACGATTTAAAATTATACTAATTAATGCAAATTGGGTATTCTTTTCAGTTTTTTACTAACAAATAAGGTTAATAGGGTCTTAACTAATTCATTCACTAATTTGATCAAGGATAAATTATTGATAAGTGAAACAAGTTTTTGTACAAGGATCTAAAGATATTAACGGAAGCAGTAATTTACACGTGGGTGAATATATACACGAAATGGTATGACAAGTTAAAAAAATTAAATTTAATAATTGTTAAAGATTAAACAAATGCAATCAAACATAACATTGTACATATCTATTACAGGATAATAGGTAGTGATTAAAAGAACTCGGCACCCTTTAAACATTTTTTTTTATTTATGCATTTAAAAATTGCATTTTAGCATTTCATATAATGTTGATTCAAGAAAATGATACGAGATAAAATTTTTCACATATTCACACACTTTTACAAATTTAATTTCCTTTAAGAAATTTCGAAATTTTTAAAAGTCTTCTCTTTTTGTGTTAATTAATTTTTTGACATGAAATTTTTGTAATATTTCCGAGAATGTTTTAAAGACCTTTAAGGATCAATTTTCAATACCTTAATTAGTTTTGGGGGGAAAAATGATAAAATGTTGATATATATATATATATATATGCTAAAATTCAACCTAAAGCCTAATATTTACCTCATTTAATTTTTTTAAGAAAAGAAGTATTTAATTTACAGTAAAATGGATCCCTAATTTTGCTACATGCATTACATATAAGACACAGAGAAAAAAATGGAAGTGATTTTTAAATAATTGTGGAAGAATGCGAAAAACCATTTTTAAGTTTATAAGTCTGAAAAAATAATCATTATAAGCTTAAACAAGTATAAAATACCACACTAAAACATATTTTCCTTATAAACATATGTTTTCCTTAAAAATAATAAAATATAATATAAATTTTACTCCCCCGACAACAACGCATCATTTGACTTGGAGAAGAACTTTTCATTTCTATGGCACCTCATCCAATTTTCCCCTACAAACCAGCCGAAATTTTTAACAATTTTTCAAAATTTTAATTGCTGCTGGCCCTTATATTTATCAAAGTCCGTTGTAGTCCTAACTAAACTCAAAACAACCTAAGTTTTACGCTAGTATCTTGCTCTTCCTTCCATACATTGAATAAGGAACGCCGGGTAATACCATCAACCAACGCTGAAAAAAAAATCATAACTTTGGGAGTAGAAGGTAGTAGTAGCTATATAAATTTGGTATTAAACTAAAGGTCTATATCTACTTTATTTGACTTAAGTATTACTATGATGAATCCGTATCAATCCCAAATGTTGTACTCCAATAAACACAAAAAAACGACATATGTTAATAGGAGTTACATGTTGTGCCAAATTTTATGTTTTTTCAATTTTTAATCAAACTTGAACCTAATTTGAAAGTTAAATCAAGAAATTACTTACCCATGGTTTGTATTTAAAAAAAAACCCGCTTAAATCTGCAAAATCTTTTTCAGACGAAATTATTGAACTTCTTACTAGAAAATGACGCTCGCAGGTGTTTCTTGTAGCCAAAAGATACCCGATCTAAACCGCGATTCTAAAATATTTCCATTCGCGTACTGACGAAAACTGTTTAAAACATGGCTAGGGAACTTATGAGGACCATAAATAGTGGGTTTTTTTTTTTATTTCGCGCAATTTCATTTTTTGACTTTCCGAACGCTAGATTGGGAAAACTGTCGGGTAAACGAAGCAATGGACACCTCGCGGACATTCCACTCTGCTTCAAACTGCGTCTAATGGTAAGAGCGAACACCGAATGATGCGTAACCGATAACTCTGTTGTGATATGGTTTGTGATGTGGCTGAGTGATCCGTCACTGCCATGGGCACAATCCGCAATACGTATAGACTACTGTTTACTGTTCTTCGGTCGAATTAAAAAACTTGTCTTCCATGAGGCACAGGTAAAAAGCTCATGCAAAAAAAAAATTCCTTATTTCAACTCGCTAATCTGTTTTCCCTTTATATATCGCTTGTGGATGCCGCTATGGTCGCTCGTGATGTGCATCTGCATTATACGCCGCCAACGCATGATGTAAATTTCACGTGGTTTGCATGCTTCTTTCAGGGTTTTGCATTTTGAGTAGCCAGCAGTATATATATATATATATATATATAAAAAATTTATTTAAAAAAATTTATTTTGAGAAATGATTACAACAAATACATCAGAATTTATAATCGTCAATTTCACTACAATTTAATACTCCCAAATTTATTTATAAAATATTTTCTGCTTGAATTGTTACATAGACTGTATTTCACTGCAAAAATTAGAAATTTCAAGTTTTTTTTATAAATTTCATCAATATTACTAATGCCGAAGGAAACATTTCTTAAAACGTCTTGATCTTTGTTTTCACATTAAAAAAAAAACATTTTTATAAATAACAAACTACATAAATAAATCTCTTCGAATAAAATACCCTAGAGGAAATTTATCCTTGTTTAAAAGTGCCTTTTCAATATTCTTAGCAAATCGAGAATAAAGGAAGAATTTCGTTTAATGTCTCCCTTTTCAAATTAAATAATTGTTTCGAGATGTTATTCTTTTCAAAACAAAAAAGTACAAATAAGTCGTTCTCTTTCAACAAATAATTACTGAAAGAAAGAGTTGCTTTTTCTGAACTGGAAAGTTCTGCCGATATTCAAAACTAAATTATTTGAATTCCAAAAGTGGAATATAGTTGAAGAATATATAAGAATAAAAAAAATATAATCTTCCTTATATTTACTTTTGTTTAGTTTTGTTGTAGCTATACATATTTAAGTCTTTAAATCTTTTTTTTTAAAAAAACAAGGTTGAAGTATAATTCCTTTCATCTAAAAATATATTTTTCAAAAGAATAAATACGCACAGAATAATTTACTACTATAATCGCATATAGACCATTTATACGATAAGGCTCAGTAATCGACAGGAAGTGTTAGGGTTGTTAAGCATTGACACATAAAGAGAACAGAAAAATTGAAACAATTTTTAAATACTAATTCATTTAATGTTTTAGATGAAAAAATTAATAAAGGGAATATATTTTAATTTTGGAAAAATTAATAGTATTTATTAAAATGAATCGAATGTGTAATTCAAGCATTAGTAAGCATTTGAAGTTCAGTTTTTTTTCCAAGTCATTCAAAGGTTATGGTTCAAAGAATAAAAAATATGAAATCAGTTTTTTTAGTTAAAAGACTAATTAAGAAACTTCAAGACTTAGAGCTAATATTAAATATATGATGATGATTATTTTATTTATTGAAATGTTCAAAAAACTAAGGCTAATCATTCTTCTTGCTAATTGTTGCGCATGTGAGTTTTTTTTTCAATTCAAATTAAGATTCAATCTTTAAAGCAAATATTGAATGTTAAAATGAAACTTTTATTCACTTATTCAAAAAATTATTTATATTTTTACTGATTATAAAATTAAATGAATTGTTTCTAAATTATTTATTAAATTACGGCAAAATACAAATAACGTACATTTGTCCTATTATTACAGAATACTACACAATCTTTTGAAATTATAAATTTTCTCAAAATCGTCTCATAGAAATATTATTTCTAAATTCTATTTTTAGCTGGAATATTTTATCCGTAAAATTTCCCAACAGCTATTTACACTGTAATTTTATGACGTCATAAATGTTCTCTTACATGTTATTTACACGTAATAAGTGTATTTCATTTTTTATTGTAAATAAGGATTATAAAGAGTGTTGTTTTTCCAGGTATAGAATTTTCAGTTGGCATTACTTTCCAAGATGGCGACCGACTTAACAGCTGTCAAATGATTTATTCTCAGTTTTTGATTTGGCAATTCATCAAAACGATCATCAAGCAAGGCGTAGATTCGTCGAATGGGCCCAAAATGAGATTGCCGTTGTTCCCGATTTTCTTAAGCGAATTTTGTTTAGCGATGAAGCGCACTTCTGGTTGAATGGCTACGTCAACTAACAAAACTGCCGCATTTGGAGTGAAGCTAATCCACAAGTGTATGTCAAAACACCGTAACATCCAGAAAAACTGACTGTTTGGTGCGCTTTATGTGCTGGTGGAACCCTTCTTCAAAAACGATAAAGGCCACCACGTTACAGTCAATGGTGATCGGTATAGAGCCATGATTACTAACTTTTTCATTCCTGAATTGAACAATCATGATGTCCAGAAGCTGTCTTTATCGTCATTTTATTGCTGGAAATGATTAGTTTCAAGTCAATATGCCTTACCAAAAACGCAACAAACGGAGTACGAGTGGGGCCGCTTGATCGGTCACCGTAAGGGTGGATTTTCGTTTTGTGAAATTTTCTTTTGTACGATGTATAATGCCATACAAACGACGTGCGAGTGGAAGAGATGGTCCATGCAAAAATAGGCAATTCGAAACCATGAGTGTCATGCAATAGGAGGTCACAACGAGATGACAGATTTCAGGACGTGTACAATTTCCACTCTTGTGTTGGCACAATATGGACACGCATACATGTTTGTTGTTTACCCTCCCTTTCTCTCATGCGTTTTGTAGAAGTTTAGTGCACATTAGGCATTTTACAAGGATTCGCACCACGCCGAATCATCAATTTTTCCAGTTACAATGGTCTCATCAACATAGCCGATGTAATTCCGAATGGCAACAAGGTACACTTCTGAGATGAGTTTCACTACAATTTGGACTATAATGTGGCTCTACAGAGGCTCGACTAGAATCTTTTTTAAAAATTCACTTTATTTTCAAAGTTACCACCAATTTAAATAATTATTCGCGTTTTTTTTCCCTTAAAATTGCTCCCCTCTGTTGTCGTAGAATATAAATATAAACCCACTTCTAAGTTATATATTTCAAAAATCTTAGTTGGGCCTCTGAACAGAGGTCAGAGCTATATACAGGCAAAATATTTTTCTAATAAAAGCATTTTTCACAAAAGGAGAACATTTAAAAAAAAAAAAGATTATTCTAAGTTAATTTTTTGCCGAAATATTGTATTTAAATAATTTTTTTTGTCTAAAGTCCTTAAAACAATTTTATGCATATATTATAATCTATGTGACACTAAATATCATGAAAATTATCCATTTATGCGCTTTTGAAAATCACGGTTCCGAACGTAGTCGGATATCTTAAATTTTTTCATTTGCATTTATATGCTACTAGCTGGTAAATCTTTTCTTCACACAGGTGTGAATTTATATATATAAATAATGTTATGCATGAATTTTCTTTTTTCCCCCAGTACTTCAGTATTTAGAAATGGAAAGTAATAATTTTCTAAGAAATAAAATATTATATTTTTACTCAAGTTTGCCTACTTACACTTAAAATTCAAATGAATATTTTATTTCACTGTAGAACAGTTATTTGACTAAAATGAATTTTTCGTTTCACAATGTATAGCGTATAAATAAACATTAATTTCTCAAATATATTTAATAAATATGTTCATTGCCTGCCTATTAATAACGTTTGCATTAAGAAGGCTTTTAAATATAATAAAAAAATAGGTAGCTTAATTTTTAATTACAATGATATTAATGATTTGCAAAATAATAATATTGTATGTAGTTGTAAAGATTATTCTGATTTTATAAATGATCATCCCAAGCATGTGGTAACTGGTAATTTAAATATCGTTAAAGATAATACTCTTAGACAAATAATGTCCATAAGTACTAGTTTTAGATTAATGATCTCTAACAATAAAAATGCTATCAAAAATCAAATTTCTGAAGATATTAGTAACTTCACTATAAAATTATCTATTAAGTACAGTCTTCCTATTGTAGCTTTTAATGAATTTAAATGCAAAGTGTTAAATGAATTACTGAACATTAACTATAAAACTGATAATGATATAACAAACTGTAGTATTAAGCACCAAATTGCAGAACTACAAAAGAACTTTATTATCGTTTATGTTGAAAGTACCGAGTAATTATGCAATTATTTGTAAGTGACTTTGTAAAAATATGCTAAACAAACATTTTCATAATAATTATTTTTTAAAAAAAATCTAATTAAAGTAAAAGAGAAAATTTTAATCGAATCTCTGCTTTTTATAAAAAAATTGATTTACGTATTCTGGATATTAAATTCCCACATATTTTTCTAACTCTTAAATTTCATAAAAATCCTGTTAAATTTAGAACTATTACGAATGGTTTTAATACTTATATTACACATCCGGGCAAGAAGCTACAAAATATTATTCAATATACATTAGACAAAATTAATAATTCTATTATAGTTAAGAATAGTATGAACATTTATTAAATATATGCATGGTAAAAAAAGTATTTCTATTTATACCTATGATTTTGAAGATTTATTTAACTCCATTGATATAGAAGACATGTTTAAAATTCTTAAAATAGCATATAGCTAATATTTTTTGAATAAGATAATAAAATATGATAAATATATTTCTATTATTGAATTAGTATTAAAAGAAACTTATATTTTCCATAATAACGCTCATCATCAGCTAAGTAAAGGATTACCACAAGGTGGACAAGCTAGCAACTGCTTAGCAAATATTTACTTGCATTTTTATGAAAATGAAAGTATTAGTTATGATTCCTGCTACTTTTTTAGATATTTAGATGACTTGATTATTTTTAGTAATATAGTTGACTATGTTCCTAGCTTTAGTTATTATCCCCACTATTTAAAATTATTAAAAACTAATTATAATAATGTGTCATTTAACTTTTTGGACCTTTAATTAAACATTAAGAATAATTTGCTTTCAAGTAATATTTTTGATAAAAGTGACTCATTTGGTTTTAACATTATAAAAATGCCTTTCTGGGATAGTAACTTACATCTATCAATATTTGGAAATATTATCTTAAATTTTATAAAAAGAAACAATGATTTAGTTACTGATAAAATTTTAATACATAATAATTTTGTGAAATTTTGCAATAATTGTTTAGAATACAATTATCCTAATAAATTTAATTTTATATATATTTCTATTTCTAATTAAATCTAGTTTTTTTTAGTTCGATATTTTAATTAATATTTCTTCTCTCTCTCTCTCTATTTAGTTTATTTTTAAAAAATATTTTAAAATATTTTTGCGTTTAATTTAATTGCAATATAACTTTCTAGTATATAATCATCAAAGTAAGTTTACTTTAATATGTTTCTATCTGATACTATCTATTCTGAACTTTGTTCTTTATTTTATTTAAAACTTCTTATGTTTTGTTTACTTAATTATTTATCTTTGTGGTTAGTTTAATTGCAAAATAACTATCCAGATAGCACCACGTTTTTTTCCTTCCTGCGCTGGCGTTTCAATCTTTTACACCATTTCTCGTAAGATCTCATTGCAGTAGGTTGTATTATTGACCTCAGGATTTTTGTTTTACAAGTAAGTTTTTCCTAATATTTTCTATTTAAATTTTTTTATTATTATTCCTCTCCTTGATAGATTCATTATTGTTTTCTTTTCTCAATTTCTTTTTATGATTTTATTAAGTTCTACAACCACGTGTTGTATTAAGTTTAACTTTTCAACTTGGTTTTTTTTTCTTTTTACTTATTATGTCAAAAATATCTGCTGTACGGGGAAGGTTGGATCCACAAAGCACTGCTTAACCCTAATTCGCTGGCCTAATTCAGTGACAGCTCTCGAAATCATAATAGGTCTCCAGTATAGTCCAATGACTTTTTTGTATCTACATTTGATGTGTCTACTGTATTCCAATTTCTTACTACTTTAGCACTGTGGGTTCTAGTTTTTCTTCACTTTTATTTTATTATATTATGTATATATATAGTGTACAATATTATGAAGCATTTAAAATATTTGAAAATATTTCTAATAAAATAACATTCCCTATCTTTGACTGTCTGATTTACCTAGTAATAATCCCTTAAAAATGTTTGGAATTATTTTTAGAAATGATTGTATAAAAGTCATAACTTTAGAAAGATTGTCTATCTTTTAGTTACATTTTAATATTAAGCTGAAACATTTATAGCATCTTAACTGAATGTTTAAAGCTTCGAAAAATTCTTATCCTATTCTCAAATAACCTGGCGATATTCTTCATTACAAAAATAAAATGAACAAGGGTGGCTCTCGGTACGCTTCAGAGGAATCAAGAATAAAAGAAAGATACAAGATGAGACAGAAGCTTTAAAATGACATCCGTAACAAGCATTTGTTTCCCTCTTGTTAAAAGGGAAAATAACTACTTTTGCTCAACTGATTTAAAGTAAATTTTTTTCGTAAAGTATTAATAAAAAAATGACTTTTTCACTTTTAAATAATTTTCATGAATTGTCAATAAATTCCAGAAATAAAAAAAAATCATGCCAAAGGTTTAAAATTCAGCAGTATAGAAAAGATTTAGTTTAAAATAATATTATTTTATTGAAATCTGGTTAGATATCCCCTCTCAAAGGGAGGGAATTTAAATTTACCTCGTAATTTTAAACAAATGTCAAATGATGAGATCTGCAATTGCGTACGGTCTAGTACATTTTCTGCCAAAATTCCAAACCAAATTATTGTAGGATTTTGAAGCCAATTATGTTTATGCATCGTAGTTTTCATTTTACCCAATTATAACACAGCAGTTTCTGATGGAATAATAATAAATTGTCCCTTTTTAATAAGAAAACAATAATAATAACACACACACACAATCAGCCATCATCTTAGGTTTCGGAAAAATTTGTTGCGTTCAGAATTGGAGTTTATTTCAACCAATAAACTGTTTACATTTACTATGAATTAAAATTTACCATTAAATCAGTGCTTCTCAAACTTTCAATACTGGCGCCCCCCTTTTCGATCACAATTTTTTTCGCGCCCCCCTTATACATTAATAATGTACTGAATGCAATAATAATGCACTTTGACGCTAAAGTTACAATAGGCGATCTTAATTATAAACCATACAAATTGGTAACATATGTATTAAAAATTTTGTATACTACTTTTAAGCAAAATAAATAAATAAATAAAATAATAGGATAATTATTATGTTATTTTTCCTTTCTCTAATTTTTAAATTGAACATATTACAAAATGCGATAGCTGCTTAGAAGACAAAATATAGATATCTGCTAAATATAGAAAAAGAACTCAGAGGGTCAATATCTAATAATAAGCATTCCTTATAAAACTTTGCTTTCCAAGACAAGCTCATGGACACCATTAATACTTATTAAACTTGTTCTTAATTTATTAATTAGTTATAAAATATTCTGTGCAGCACTGATACATTAAAAGTATACCGGCTGAAGTGCCCGCTCTTTGCTCGAGTTCATTTATAAGAAAATAAAACATTATTGATATAATAGCTGAATTGTAAGGGAAGCAAAGCCAAGTGCTCGACAATGTTTACAAAAACGTAAAATGATTTTTTTAAAATCGTTGCTCAAATTATAATTAGTTTTAAGCGAATTGTAATTTTAAGCCTCACAGAATTAGCATTTATAATTGATGTTAAACAGTAGCGCACACAGGAATTTTTCAAGGGGGTGTCCGGGGTCGAAAGTTCACCAATCTTGTATCAGGTTCCTTTTGATATTGTCGATTTTCGGGAACAAAATACGGTAAAAAACTAATTCTTGAATAAATAATTAGAATTAACTAATAAAATTAATCATTAATAACAAATACTTAACTAAATTTTGCGTACTATAAACTTAGAATTATAATCAATCGGAAAAAAATCAAGGGTTTTTTTTGGGGGGGTTCCGGACCCTCCCCCCCTTGTGTGCGCCACTGATGTTAAATAATGATCAATAATATAAAATATCGATGAAGAATAATTGTATTATTTTTAATATTTAAAGTGAAAAGACCAACATGTTTTAACTCGGGAGCAGGCGCGCACTCGGTACGGTCGGGGTTATTGAGTCACCCAAATCCTTTTTTTTATAATTATTTTATTGTACACGATACAAATCCTGATTCCAGTGAATAATTTAGCTAAGAGAAAGTTTACTTACCTACTTTCAAGGACTTTTCAATTTTTCTTTGGTAATAAATAAACAGTTTTGCCAGAATTAACGATTTCGTAATCTGTGTGTCCCGCGTGACCACTTCCGGGTAAAAAGTATATTAATTATGATAATATGTATGTTACTGCTAAAATATTGTGTGAAATGTTTTTCGTTATGCATTATACATTGAGAATTTTTGTAAAAATATGTCTTGGCCAAGTAATCCTTCATGAGATAGTGTGTGTGTGTGTGCTCTCCGTGGTTTTCCAAATATCATAAAACTCTTTTGCATGAAAAAAAGGGCAACAGAGAACACGTAAGAGAGGGGTCATAACTAACTGTACCAATAACTTAGAAGGTCAAACAGATTACAGCCATAATGTGCAGTATTTCAAAAATAATGACAGTGATGAATTTTTTATGATCCTAAAGGTTTTCGATTCTGGGTCCGGGATCTGGTTTTTCTCTGAAGGAGTAGTATGTTAGAGGTTATATATATAAAAAAAGCGTAATAAAAAAAATCTCTCATCCCGGGATGACAGTAAATCAAATAAAAGTTTTTTATTTGGTTATAGGATCAAAGATAGCTAATTAGGTATTGAAGAAGTTCTTATTTTTGATGGCTTAATATTGCCTATAAATTATATCAGAGTAAAAGTGCATTTTTTATTATGTCTGAAAGTATTTTGTTTTAATTCATTCCAGTAAACTAATTATTTTTTAAATCTTTTATTTTCGATATGCTCGCGCCCCCCTAGGGGGTCCTCCCGTTGGTGTGGTGTGGTAGTTAGGAGAGGGGGGTGCCAGCTCAGGTGTCGTCCACGTCACTTGACCATGGTTCAAAATTACGTGGTCCGTCGCCGAAAGCCCTCGTGTAGCTGAACAGTGCGACGTTAATATTAAATCAATCAATCAAATCAAATCAATCAATCAACCCCCCAGGGGGCGCCCCACAGTTTCAGAAGCACTGCATTAAGTTTTTAACATTACTAAGTTCATTAAAGCAATACATATTTCCATAAATAAATTATTTTTAGTTAAAGTGGGTTTCATAAATATGGGGAATGAAATTAAGGATCTGTATATCAATTTCAACTTATGAAACATACGTACGATTCAAGTTATATAAGCATTAACAATATGGGAAAGAAAATTCAAATGTTAAGTTGTAGTCAAATTCTAAGTTTCAGAGGTTATATAGGATGTTTAAGCATTTATCGTATTTTTATTTCCTCCTAAGAATAGATTAAAGTCTGTATGAAAGAATACGTCAGGGATTTTAGTAATAGCTATATGTAAGTTTATAAAAGTTAAAAAATTAATTTCAAAAAATGAAACTGTTATATTATTTTGTATGTAAAAACTATCTGTGTGAGTTTCGGTCTTGGCTTTTTAAATTTTGTACTTTATAATTTTCCTTCTATTCTATATTTATTTTACTTCTTCCAGTGAATCAAGGTTTATTTCTATCGATTGTTTATGCAAATATGCACAAGAGTTGAATGAATTACATTTTCTTGTTCAGTGAGTGACCAAATTCTTGGATGCATCAAGATAATTTAATCTTGTGAATTGAATATATTGTGACGAAAATATTGACGTCTATCTTTTTAAATAACACTGATTTAATTTAGAAAAAATTTAAACCTAGGACATCTTTCAAATTTATAAAATTCATTTTCAAATTGCATTTTATTCCCAATTCTGTTTAGTTAAATATTTATACATTAAGCAGATATTTATATATATTTTTGTTACAATCCTCAGTTAAATAAATAAAAATTTATTTTTAATTTGACCTGTGTGAAGTAAGGCTTCATTAAACTCTAGAAATATTTAAAAATGATTACAAAACCAAGTTGATAGCTCATATACAGGGCATTTCATAAGAGATGGGTAAAAATTTAATTGGAGATAGTACATATACAAAACAAACGGTTTTTATCCAATAATACAGGCTACAATTGAAACGCAAAGGTGTTAGTGCATGTGGAAACTTGTCCATTTATCAGGAGATGTCAACCTGTGGTACGAGTGCCAGGGCTGAATTGTTACAATGGGACGTGGAGACTTTTTGAAAAATTTAAAAAATTGGAAAATGTAAAAATAAATGTCAATCGTTTACAGTTTTTTTGAAATGATGTTGCCTCGACAAAATAAAACTTATACTTGCATTAAAAATTTACTATTTGCCTATAAATTCCATAATGAGCCTATTATAAGTAATATTTTTCACCCTTTCATATTCTTTTGTTTGTTGGAAAAGTCGGAAGTGGCACGCATAATTCTTTTTTCATCAGATAGTGACACTCTTCCGAAAAAGGTTGTCCACCCCTGATATCGACTTTAAAGACCCATTCCTGTAGCAAGTTATCGGTAGAAAAATGACTTAAATAGCATGCAAATGTAATATAGGGAAGAAGAGTTCATTTGCTTTTGGAGAACTCGTACACCTTCATGGGGAAAATACTTCTACTTTCTGCAAAAGTTGCAGTAAGCCATGTCATCACACAACTGGCGAATTATGTGGTTTCAGCAAGATGAAGCATCAGCTTATTACACATGCGAGGCATGCAAAACTATTCAGATATAAGATTCCAACCTTGAGAAGGTGGCTGCCAGTGATCCTGTGGATCCGGAGAAGACCACGTGGTTCTTACGTCAACCGAGGTCCACTCCAGAGCTAAAGAATTAATATGTAGATCCTGGGTTGTACCTCCTTTACACACATGGTACTTCCGATGATACCCTGGATCCGCCATATCATTTAAGGGTTCCAGATCTTATCAGACGGCATTCTTGCAATTTTCGAACTGTCGCCTTAGACGCATGAATTTTGAATTTGGCAAAAGAAGCTTCCCAATTTGCACCAAATGTAACGTCAGTCTTTTATTCTCATCAGCACTTTATGCAATGTCTGGGGTTTTCCTGAAAGGACGCTGTTGCTTCCCCCTGCTATTCTTTGAATTTTCCAGACTTATGGGCTCATGGATCTGATCTAGTTTCAATAGAACAGATGGAGATTAGTCCCACCACCACCACATATTTCCGAAACGATGGGTTGGACGAAGTGATCCTGTATCTTGGCCACTATGCTCACCAGATCATTCATGTCTCGATTTCTTTTTGTATGGTCAGCCGAAGGTTTTTATATATGCCCCTACCCCCTATTGATTCTGTTTAGTCGCCTGGCAAGGGAGGTATACGATATTCGTGATGATATCGCAAATTTTTCTGAGCCTTACTTGAAAGTGGCACCATATGCTTAGCAACTACCGTCCCCTGTTTTGAACACTCATTAGAATTTCATATCATTTAACTCGCTTTTGTAACTTAATCGTTCTCTGTGTGTTTTTGTCTCATATAACAACTTCCCCATTGGTGCACTCTAACACTTTAATCCTTTTCTGAAGTCCATCTCTTATAAAACACTTTGTATGTATCATGTTCTATATCTGATTAAAGAATAAAATAAAAATATGGGTTTCATTTTTATTCTAAACAAGTACATATTCTCTTGAAAAGAAAAAAAAACTATTTAATAGTGTATATATGATGCTTTCTTTCTTTAAATTTTAAAGAATGTCCTCATTATCAGCTTCAAACAATCATTAGTTACTGTTGTTCTGGAAGTGCATAATACGCTTTGAATAATGACTATAAATTTGTTTAAAATTAAGTACGAAAAATGGAAACTTTTATTTAATAAAGAAATTCTTGAAGTTGATCTTATTTCCATTATCAATTGAATATATTGCTTATTGCTGCAGAAATTCGTTTTTGGTCATGACATGGTTTCATTAGAACTCAGAAATAAAAATTACTGAAGGTGGTAGTACAAAGGATAACAAATATTTAAAATAAAGTACAGGGATTTTATTATTAATACAAGTCACTACATATTTTAAAATACATTCACCTTAAAAAAACTATAACTAGTATCTTATAGAGTTTTTATTTTTCCAAAATGAAGCTATATTTTTTTAGTATTTGTAATGAAAAAAAACATACAGTGGAATCTTAGTTCATAACATAAACCTTGAAAGACTTTGGAAATAATGAGAAGAGTATACATTTCCCTTTAAAACACATTAACACTCTAGTAATCTTAACATAAATTTCATTCAAAAAACATATCAAGTAATGCGTTAATTATCGATTGCTATGCAACTGTGGTAATTGGCCCTGAATAACAATTTAACTTATACGCCTTCTAAGTTTGATAGCGACGAAGAGGTTGTTCTTCAAGTCAATTAGCTAGTAATTAATTACCTTAGATACACTTTACCAACAAGATAAAGAATGTGAAGCAAATATATCTTAAACTTGCGTAACTCAGGAGTTTCATCGAAGGGTTCTTTTTAAGTTTTAACTAATGAAGTGAAAGCGAGAAACTTTACTTAATAAATTAGGAAAGGAGGAATTTTGAGAAAATACTTTTATTTTAAAATAATAATTGAATTATTATTTTAAATTATGAATTATGAATTATTATTTTTTAGCCTAAATAAAAGGCTGATTGAAGCTTCACTTTCTTTGATTGAAGACAGAAAAAAATATCTTAATATATCTGACTGGACCTATTTATATATGCATTTTTAATAATATTTCAGTTATATATTAATTTAAGAATAAAAAAAGGAAAGAGTAAATGACTTTATTAATCAATGAGTAGTGGCAAGTCAAAGAACAGCTTTATTTAGTTTGGATATTCGTTTTTCTAGTGCATTTAGAAGTTTCTTTAAAAAGCGATAATCTTACAGTAATGAATTATTAATTTAGATTGATGCAATATTCATTCATGCAAACATCTAAAAGGAAAATTAAAAGTACTGATTTAACCTGAGATTTTAGAATGATAACATATTGTAGCTGAAAATTGTAGACAAGAACTTCTAATGTTTGGCAAGTTCACTAAATTAGAAAATTATGCATGACAATATTTTTTTCCCTGATGTCTTTTTTTTTGCAATATATATCAAAATATTAATTTAAAACGCATTTTTCTGTACTTAATCAAAGTAATAAGCGTTCTGAATTGTAAACTTTTAACAGAATTGTATACCAAAATATCTGGTGTAAAACGTGTACTTTTAACACAAAAAATGAAATAGAAATTTACGGGTGTTCGTTATATGTCAGGGTATAAGAAGGATAGCTTTGAAAATAATAATAATAATAAAAAAGAAAAAAGAGCTTAAAAAAACTATATGCTTACATATATAGAAATACTGTTTATTAAAAATGAGTGACACGTTACGAAATCAAAGATTTGTTGTTCTAAAAGTATATTAATTTTTCAAAAGCCCGGGAAAATACCTCTAAAAATGCATCTTTAAAGTATAGATGCGCATTAAACAACGGTGGTGTTATGCGCCAGATTTTACGGTACCTTTTTCCATTCATAAACTCGAATATTTTTATAAAATGTTTAATTAAAGCGCACAGTAAGCATTTTAATTTCAAAATATTCTTGAAGAAAAACCAATGCTAGCTGAATTTTTGGAGCATTTTTATAGCAAAGGAGAAAATACCTATTTCAAACTTTTTACATGCATGCATTTAATCAAAAATAATCTAAAACAAAATTTTAAGCATAATCATTTCATAAATATGTATCGCATAACATAAGACCACTACTTACCCGAACAATTAAACACAAGAGGACCATGACTTCTACTTCCTTTTAAATATATTTTAAATAGACAACCAACATTTCCTCTTTTTTGATGTGATATAGTTTATTAATTTCCAAAATTAACAATTCATTTACCATTTAAGTTAAATCATTCTATCCTGAAATGAAAAATCATACCGGATTATGTATTGAATTTTAAATTATCCCGGATGTGTTCTATGAATTTTTTCAGCATTTGACGTGATTCTTAGACATAATGAACTGTCGATTATTTAGTTCCTTTTAAAGACGTAAGTGGTTCGACTACTTGATTGCTTTTAGCGAGAAAAACAATTATTTTTTTATCAAGTTTTATTATTTTTTCAAGCTAAGAGTTGCTCGTCATTTCTAACGTCAAAACGTTATTCCATTGCTTAAATCAATAAAATAAAATGAATGAAAATTAAATATGATCTGGTCAAAGGATAGAGTGATTAATTTTTGTTATGTGAATAGAGATTTCACACCTCAATTTATTTTACTTATTGCTCAAAGAAATAAATATTCATGCACTTTCGAATTTGTTTTTCATTTTTTTTAAAAATTTAAAAAATATATTATTTTATGATTATAAATAATGATAAAATATCCCAGAAGAAAATTGCATTGAGTGTAGTTAGAACTGTGTGTATTAAGCACGGAAATGTAGCTGTAAAATTACTGTTAGTAATAAACTATTAGTTGATCCGAATTATAATGAAATTAATCCGTGATCATTTACGCATTGAGACTTAGAGACCATTCAAAGTCTGAAAAACTTTAAAACACATTAAATTTATTAGCATTAAAATAAACAGTTAAATTCCGAAAATTAAACATATTCAAGGAGATTAGAACTCAGCATATTTTGTTCCGTAAGCGCACAACATAACCACTATACTAAAAGAACTTTCTTTGTACGCAGGATGTTACTGGCTTATATAGACACCACCGCCACACACTCCCCATTGAGTTGGTGGATAGGCGAACGAACGATACATTTGTAATGGCGAGCGCGTGTGAGCTATTGCTGTTGCGTCAAGTGTGTTTTGATGGCTTGAATATTGAATCATGTGAATTTGACGGCTTGAGTGTTGCGTCATGTGAATTTGACAGCTTGAGTGTTGCGTCATGTGAATCTGACAGCTTGCTGTGGTGCGTCATGTGAACCTGACGACTATTGGTTGCTCTTGCGGCGTATAGATGGCGCCAAGTCTGCTTCGCGAAGGTTGCATTGTTTCGAAGTTCATCCAGGGTCACCAATGAAGAAGATTAGAACTTGGCACCTTCTGTTCCTTAAGCACATAGCGTAACCACTATACTAAAATGATCACCTTAGTATGGAGGCTATTACTGGCTTATATAGATACCATCACCACAATATATAGATACCATCTTATATAGATATATAGATACCATCATCCAGCATTCAATCGTGAAAACCTCTTAAGAAATAGTTATGATAATTATCTTTCGTATAAGCAAATCACGTGCATTTATATATTAAAGGAAGAACTGATGACATAGAAGAAAATGAATTTATATAAAACTTCATGAAAATTAGATGCTGCACGTTCTATAGTGGTATGATGAAAATCATCACGATTTGCGTGTACTTCATTAGGCGAAAATTCCAGATGAGATAGAAAATTGAGGTGGGTTGATAGTTTATTTCTAACATTAGATTGTGGTTCATGCTAACTGTTAGTACTAGCATAGGTCTGTTAAATGACAGTTTTATACAAAAAAATATAAACAATGGTTAATGTGTGTTTTGGGCAAAGGACCAAAATTATCCAAATTAAACATTGAAAATGACATTATTTCTTATCTTTTTAAAATTCCATAGACTTATTTGTCGGTAAAATATAAGCCATGGATTATTTCTCGGGGGAATTTCCTTTCTCACTAATATTTTTTTCTTAAGATTAAAATTTTCGTGTGCATTGAATTAAAATACAAAAAAATGTTACTTGATTATACTGAGAAATTTTCTGAGAATGAATTGACTCTAATTTAGATTCCGATGAAGGGTTAAGATTGAATGAAAGTGACTACGAAGAATCTGAAGAAAGTGCAGATGTAATTGATAATATTCCAGTAAATCCTGATATGTATGTCACTGGGGATAGCACAGAATGGATACCGCATAATAGTAATGATCCTGGCAGATTTGTGACCCAGAAAGTTTTGCGGCAAAGCAGTGGTCACAAGCTTCGCGAAACATAATGTCACCGTCAGGTTTTTATCATATAAGGTGTCATAATATATGATAATTACATGAAATAATATTAAAAAGTTTTAAAACGAAACCCTACTGAACAGTAGTCCTGTAATTGCTTAGTTAAAACAATTACTTTATATATTTTATATCATGGTGTCAAAATGACACCGGTGGACGTTTAAGGGTAATCAAAAAATCCCGGACGTTCTAGTGTTAAAAGTACACAGTACATATAATATGTTGTCAAATACTCGTACAGACAATAACCCGAAACAAATAAATGTGCATGATTTACAATTGCACCAACCAGTTCAACCGACTGCCACCTTTAACTGAATCAGTAATGATGATGTATGGTGGTACTTCTAGGCTTATACGTGGACAACGGTCATCACATGTAACCACTTGACATATCATTCGATATTCCTGGTGTTTCGGATAATACAACCGGAAGTAACATTTGACCTTTGAAATTATTCGAATTATGGTCTTCTTATGGCCAAATTGGGAAAGATACGAGCCCCCCCATTGCATCATAGACCCTGGGTTTGAGACCTGTTGACCAATGCCTTAGGACGTCTCTGAGTGCCGGGACTTTCACTACGATACCATGTGTACGCTGGTGGTTAACTCTAAGTAACATCGATAGAGGTCTTTCTTTTTGAGAAAAATTTGAAGCAAGTCAAAGAATCCTCATTTATCTAAAGGATAGCAGTGCCATCCTTGTCCATTTTATTAGAAATATCGTTACATTTTACGTTCACTTGAACTGATATCCCCTGCAGATTAAGAACACTAGTGTTGGACAGGGTTTGAGCTTATTTAGGACTTCAATCCCTCTTCTGTCACTAACAATTCTCCAATTATCGAGATATTGAACAACCCCTTGGCTGATTTATTAATTAGCATAGTTAACTAATTTATAAGACAATTATCATTACCGAATGCAATTTTTTAGTAGAATTGTGATGTACCTCCCTTTGAAAGTACATCTCTCGAAGCATCGGCGTGAGTTAGAGGTGTAGGGTTAGTGAAAGAACTCGGATCAAACATTATCTTAATATGACTTTATTAAGATATTCAACTTAAAACTTTAACAAATATAATTATAATAATTAATATGAGAGAATCTACGATGACACAATACGCAACTCACAATATATATATATATATATATATATATAATATGATCAAATCTAATTCAGACCAATCTCAATAAGCGAACCGCATAATCCTCAATTCTAATAAAGTGTAATAAACTCTACCTTATATTATTCCGTAATGCTACTTTCTTTATCTGCAATGGTATGCAGTTTGACGACTAACTTCTAGTCGAACACCAATATGTTTATCCACGACACGTTGTACTTAATCAATCTTGCACCAGGACTTGCAATAATCATCAACTGCCACAACGGACATCAATTGTCTAACATTCCTTTACATTGCCATTCCGCTTACTCTAAGATCCTATATTTAAAGTCCGTTTATTTGAATCTCTTCTTCACATCTCGTTTCTTGGATTTGGTTCGAAAAGAGCTGCCATTAATTCTGGCCCAAATAACCCAAAGGACTTGTTAAAGAAAAGACGCGTAAGACGTCACAGAATTAGCTAATTTTCTATTTAAACAAACTGCATTCGGAACTTCATTTCCATACTTGGAAAAATCTTCCACCAGGGGCAGATTGTATCTTACTTCCCTCGAACTATTTATAACATTTGTCTTATTTCCGAATTTCTAAACCTCACATGATAAACGGATTGATAATTAATGATTTATAACCTGATAGATAGATCGTAAGGTCTGAGGAATTCTGATAGTTAATGTGACATGGAATATCTCCTAAGTTAATGAAGACAATTATATGAAATTGGAAATTTGGCATGAAGAATACAAAAACATAAAAGTTTTGACATATTAAATTTCACTCCTTTTTATATATGTATTTCACAATTTATTTTTACAATAACATTTTAAACTTTTTAATAGTATTTTTGTGAATTTTTACAATTTTTTAAATTGAAAACAATTGTCTATCGTTTGTAGAAAAAAAAACTGAAAAATATTGAATAAATGATATTTTTTTCTATGGAAAGATTGAATTACACGTTTAAAATGAAAAAATAGACTAATTTTTAAACCTCTATAATTTCCCCATTTGTGTGTATGTGTTTGTATAATTTTCCAGAATTTCAAATTTTAGTTATTCATGACATCAAATAAATGAAAAATACAGCACTCACTTTGGAAATTACTCTTTTTTTTAGAATTGTATTTGCCATTTTGATTATTTTATTGTATTCTAATTTAGTTTTGTCTAAATTATTTAGTTTTACCTCATTTATTAATGTGATACAATTACCGCACACAATTTATTAAATTTCGTAATCTTGTTACTTCTTTCGCTTCCCTTGAAGTAAAAATATTTTTTATTACTTGAACAATTTTAATTACTATTCACTTTACATATATTTATCTGTGATTTTTTTACGCGAATACTACTTATTTTATAAGATAACTTTTTGTGCATATTTTTTACAAGAAATAAATATATTTTTTTATTTTGTGTGTAACCATTTATGCACGAACTCAACTATTTATCGAAAGCAAACGCTGGACTGTTTTACAAACTAAGACTTAACTGCCAAAAGAATTATCAATTAATAGATATATGGGTGGTAATGAATACTGAGTTGTTTTCCTGCTGTAAATTACTTAACCTAATTTAGATCTTTACAAAGTAACATTTGTTCGAAGAATTCAAGTTTAACTAAGTTCTACAGAATTCCAGTTTGAAGCAGGAATTTCATCAGATTTCGGGGTCCTTAAGTAAATATCTTTCTCCAAAGCTGGATGTCTACTAATGAACCTAATACTGTAAATATTTATGTAAAACTAATCTTCATCAATGTGCCAGTATATTTAAATTTAGTTAGTATAGATTGCTATTTAGAAAATGTCAAATCAAATTAACTATCACTTGTGAAGTCATGTTAACGTTTTCGGAGTCTGTAAACTTATCTAATGTTTTGCATGAAAATGAAGAGTTATTCATAATTTTGCTACGTAATTTTTTAACATTACAAAAGATTAACAATTTAACAATGAAGCCCTAATTTATATAAACAAAATTTCCTAAGCAATAATGTGAAATAGGGAACATAATTTTACAATGCTAAGAAAAAAATATTGTTTGATATGAAAAGCTTTTGATTATTTTCTCCCAAAATCTGAGTTCAGAATATTGCTAACTGAACACATTCATTAAATTAAACTGAAGTAAAAACAGTTTGTTCAAAATTATGTTACAGCGTTTGAATAGTATTAATGAAAATTAATCTTTTTGACCACTTTTTTAAAAAAAAAACATTTATTATTTCTAACGTTGCTACAGGCAAAACACGAATCCTTCTTATTTTAATTAAATTTCTTTTCACCTAGTATCGATTTTAAACAGAAATCTTTGTAAGAGATAGCTAAGTAAATTAATTAAATAAAGCTTTTCTTTTCATATACATAAAGACTTATGTGTATACATTTATATTTTTATGTTTTTAACATTCATATATAGACTGAGATTTGAAGATGCCAAGAGAAAAATGTCTACAACAATAGAGTAAAGAAGATATAATTAATGTGATTTGCTTGATAAAACGTCAAAACATTTAATTGTATCTTAAAACTTTCTCTGTGTATATTTTCTATATATCACATGCCGCTGAAGACTGGCATTGTGCATTGTTTATCTCTTTTTTTAACTAATACAACTCCATTTAATACCGACGAAATAATTAAATACAAATAGCGTTTTTATCAAAGTATTTGGAATTCTTTTATCCTTTAAAAAAGCTTAGACAAAATATTAAGCTTTCCTTAATCATATGTAATCAAAGCAAAAGCATATAAGTTAATTTTTTTACGATAAACAAAAACTAAATCAGGAATATTTACGAAATTGTAATGACTTATAAAATTCATCAATTAATTTAAATAAATTCTGAAAATTCCCCGGAATAACCTAAAAACAGTACTGGATATGCTGGCTGGCTCGGTGGCTTAGAGATAGAATGCCTGCCTTGTCAGCCTAAGATTGCGGGTTCGATTCCGGCTTTAGTCGACTGATTTTCTTGATTCAAAAATCGTAGAAACGCTTGCCATATGATTTATGTGCCATCTAAAAGACCCCTTGAGTAATAATTAGACTCTGGTACTCACGGCTGTTTTTAGCATCGAATTAGAGTTTGAATTAAATAAATTCAAGCGTAAAAAAATTTAGTAGCCAGAGCCCCCCAGAGTCGTAACTAGATGTTACCAATGAAATGGTTGTCATACTTGAAAACTGCTGTGTCTGTAAAGGCTAAAATGCCTCCTTTTGGAAAAAAAAGTTAGATTATACAATAACAAAATTCTCGTATGATTTCATCGATATTTTTCAGTTTTGGAACATATCAAAAATATTTACACAAAGATTTAGGGAAACAAATGATTGTGAAAAAGAAGGAATTTAGAGGAGATTAAAAAGAAAATTTTGAAGTTTATATGATTTAAGAAACAAATACTCCTAAAATACCTTACATTTTTAAAATTATCAAAATAATATAAAGGGTGTTTTTTTGAGAGGTACAGAATTTTAAATTGCAATAAAACAACGATGTATTATTCGATTGACAAGAATTTTTTTTTATTCGAAAGATAATCTTGTGGCATTACATTTTAAATATGATTTCTTGCATAGGACTGCCACTGCTGGCTCGGATGTAGTCCAATCTGGACGTCCAATTTTCGATGACTTTTCCCAACATTTGTGGCCGTATATCGGCAATAACACGGCGAATGTTGTCTTCCAAATGGTCAAGCGTTTGTGACTTATCCTCATAGACCAATGACTTTACATAGCCCCACAGAAAATTGTCTAGCGGTGTTAAATCACAAGATCTTGGAGGCCAATTCACAGGTCCAAAACGTGAAATTAGGCAGTCACCAAACGTGTCTTTCAATAAATCGATTGTGGCACGAGCTGTGTGACATGTTGCGCCGTCTTGTTGGAACCACAGCTCCTGAACATCATGATTGTTCAATTCAGGAATGAAAAAGTTAGTAATCATGGCTCTATACCGATCATCATTGACTGTAACGTTGTGGCCTTCATCGTTTTTGAAGAAGGATTCCACCAGCCCATAAAGCGCACCAAACAGTCAGTTTTCTGGATGTAACGGTGTTTCTACATACACTTGTGGATTAGCTTTACTCCAAATGCGGTAGTTTTTTTGTTGACGTAGCCATTCAACCAGAAGTGCGCTTCATCGCTAAACAAAATTCGATTGTGAAAATCGACCATTATTTTCGGAATAAAATTGCACAATTTGAAAGCGTTGTTCAGGCGTGAGTCTATTCATGATGATTTGCCAAACCAAACTGAGAATAAATCACTTGACAACCCCCCTCCCTCCATACAATAACAATGTAATGAATTCAATAATACTATACTCTGACACTAAAGCTATAATAATATGTACAACTTTAGCCTCTTAAGAACAAATGGTGTATGTAAACGCCTCACTCAACCAAAGCATTGCTTTTAGGGACTTATACGTACTGCCTTTCGAAGTACTATCTTTTCTGTGTGCACTACTTTCCATAAAATTAATCCGAAGGCTTTGGAATGCAAGAAAAGGACTTGGACAGTGTTTGCGAAGGATTCACTTATTTCAAAGGATTTGCTTGTTTATCCCTTCCTCAGCCCCCCCTCCCAAAAAAAACATCACATATGAGCATCTACGTGGAAAACGGTGGCATTGAGGAACGAATCGCGTAACTTTTACTCGGCACTTAAGGGATTAATTATAAACCGTACAAATTATCAAGAACAGTTTTAACACATACCCATAAGGTTGATGGTAATTATCATACTTGTTTTTAACTTAGTATTGCTAAATTAATTATAAAATACATTGTAGAGACTGATACATTCATAAGTGTATTGTATTAGTGTAAATGTGTATTTTATTTTTTAGTATGTCTGAATGTACACTGCTGGGCAATTGCTAAGGACGGATAACACTATCATCCATAGCAACCACAAAATGAAAGGAAGCAAAATGTGGAAAATTTGAATAAGTGCGGGATATTAGTAAGAAGAAGTATGAGTATGCAAATTTTTTTTCCACGTCTGTTCATCACGTGATAGAGTTCATAAGAGCTTTAAAGGTTTTGACGCGTGTGGACAGTTGTTGTTTCAAGTCAAAGGTTTACAGGAAAGATTTAATAGACGAATTTATAATTTTTGGCATGTCTTCCCGACATCACATAGATGATTTTATGCATGGACGAATTATTGGAAAGATCGAAGAAGGGCAAAAAATAACAGATGTTGCCTGGGAGTTCGACATCGCTCACAGCGTTGTTTCACGGCTGTGGAAGTCATTTAAAACTACTGGAATGTGTAGTAGACGGCACGGGGGAGGTCGTGTTAGAAGTACGACGCCTGCAGAAGACAGATATATCGTCCTATCAGCAAAAAGGAACAGGCGCACCACAGCTCAGTAGGTGGCAAATCAGTTTCTTGCTGTCTCAGGAAACCAGATCTCCCGAAAAACTGTTGCCAGACGTTTGAAGGGAGGAGGACTATACGCACGCAGACCTGTTGTGTGTATCCCATTGACCAGACAGCACCGTACTGCCCGTTTGCAATGGTGTCGTGAGCATCACAATTGGACTGAACAAGACTGGGCATGCGTACTATTCTCAGATGAGAGTAGGTTCAGTCTGTCATCGGATTGTAGACGCCAACTGATCTGGCGCGAGAGTGGTACTGCTTTTCGTCCAGAAAATATCCAGAAAAGAAAAGGACCGATATCCGACATGCAGTATCATGGTGTGGGCCGGCATCATGATCAATGGCCGCACGCGCCTACATGTGGTTGCGAATGGGACTATGACGGGCCAACGATACATTGATGAAGTTCTACTTCCTCATGTTCGTCTTTTCCGTGGTGTTGTCAGTGATAAATTTGTTTTTATGGACGACAACGCAACATGTCATCGAGCACTCACTGTTCAGGATTGTCTAGACAGCAAGGGTATTCAACGTCTCGTATGGCCAGCGCGTTCTCCAGATCTAAACCCCATTGAAAATGTGTGGGGATGCTTTGGGAGGCAAGTTGCTGGTCGAAACTATCCTCCGACAAACAAGAACACCCTCATCCGTGCACTCAGAGAGAATGGGGGATAAATTGCCTCAACAGCTGCTGGATAATGTTGTGCAAAGTATGGTACGACGTGTGGAATGTTGCATCACACTCCATGGTGGACATATCCCGTACTGATACCATTCTTTAAGGTGCCTGCTGACTTTAAGATGCATTGTTCCATTTCTACGTACGCATATCAAATGAACATTTTTTTTCTTTCAGATGTTTCACAGCTTTTGTACTTTCCAGAACAATAAATATTCTTTATTCTAATGTCTGAACAGTGTGGCAACTATATTTATCCTACTAGGCTTCATGTCTCGCTTAATGTTATGCTACATAACAATTTGTGATCCGTCCTTAGCAATTGTCCAGCAGTGTATATTGGTTGTTACGTACAGTAAATTAATAATTTTTTAAAATAATCTTTTGTGTCCGACTTTTTAATATGCTCGCGCCCTTCTCGTAGAATTATCACGCCGCCCTAGGGGGGCGCCCCACAGTTTGAGAAACATTGGTATAAATGAATTATATATGGAAAAATATATGATATTTTTCTAAATAATGATACAATAGTTAGAAAGGAGAATTCACGTGCATTTATCATTTGAATTTCTATTGATAAGAGTAAAATGTTATTTGATGAGAAATTTATAGAAATTGAATTTTTCGATTATTAAATAACAATAAAATTTCTCAGGAAAGAACTCTCTTTATATTATTACAAGTATTCGCATAAAAATTATTATTGTTTAAGTTCTAGATTCAAATGCTGTATAATTATGCTCCTCATTAAAATAAGACTCATTTGTAGTAAAGTAACTCTATTCATACAATTCTAGCAAGCATGAAAAAACAATGATACAGAAGCAATAATATATGGAAAATAATGCATATTCACTACTTCATCTTCATAATTTACACACAACTTATTTAATTCAATATATGCTTAAATGAATTGTATTTACAGAATGCATTAATTTATCACGTGAAGTAAAAAAAAGCTTTAAAAAGCCTGTAAACGCTTAACGATGAATGTTAATTTAAACTGTGAATACAATGTCTTGGGTGAAATGGTACTAAAAGTTCATTCACTTTTAAAAGCAATGTATCCTGGAATCAATTTTATTTATTAATTCCGGAAAAGTTCATTGTCCTTGTTAATGCGTTATTGAATTATTTTAACAAAAATTTTAAGATATGTCGTTTTCAAAAAAAAGTGACAAATTTAGTGCTGTAAATTTTGTTATCCTGTTTTATAATAGAATAAAAAATGTAACATTTTAGTATTATAAACTTTTTATTTTTATTTTTGGAAACTCCGAAAAAGTTATAAATGTGTGTAATGTTTTAGCTTTAGTATATATGCTGAGATTAATTTAAATATATTTAACTTTGAAATTGTTAAATACTGTGATATATTCTCCGTTATCTGAACATGAACCGAAACTCATAAACGTTTTCTATCCAAGAATAATCGTAAAAAAGTTAGAAAACTACATTAAAAATACAGCACTGTGTTAAATGCATTCTTGTACAGCGTTATTTGGAGGATTGCAAATTGCTCCTCAATTGAAATTCTCTGTATTTTTACTTGTACACCTTTTATTTGGTAGCTTTACTCTAGAAGAACTATAAGGTTGTTGGTGACAGACCTCATAATTTTGAAACTTGCTTAGTATGTGATACTTCCCCTTTCAAACTTTAATATTATACTATTATATTACTACTATTTTGCTACTGAGTTATACCTTGAGTAGCAAGCTATTAGTCAAAAGCCTACAATTAATAAGCACTCGCATTTTACATTTATCATTAGCGTTTTACATTTATATAAAGCCTAACAAGCTTCGTGGATTGACATAATGTTAACAAAATTGCTTCAAATTTGTGCAATAGTGCTTAAAAATCAGTAAGGATAGAAAATAAGTACAACCTGTAAATCAGGGGTGGGCAGACTTTTCCAGGTTACGGGCTAGTTATTTTTTCATGGTGTTGCGGATCCACCTAGTGGCGTAGGTGTAATGAGCGAAAAAAGATGTACAATATTCATCATAACTTAATAATAAATATGGATACTTGTCTACATTACTAAAGTAAGAAACGAACATACTACATTAAAACTGATTTTAAAGCAAAACGCAAAATACAAACATAAAAAGAGTCGGCGTATGTACTGTATAGATGTGTCTACTAAACATGCTCTTTGCAGGGTCCCGCCCCTTTCAGGGAAGGAGTGTTACCACGAGAACCCAATAGCCAATCCTGGGCTATCGCGGGAAGAGCTGATTATTAACGCTTATTTTTTCCTTCAGTCGGCGTGTGGGGAAAAACTAGCTGGCAGTGCGATGACCGTATTTTTTCCCTATAGGACGTATTAAGCGTATTCATGTGCTTCCAAGTTACATGTGTCGTCTATACATTCATCGAATTATTTCTTAAGTAAACACAATCGCATTGATAATCAAAAGCCGATTTTCCCATCTAATTGGCATTGGTGTTCCATTAACACGCGTATCTTGGATCTTAGTAAAGGCGGTCACCACAAAATGTCTAAGCAGTCCACCTGTCGATAGGGATGAACTTAATGCCCACCCCTGCTGTAAATGATACTAAGGTAAAAGGCAAAATTTGTATGATTTTTGTTGAACAATACGAAGAAACAAAAGAATTCCTATAGTATGCAATGGCCACTGAGATCCTGATCTCTAGATCCTTCTCCTCATGTACGAGGCTGGTTGCTATTTGCAAAATATTGGAACCTGTGTGTGTGTTTTACAAAAAAGTACAAATGTTAAAACTCATATAAATGATGTAGTATTGACGTAAATCAGTGCTAATCAAGCTTACAATATTTCCGACCCAATATTCAATTACAAATTTCATCGCGTCCCCTTCCTTACAATAACTTTGCATTGAATTCAATATTACAATACTGTGATGCTAAATCTACAATATGACAAACGGCGTTTATATACGACAAGCGTACATAAACGTTTCGCTCAGCCAAAACGTTAATTGCTCCGGACGTATATATACGTCTTTCTGATGTAAGATTCTTTTCTGCACACTGCTATCCATAAAATTATTCGGAAGGCTTTGGAATGCAATAGAAGGATCTTGACAGTGTTTGCGAAGGATTTACTTATTTCAGAGGATTTGCTTATTTGTTCCTTTCTCTTCCTCTTCCCTTCCCAATACATCATATATGTGCGCCTACCAGAAAAACAGTGGCATTGAGGAGCGAATTGCGTAACATTTAATCAGTCTTTAAGGGATCAGCAGTTAATTATAAACAGTACAAATTATTAAGAAGGTGTTAATTCTTGTATATAATTTTATGTGTGACAAGCGCATGGGATCACTGACAATTTTAAAACGTGTTTTTAATTTAGTATTGATAAATTAATTATCAAGTACATTGTGCAGTATTTATACATTTAGAAGTATATTACTTATGTGTAAATGTGTCCGTGTATTTTATTTTTTATTTTGTCAGAATATTTGTGTTTGTTTACTTTCAATAAATTAATATTTTTTTTTAAAAAAAAATCTTTTGTTTTCGTCTTTTTAATAAGCACCCGCATACCCCTAGGGGGTGAACCCCACAATTTGAGAAATGCTGGTGTAAATGTGTGAAGGTCTCCTAGGACCTCACTTTGAGAACGAGAATAAATAGGAGTCATGTAAGAACCAGTAGCCATTTTTATAAACAACTTTCTTTATTTGGTTATCTTATCCAAATAGAATCAAAGACTTATTGACAAATTTATCTAACTAGTATTATGAAGTTTTAAAGGTAATATCCTTTAAATTAACTTAATTAATTAATGATCCAATTAATTTATTTATTAAATAACGATCACGCAGAGATTACCACAATAAGAGATCCCAGAATTATATTTAATAATGTTCTCATTGAACATTTAACTTTAATCCCACTCCTAAAACTTTAATGAGACTTTAATTATAAATCTATAATTACCAACGGAATCTCAACTCTTCTTGAGATTAAATTATCTCCAACAAGAAATCTTCAATTCAAATTCACTATAACTTTATGCTTCAATATCTATCTCCTACTGCTCTAACTTTACTATTTCGTTTGACTTAAATACTTTATCTAATCTGTATAACAAGGAATCCTGTCCGCTTTTTGGAGTTGATTGGAAATAGGTAGGGAATTAAATTTCCCTAAAAAGGTCGACTCAGAAGGTTAGTGATAAAGTTCCGTATACATTTGTCACAAATGGTGTAAATGAAGAGAGAAGCACATCATGTATCTAGTAAAATTTATCACAATCAATATTGGAAGATCGTCTCTAATTCCGTAGAGATTTTTCAACTATTTATTTAATGCTAATTTTAATCGCATTTCATCAGGTTATTTTATCAGTTGAACCTTGTGATATGTATTAGCTTTATATTTAAATCAATACTTAAGTGTTTCATTGCTATTTTTAGTACTTAAACTATAAAAAAATGGTGTGAATTCATTCAAAATCCTTCACAGTATACCAACAATTCTCTGTATCGTAGTATAATAGTAACTTTTACGCAATATCACTGTACGGAACTAGACTCTTCTCAAGTAAAACGGATCTCTTGACATTCGATTAAATTTATTTGTATCAGCTCTGTGTGACACTGTGATTGGGTCGCGTTTTCGAATTTCGAAGCGTATGGTGCTGACAATTGAATCCAATTGATCTTGATTTCTAAATCTTCGTGGACATCCACTCGAAATTTAAATAATCGGATGTAACGAATTTTGGAAATCCAATTTGGGAAGAGACGGTAAGGATTCAAAAAGTGGTAATGCTGTACCGCATTTTAGGTATCTCTGAATAATGCTCAAAATGAAATGAAATGAAATTTATCATAAACCAATATTTTACAGAATTAAGATTATTCGCTTTATGATAAATGCTGGATATTCGTACTATTTTACCTTAAATCAGTTAAATAATTAGCGCCCAAATTATGTTTATTTAATTAATCTTTGTTGACTTAAAAAGAAATTGTGCATTGTCTGAGAAAAAGGGAAATACATTATTTAAAAATCTGGGAAATTGTAAATCCATATTCAAGTATTAATACAAAGAAACGGGGCTTCAAACTTAAAAATATGTTTTACTTAAAATATGTTTTTTTCAGAAAATGTTCAAATGGGGACAGATTTGTTGAAAAGGTTTTGAAAATAATTAACTCTGAATTTTTTGTGTGTATGTTATGTATAATAGTGGGGTTGTTTTGGGCTTGAGTTATTAATCACTGGATTATTACAAAAAATGCAGCTCCTCATTTGGATATATTCATTATTTTTTAAAGAAATTTCTTATGATAACTAAAATAAGGTGATCAATTTTTTTTTTGTAAAAATGGAAATATTTCTTATCCTAATAGTCTTTTCAAAAATGAATATTGAATTAAGAGGACACAGTACTATTCAATTGACAAAAATCCGTCAAAAAGAACAAATCTAATTTTGTTAGCCTAAATTAGTCTTTATATACTTTTCTATAACCTCACAAAATTTGAAAGCTCAAAACTTAAAAAACGTAGAATTATGATCGCTTTTACACTCATTTTTATTCACATCCCTTGACAAATCAAAATTAAACTTGCTTATCTCAGAAATATAAAATAACTAGTTTGTCTTCATTTAAAATGCTAAGGCTTCCTTTCTGTGGAACCTAATGCTTCGAAGTTTTTTTATCTGTTGCTAATAGTAAATTTAACAAAAGTTGGTGTGCATTTTTGAATCAAATCAATGCTAATTTTTTTAAAAATAATTGAACTCAGAATTTATCCATTTTTAAATGAATTTTCTATGAGCATTCATAAAAAGAAGTATTGTACGAATACCCATCATGTTATCGCAAAACTCATGCCAACTTTTAGGATACCTAGTTTGACATTTTTGTAAATCAAATTTCATGCGTGCACGTAAATTTTTGTAGGAGGAATAGCATTTTAAAATCACTTCCCTTTTTTTTTCCTTAAAAAATCAAATTGTTATTTTTTGGGGAAAATTTGAGCACAAAAAATCTGTTTTACATAGTATGCCCACAGGAGGCAACCAAAGAAAATTTGAAAATCCTTAAACTAAAAATTGTTTTCGTAAATCGTACTATGTCCCCTTAACGCATCAAAATTAAAAAGTTAAGAAAATATTCAAAAACTGTTTGTACAGAGTGGAGTTCCATTCATATATATTTTTTTATAAATTTTCACCAGAGTTTTCCTTTTTCATTGAAAAATTTTCCCCTTTTCAATTTTAGCATTTTTTTTCATTGTTTTATTAAATAAATCTTAAAACCACAAAAAATCTTCATACATTTTTTAAGCCAAAAGGTGTTGCGGTTAGTTGAATTACTTTATCTAAGCTAGGTATTTTTCAAGTAATAAATTTAAAAAATAAAATTACTTTTATGAACATTATATTTTAAAAATCTTTATGTGGAACATAAATTAAGATACAGAGTGTTTTTTTTTCAGGTATAGAAGTTTAAGTTGGCATTACTTTCCAAGATGGCGACCGATTTAACAACTGTCAAGTGATTTATTCTCAGTTTGGTTTGGCAATTCATCATGAATAGACTCACGCCTGAACAACGCTTTCAAATTGTGCAATTTTATTTCAAAAATAATGGTCGATTTTCATAAGCGAATTTTGTTTAGCGATGAAGCGCACTTCTGGTTGAATGGCTACGTCAACAAACAAAACTGCCGCATTTTGAGTGAAGCAAATCCACAAGTGTATGTCGAAACACCGTTAGATCCAGAAAAACTGACTGTTTGGTGCGCTTTATGGGCTGGTGGAATCCTTCTTCAAAAACGATGAAGGCCACAACGTTACAATCAATGGTGATCGGTATAGAGCCATGATTACTAACTTTTTCATTCCTGAATTGAACAATCATGATGTCCAGGAGGATTCCAACCAGACAACGCAACATGTCACTCAGCTCGTGCCACAATCGATTGATTGAAAGACACGTTTGGTGACCGCCTAATTTCACGTTTTGGACCTGTAAATGGCCTCCAAGATCTTGTGATTTAACACCGCTAGACTATCTTCTGTGGGGCTATGTAAAGTCATTGGTCTATGCGGATAAGCCACAAACTCTTGACCATTTGGAAGACAACATTCGCCGTGTTATTGCCGATATACGGCCACAAATGTTGGAAAATGTCATCGAAAATTGGACGTCCAGATTGGACTACATCCGAGCCAGCCGTGGCAGTCCTATGCCAGAAATCATATTTAAAATGTAATGCCACAAGATTATCTTTCGAATAAAAATGATTCATGTCAATCGAATAATACATCGTTGTTTTATTGCAATTTAAAGTTCTATACCTCTAAAAAAACACCCTTTATAAGTTACGAATCATTTGATCCATCTAAAAAATCATACAATATATCATTAAGATTTTAAAGTTGGAATTTTTAAAATCCACTCACTTTTATATATATTTCTTAATGGGTTCCTGATAGCGAAATGCATAAAAACAAGAATCTCCTTGGTAAATCATAACATAAAAATAATTATAATGAAGGTAGCATTTTCCATGAATAGCATAGATTTATTATTTCTCACAAACATTTTCATTAAAAAGCAAAACTTTCCCTGGCTTATTATACCTTTAGGGCGTGCAATAAAATTCAAGAAGACAGGATTTTTATTTTTACCCTGCATTAATTATTATGCCGGTTCCAAAAACGACGCTCCGAGGTTACCAAAATAAGTCTGCGCTTGGCTTATTCAATTACGAAGAATTTTCAAATATTTCCTCCCTTTCATCCTCACAAAATCCGGAATTTAGAGTTGAGTCCCGGACAGAAGTTATGAATCCGGTTAGTCACGGTCCGGACTTTCCTAAGGCTCTCAAAATTAAGTAAGGAGCTGAGAATTCTTGCATAAACAAGGAAGACTGAAGAAGGCGAAAAATCGATTTGTAATTCTTGCTGGGCTTGACGTATATTTAGAAATCCTGATGAAACCCTATCTTAGTACCTTCTGACATGTTGTATTTATAACTTGCCTGATTTACGAGGACTTAAAATTGCTAATTACGTCAAGTTACTGTCTTGTTAAAGAATGATATTTGATGAAGTACTACTTTTATAACGTGTGGATATACTATCCCGAGACTAACTTACGTTTCGTAGCAAAAATTGAATTTCAAATGCAAGATTTTATTCCTATAGACAAAGTTAAACTAATATAATTAAGAATTCGTTGAAAAGATGCATATTTTAACAAATGTATAAGTATCATTTAGAATAATATTTATAATGTAGTTCACAACAATACTCTTATTTATTAATTTTTACTTCATTATTGCATTAAATTACACAATAAAATACTCAAGGTTTGGAATAAAACAGTTGATTATTGTATCCAAGCAGAGAGAAAAAGATAAGCAGTTTTTAAAACTCCTTTTCAGGAATGTACGAAATTCTTGAAATTAGAATCATTCTTAATTTGAGGAAAGATTTTCAGGCTTCTGCTTGTTTTCCATTTTACATACCAGATGAAACTAATATTGGTATGAATTTATTATAAAGGTTTAGTATTTCATAAATTGTGGCGATTTTTTAACAAAATTATCATTTGATATAAGTGTTGTACAATTGCAATGAAAATTTTGAAAGTTATTTAGAATGCTCCATTTTTTTACGTATGTATGTAAGCATAGAACGACAGTACATAATTATAGTGTCTAATAATGGCAGAATTTTACAGACGAAGACAATAGCACAAAGGGCATTTAGAGATTGTAATTGTTACTTAGTTTTGGTAATGACCATAATTTTTAATAATTTTGAATCGTCAGTTAATTTTCGTAATATAAATTTAGTTCAAATATGTTAAAGGGACTCACAATGTGTAAGGATAATTAAATTAGATTAAAAATTAAATTCCCTATCTAGCATTTAACTCATATTTTTTTTTTCATTTCATCTTCAAGTATCAAACTAATCACCCATTTATTTCTTCCGAACATATGGCCTAGCCAATAAACATGTATAATTCCATATAGTTACATTTAATAGCCCTATATGTCAACATTAACTTTCAAGTATACTCATAAAATCAGAGGTACTTCTCACATCTGGCTTAACTGGAAAAACACTTAAATTTTTCCCTTTGGCGTTCTTTTTCTCTCTGCCTCTCAGCGTCATAGCCTATATAGATTTCATCAAATAAAGATCTTTTTTAAAGTTAAGTCTGATTTTCAGGCTCTAAACATGTCATATATATGATTTAGAAAAGTTCTAAATTTAGAAGAAAAAAAATGTTTTCCAGTTTTTTGTAAGACTATTAATGTGTTACAAGATTCTTAATTATGTGCTTATATAAAAACAATAACAAAAAAAATCATGTAAAATATTAAATTTACAATGTGGAAAGCTTATAATTTTACAATGCATAAATATATGTTTAATGAACACAAATGCAATTCACTGCCTATTTTCATTAAGAAAGGGTATATAATCACATCTGGTATATATAAACTATAAATATCTTCTTCAACATAAACGTGGATAACTTCTACTTTTATTTTTACTACCATAAATATTTATTAGACTTGCATATATACAGTTAATTATTTATAAGACACAAAAAGAACATTTATAGGATATACTAAGGTACTTTCATAAAACTGCGAATTTGTTGTTTAATATTTCCCTGGTTGTATCAGATCCACGAGAATAATCATAGAAATGTGCAAGAGAACGGCAGCTGTTGATCCGAAATCGTTACTATCCAAGCGGAAACGATACCCCCCCCTTTCACCTAAGGGCTTAAAGCTATAAATCAATTTTCCGCGAACTGAAAACATAGATATCCAAGGGTAGGAATTTAACTTATTCCCATCTGCTTCATAATTTTGATCCAAGGTTAGAAGACAATGACTACATTTGAGCTGGTAACCCACTATCCCTATATACTGTTCATTAATGTGAGGACATACAGCCGTAACAAATTTAAAGCGCAGAAAGTTAAGTCTTTAATAGAATCAGGTTTTGAGTCCACAACTCAAGTTAAATTTTGCCATCCGTGAGCCTAATGCGATGACTATTTAGTTATCATGGTCGGTATTATAAATTGTGCCATATTTCTATTTATTTAATAGAAAAATTTTCAGGTTAATTGCATACATATAAAATCCTAAAATATTAAGGTATCCGACTACCATAAAATTGGGAATTTTGCCAAACATTGATTTTTTTATTTTATAATTTTATTTTATTGGGCATCTTATTAGCTTAATAAAAATACAAAGTTTATTATTTTCCATTCACACAAAAACTACAAATGCTTTAGTAAAAGCAGATTCCACTACTTTAAGCAAGATGTCATACTTTAAAATGCGTTTTACTCGTAAAGTGTTTTTTTACAAGCTTTTTATTAACTTGCAGTGTAAAATGATCGGGTGGAATCTTGCAACGCAATTTTGAAGCTGATGCCTTCAACCAACTGAGCTGAAATTTTGAATACACGTTTGGTTTGGATCACAAAATGCATGTTTTGATCATATATATTCCGATATCGCAATTAGTTAAAGAGTAATTAATTAAAGTAATTTGTTCGGGTGGAATCTTGCAACTCAATTTTGAAGCTGATACCTTCAACCGACTGAGCTGAAATTTTATATAAACGTTTAGTTTGGATGACATTGCATGTTTTGATTATATATATTCCAATTTTGCAATTAGTTAAAAAGATATTAATTAAAAACATTTTATCCCTGTTAGTTTTTTATTTCACTGATCAGCTTACCGGATTGAGCTTAAAGAAGTTCCTATTTTTCGACCTTTTTACAAAACCATCTGATTTTTTCTATCAAATTGAGACACAAAATAATTACATTATAGAAAAGATCATTTATTTTGCCACGATACGGAATAAATGTTTTAAAAAATAATGATAATTTCTATTTTTTTAGATTTTTCTAAAATGAGACAAAATCGATACGTTTTCATGAAAATGATTTCTAAATCGTTCCGTATGAATTTCTAATCTGTTTTTTTTTCATGTTAATGAATCAATATTCGGCTTTAAGAAAGCTCTGGCGTATTTCTTTTAGAATCAGTCATTTAAAAAATAAAATGACGAAACATTTTTTTTTTACGACTTTTCGAAAAATACTCAAATTTTTAATAAAACGTTTTAATAGGTCGCGTTTGAGTACTTTTTTGCAAATTTGGGCCAATTTTCCCCCATTTTAATAATGATAACTTATTTCTCTCTTCTTAATTTTAACATATATCTCTTGAATTGTAATATAAATCTAAAAACCACACACAAAAGAAAATTCCCATATTTTCATTTTTTAAAGTTGTCGTAAGTAGCCGGATATCTTAAGTAACTAATTTTTCATCATTTTTAAAAGTTTGTTTTTGAACCCCCTAAACTGCCGATTAAAAATTACGTGATTTGCTCTCCAGTACCAATGTTTTTCCCATAGGAGTGTGTGTACGGTGTATTGAAGGGGAAAGAGGAAAGGTATAAAAAACAAATCTTTCTATGCAAAAAGTAAATTCTTCGCTAACACTGTAAGTGTCATTATTTAATTATGTATTCTTCCTTGTCGTTTATTACTTCTTTCAGACTCTCAACAAGATTTTTAATACTTCATTCGTAAAAATTAAGCGGTTTCAACTCGAAAAAATCTGCATCAGTATTAAAATAAATCCACGCATAGTGTTTGAAATAGATCGAAAGTGTTTTGCATTCATGCGTTGAGCGGTGACGAATAAGCAAACCAGGGAAGATTGTGTCTAGTTGATTTTTGTTGTCACTTAAAGCAAGTGGAAACCCATGCTCTACATTTCTGAACCTTGCCATCGAATGGAAATCTTCTCTAAAACATAGTGAGTACATTCAATTTTCCCTGTCATTTCTCCTGTGGTATGGCACAAATTTTTCGGAAAAAGGAGGTTTAGTCACTCTTTATCGAACTCATCTGGATGGCGAGAAAGAAATACTTCTTTCAGGCCACATTTTCCATTTTTGAACTTGGAATACCAATCAGGGGTGGTTCTTTCAGCTATGGCATCCTTTCTAAACCCCTTACAAATGTCGTGAGCCACTTTAACTGGCTTAGAACCTTGGTTAAAACCAAAATGAAGGAAGTATCGACTTTTTCAACTTGATATTCAATTTTAACGATGTCAAAATTAACATAACTCGAACAAAAAAAGCCTAGTTCTCGGTAGACCAATGAATTAATCTATTTAAAATAATTTAAGACACTATGCAAAAAATACTTAATTACATGCGGAAAGTTAAAATTTGAAAAAAAAGACACCGGGGATTTTGTTGCCAACCTAATATATATACAGGTAAATCATTTAACACGAAATTGAAAGATATTTCGTGTTAAAGGATATTTCAAAAAGGAAAAAACATATATTCAACAAAATTAAGTTTATTAGAGTGCATTTTACACTACTGGCCATTAAAGTTTCTACACCAAGAAGGTGGCGACATGCTACAGGTGCGAAATTTAAATGACAGAAAGAAGGTGCTATGAGATGCAAAATAAATAGCTTTTCAGCACATTAAGACAAAGCAGGTGTTGGTAGCGACTCCTACATTATGTTTAAAGGATGAAATTGTTTAGCCGGTTTCTCATTCACAAATTGCATCTGAACGTTGTTGCCCGACGAAAAGTTGCTGTGATGCCTCGTGTAAGAAGCAGAAATACTTATCAGCACGTTTGATAAAGGTCGAATTACAGCGTACTGGGATTGCGTTTTATCGTGTCGCAGTATTGTTGCTCGCATTGGTTAAGATCCAATTACTGTTAGCAGAATGTGGAATTGATAGGTTCAGGATAGTAATACGGAATGCAGTTCTGGATCTCAACTGACCCCTATCATTAGCAGCCGAAAAGACAGGCATGTAACTCGCATGACCTTAATGGATCGGGCAGCCACATCACAAGCCCCGAGTCAAGAGTTGGGGTTGTTTGCAAAACAAGTGTCTGCACGAACAATCCGACGACCTTTGCAGCAGCATAGACTCTCAGCTCGGAAACCATGGCTCCGGTTACCTTGACGCTGCATCACAGACAGGTGTGTCTTCAATGGTGGGATCAACTTCCAACCTGGGCGCACGCATGACGAGATGTCATTTTTTCGGATGAATCCAGATTCTGTTTACAGCATCAAGATCATCGCATCCGTGTTGGGCGACATCGTGGAGAACCCATATATGCAAAATGCATTCGTTTTCGTCATACTAGCCCATCACTTTGCGTGATGGTATGGGGTTCTACTGGATACACATCTCCGTCACCTGTTGTTTGCATCGACGGCACTTTGAACAGTGCTCCTTACATTTCTGGTGTGTTACCACCAGTTTCTTTACCCTTTGTTCAAGCCCTCCCAAACCCAACGTTTCAGCAGGATAATGTACTACCGCATGTTGCCGGTATTGTAAGAACCTTCCTTTATACAAAAAACGTTCGGCAGTTGCCTTGGCGTGCTTTTTCACCGGGTCTATTGCCAATAGAAAATGTCTGGTTCATGGTTGCCGAGCGACTGACTCGTCACATTACGGTTGATGAGCTGTGGTGAAGCTGCATGGGCATCTGTACCTGTACACGCATTCCAAACTCTGTTTGACTCACTGGCCAGGCGTATGAATGTTGGTATTTCTGCTAGAGCTGGTTGTTCTTCGTACAGATTTCTCAAAAATTTCTGACTCCCAGATTTCTTTAAAATTTAATCACTTGTTGTTTCCACTATTTGTCCGATAAATATCATTTTGTTACTTGTATTTCTTCCTGGTGTATCAAATTTAAAGACCAATAGTGTATTTACATAGATTTGCATATATGCACGCATGTGTTTCTTAAAAATCATTGAGCCAAAAACTTAATGAAATCTGATACAAGATTTCAAAGTTTTTTTTTGAATCAACAAACATTTATTGCATTTTTAGAAAACAATCTATTTTTATCTGCATTATTTTTTTAGTATTAAATTGTTAACAAAAATTGTTCCCTTTTGTTATGAATTTCCCCATTGAAATGTACGTCTAAATAACTGCACATACTTTTCATGATGGTTCTCATTTCGAATGACATGAGAACAGAAGCTGCATTATTAATTTCACTCTCGTCGTTCGGATTTGCATTAATAATATTTTTTTAGCTTTGGGTAACTCCAAAATGTCTTTGTCTGTCATAATTGAGGTTGGACGCTGATTATCATCATCTACTGCAACGAATTTTTCAAAAGATACAGTAGAACTGTCCAATAATATAGAAATGTTATCAAATATTTCATTAAGAGTCGGCTCATTTTCAATGTCCTCCCACTTCTAGTAGGGAAATCTATTCGTGTTAAATGATTTTCATTTCGTGTTATGAGAAACAAAATGCACGATAATACATAATAGTTTATCTGGAGCGTTGTATTACTTCCTGTTAACCGATATTTTGACGTAAGCGTTTTCGCGTTAAACGTATTTCACTGTATTCATCTTAAACATTCTTTTTCACAAATGTTATATCCATTCAATTCTATATAGCATTAAATTTCCCTTAATATAAATTATTGTCGACATTTCTCTTAATTTTGAACTGTGATCAAGTGTCGAGAATGACACTCCTATTTTATTCAAACAGCCAAGAAAATGATTTTTGCGTGAGAGATTTCTCTATAACGGGAAATATCGTTAAATTCGACGTATAACGCGCACCTATATTTTCAAGCTTCATTTCCTAATTTTTAGGTATATTCACCGTATAACGTGCATCTCCTTTTCTTACGAAGAGAAAACTGAAATGTTCGTTTTCAATGATTTTTTTATATTTTGAAGTCATTTATGTGAGGTGTCATCCCAAGTGTTTTAAGAAATGTTTACTTCTAGAACTACAACACTAAGTTCATTAGGAATGTCATTTCTTCTAAGGGGAGTTCAAAACCTCTACCGTCAATGTTAAACTGGCTGTTTTTGAAATACTCTTTTTCAAAGTCTGTTATATGTACATGCTTGAACTTTTTCATACAATTGAAGTACACCTTCTTCATTATACTGAAATGAGATTTTAGATATATATAATTTTTTGAATTTTTTGCTAATTTATAAAATATTTTACCAAACATATGGAAATTAGACCCATTTTTCACATAAAAAAATTTGTTAAAAATAAATTTTTGAGTATTTTACAAAATGCGCAATTCATTATACATTAGACATCGTTATAAATATGTCATAAAAAACTTAAATACCTGTGAGAATAATATCTTCCCAGAAAAGATACATCGAACATTAAAAATTTTCATTTTGAGATAAATGAACTTTATTGTATAATTAATTTTTAATTACAGCATTCCTCTTCGTACTCCAAATGATCCACATTTTTCTGAATCTCATCATCATCCCTCTTCCTTTTAAGTCTTTTTTCGTTCCTAACGTCTTTTGTATTTAGCCTTTAACCGCCTCTGTTTATCGAGGGGCTCCATTGCCTGTACCGTGTAATTACCAGGCTTAATATTAAGTTTTCTCAAAATTTCTGTTTTTGATACATTTCCCGTATTAAATGATGAAGTTGTATCATATACGCCCATTGATAATACTTCTATTTGTACAAATATTTTCTTCGGTACACGAGACCATTTTAAGTTGCTTACACTTTCATTGGGATTGTGTACCTCCTTGTAAACACTTTTTTAGGAATTCTGGATTAAATGTTTTGATTTCTATCAATCATTCAACTTTTAAGCAAAAACAAAATACTTCGTTTATATTCTTCACCATTTAAATGGGCGGAGCCTAGTTTGAATGATTATTTAAAAATAGGTTTTAAGGGCTTCTAATTACCTAGAGGTTAAAGTAAGGTATTTTTCCTTTTTTCCTCAGTGGCATGACAGCCCAGTGTGGGCCTTGGCCTTCTCAAAAAGTTTTCTCCAGGCCAGACATCTTCCTGATAGTTTGTTCTCCAATACGTAGCTCTCAAAACTTAAGAGATTTTTTTCTAGGTCATCAATCCATCCAAGATTTGGCCTGCTCCTTCTTCGTGTACCAATTGGTTGAGCATTGTAGACTGTTTTAGTGGTGCTGTCATCGCTCATTCTGATAGCGTGACCGGCCCATTTAATTCGTTGTATTTTGACGAAGTTAACAATGTCAGATTCTTTATATGCTTGATAGAGCTCTAAATTTGATCTTCTTCGCCAGGTCCATTTTCCTGAATTCCTCCAAAAATGAATCTTAACCCTTAACTTCGCAATTTTTTAAATTTCTATAAAAAAATTATATCAGCTAGTTCTCAAGTAATAATAAAAGGGAAAAATATGAAAAAAGAATTAAGTAGTTTTGAATTGAATTTGGTTATTTTTTTGTTTGTTGCAGAAGTTCAACATTGCGCAGTTGTGCTGTAAATTACAATTTTTTTTTCATATATGAGGATTTTATTATTCATTGTTATAAATTGTCCTAACTTTACATACAATGAAAATTTTTAAAGCATTATTGACTTTTTTGTAACAAAGTCCTACTTTACACTTTTCGCACTCAGTTTGAGAGTAGCCCTTGCATTTTAGAAACTCGCTTTTCTGACAATATTGGCCAATGATTTATACCATCTCTACGAATGTCCTTACATCAGTGCTTCTCAAACTTTCAATACTGGCGTCCCCCTTTTCGATCACAATTTTTATCACGCCCCCCTTATACATTAATAACGTACTGAATACAATGATAATACACTTTGATGCTAAAGCTACAATAGGCGATCTTAATTATATACCATACAAATTAGTAACATAAGTATTAAATTTTGTATGCTACTTTTAAGCAAAAATAAATAAATAAATAAAATAATAGGATCATTATTACGTGTTATTTTTCTTTTTTCTACTTTTTAAATTGAACATATTGCAAAATGCGGTGGCTTCTTAGAAGACAAAATATAGATATCTGCTAAATATAGAAAAAGAACTCAGATGGTCAATTTCTAATCATAAGCTTTCCTTATAAAAACTTTGCTTTGCAAGACAAGCCCATGGAAGTCTTCAATACTTATTAAACTTGCTCTTAATTTAGTATTAATTAATTAGTTAAAAAATACTCTGTGCAGCACTGATACATTAACAGTATACCGGCTGAAGTGCCCGCTCTTTGCACGAGTTCATTTATAAGAAAATAAAACATTATTGATATAATAGCTGAATTGTAAGGAGAGCAAAGCCAAGTGCTCGATAATGTTTACAAAAATGTAACATGATTTTTTAAAAATGGTTGCTCAAATTATAATTAGTTTTAAACGAATTGTAATTTTAAGCCTCACAGAATTAGCATTTATAATGGATGTTAAATAATGAACAATAATATAAAATTCCGATTAGGAATAATTGTATTATTTTTAATATTTAAAGCGAAAAGACTTCAACATGTTTTAATCCAGTAGCAGGCACGCACTCGATACGGTCGAGCGGGGTTATTGAGTCACCCCAATCCTTTTTTTAATAATTATTTTATTGTACACGATACAAATCATGATTCCAGTGAATAATTTAATTCAGAGAAAGTTTACTTACCTACTTACAAGGACTTTTCAATTTTTCTTTGGTAACAAATAAACAGTTTTGCCAGAATTAACGATTTCGTACTCTGTGTGTCCCGCGCGACCACTTCCGGGTAAAAAGTATATTCATTATGATAATATGTATGTTACTGCTAAAAAAACTGTGTAAAACGTTTTTCGTCATGCTTTATATGTTTGAAATTAATGATAAAAATAAGTCTTGGCCAAGTATATATTCCTCTCTCTCTCTCTCTCCGTGGTTTTCCAAATATCATAAAATTCTTTTGCATGGAAAAAAGCGCAAAAGAGAAATACATTACTTACAACTTCCCTAAATGAGAAACAAACACATAAGAGAGGGGTCATAACTAACTGTACCAATAACTTAGAAGGTCAAACAGATTACAGCTATAATGTGCAGTATTTCAAAAAGAATGACAGTGATGAATTTTTTATGTTCCTAAATTTTTTCAATTCTGGGACTGGGATCTGTTTTTTTCTCTGAAAGAGTAGTATGTTAGACTTAAAAATAAAGCGTAATAAAAAAATCTCTCATCATGGGATTACAGCATATCTAATCAAAGTTTTTTTTATTTGGTTATAGGATCAAAGATAGCTAATTAGGTATTGAAGAAGTTTTTAGTTTTGATGACTTAATATCAAGCGCGCGTGCCTATAAATTATATCAGAGTAAAAGTGCATTTTTTATTATGTCTGAAAGTATTTTGTTTTAATTCATTCCAGTAAATTAATTATTTTTTAAATCTTTTATCTTCAATATGCTCGCGTCCCCCTCGTAAGGTTATCGCGCCCTTCAGTGGGCGCGCCCCACAGTTTGAGAAACACTGCCTTACATGGAACGGATTGGGCAGTCCTTTTGCATCTTTTAGTCTTAAACGTTTGTTCTAAATCTAGTTCCCCCTTCTGCTTATACTTTTCATTTTTTTCTTGTGGCCTTAATATATCTCTAATTTATAGGCAAAACCTGATAGCCTACAAAGTACATAAAATTTAAATCCCCATTTATGTGGCTTAATTGGTAAGTATTGTTTCATATAATATCTTACTTTAGTTGAGCATATTTGCTCATCGATCCATAGATACTTTTCTAAAGGAACTTTGGCAAAAATTTTATTTAGCTCATCATAAAGGTGTCTAATTTTATGTAGCCTATCATGGTTAGGATGATCTCTTGGTAGATGTATATCATTATCATTAAAATGGAGATAATGTCTAATAGTTTCAAATTTTTTAAGAGGCATTGTTTCTTTAATTCGATCAAATCCAAGCTCTCCTGACCAGTATGTTCAATAGTTTGGAAGGTGAACTAGAGATGCATAAATACAAATACCCAAATATTGATTTATTTCATTCTCTGATAAAATCAAAAGCTTGCTTGGATTCTTTTGGATAGCATAACGTTTGTTCTCTTTATAAATGTTACTTATGATCTCATCCGTCCATAAATATTTAAAAAATTGGTATGGAGTGTTCAAATCCACATAATTTCTCTTGGAAGCGTGTCATCTCCATGGACTTTTATTACATCTTCATTTAATGAAATGTTTTGATTTTTCCATAAAATATTCCTGGACAATGTTATATTGTATTTCTATCTAATTTATTATCATCATCATCGATTTTTTTTATATTCTGAATTGTATTTTGCGAACCAACTCTAATTTCACTGTCGCTATCCGAATCTTCAATAGATGACACATAATCAGGTAAAAAATCAACATCATCATCAGAATATTCTAGCCCTTCCTCACTTAATTCATTTAATTCGTCCAAATTATTCATATATCTATCAATTTCCTCTTGGGTTAGTATACGCTTTTTGGCTATGTCAAAATCGTAACCAAAGATCAATGTTGCAGACCTGCAACATATAATTAAAATCAAATTTCTTTCAAACTTTTCCCAATATAAAATCAAAATTACTTTTGAATGAACATAAAATGTTTTAATTTCTTACCTGTTAATTTATTTCGTCAATAAACAAGAGGAAGCATAAAATATAATGGATTATTTTATAACAAAAACATAATTCTTGAGGCATTAGACATGTTTATGATTGTTGTGATTTCTCAAAAAATTGTGGGGCTAGCTAGTGACAAAATTAACATACATTTTATTGCAGCAATCTTTTTTTCTCAGATAAATGATTGATAGATAATTAAAAAAATATTGAGTCTGTTAAATTAAAATTAATCATACGTTACAGAAATGCAACAGTGGGAAGTTAAGGGTTAAATATTCCTTTCGTATATACTTATCATGTTCTCATCTGTTCGAGATATGGACCAAGTTTCCCATGCATATCTTAATACTGGTATTTTTAGAAAGGTTAAAATTTATACAATTTGTGTGTGTGTGAAAATGCAGAAATCTCAAAATTGTCATATTCGGAAAATTTTAGGGGTTTCCAACACACCCTTTAAATAAACAGCATTTCGATATATGTGGAAGTCTAATTCTTTATGTGTTCCCCCACCCTCTTTATTTCTTTTTAAATGTATCACTTTTATACCCGGCTTATAAAGGGTGTGTTTTAGAGGTATAGAACTTTAAATTGCAATAAAACAACGATGTATTATTCGATTGACATGAATTTTTTTTATTCGAAAGATAATCTTGTGGCATTACATTTTAAATATGATTTCTTGCATAGGACTGCCACGGCTGGCTCGGAAGCAGTCCAATCTGGACGTCCAATTTTCGATGACTTTTTCCAACATTTGGGGCAATATACCGGCAATAACACGGCGAATGTTGTCTTCCAAATGGTCAAGAGTTTGTGGCTTATCCGCATAGACCAATGACTTTACATAGCCCCACAGAAAATAGTCTAGCGTTGTTAAATCACAAGATCTTGGAGGCCAATTCACAGGTCCAAAACGTGAAATTAAGGCGGTCACCCAACGTGTCTTTCACTAAATCGATTGTGGCACGAGCAGTGTGACATATTGCGCCGTCTGGTTGGAACCACAGCTCCTGGACATCATGATTGTTCAATTCAGGAATGAAAAAGTTAGTAATCATGGCTCTATACCGATCACCATTGACTGTAACGTTGTGGCCTTCATCGTTTTTGAAGAAGGATTCCACCAGCCCATAAAGCGCACCAAACAGTCAGTTTTTCTGGATGTAACGGTGTTTCGACATACACTTGTGGACTAGCTTCACTCGAAATGCGGCCGTTTTGTTTGTTGACGTAGCCATTCAACCAGAAGTGCGCTTCATCGCTAAACAAAATTCGCTTATGAAAATCGGGAACAACGGCAATCTCGTTTTGGGCCCATTCGACGAATCTACGCTTTGTTTGATGATCGTTTGGATGAATTGCCGAACCCAACTGAGAAGAAATCACTTGACAGCTGTTAAATCGGTCGCCCTCTTGGAAAGTAATGCCAACTTCTAAAAAGGGGAAAAAAACACTCTTTTTAACGCGGACCCTTTTATTTCCCCCTTACTTTTATGTTCTAAGTGCGCGTTATTCGCCGGATTTTACGGTAGTCTCAAATATCCCTAGTTTCTCTATGGAATTAGATTACAATCCTCTAATCAATTTCAACATTACCCTTGATGAATCTCATGTTCTGAACCAAAAGATTATTGCTGCGCTTGACAAAATTACAATTCTTTTATAATTAAATTTATTGAATTGTCACTTTATTTTACCCCATAATCAACTGGGTGAAAGAAACAGTTCATTTAAAGCAATAAACAAATACTTTTTTTAAAAAAATAAGTTTTGAGCAACAATGCTCTGAAACTGACTAAAATTGTTTTATCGTAAATAAATTCACACATTACAACATGATCATGTCGAAATGACATTTATCTAACGCGGGATTTGAGGATATCTTAGCGTTGAAAACAATTGTTTTTTTCCACAGAAAAATCTATTTGAGTTTGTAATGAAGTTTTTTTAAAAAAAAATTCAATTCAGATTAGTTGGATTGAGTTAGATTGGGAAAATAAATTAGATTGTGAAATACAAAGATACTGAGATTTCAACAAAGTCTAAAATGTAAATTTTATTTTATACACGTGTTCATTGGAGATTTAATTTGTTCTTATGAGACATTGTATAAATTAAATTTTAGGTGTTCTCATTGATTGTATTTGCACAAAAGGAGAGATTAAGTGAAAAAAGCAGTAAATGTAAATATCGTTAACATCCAATAAAACTTTTTTTTAAATTTCTAACGAGCTTCGTATTGGTTTTATACCATTGAAAAATTCCCAGAATTAGGTATCTCTTTTGAGTGCGGCACCATATAGGCAGATACCAATCGCCGCAGATAATTTTGACGTCCAGTTTCCTCCTTAGAGGGAGGCATCTAAGCTCCTACTATGCGAACTTGTACTAGGTTTTAATTTTGTCGAAAGCAATCAAACCAAATAGACACTCCAGGGATCTTTTACATGCCGTATAATCATAGGACAGGGCCGCTGTCAAATTTCTGCATCATGAAAATCCACCTACTTCAGTTGGGGTCGAACCCTCAACTTTGGGAGCAGAAGACCAGCGACAAACCAACCAAGACACCCAACCGGCACATCCAATAAAACCAGTAACAATAATTTAACTAATGAAAACAACAACAACAAATCCTTGTAAACAAAAAAAAATTAAGTTTTTATTATTTAAAATGTGTACATTCACAATAGAAATTCGTATGCATTATTAATTATCATACGAATCACTTTGGTATACATATAGAGACATCTTTTCAAAATTTCGATTAAATAAATGCAATGATTTTCAATTTATACTGTAGAACAATTCGTTGAATACCAATGTTGCTATGTAAGACTTTAGTATCGTAATGGTAATAATACTCTTGAAACGTTTATTAATAAAAAATTAATGTTCTGTAATAAATGTAAAATTTTCAAAATTGCTGATTGATGAATGTTTTCGAAAAAATATTCAACACAATTTTGAATCTGTTTATTCTAAATAGAAGTACCTGGTCTTTTCGTGGTTATTTTTAGCAACAAACAATGCCAATATAACTAGAAATTTATTAAAAACTTCTCTAGTTGAAATTATTAAAGAATTCTAAAGAATTCTTATATCATTCTTAATACTGTTTGAATTTAAAAATCTACTGATACTATATTTTTCTTTCAAAAACTAATGCACTGAATTATCTAACTGAAGAAAATACACATTAAAGAACGCATTAGAGTGCATTACTACATATTTCCCTTTAAAATCCTCTGATATGATATTTTTGGGTTTATTGCAAGAAAACTACCGAGGCAGATTTTACCGTTTCATTTCTGTGAGGCTATGTGAAAGAGCTCTTTCGCATAAAGTAGACATTTCTTTCTACTTTTTTCATGCTGTCAACAGTGCATTTTAGTCAGAAGCTTAAATGAAAGAGTCCCTTTTTTAAGTTAAGCTTCGATCCTTTGACAACATGATTGCTGAACAAACTTTCTTTTTGACATCACAGTTTGAGATTTTTCTCTGCTTTTATTAAAATGATAGTCACTTCTTTCATGCATATCTTGTAATAAAATAGACTCCCTCTTTTTCTTTAGTTCAGGTAATTTCTTCTTCATTTTTACAAGCTAGATCATTATTAGCTAGTCACTGCTGATGATTAAAATTACAATTTGTTTCAAAGGAAGAAAATGCTAAGATATGCAAGTGATTACTATTTAAAAGCAAGTGAACGATGCAAGTGTTCAGAAAAGGGCATCTCACACTCTGCATAAAATAAGAATATGCAGCTGGATTTTCATTCGAAAATAGCAATTACGTGTTGGTTGGTTGTGAGATGATCGAGTTATCCGTAGTATAAAAAGAAAAAATTGCTCCTTAGCGAATCTGAATTCGACAGCGACAGGATCATCGATTCTTGAGAATGCAAGTTATCTTTTCCGTGGTATTATTACTCGCGTTGGTCGGAATCCACCGACTGCCCTGTGAATATAAAATTGAGAGAGAGAGAGGGATTCAAGAGAGTCTTACTAAAGGCCAACCAGGATTCCAATAGCTTCCCTACTCCTCCGAAAGAACAAATATTTTATCAGGCCAATTTTACAGGATCGTACAGCAACATACTGAATTTTAATAAGGAAGGGATTTGTTTGCAACACAACAAGTATCCGTACATACAGTACCCTTGATAACGTAACGTAGAGACGCCCAGGGAAAGTTCTGCTTTCATGGATAAAACCGGGCTCAACATCACGTTGTCTCTTTAGACCAATCATGGTACTTCTTGTTCGTATCATTGATAATCTGAAAAGTCAGCGTTGCATCTCTCAGATCGCAAGGTTGTTAACTGTACCTTATCATCGAGACTTCAGAGATGTCATCCTTCATCTTCTTAAGATAATATAATAATGTATTGGGACGGGTCTATCCGCGTTCTTTAAGCTAATAAGACTCAGGGAGAATTTTGGGTCAGTAAAAATTTTTCAATTATGAACCTTCCCTCGAAGAAGGACGTAAGTGATCCAATTTACTAAGACTTCTCGTATCTCGTCTACCTCGCTATTGCTTTCCATATTTAGTAGTTGGTGCATCTACTAACTTGGTTAATAGAATTTGCGTTGTTTATAATAGTAAATAAATCTAAGCTATTTTGAATATGGTGAATTGTCGTTCCGTCTCTCCCACACTAATGGACGTCGCGGGGTGTCCCTTACAATATGTTTACAGTCGTTTCCAGATGTACTTCGATGCAGAGGGTTTGACTGTAGTCCTGACCAGCACGTTCTCCAGTTCTGTCATATATTGAAAGTACCTGGTCACGTTTTGATGAGAGATAGAACCGCTATACACTACGATTAATAAAGTGAGGTATAAAAGTGATGTATCTTGGAGGAAATATCTGCCATCCGATTCCAATACCTTTCAATGCCTAACTAGTTTATAGCCATTTTAGTTGCCATAGATGGACGCTTTGTGTTCTAATTTTGGACCCTCTGTGCCCCCAAATTACCTTTAAATGTATTCATGTTTTTTCTTACTGTGCTGTATACGTACAATAAGTAAAGTTTTCTTATCGGTGTTACTACCTGGTGTTGCATCTTTGATAGAAAGTAGTTTAAAGTTCAACTTTCTATTACATATTATGAGTACTTTTCTAACTAAAGTTTGTATTTCGAAAGGTAATGGGATTAGAATAACCCAAACATTTGCTAGTGTGCAAGGTCGTGGTAGCCTAATAGGTCCTAGATTCGATACTAGAATGCTGTGACGCGCGATTCGTAATTAAGAGAAGTAATGAAAGTTCGTGTATATCTTTTCAATTTGGTATTAACCTAAGCACTAATAATTTCTCTTGAAGATTGCTCAAAATTAGGATATATGTTACCGACAGGCCATGATACATGTATTGAGCAATTGTATTCCAGAAAAAACTAACAATTAATTTATTTGATGAAAATTGCAAATCAAAATTAAACATGAACACGTGGTATAATTGATGCGTATATTTTAAAGGATGGAAAATAAGAATGTTTTTATCAGCAAACCATGATAAAGTTCTATTCATTTATTAATAATTAAAACAGGGTTTGAAAGTGGTAACTTAATTGTTCTTGGCAGAGATTTAAGGTTTCCGACTGGGTTCGGAGACAATTTTTTGAAATATAACTTACATAATCATTTAGTTGTTATTTTTTAATTAAGTATGTTGCAAAACTATGAAAATACAGCAAGAAAAATTTTTTAAAAGCTTATTTTTCAAAATATTGAGAAATTTCTACCACAATATTACAAAATTTGCTCTTTTGCAAACAACTCTAAAAAATATATATCACAAAAATAAATAAAATATTTGCAAGAATTCAATTCTTTAAGGATTAATTATGCTTTATACAAAAAATGCTCAAATTCTACTGTAAAATTATGAAATACAGGTGTTCGAGATGAAAAAACCCAGAATTTTCTTAAAAAACTTTTTTTGTTCATATAAAATTACATAAAAATACCTTTGTTGAACAATTACCCTTAGCTTTTAGCAGAAAGCATTCATTATAACACAAAGAACAAACTCAAAAAATGTCATAAGAATATTTCATTTACTTTAAGAAATATCACTCTTACCGTTAACCATTATGTTCAAAAATAACATTCTTCAGAAAATGCAAAATAAGGTTTATATTTGCAATAAAACGTTTTAATGATTTAGGAAGGTTTTAAAACTCTCCAGATTTTTTTGTATATTGTGCCTTCCTGAACCTCATACTTCAAACTTTTACAGTCTTGAAGCGCCTTTCTTTTTTTTCGAGACAGTTTCTTATCCGTTTTAGAATGCCTCGTAGAATCGACAATTCTCGTTTTGTCGAGGTACCAAAAATACCCTTTCATTTCAGAACATAATTTTATTTCTAACTTTTGAAGTAGAGGTAATAGACCAGCAAACCCAGAATTAAAATGTGTTATTGTGATATAATTGGAGTGTTTGTTGCTCCACAAAGATTTATTTTGGGATTATACTCCGCACGACATTGTTGAGACTTTCATTGCAGTTCTGAACTTTCCCGTGAAGACATTTTCTTAGGAGATTTTGATCGCAAAGTTCCTTATAAATCTTTTTAATAGAATTAATGACTGAATTTAGAAGATCCGTTGATATTTCTATCGACGTTTCTCCAACAAATACCGCTTTCTGGAAATCTCTTCTTTTTTTGGCCTCATTGATCTTGTTTTTGGCATGAAAACTTTAATTTAATTAAAAATAACTATAACTCTGTATAAAAAACTAATAAAAAAGTTATAAAAATATCTAGTTTTGAACACAAATGATAAAAAGATAACACTTCGTTTACATCAAAACCAACATTGCAATCAGTTAAATGTTGCCTATTTTAAAGCAAAACATATATATTAAAACATTTATAAATTGAAATAAAGTTTACTAAACATTAAAAGAATTCGTTAAAATATTTTAAATGAATAAAAATCTCATTTTGCCGGTGAAAATCAACCTAAAACTCACACTTTCGGTTTTCGATTTGGGCTTACTACCTCAAACAAAAACAACTATAACTTTTTTTCTAACTGACTAAGAATTAAAAGTACGATAGTTTCAGAAAGCTTATTAAACAGGCTACGAAAATAGTCTATAAAATATATTTAGATTTTTTTTTATGAAAATGGTGATTTTAAACCAGTCGGGGGGATACCTTAATAAATGAAGCTTTAAGATTTAAGGCTTCGGATGAACAAAATAATTTTCGAGGCACTTTAGTTGTTTGTTGAGGGCTTGCCATCTCTTTTTTATATTGATTAAATCAATGATTCAGCGTTTCCTGATGTAGTTATTTATTGCTTAAGAACAACACAAACAATTATTAATAGTTTACATGAAAATTTTTAAAAATGCTATATTAGTTTCTTTAAAATTATTAATGTTTCAAAATTATAATAATAACGGAAAATTATTTTATCACCAATTCTTTCACAGTTAGGTCGGGACGAGGAAGCAAAAATTCAAATAAATATATGCATTAGGGTTAAGAAGCATAAAAATCATAAAATATATAGTTAGGTATGAAACAGATGGAAAATGTAAATGTATGCCCTTAAAATTGCAAATTTATTTTTTAAATTTCTTCTGTGCTCCGTTTTTTGATGCCAAGAATAATTTAACCCTTTCAAATACCTTTACAAATAATAGAAACCATCTAATAAACTATACGAAAAATTAGCATTTCAAATGTATAAAATATTTTTAATTAAAAATGTTCAACATCATTAAAAATGTAAAAAAAAAAGTTACATCAAGAACTTTAATTTGTTTTTAAACAAAGCGGAGACAGTAGAATAATTTAATAAATGAACCTCAATTGTTTTTTTATGTTTGTGAATTTAACATCCTCATCTACTCTTTCAGAAAATCACAGTTCATTGCCCTAATGTATTATGTAACAGGCTAGTCATATGTTTATCAGTTTTGTTATACTCCTTATTTGTATTATATGCAAGACGTGTGTTCTTTTGTGTTTTCTTCCTTTTGCTTAAGTAATTTTTCCAGTGATATATACCTGGTTTTATCAATCATTTTTTAAAATTATCTCTTCACTTGTCCGAGGTTTAAAATTACGATGTCGTTACTAATAACCTGCTCTCTAGTTCGACGTTCGCTCAAAATTTATTATTTTGTTTTGCTATTTTCGTATTCTAAATAGATATACTGTTACGAATTTTGGGTAAAGAATATTTAAAATAGTGTAAATAATTTATTAATGGATGTGTAATACGTTAAAATTACGTTCTATTGCATTTATTTTATGTCAAAATTGTAACAATTGTAAGCAACGCCGTTTCTTACACTATAATGGTGATTCAATGGATACTTAGCGAAATCTTGGTGATACACCCAGTTTGGCATCATTTTTAGCGATCATGTTGGTGACCATTTCAGGGAAGTTCACGACCATATGGATACATCTGGAAATTCGTGGAGAAATCTACTGATATCACGATCTATGACATAAACGGATTCTTTCAGAAAGATTCGTGAGGCATATAAATAGGAAATCACTTGCCGAAACTGAGTTAGTATTGTTGTTTTTAGAGATTAGCTGGTATTGATTTGACAATGAAGGGTTGATGAGCGATTAATGATTACTTCGGTCGTCGAATAGAGCGAACAAGTGCTTGCGAATAAACAAAAAACACTTGTATTTTAGACACTAATAGTTGTGTCTGCACGTCGTAGAGGATGTGAAGGCCTTCTGAGATTTACTCAGCGAATTTGAGTACTGTATCTTGTATTTCAAGGATTGCTTTTCGACAATAAATTTCCATCGCTCCTGAAGAGCTGCCTTGCTCTTTGTGACTGATCTGCATAAAATCCTTGAACCCTAATCTACATAACAATACTAATAAGAATATCAATATGGAGAACAACGAATGATGAATACTAACCAAATAAATTTATTTTAAACTCTACTTAATTTTTTTTAAAAAAATTCCACTAGAAATTTTAAAAAAACTGTTTTTTTCACCGAGAGTAATATTTCTTTGAATTCATCCAATCAAATTTTTCATTAGCTGTTTTAATCCTTGAAGATATTAAATCGTATCTAAATTCATAACAATAGCAAATATAAGAAGGATTAAGAATTTAACAATAAGCAAATCAATTCATTAGATAATTACGATATTTATTCTTATCTAAGCCGACGAAGATTCTAAGCCGCACCCCAAATTCTCAGCACATTTTTGTGAAAAAATAAAAAAATAGTGTAAAAAGTTTTTTATCGATCTCCGATATTTACGAAAATAAAAAAAAATTAAAAATCCGAACTAATAAGGAATAATTAATTTATTTTATATGCATTGTAAACTTTCAAATACATACCTGTAATTCAGTGCTTCTCAAACTTTAAATACTGGCGCCCCCCTTTTCGATCACAATTTTTATCGCGCCCCCCTTATACATTAATAATGTACTGAATGCAATAATAATGCACTTTGACGCTAAGACTACAATTGGCGATCTTAATTATAAACCATACAAATTAGTAACATAAGTATTAATATTTTGTATACTACTTTTAAGCAAAAAATAAATAAATAAAATAATAGGATAATTATGTTATTTTTCCTTTCTCTAATATATTGCAAAATGCTGTGGCTGCTTAGAAGACAAAATATAGATATCTCCTAAATATAGAAAAAGAACTCAGAGGGTGAATTTCTAATCATAAGCGTTGCTTATAAAAACTTTGCTTTGCAAGACAAGCCCATGGAAGTCGTTAATACTTATTAAACTTGTTCTTAATTTAGTATTAATTAATTAGTTATAAAATACTCTGTGCAACACTGATACATTAAAAGTATACCGGCTGAAGTGCCCGCTCTTTGCACGAGTTCATTTATAAGAAAATAAAACATTATTGATATAATAGCTGAATTGTAAGGAATGCAAAGCCAAATGCTCGACAATTTTTACAAAAATGTAAAATGATTTTTTTAAAATGGTTGCTCAAATTGTAATTAGTTTTAAGCGAATGGTAATTTTAAGCCTCACAGAATTAACATTTATATTTGATGTTAAATAATGAAGAATAATATAAATTTCCGATGAAGAATAATTGTATTATTTTTAATATTTAAAGCGAAAAGACTTCAACATGTTTTAACCCGGGAGCAGGCGTGCATTGGATACGGTCGAGCGGGGTTATTGAGTCACTCTAATCCTTTTTTTTATAATTATTTTATTGTACACGATACAAATCGTGATTCCAGTGAATAATTTAATTATGAGAAAGTTTACTTACCTTCTTTCAAGGACTTTTCAATTTTTCTTTGGTAACAATTAAATAGTTTTGCCAGAATTAAAGATTTCGTAATCTGTGCGTCCCGCGCGACCACTTCCGGATAAAAAGTGTATTCATTATGATTATATGAAATTAAGTAAAACGTTTTTCGCGTTATGCTTTATATCTATAGAATACTCGTAAAAATAAGTTTTGGCCAAGTAATTCCTCAAAGTGTGTGTGCTCTCCGTGGTTTTCCAAATATCATAAAACTCTTTTGCATGGAAAAAAGCGAAACAAAGAAATACATTACTTACATCTTCCCTAAATGAGAAACAAACACATAAACTGTACCAATAACTTAGAATAAGGTTAAACACATTACAGCTATAATGTGTAGTATTTCAAAAATAATGACTGATGAATTTTTTATGTTCTTAAAATTTTGATTCTGCGTCTGGGATCTGTTTTTTCTCTGAAGAGTTGTATGTTAGGTTTAAACAGAAAGCATGGTAAAAAAATCTCTGATCATGGGATTACAGCAAATCAAATAAAAGTTTTTTTATTTAGTTATAGAATCAAAGATAGATAATTAGGTATTGAAGAAGTTTTTATTTTTGTTGACTTAATATCGCGCGCGCCTATAAATTATATCAGAGTAAAAGTGCATTTTTTATTATGTCTGAAAGTATTTTGTTTTAATTCTTTCCAGTAAATTAATTATTTTTAAATCTTTTATTTTCGATATGCTCGCGCCCCCCTCGTAGGGTTATCGCGCCCCCCAGGGGGGCGCGCCCCACAGTTTGAGAAACACTGCTGTAATTGCTTTAAATGGTTTTATTCCTCCCATCCAAAGAATTTTCCTGACTTCTATTCAATGCCGCACCCGATTTTCATTGAAAAAAATGTGGCTAAGATTTGAATAATTACGGTAATAAAGTATTTTTACTAAGAAATTATACCAGATTTCAAAATAGGGAAAAAAAGAAAGGCAAAACTTAAATAACTTTAATACTTCTACGTTATAGAAAGGAAAGACCTTCTGTGTTTTTGTTTTCTTATTAAGTATTTCATCAAAACAGTTGAGGTGATTAAAATATTGTAAACTTGTTCCCTTCAAACAATTGCCTTGCCAGCGCTAGTTTAATTGTACATTTCCTTGTATCATTCCTATTGTAATCCAAGGCAGGAAAGAATTTGTTTTTACAAAGAAACACCTTCCAATGGGCACAATCATTTTATCTACATCTTGCTACTAATTTTATTATTTATCATTATAAAAATAAGTTTAATTATTTTAAAGTTAAATTAAATGCCAAATAAAACTTAAATTGTTTATCAACATTTATCGAAGCTATGTTGAAATTTCCATATTCAGATTTTTCATTTGTAGATGGATGGGAAATAAAACATACTAATTTATAAAATCTGAACTCCAAAAAAATTTCATTTAAATGTTATATGCAAAAAATAAATACATTAAAAAAAGAAGTACCAACTAGTAAAAGCTGAAAGGGGAAAAACTGCCTTTTTACACAAAAGATTATCGAAAAAGGGCAAATTCTAGAAAAGATCTCTTAAACTGATATTTTTATTCAGAATCAATATGAAATTACTTTTGAAAATATCATTTTCCACGGCAAACTGATTATGATCAACACACACGCATACATACATACAGGTTAGGCATGCAAAATCTTCTCGAGGAATTAAATATCAAAGAAATCATTTTCCTAGAATCCTTTCGAATAACTCATATCAATGGAAGAAAAAAACTTATGAATAAATGGATAAATGGAAACGGTCTTCAAATATCAGTTGAATTTTTTGCTTCATTAAAAACTAGTTTCTTTTATGATAAGTTTTTTTATGACAATAATTTATTCCATTAAGTGATTTAAATGTCATTTGTATCCACTAAGAAGGAAATAATATTTATACACATATATTTAATGCATTTCTGTTGACATTTAATTAAGTCATAAATATTTTGCTTAGAGGCTGCTTTGATTGAAACATTGTATTAATGAAGGTAATTAATTGAGTTTTGTTTGTAAATGTTACGAATCACTCGAAGGTGTTATTTTGTTAAAACATGATAAATTGCTATATACACATAATTTTCCTATCTTTGTATTCATGAAGGAATAATAATAATTAAACAAGCAGATACACGTGATTCTATTTAATTAATCTGGATTTAACTGTACTAAAATAACAAATCAAATAGTAACATAGAACTTATTTTCAGTCAATACATAAGCAATCCTGAGTAATACCTATAATCCTTTTTTCAATTGTCAGTCCTATGCTAGAAATGGAGTCAGAAAGAGTACTATTTTTTAAAAGAAAAGTAATTATTAAGATAACAGAAATTATTAATAAATTGAAATTACACATTAAAATAATAGGCCATTAATGACCCGGAAACAGGGATTACCAATTAGTTCGTAGCGACCCCGTCTCCTACAAATCGCATCCAATAATGCACAAGAAAAAAAACCTCTTAACGCATGATCCGATTAGGAATTCCTTTTCATCCCAGTTGCCTAAAGCATAGTCTCTAGATTCGTAGGAGGGGACCTCAAGTCACACTGCCCCAATGATTTAAAGGTCTCTATGGGGCAGCCTCCAGCCCGAAAACTAGATTCCGCCAAATAGGAATTGAACACTAGATGGCAGCCCAGACTAACATAATTGATTGATTAAACAAGACGTGACACACAAAAAAAACGGAACTGAGAGTGTAACTTGAAAAAGGAGTGGAGTTGGCAACAACTGTTTAGTGACGTCATCCCACGCACCTCCTTTATCCATGTGGCCAGTTTCGCCTTAATTGATCGCACCAGCTGGGAGTACTGTGTCATTGAGTAAACACGTACAACCACTGCATCCTGCCGGGAAAAATGTCAAATCTACATCAAGTTTCTTGAGAAACTCAAGAAATCCACCATGAAAACATTTCAAATTTTAACCGACCTAAACTTAGGGAGATGAGATTTTGTTTCGTGTGCATGTGTTTGAACGGTGTTAGATGTTTTCCGGGTGAGTGAGTGAGTCTAGGATTTTATGGCGCAAGAGTCAATTTTGGCTATACTGCGCCAAACATTTGTTTAAAAACTTAAAATGTTTTATAAAATATATAAAAATAATGACAATACACTTTTAAAAAGTTTAAAGTTTCAAACCACTTAAAACCGTTTTCAATGAATTAACGAAACAAAATTTGGTGGGGAATTCCCTTACCAAGTCAGACCATAACTTAAAATAAAAGCATTGAGAAAAAGACGAATGTTAATTTAAAACAAAGTTAGAAAATACATGTTATTAAAAAATTAGCCTCTACTTTTCCTGTATCAGATGTTTTCCGGAGGAAGGTTTAGTGTTGAAAATGATGAACTTTCTGGGCACCCAAGGACAGCAATTACAGAGTGAAACATAGCCAAAATTCGAGACATGAAGGGGTTCCCACTTGCATCAGGGGTCAGATTGTTAATCAACACTACTACATTGAAGGACTAAAAAGACTGTGAAAAAATTAGGGAAAAAAAAGGCCAGAATATTGGGGAGTGATGGATGCCTGTTGCATCAAGACAATGTATCCACTCACAGGGTTCTATCTGTCAAGCAGTTTATGACCATAAAAAACATTACTGTGATGAGGCTCCTTTTTATTTACCTGAGGTTTGGTTTTATGCAACTAAATCTTGCTGAAACTAGACTCGTTTTACCTTAGTTGAAGAGGATTAGACAAAGACGGAAAATCTCCTAAATGAACTTCCCAAATCCTCGTTCCAGAACTGTTACCAGTCATGGCAGCACCGAACGCAGAAGTGTGTGAAGGCTGAAGGAAACTACTTTGAAGGTGATACTGTCACGGAGAACTAATTTTGTAAGTTCAATGATTTATTGGATTCAATGTTTTATCGTTTTTGTGTGTAACTGAAAGCATCCTTCTCTATCTACCGCTCGGAAAGTACATCTACCGCAAAAATGACTCTCTCTTTAGAAAGAGGGTATGCTGCGATCCATTCTCCTGCAAGCCGCAAAGAACAAATGACATTAATAAAAATCACTTAAAGACTGCCCCGAATACGGATTTTTTTCGTCCCAGTCATCTGACGCGTGTGCGGGCATAGAATATGTGTGTTGTGTGCGTGTGTGTGTGTGTGTGAGGTAATTATAACTTTATTAAAGCCAGACATTTTGCAACTTCAGAGGATATTTTTTTACACAGAATTGACACCAACGAATAACTGATATATGCTACCTGTTGTAGAGTTATTTCCACCACCACCAACAGCAATTCCCTTGATAATCTACACGTGTATGGTATTCTGATTTTTTTTTCAATTGCAGTGATGCAATACTACTTATAAATGAAACTTTGAGCAGCTATTTGAGTTCTGGTATTAATTCATAAACTGTAATATTGTGTGAACGTAACATCAGCCCTCCACTAAGAATATTATTATTGTGAGATTTCAAAATAAGAACAGATGGTTATTTTGCAGCTACGTTTAAATTTATATACAACATCATGTTTATTGTTCTGTCATATTTAAGCAATTTTATCACAATTGCTGAAAAATAAAAATATGATTAAGAAAGTGTCTTGACGTGTGTGTGTGTTCATTAGACTAGAAATAAAATTGAGAGGAATATTCGATTAGAACAGGGTTGGCCAACACATATGACCTCGTGGGCCACTTCAGGAAAATATTATAATCCCACAGACCGCATATAAAAATATATGTGTTTATATTAAATTTACATCCATTATGAACGTTTATTAGAGTGAAAATTTAAAATAAAAGCAGATACGGGATTTGTTACAAAACAAACGTCAAAAACAAAAATATTGCACAAAATAGTCGTATTTTGTAAATGTGTAATGAATCCCGCAGACAGCAAAATTACTCAAGGCGGGCCACAAGCAGCCCTCGTACCGCGTGTTCACCACCCTTGAATTAGAAGTTCTAGGCTGGTATTTATTGTCATCTTGTCCTCAAAGCCATAATGACGAAAATATCCTAATTAAACATTGCTATATGTGCAGAAGATTGAAAATGCTTGAAGAATTCTTCTTTAGCCCAATTAGTACTAATTTTTATTGTTTTTGTGTACAACTATGCTACTTTCCAAATTAGTTAAACAGATTGGGGCTGTTTTTTTTTCATGAGAAAAATTGTATGTTTTGCCGTATACCATTATGTTTCTTATTTCATTGGTAAGTATTCAGTACCAATCAGTATGTTTTTAACTTTGGAACTCGAAAGTACACATTCTGTATCATATTTTTCTTCTTACTTCGGTTGCTATACACAACACAGACGTGCCTATACAATCCTGTAAAGGGTCTGGAAAATTCTTCTGGTAAAAAAAGGGGAAAACTATTTCTGAAATGCTTAGAATAGAAATTGTACTATTGCCGAAGTAAATGAGGAAAACAATTTTCTGTACAGCATATGGACGGCGAAAATATAAAGGTGTAGTGGTGTGTCCTTATGTTCATTCAGGAGGAGATATTACTAATTATTGAGACTCCCGGGCGTGGGGGGTAAAGAAGACATTAAATCAGAGACAATCAATAGATATTCACAACAATTCTCTTTTATTAATTTAAGCGTTAGAATTAAGCCAATGAAATGCAGGTAAGACCAAATAAATTATAAGAAATGTCGGGTACTAATTTAAAATGAGGTGCATCGTGTGAACTTTCCAAAGAGAAATTATCCAATACTTTCTGATAGCTGTAATGGAAGGACAAACACATCCATTAGTGTACGAGGGTTAGAAGGAAGATAAGACATAGTAAAAACAAACTCAATTTATTAACAATTCTTAACGTGACAAATTTCAACAACCCAAGTTAAGAAATGCACCAACTGATAAACATGAGAAGCAATGGCGAGGTAGATTAGATAATTGGAGATATAATAACAAATCGGATCACTTACATTTCACACGACCAGGCAATACACCTTCCTGTATTTGAAGATAATTTCCAAAGTAATCTAATTCTAACTGTCCGAATTCAATTTAACAACTAATTCACCAAATTGTCAATCTTAATATTAAACAAATAATGTACGAGTTGCTCTCGCCAAGCTTTACGTTTATCAATCACTGCTATCTTTTAACAGTCTAACCTCCTTCTCTTCAAGCTTGAAACTTAATTTTTAAATACAAGCCTTGATTTGAATAATCATGTCTTCTTCTTCGGGGGAAAGTTTTCAACAGAATAACATTTAAAGATTCATTATTAGGAAGAACGTGAATAAACCCGTTACATTGCTAATCGATTATAATTCTGGAGTTCACTAGTGGGACGATATATTATCTGCAGAACAGCAACTATTCTTTATCTTACTGACTATTTATATGCTATTTAATAGTAATGTTCATTTAAGGAGGGGAATTGTTCTAGCTCAAAATGCCAATTTGGCTGAACGGAAAACAATCGAGCTACAGAGAATACACCTCGAAGGACAGCTGATTGTTACAAAAGGTTAAATGGTAATCTGTAACTAGAGTCACTGCCGATAATAATCTCTACATGTCACTCATCCAGTTCATAGAGCAGTTATATTTAAATTAATTGAATTGTGATGTATAAACGAATGGCAAAAACAAGAACTATTACACTTACCCAATCAAATTTCCAATTTATACTTAAGGAAATTAAAGTAAAAACCACGGAATCATAAAATTTAGAGAAGTGGATTAATTTAACATGCAATTCAATTCTCATTACAATAGCTTCTTATAAAACCACAATTTGATTTCATCTACACAATTTGATAAATTCTTTAAAGTAATTTAATCACGAATTTTTATAATAGGAATGAATTCCATCTTCATCTTAAACATTCAAACGATTTCACTTCTATTAGCGAGATAATTAGTTCCACAATACCTCAATCAATTATTTCATTCAAAAACTTTTTATTGAAAAGAAAAAGTTAAATACACCAGATAACAGAGATTAACCACTTAAAAAGATAAAGAATTATTCAGTTTCCTTTTTTTTTATTTCCGATGGAAAACTTCTTACAAAATATATCTGTATAATACCTTACTTTAAAAAAGTTTAATTGTAAGTTTGTTTTTATATTGTGGAAGAAAGCAAAGTCACACATTACTAAGTTTTAAAAAATGCCAATTAATTTTTAAGTTCTTTTATTAATTGAATTAGTTATAACCTAGCATATTTTGTTTTATCTCATAACAATATTTGTTTTTAATAAATGTTGTAAAAGCATTGCGTTATATATTCTTTTTATATGTCGTTAAATCATACCTTGTGTACTTATACTCAGATAATTTTGAATTAGCGCATATTATTAGAATAAAAAACATTTCGTTATTGCGCTTAAACTCAAACTTCTGGTTAAAAGATTTGCAATCCAAAAGTAAAAAGCAATTATTTTTAAGGAATTTAAATAAAATAGTGTCTCTCTCTCTCTCTTGGGAAAGGGGTATATATATATATATATATATATATATATATATATATATATATATATATATATATATATATATATATATATATATATATATATATATATATAAGCTGAATAAAAAAAATCAAGTGTTGAACCTATTCTCCTGCTTTGGTTAATTTAAATGCACGCTTAATCTCTTTTTCAAATAAAAAAAGAATTAAACGATTTAACGGTAAATATTCTAACCAAGCATTTCAAACGTACACCCTTTTTTTACCGGATATATTTCTTGCAACATTTGTAAGATATTCTATTCATCCTTCTCAAAAAATAAGTTTGCTTAGAACTTACTGTAAATACTATTTGACGAAGGGACAGATTTAGTAGTTGTTTTAGATTACTTTAAAACAGCTAAACATATTCTAATAATATATTTAAAAGAAGTTGTGAATATAGCGAAGATGATTAAACGTTCTTTTGTGTATGTTTCTTCATATAAAGAGATGTACAAACTGAAATGAACTCATTGGTGCAACAGCCCCTGAGAGCTAAAACCTAATGTGCCCATCTCATTATACGCAGACCATTGGACGCTGAGGTGCATGAGAAGATGTCCCGATAAGGTGGTCAGTCTAGAGCAAGGACCTCAATGTTTAGTCCCCAAGCAGGCCTGGTACTCATTTATCGACCCACTGAAGGGATGAAAGGCTGAGTCTGCCTTTCCTAGCATGGGATTTGAATCCCGGGCCTGTGGCATGGAAGCGCGATGCACTATCATTCAGCGACTGGATTTCAAAAAGATGTGCATTACATCTGAAACAAAACCCCACTGGCTTAATTACTGAATTTCAAATTTGGAAAAGGCCATAGCAAGTTATATATCAAAATATTGGCAGTCAAACTTCAGACAAAATATTGACATATGCAAAAGAAAAATGATATGCAATGATGTAATTCGTTATATTTAAGAACTCGCGTAATTTATCTCGCTTTATCTATCTGGGGAGGATCATTTTTACTGCTCTTTAGGTAAGAAAACAATAAAAATTACGACAAATTTTCTTAAAAAATGTTTGCATCATGCCCCAAAGTGAAAATATGTACATTTAGTAAATATAAAGTCCTGTTTCTCCAAGGACAGATTGTCGTTAAACACCCTTTGTTTTAAATACATTTAATTCGCTTTTTTATAACTTAATCTCAATAAAAATTATTGGTAAAATTTCAAATTGTCAGTAATATTGGGCAGATTTGCATTACGCTTTATTCACACTTCTTCGAATAAAACATGTGATAAAACAAACGTGTATTTTTAATCAATAAAAACAAATATTTTTGTTTAACATTTATATTTTGTACATACATTAATCCAGTGCTTCTCAAAGTTTCAATATCCACGACCCAATATTCACAATCATAATTTTCATCGCACCCCTCATATAATAACAATGCATTGAATTCAATAATGCTATACTTTGACGCTAAACCACAACACGATCTTAACCTCTTAAGTGACATCGGTGTACATAAACGTCTCGCTCAGTCAAAACGTTAATTTCCTAGGACGTATATATACGTCTTTCTGCAAGACGAACTGATGTCCATAAAATTATTCAGAAGGCTTTGGAATGCAATAAAAGGACCTTGACACTGTGAAGGATTTTCTTATTTCAGATTATTTGCTTTTTCATTCCTTCCCCCACAATAAATCGCATACTCGCCTCTACGTTGAAAACGGTTGGCACTGGGATAACTTTTAATCGGCAGTTAGGGTACTAATTATAAATCGTACAGATTATTAAGATAAGTGCTAATTTTTTTTATTTAATTTTATGTATGGCAATCTCATGTTGTCACTGGTAATTATTAAACTTGCTCTTAGTATTGTTAAATTAATAAGAAAATGTATTGAATAGCACTTGCACAAACATTTTTATAAGTGTAATATATCATTGTTGTGACATCGTCGATGGTTGTGAATTCCCATCTTTTGATTCACGATAGGTTTTATGGTTTCACCAGCTGTTCAAGAACAAGTACCACACCCATCGATTGTCCCTGAATTTTTACGATCCACCAGCTGTGGAATGACCAGTGCACGTGGCTAGGGGTCATTGTTAATTGTTTGTCCTCGGATCCATGACGACACTCTGACTGAAAATCATAATGGACATAAGAGTTCGGCGCCCCATTGACAATAGGCGAAGCCTATCTTAAAATAATCATGTTGTCTTTTCTGGTGTTGAGTGAAGGGGATACTAGGAACAGGTGGCGTGATGAACAAGTGTGTCCAGATGTTGGACAAGGAACTATGGCGCCTTGGGCCAGACGGCTCGGGTGTGTTTTGGCGTGTTATGCGCAAATAGGACGAGGGAGGTCAAGAGAGACTTTTGTGACCTGCGAATAAGAAGGAACGAGGGGCGTGTTGTGAACACACCCCTGGTGTTTAAAAGGGTTCTTTTTCAGGAGAGAAAAAAGACGGGGGAGAGAGAGGAGAAAGAGAAGAGAAAAAAGAACGGAAGAGGAGAGAGGGAGAGTAGGAGACGGAAAAGGGGAAGAAAAGGAGTCGGGGAGAGAGAGAGAGGAGCCCGCCGTGTATGGAGGAAAGGGCTGAGTCCGGAGATTGGAGTGAAAAAGGCGATGAACGCCGGTGGCGTTGAGAATAGAATAGACTGACTACACCGGCTTGGCATGTAGACTGAATAATATTACTTCACTAACAAATTGTTTAGTTAATAAACAATATTTTTATAGTATATTAGGCTGTACAAAAAAATTTATTGATGACTAGCTATACACGACGTTACATTGTAAATGTGTATTTTTTTATGTCAGAATGTATTTTTTTGTTTACTTTCAGTAAATTAATAATTTTTTCAAATAGTCTTTTGTTTTTGACTTTTCAATATGCTCGCGCCCCCTCATAGAGTTGTCATGGCCCCAAGGGGGATGCGCACTACAGTTTGAGAAACGCTGCATTAATCAAATTACATAAAATATTGGGGTTTTTTTTGTTTCATAGCATTATTTTGAAGCAATATCTTGAAATATTTCAAGAAGAGTTTTCAGTTCTGTATTAAAATAATTTCAAATGTCTTTAGTGCATGCCTATTAAGTTTTAATGGTGGTGGTGGCGTATAAATGAATTTTTCTTTGTAGCTTGGATCCTTGGACTCTTTCTGTGCAAAGCCGTGGCTTACCTACAAGGAGTATCAGTGTGCGCCTCTGTTAACACTTTAGTTGCTATTTCTGTCGACAGGTGAGATATATCCAATATTCTTGACTAAAATCATAATAAATACATTTTAAAAAGAAAGTAAAGCACCGCATCACCATAAAGTGTCCCAGAATGAAGAAGTATACTCTACTTAGACATGCAAATTAGGTTGTGCTGTTATTTACTCTGTGACGGTGGTCTTTAAAATTTTCATCTCATGGAACCCCTAGAACTAAAACGTGTTTTCGTGGAACCAAGTGGTTTACATGTTATAGGTACTTTATGTAAAGGTAATTTAAAAAACTATGGTATGAAATTTTTAATCTACTTTTAATGTATAATTTAATCATTAACTCATTCTGAATGGCATTAAAATGTTTAGAGAAATACTGTACATTTTTTGTATAAATTTGCACCATAAAATTTAAGAACTGTTCTTGCTTAAATTTATATTTTTAACATTGAATCTGTTGTTAGGTCGATAAGTTGTTCCCTCTACTTTATTGTAGGTGTTTTCTCCACAAATGCAAAAAGGTGCATTTTCCGTTAGAAAACTGTTTAGTTTTCCCAAGACATTGTACTAATGAGTATAAAATTATTTCATGAAACCCGGGATAGTAAACAATAAAATATTCATAATGATATAGGTGATATATATATATAAAGAAAAAATGTTTTAATATTTTATTATAATATAATAAAGGTCTAAAAAGTATTACTAATTAAAGTTTTGTATAAACTTAATTCTTAGTTTCTTAATGACAGGAAGGAGCTTTAAATTCTTGTGTGGGTATACAAACTTCTCACGGAGAACGTTAATTCATTTTGCATACACAGTTGTAAGTTTCTTTTCGATTTTTTAATTGTGATAGGTGGAACCCATGGGGACACCTCGGGGAGCCTCAGGGTTCCGTGGAACATAGATTGAAGATTACTGCTCTGTTATAGAGATCAGGGGTCGGCAAGCTTTTAGCAGCGGCAAGCCAATCCAATCTAGCAGTTTGATTCAACGGGCCACACAACAGGACATTTTTGAAGAAATTTGATTCCCACGATAATACACATGCAGAATTAGAGAACAGAGGTCAATAATATAGATTTACAGTTTTATTATTTATAAACTCTACATCATTTAAAGTTATTTCTTGACATAAAAATAGAAAGCATAAAATATATATCTATCATATTTGCTCGAATCTAAGCCGCAACCCAAGTTTAATTAAATAGTTTTTTCCATAAATTGGAACTCCATAATAACATGTTGTTACGGAGACTAGTACGATTAGATGCCAAAGGGTTTTGATAGCAATTATCAGGAACAAAAGCTTTTTAATAAAAATGTTTTCTTTTAAAACAAAAAAATTTTTAAGGCTTAAGGTCGATTTAAATAATATTTTTCTTTTAAAAAAAAAGTAAATTAATCCATCGAACAACTTAGTCGAGATATTCATATGCTTGATAAAGGCTCAACAACCAAATTTACATAGATTTACAAAAAAATTGTAGAAAGAAAATTTTATGTCATGATATTTAATGTAGTTCTTAAAAAATTCATGTCTATCTTTATAGCATGCTTAAGTGACTTAATGTGAATTGGGTTACTTTTAACACTACAAATAAAAGTCCGGAAGTCCCATGTAGAATAATAGCTATAAATATTTTTAAAAGTATTTAATTTAAAAACTCTTGGCATCTAACTTTCTATATTCAAAATATATACTGTCGGATCTCTGTAACGAAGTCGCTAAATCCCGAAAAAAAATTTGTTACATGGAAAATTCTTCATATAGAGGTTCATCTTTTCATATACTTTATAAACCACATAAAACAAATTTTAAATTCATTAACACTATACATTGAAAAAAGCAATTGTTCACACCTTTTTTATAATTAATATTTGTTTATTGTATATATGTTACCCATCAAAAAAAGAAAGAAAGAAAAACTGCCAGGAAAGCAAGAAAAAAGAATGTCGAAGAATACACTGTGTTCTAAATATTAAGAAACTAATTTTTTGTTAAAATAAATGAATTTTAAGGACATTTTCTAATTTAAAGCATAGAAGTCAAAAAGCATACATTACTTTATAACTATTTCATGGGGACACGGGACATCCACTGAGTGTGGAAGGGAATATCGAAGATGTTTCTAGTGAACTGGCCAATGGGGGTTAAAGGTTGCACTTCTTGGTGGAAACGTCCAGAACTCTATTGCTCTTGGCGAGTTAGGGTTTAATAAAATCAGTTCAAGATTTATGACCAATATAAAATGTATTAAAAGTGAGAATTACTAGAAATGTTCAGAAATACTTTAGAAATAGGGAGAAAAAAAACTGAAACACAAGAGACAATGTTCGTTATATAGAAAATGCCCTTCGCTGTAGAGAGGTTATTTTACGAATAAAAACGTGAAATGTTCAAGGCTCCAGGAAAAAGTTCGCTATATAGAACAATTCGCAATATAGAAATTCGTTATATAGAGGTACGACTGTATTTCTCTTCACTATAGTAAAATAAAAAGATAAATAAAGATTTTAATGCGAACCTAGTGCTTGCACCTCTCTACATTCATATCGCAAAATCAGTTGTATAATTTGTGATTTTCAATTTGACGCGATTTTGAGCATTCATTTGCTTAACAATTTCTTTGCGGAATCGAAATTTTTTTCATATCAGGAAAGATTTTTTTTCACTTAGATGTGTAAAACCAAAATCAGAAATCAGTGTGCGTCCAATTTTTTTTCTCTTGAAACAGTTAAATCTCTTCAGCAATGGCATTCAACAATTTACGAAAGGACATGGAAGCTGGAAGTTTATTTTTAGACTTCGTAATACTGCAGAAGTCCGTAATTTTGAAGATGTTTGTTAAATAAGGTCCATTACAAATTTAACAACTTCCATCCTCTAAAAAATTGACAAATTTATTGAGTAGCCCAGAGTGTCACTGAGAATTGTACCATGTGCTACATGTGGCACGCATGCCACAGGTTGCCGACCCCTTACATAGATTATATATTTTATTACTATAGTCAAAATTCTAATGTATCAGGTAAACTAGAATATTCAAAACGTATGTGGAAAAAGCATCAAATTAGGAATTTTTTGATAATTTGTGTGTGTGTGTGTGTGATCATCAAGCTCGTATAGTAAACCAACGCGTCTTAACTGCCGCTGGCGTATTTTCCCGTCTCGCTGTGATGTACCTCCCCTTGGAAGTACATCCCTTGAAGCATCAGCGTGAACTAGAGGTGTAGGGTTTACGAAAGAACTAGGATCAAACATTATCTTAATATGACTTTATTAAGATATTCAACTTAAACTTTGAACAAATATAATATTAATAATTAATGAGAGAATCTACGATGACGCAATACGCAACACACAATATAATTCAGACCAATCTCAATAATCGAACCGCCTAATCTTCAAATATACTAATAAGTAATCAATCCTACCTTATATTATTCTGTAATAAACGTGTCTTTATTTACAATTGTATGTAGCTTGACGTTTAACTTCTAGTCGAACACCAATATGTTTATCCACGACACATAGAACTTAAATCTTGAACGACGAACTGCAATAATCATCCACTGCCACAACGCACGTCAATTGTCTAACATTCCTTTTCATTGCCATCACGCTTTCTCTAAGATCCTATATTTATCTTATATCATTTGCATCTCTTCACTTCTCGTTTCTTGGATTTGGTTGGAAAAGAGTTGCCATTAATTCTGGCTCAAAGAACCCAAAGGACTTGTTAAAGAAAAGATGCGTAAGACGTCACATCGCTCAACCGGCGCGCTGAGTACTTCGGCCATATATATACGCCGTAACGAAATACGATTCTTTTCTTTGTCTTGGCATCAGTAAAAACTATTCCGATGACTTTGGAATGAATGCAATAAAATGACCTTGACTGCGTTTGCGAAGGATTTACTTCCTTAAGATTAAAATTTGCTTATTTGTACCTTTCCTTCCCCCCCACATACACCTCATACGTGCGCCTATGCGATAAAAGGGAGGAATCTCGTAACTTTTAATCGGCAGTTTTGGGATTAAAAAGAGTATTTTTTAGTATGATATACAAAATTATTTTCATAGAACATCATTAGGTAAAGGACACTGGCAACAATACTCTAGTATTCGCTTATTCTTCAACGCAAATATTATGACAGGTGTAAAAAAAAATTTTTTTTGTTCCTTTACATTCTTCATTTTGTCGGCTGGGTGGCACGGTTGGTTTGTCGCTGGGTTTCTGTACCCAAGGTTGTGGGTTCGACCCCGGTGTAAGTCGATGCATTTTCATGATGCAGAAAATCGACAGCGGCCATGTCGTATGATTATGCGGCATGTAAAAGAACCCTAGGAAGTGCTCTAGGCAAAATTAAAGACTAGGTACTAGGTTTGCATCGTCAGAGCTCAGGTGCCTCCATCTAGGGAAGAAACTAGGCGTCAAAATTACCTGCGGTGAATGTTATCCGCCAATATGGACTTTCGCTGATGTACTAGGTAGATTGATGAACTCTGTTAATAACAGTTCATATTCTGTCATTAGAAATAAAAATATTCGTCATCTATCTTTGATTACTAAGATTTATAAATATTTGAAACATTCTACGTATACATATATTTCTATCTCCACGCGAAATTTAGTTTCTCGTTCATAAAATTTTTGCTGTTGTATTTTTTTTTCTTTAAGTAATGTATTTTCAATTATTAGTCACTTTTTCATGACACTCAAGAAAAAGCAAAGATGCAAGCATATTTAAATTTTAAAAAAAGTAACAAAAAGCTCCAACTACTCTTTAATTCTGGTTTTATTTTATTCTACATTTAAGACAGTTTACCCTTAAACTGAGAGTTTTTGGGCTACTCTTAGCTTTGAGGCAAAGTATTTCTAATTTTTAAGCAAATATTTTTCAGTTATTATATTTGTTCCGACTACAGGTTGACTTATTATAAATGATAAATATTTAGCCTGAAATTGCAAAATATTTTAGAAAAGGAAATTTGTTTTACATTACTTCAAAGCCATGTTTAAAAATAGATTACTATTCGTAACTGTTTTAATTTTTTAAAAAAAACTGAAACAAATTATTGTATCCCAGTTTTTGTAATGAATGCTTTAAAGCTATGCCTTTCTACGAACTTTGTAGAATTAAAAAATATAATAAACACCTTTTTTTTACATTTAACAAAAGCAATTAAATGTTTTGTGTTATTTTTCCTAGTAAGTTTACATCTGATAATACATTTTTATTATAATCCAAGTACAGGGGCGGCCAACCTTTTTCTAAAGAGTGCCACTACTTGATAAAAAATAATTATGCGTGCCCTTTCCAATTTTTCAAACAAACAAGTATAGAAAAATGAACAAATGTTACTAATAGGCTTATTATGGGGCTTTTACGCAAATAGCACATTTTTAATGCAAGTCTGCGTAGTCGAAATTTTAAAATTTTATAATACATAAGACGAAAGTACAAACTAAGATTTTATTGTTAATATATCTTTTACGTGTTCAATCAGTTAGGTTATGTGTATAAAATAAAAAGGAGTAACTTGAGTCATTTAATTCAAAATACTTATTAAAAGGTATCCGACTACGTTCGGAACCATGATTTTAAAAATGCGCTTAAATGGATAATTTTCATGATATTTAGTGTCACTCAGATTAGAATGCATGCATAAAATTGTTTTAAGGACATTTTGACAAAAAAAAATTATTTCAATATAATATTTTGGCAAAAACTTAGAATAATCTGTTTTCCAAATGTTCTCCTTTTGTGAAAAATGGTTCTATAATAATACTATTTTGCCTGTATATAGCTCAGACCTCTCTACAGAGCCTCAACTAGAATTTTCGAAAAATTCACATTATTTTCAGAGTTACCACTAATTGAAATAATTATTCGCGTTTTTTTCTTAAAATTGCTCCCCTCTGTTGTCGTAAAATATGAATAAACTCACTTCTAAGTTATATATTTCAAAATTCTAGTTGAGTCTCTGCACAGAGGTCTGAGTTATATACAGACAAAATATTATTCCAATAGAAGCATTTTTCACGAAAGGAGAACATTTGGAAAAAAGATTATTCTAAGTTAATTTTTTTCCAAAATATTGTATTTAAATAAATTTTTTTTTGTCAAAATGTCCTTAAAACAATTTTATGCATATATTCGAATCTAAGTGACCCTAAATATCATGAAAAATTATCCATTTATGTGCTTTTGAAAATCACGATTCCGAACTTAGTCGGATACCTTAAACGCTTAGTACTAACTTATGAGGCTTTTTTTATACCAAGTTATCTATATTAGGATTAACTCTTGCAGATGCTGACAAAATTAGGTTATCATCATCAACTAGTTATGAGGGATATTTACTAATTATGTTCATAGCAGAAAATGGTTATTTATTATTATCCTTTTTTTCAAAAAAAAATTAATTTTTCATTAAGTCTTCAACTCCACCGTGCCACATCGTGGCAAGCATGCATTGGCCACCCCTGTCCTAGTATTTATGTTAGAAGGCATTTAAATTCCGCATTTATGTTTAATTCCACCATTTAAAAAAATAGATTTTCCTTTGACTTATCTAACTTATAATTATTTAACACATGTAACCTTTTTTCATAATAAATTACTCATTTAAAAATGTAAATTTCGTGTTCGATGTCTTTCAATAATTCAGTGTATTAAAATATTTCATCCCATCTCTTCCAGGTTTCTGGCTATTTGCTACCCAATGACATGGCAGATCACCTCACGTGGATGTCGAGTTATCATTGCGACCATATGGTTATTCAGCTTTACGTTAACCTTACCATGGACAGTATATTTCCGACTAATCCTCATCGGTAAAACTACAGAAAATGATAACCTCTACGTCTGCCGGGAAATTTGGCCTAATGAGCATATGGGTGTAATATATTTCATCGTGGCTAACCTTGTCCTTTGTTACCTATTCCCACTGTTAGTAATTCTCATATGCTATGGATTTATTTGGCTAAAAGTGTGGAAAAGGGAGCTTCCTGGTGAAGGTATGCATAACAATGGGTTAGTTCAAAGGTCAAAGATCAAGGTCATCAAGATGTTATTTGTAGTTGTTTTGGTATTCATGGGCTCATGGTTGCCACTGTATGCAATTTTCACAAGAATCAAGGTTGGTGAGCCTTATCCGGAAAACAGCTTGGAGGAGTTTATTATACAGGTGTCTGCACCGGTTGCACAATGGCTTGGAGCATCAAATAGCTGCATAAATCCTGTATTGTACGCTTTTTTTAATACGAAACTTCGAGCAGGTTTTAAATCTGTTCTTTTTGGGAAGAAACCATGCTGTTCTCCTAATGTAGGAAACATGGTGAAAATGACCAGCAGAAAAACTATATCGGCTAGGATCCAGACAAGAGGTTCTAGTAAAAAAAGTACAACAAAAGAGAATGCAATTTGAATCATTGTTTAAAGTAACTCTAATTTTTTTTTATCTCGTGGGACTTTTTCCTTAAAAATAATATTACAATAGGATTGATGATAGATCTGATAAAAGATGAAGGATATAAGATATAAGCATTCAAAATTGCATGAAATCGTAGATTTCCTTTTTTTTTTTTTTCTTCCTCAGAACACAAAGGAGAATAAAAGACACAAAACAAAGAGTGATCTTCTAATTCTACTTTTTAATCTTATATTTATTTAATGAATCCACATTCAGTATCTAAATCAGAGTTTCTCAAACTATGAGGGGCGAGTATATCGAAAAGTCGAAAACAAAAGATGATTTGAAAATAATTATTAAATTATTGAAAGGAGGCAAAACAAAATACATTCTGGCATAATAAACAAATAAAATACAGATTTACACTGATATAATACTCTTATAAATGCATCAGTACTGCACACAATGGGTTTGATAATTAAATTAACAATACAAAGTTAAGAACAAGTTTAATAATTACAAGTGACTCCATGGGCTTGTCATATATAATATTATATACAAAATGTAATACTTGTCTTGATAATTTGTACAGTTTGTAATTAAAGTTATATTGTAGCTTTACGTCAATGAATGTTAGAATTGGATTCAATACATTGTTACTGCATGAAAAGGGAAAAGATGAGAATTGTGATTGAAAATTTGTTTGCAAATATTGAAAGTTTGAAAAGCACTAATCTAAAAAATTATTCTTAATTTTCTTTTTCAATAATTAAATATGAGTAAAAGTTAAAAATTCATTTTTATTCAATACAATTAACTTTTAAATTAAATTTTAATATTTGTTTGGATTACGTGTACTTCATGTTCCTACCACTTAAATTTTATTATAAACCTACTGTTTTAAAAAAAATTAAAATATGAATTTATTCTTTTGTAAGTAAATTCAAAATACTTGAATCATAATTCCTTATAACCTGAATCAACATCAATCATTCTCCTTTTGTCGGTAATGATATCTCTACTCGGTCAAACCTGGATATTTTCTTGAGAAAACATTGGACATTCAATATATGTCCAAATACAAATAACATGGTACAAAAGTTAGCTCCCTACTAAAAAATATTTTAATTAATATTAACTCATGTGCAAGGCTTGAAGGATCAAGTATACTATCTCTTGTCCTAAATAATTTCTAACTAATATACATATTTATCAAGGAAGGATAGTCATTTCTCAAACGGATCCGAATTTCAGAAAAACAACCCCCAAAGTATTGGCAAAGGAACGACTGTCAAATCCAGAATAGGAGAAAATGGAAGACAGTTCCTGACTTCGTTGAGTTGCAATAAAGAAGAACAAGGATGCCATCGTCAAAAATGCTCATTTAAAACGAGTTCGAACAGATGCGTCTGAATTTTATTGAATTTTCAATAAACATTGGCGCTTTTGTCCTGTGTTTTAAGTTATTTTTCGGAGATATTCCACCGTTTTTAAGTCGGGGTCTTTTCCAGACTTAGATTCTATTTGTATCATATCCTTAGTCTTATCGTAAACTCTGAGTCTATTTTCAACCGTTGAATTTAATTAGGTGATGAAAATAATTTAAATAAAAACAAATAAAAGAATGCCATTACTTGTAAAAAAACATTGAATAATCAATAGTGTTAAGATCATGCAGAAAATCACTTAAATCTGCTGAAAATCATTTAAATATTCCAAAAATCATTTAGTCTAAATAGAAGTTTGCTGCATGATAATAATGTTTTCAAATCGAATAAAATCGGAAGAGAAATTTAATCATTAAAGACTTTATTAAGTTATAATAATGTTTACTCGGTGCTATTAAAAACCACACAAAAACTCAATTTTTCATTAAAGAACGCAGTGAATTCATATACAGTTATCATATTCTGCCAATTTCTTCAAACTTAAATTTTTAAAAATCCTGTTTTATTAAATTAATACACACTTTTTATGTGATGAAACCATTACAATAATACTCGCTTCTAAGTTATTAAACGTCTCTTTCGAACTTCTCTATTTCTTGTACTAATTTGACATTTCAAGGACTCAGTTGATGCATGTGTGTATGCAATTAAGGTTAGTGAATTCGTGTCAAACTTTAAATTATATATAGTTTAGAATTTAAAAAATATTTGATTAGAGCATATTTACTTTCGTAAATCATTTTTAACTCACAGAAAATTGCTTAATCAGTTAATGAATAAAAAAACATTTTAGTTATAGTATAATAATAATATTAAATTTCTTGACTTTATTCTTTACTCCTTAAAATATGCAAGCAATGATTAGTTTAACTAGTGATAATAGTCAATTTCAATATACAGCGTATTTGTATTGATTGACTATACTTATTATACTAGTTAGTACGTGATGGACGTAGAATGTAACCATCAAAAATTCTGGACATCTAAAAAAAACAGTATAAGATTTAATTAACAATTTATGACTGAAAATAGTGCAAAGATAAACTTAACTCGTTAACAAGTATGATCTTTATAAAAAGTTAACTAAACTTTTACTCTAAGGAGGAATTTAGAGATTTTCTCAAATTGGCACTATTTGAGATGGCACAATTACTTTCTACTTAGTTATCTTGACAACATAATTAGCAAGATAATAAAAGGTCAAATTAAAGATCAAATTATTATTTTCATTTCGTTGTACATTTAACAAAAAAAAAAGAAAATTGCCAATTTTTATCCCCGATTCCTAATCTGAAAGCTTGTTTCAACGAAGTGAAGTTAAAATGTTCAATTGAGAATTGAAATTGAAGACAAATTCGGAAACTGTTGTAATATAAGTTATTATTTATCAGTGTTAATTGTTTGTATATAGGCATGAAGTTAGTTTAATAATTATTGATGTATAAACGTACAATGTGATTTGCATGTTATATGAATAATCGTGAAGAATTTTAAGAAAATAAATGTATGCACCCATTTCCATATTACCTCTGTATACCTCTTACTATAAATTACTTCTATATTGCTGGCTCTTTACTTTTTATAAATGTAATACATTACTCAATAATGTATTATTTGATTGCATTAAATGTTTCTTGTTCACCATTAATTCGTCTTCGAGCAGGGAGTAATTGTTTGCATAAGAACAAACGCTTAACATCTTTGGGAAACGGAACGCGGAGCGTTCATTCATCCCATATCGAAAGTATTTGTGGCCTTGTGATGGAGTGGCCTGTATTGAGAGGGAGCTTCCAGGTTGGTGGACTGGAAGGAACCAAGGGGTGTGCTTACAGTAACTGCTTCGGAGATATTCGATGTGGTAGAAATTTTTCCAAGCAAGCGGACGAGAGACTTGTCTGCTATTGGTCGAAAAGGATCAGTGAAGTAACACTCTATTGGATGCCCAGAAGTTATGGAACAAGAAGTGGTTGGTAAAAGTGCTTGCCTGTGTGGGTTGCAGTATGAGAATTTAAAAATAAATTTAAGAACGGAAACTAAATAATTATAAAATGAGAATTTAGAAAAGAAAACTGTTATAATTAACACTTGACATCAATATTTTGTTTTATCATTTCTTGAACCATTAAAGCGGCTTGTTTTAGTCAACAAGCAAATTTCACTGAAAATATATAGATGGAACCATAAAAGCTTCCATGAATTAAATGGAATATTGTGGGGATATTTAGTCAATAAATATTACTTCAAAAAGTCACCTGACTTCGGTTTGAAGCTTTGAAATCCCTTACAAATTACAATGTTTGCACATTTTCCAAAAAGATATCAGCCTGTGTGTTGTTTTAACATAGCTAATGCAATGCTATTACTGATAAAGTCATTAGAAATGAAACAGATTCATAAAATATGACAGTGAAAGAAATCATGTATACAAAAAGCTGAGAGCATTTTCTCTTTTCATCTCTAAAAGGATCATCAAAGATTTTAATTTTATGCTATAATTTAATTATAGTTTATAAAAGGTCACTTTCTCCAAATATATTGAGAAATTCTCCAAATTTTTTTATTTTAAAATGTTTTTTTTTAATTATTCATTAACTGTTCCCTAATTTTTAAAAAGTAATACTTCTTTAAAGAACAATAATTGCCAAAAGGTTGTCATACTCATTGTTGTTATTGTGTATATAATTTTATCAAGGCTTCCAAAGTAGCATCTCAAATTAAACAAAAACTGCCCTGGTGGCTGTTAACTGTTTTACTGTTAACAGCCACTGTCTTTTTTACCTCTGAGAAGACTGTAGAGCTGTAAAAATTAGTACATCAAAAATGGTTTAACAATATTGAATGTGTGTAAAAACAGAAAGCAATTAAATTAGCATTCATTATGTTAACCAAACCCTTATATGTATAAATCCCACATATGTGATAATTTCTTCTATTGAATTATCAAGTAATCTGAGATACATACTCAAATAAAAAATGATTTACAGAGAAATAGTACTAAAAAGGGAAAGGGAGTGAGTGAATCAAGTGTATGTAAATATTTTCTGTGTTGAGATACGATCATTTTTGTATTACAAACTTGATGTTAGTTCCAAAATTTTTGTACTCATGTGTCTATTTTTACGATGTTACATGTCGTCGGTCTAATTATCAAAATGCGTAACTCCTTCTGAAGTGCTAATTTGATGTAGAAGGGCTACTCGCAAAGTTGTTGTTTATGTTCGCTAAGATGGGTGATAACTTTACAATATGGTTACCATTATATTTTTATCGTGTAGTAATGCGGTTTCCATGGGGGTAACATATATTAGAGTTAATTTTTGTTGTTTTTCCGTGGTAAAACTATTAATTTCAGACGATTTTAATTCGATTTCTTTAAAAATTTAATCGCTATGCCGCCATCTTGGATTCCACGTAACTAAACAACCAATGCTTGGCGTGATTGAGGAATCGCGACAAACAGTGCTTGGCGCGTGGCACTCCTATATCAAATCTAGTTCCTTTGTGGAGTTATGCATTCTGATAATTAGGCCGATGATATCATTCATTTTCTTTGTATTGTGATTTTAAGTGTGTCTTTGGATATTCCTTAGGGAGTGGATTTCCTGATTTCTGTCAACAGCCCATCGTGCAGCTCTCATTCAATGTTAATTGAACTCATTTATTGCATTGAATTCCTGTTGTAGATTAGGTAATGCAGAAAAAAATAAACTGAAGAGACGTGGAATAATAATTATTTAATAGATCTATGAATTTATTATTTATTAAGTAGAAGACATAAGCTAACATTGTATGTTATAGAAAGCTTAAGTCATGGATTATTGTCAGTTAATGCATTGTTTATTAGTCATCATGAAAATCTGTAAATGGTAAATATAGCAAAAAAAACTAATATTTTTCCATTAATATTTTAACTTTTTAATTTGATGTTGTTATATAATCATTGAATGTGAATTTCAAATTATTTAAGTCATATTGAATTTTAGTAAAATTAATTACAGGCTAAATCTAATGTGCAATTTTTAGCTTTTCAATGACGAAATAAAATTCAAGGTGAATTTTGTTTATTTTATTTACTAATTTGTTTGAATTAAATTCTTTTAAATCTAAAAATAATCATTACATTTTTTATTTGAAAACCAATTTTGGGGGTAAAAATATCATTTGCTTTTGGAAAGTATGTGAAAGAAAGTTTGAGTAATTTAAATATGTTTTTAAATAATTCGTCAGTCTTTGTTTCTTACCCTGGAATGGTTTTCTTTTTTAGCCGTTCAACATTCGTTGGGGTATACCAAAGTATATAATTGAGTAAAATATTAGAAAAGTGTGTTCCATGTTTCAAATAACCTTTGTAAATACGTTATATGTATCACGTTAGGGTATTTTTTATTATTCTATCATATGCATATCGTGAATTATGTCTTTCACTTTTGTATTGATTGTAATGAATATTTATCTCATTTTATATATGTGCGTGTGTATTCTACGCTGTTAATATGTATTGTGAAGTATATATATTTATCAACCATGTACCCTGAATATAAATATTGTAGAAAGAATGTCTTTGTCACATACCTTATGCTGTATTTGTAAATGAATGTTGTAAACAAAAATATTTAAAAATAAATGTAATAATTGTGCTTGAATTTTAGTTCATTGTATTTATTATTCAATATTTTGATACAAACACAAATTCTTAAATAATAAAAATGCTTTACATAAAATCTGAACTCATTGGCCATCAGCCTCAGCTTCAACTGAATTTTTTCAATATACAATTCAAAGACAATTCTATAGGACCGTTTTATTTTGAAAGTAAATATAAAAAATAACCTTTGTGTTTGGAAAGTTCTCTTTTCGACATTTTTGCGTGATATTTTTTTAATCATTTTTTTAGAAAATTTTTTAGAATTTACAATTTATTCGAACTACTTGATGAGCCTTAAATTAACAATCTAGATTAATATCTGTCAAGAAATTTTTGTACACTTTTAAATGACAGACTGTACTTTTTTGTAATTTTTTTAAAGAAGTTTTACTGATTTCACAGCTGTAGATTAACCCTCTAAGTGGATACCTTCCTCCTGAAAAGTTATTCCGAAAGCGTTAACTCTTATTTTGGAAGTTCGCTTTAAAAATGCAACAGACTTCTTTTCTTTCCCCCTTTTATAACTTGGGATGTCGAACGGGGACAATTTTATGACCTAGTTCGGTTCCTTTGTCAAGTAAGAACCAAGAGATCAATCGTTTACAGCTAGCTGTTAAGTTGCCTTGGGCAATCTTGTATGAAAGTTGTAGTGGAATTCGGTGTTTATTTCTCCTATATGTTCAGTCACAGTAAAATTAAAACAAAATGAAGGGTAAAAAAAGGAAAAAATGAAATAAATAGTATGTTAGAAGTTGAAAAAGAATTATATTTTCTTCAAACAAAATTTATTTTTCTGTCATTTTTTAAAAATTAAAAAAAAATTTTTTTTTTTTTTGGTATTGCGATTTGATTTGAACCAGAAAAAAGCATCCTGTATTCAATTTTGAATATGAGAGTAAGAAAACGCGCTCACTTTCCGGTTTTTTAAAAAAGTAATGAGGTAAAAAGAGCAAAGGCCCTATCTCATTTTTTAAACAATAACACAATAAATGGTGCATACGGTGATATACATACGATGATTATATTTATGAAATAAAACCGATCTTTCTCTATTCAGTTATATTTTTAATTTAAAATAGCATAAAAAGGATTTCCAATACTTTTAATTTATTTTAATTAAAATCATATAAAAGATATTTTTATGTTAACTGAATATTTTTCGGAAAAAAATTAAATTTTCCTTCCTAGTGTTCTCCTTTTCGAACTTCTTGTATTAAATAAAAATTCCTTTTCTACATCGGCATTTGTGATGGACATAACACACATTCAGTCAATAATTTTTAATTTTAATGGGGGATATACTCCTTCAAATGCGCATGACAGTACTTCTAACCATTTTCTACTCAAGTTAAATTTCTTATCTTTCTGTTTATTTTATTACAAGGAAAAATGTCACACATCGATAGCTACATTTTTTTCACACAATTCAGTCATTACAAATTCTATTGTGAGAAAAGTTCTCCCTAATTAATCATGTCTTTCAAAAACAGTACACTTAAAACAATTTTGTTCAGTGAAGTTAACCGACAGTTTCACAATGTATTCATACCAAATTTTAAAAATAAATTTAACACATTGGAAATGTATCCTGTATTAAATTTTTCAGTATACCCAAATATTTCCTGCTGTAGGGGAAGATATAGTATGAGATGTGGTGTGCAGTTGTGAAAGAATGTTTTCATACGTGTAGACTATTTTTGAAAATTTAAATATCACTGAAGCTGATCATATAACTGCAAATGAGCCTTATTTTAATGTGTGCTGGTATCAAAATAAAACACTTTACAATATTAAACAGCCTATGGGTTTATACTCAATATCAAACTATTCGCAAAATGGCTTACAAGTTCTATTTAAATTGTAAAGAAACTGAAATATAAATATATCTTACTGCAGTCAAAAATATTCATAATATGTAAGTATCCTCTTGCTCCACTTATTTCTGTACATTTTAAAAACTGTAGCTGAATGCATTTTTTTATATTTATAAACGAGGCATAAAAGCTCACACAGTCGTAAAAATGTCCTTTATCATTTTTAAATATACTACTATAAAACGTATATAGATTGTAAAACCAGTTGTAAAATCCTAAAAGATTTTAGAGGAGCTAAAAACATGTAATTTTGGACTAATCAAATTTTTTAATATAATACACAAATATACATGTTATTAAGCAAATACATTTGAAAAATCAAACTTCCTTCTGAAATAAACGTAATTGAAAAAAAAAATGTTTAATTGCAAATGAGTGGAAATACATGATTATCTAAGGGGTATCCCCAAAGTGAGGTAATCCTCAAACTTAAGACTCAAACTCAGTGGCACAACAATCCATGAGGGCCAGGAACTACTGTGCCCATCATAATTTACGTGACCATTGGACGCTGAGGTGCATGAACAGATGTCCCGATTTGGTGGTCTGTCTGAAGAGAGACCTTCAGTGTTTAAGACCCGAAGCAAACTTGGTACTCATTTATCGACCCAATGTAGCGGGGAGGAAAGGCAGAGTCGACCTTGCGCAGCCCGTTAATAGAACCCCAGACCTGTGGTGTGGAAGCACTACACACTACCACTCGATCCTATTCGGTGAAAAATAAAATTTAATGTTAGAATCTTATATAAATCCCTAATGAATGAGGGAGTCCAAACTTTTTTTCATGTAAACTGTTTAGACGGAAATGGCTAATTATGAACATTTCACAAGTTGCATAAATTAAAATTAACCGTTATAGTTTACATAAATTTTTAAGGGTAAAAAGGTGTATTTCGGCTACACGAATTAATTTTAAGAGGAATATGGTTACGAAAAAAGTAGTACAAATCTATCTAAAGTAGGGTTGGTTACCTTACATATTGTCAAACACAACAATGTATTGGAAGCCAATTCCACAATTCGTTGTTATAAAAATGTATGGAGAATTACAAGATTTATTTTTGCATTTTAATTTATATATATATAATTTTTCCTGGGAACTTTAAAAGCTAGAGCGGCATCCATCAAAACCGCGGTTCTCTCTCTGTTTTTCCAGATCACCCCTGACTAAGCCGGCTCTGCCATAGTAAGTGAAAATGCCGGATTTTGTTTGTCAAGATCATTTTATAGCAGACTGCATTTTTCATGTATTTTAGATGGTCGCTTTATATTTTCTACATCCATATCTTAATGTCTGAATTTAAAATTACATAAAATTCTTGACATTCGCATCAATGACCATGATAATTTTTATTAGTATATGAATGTGTCATCAAACGATTACATGACTAATATTAACATATTATTTTAACCATTTAATTAATATTAAGTATAACATAACGCACACAAATTTTCTGAACTTTAAAATAAATATTTCGAAAACTACTTCAGATATACTCAAACTTTTTCATTCCTACGCTTTAGCTTCTCAGTTTTGCTTCTATGTAAGAATTTATATTGTAATTGTATATTCATCAATTTTTTTTAGTATATTTTTTGCTCTTAGCATGCAGTTTCCAACTGAATTGTATGAAATCTTTGAAAAATATTAAAAGATACCAAAGAAGCTATATAATAAAATTTGAAATTTTTATTATACGCAAACAATTCCTAAAGCTTATGGTAAATAATTTTTAACTGCGCAATGCATTTTTTTTTCGAAATTTCAAATGGAATTTCTAACATAAAATTTCTAGCTTTATACAGTCGAGATTTCAAAAAATATCCAGATTTTAATTACTTATTCAGTTAGTCTTTAAAAAAGATAAATGTTGAGGTATTTTATATAAATAGATATTTTTGAGCACTAATTGGAATGTTTTTGAATAGCTCGAATTTAAAATTGATTTTTATGTTTATTTTTATGCATAAATGTCTACTGTAAATGTTTCCGTATATTTTTGATTACCATTTATTCAAACATTCAAGTTATAAAAAAATGTGTGAAAATCTTCATTCATGTAGTCTTTGATGTAAACTGAAGTTCAAGCACTTAAAATTCAAGTATAATTTGGTGTATTTTAACAATATATAACTAGGCTTAACTGTACTTAAACTTCCCTGAACACTTAGGCTTTGCAAACTAATAAATCTTAATTAGTTTTTTTTTTCGTTATTATTTTTATCAAAGTGTAAGAATATGTTTCAAATGATTTGATGAAGTTTAAATTTATTCATTTTTAGTGGTTGGAAAATTGAAAAGGTTTCAAATTTTAAAGAGTTTGGTGTTTTATTAATTTTTTTGGTATCTTACAATAAAATAATCATGTTTCAAAAACTGAAAGCTTTGATTAAAATAAGAAAAATGAAGCGAAAGAATATACTTAAAAAAAATAATTTGTCTAACTATATAAAATAGCACATTGCACTGACATGCCCCAACTTGTTACAGTTTCAAATTAATATGAAACCAAAAGGGAATTGTAACATATTTTACTTATGCGTTGGTACTTTTCAAAACTTAAAATACGAGGTAACAAATAAACACTTCCTGGGGGTCTAAAGAAATTTCCCCCCGATTTTTTACGATTGCCCCAGGGTCAAAACACGGGGTTTCCTGCGAGCCATAAAATTTCCTATCAGTGTCCTGCTGTGTTGCTTCCACCGTCCCTAATTATCTTTCAAGATGTTAAACCTTTAAAAGGGGGAAAGGATTTCAGAAAAGTGCAGCTAATCCGCTTTTGAAAACGTTACTTGAAGGCAGAAAAATCCGTGCAGTCCATTTTCGAAGCATCTTTACACTGACGGAATTTTCCGTGCTATCCGCTTAGAGGGTTAATATAGATCAGGGATGGCGAACCAACGGCACGTGTGCCAATGATGGCACGCGAGAGAATATTTTGGGCATGCCATCGATCAAAAACGATTTGCATTTTAGCTTAAAATAATTAAGTTTACTATGAAGTATTATGAACAAACGTGAGTGATCCGTCGCAATGCCGGTAAGTCGGGGAGCATACTCGTTTATTATGTCTTGCGTAAATACTTCGTATATTATAAATTGCTAATGATGCAAAGTTTATCTACGCATAGTGTGTGTATGTAACTATTTCTAAATATATTCAAGTTGTTTAAAAAACATATTCTAACGTTTACATTAATAGTTCAGCTTGTATACATCTAATTTATTAATGTGATCTAATTCTTGTCTTGTAAGTCTAATTGGTAAAATAACTCTCACTGCTTTATTTTTAAAAATTTTAATGATCTGAGACAAAAGCGAAAGATCAAACACTACAGAAATCTCGTACAAGCACTCAATTTCCTAAAAACAAATAAATCTGCCCATGAGCCCGCAGTCGTGCGCAGTCAGTAAAAAAGGGTTTTTTGGTGGGGGGAATCAAGCGAGAGCACGTAGAATAGTCAATTTCATCAACACAACTGTGCATTTAAAGTTTTGTGTTAAATTTACGATTTTTAGCTGCTATTTAACATGGCTAGTTCGACAAAAAAAAAAAGTGCAAGATAGTAAGTATAGCAGAGAATTTCAAACTTGGTGGGCTGAGAAATATGGCATGATCAATAAAGGCGACAAAGCGGTGTGTGTTTTATGTTCTGGAACAGTGGTATGCAGAACATCGTCTGTAAAACGGCATTTTGAAACAAATCACAAATCCTTTTGTGAAAAAAAGCGAACCAGAGCAAAAAATTAATTGCAAGTGCAATAAAAGACAGAAATAAACAGTCGACGTCTATGTTTAAATATATAAGCAAAAATTGTCACACAAGTGCGGCAAGTTACTCGGCTGCAAATGCCATTTCTCGGCATGGTAAACCTTTTCAAAAGGGAGAGTTTTTGAAGGAAGCTTGGTTGGCATGTGCGCCCTCACTTTTTGATGATTTTGATAAAAAAGGTCCTTGAAGTTTTATGTTCAATTCATTGAAATGTTGGCATATGTCTGTAAAAACATCAATTTTAAAAGCCACATAATATCCATCAACTGTTTGCTCTCATTTTGTAGAAACAGTCTGATTTCTTCTTTGAAGTACGTTCCCGCGGCTCAACCAGCGAACATTGTTATACATTATTAAGCCATTGTACACCGAATTGACTTCATACAACAAAGCATCAAACTTTCGTTTATTTAAAGCCTGCGATGATATGAGGTTCACTATTTTTGTGACTAAAGTTATTGCTAAAGTTATTATCAAGAGATGTTAAACCACTCTTTGCACATAAGGCTTGTTGGTGAATAATGCAGTGGCATTCAAGAATTGAATTTCCTACGTCTGTTTTAAATAAAGAAATGAAACAATTTTTTGCCTATCATATTTGGAGCAAGATCAGTGGTTACTGAAACAATTTTTTTCAAATCCTTTCTCAGCAAGCGAATTTCTAGCTGTCGTACAAATATCTGTACCCTTTGCAGTTGTTAACAACGATGTTATCGTAATTAATTCTTCCTTAATGATGTTTCCTACACAATATCGAGCAAAGACAGCTAAACGTGCCGATTTAGTAATGTCAATACTTTTGTCAAGACATAGCGATATAAAAGGAGCGGAGTTAATATCATTTTTTTGTTGATCTGTAACATTTTCTGCCAATTTCAAAATTCTATCTTTCATTGTGTTTCTAGATAGAGGAACATCTTTGATGCGCTGAATTATGAACAAAGGTGAGGGGAGATGGTCAACACTTGCCACTATGCAAGTGCTGCGTTTTGTTTCGCCAGTGTTGCCAGATCGGTAGTTCAGACTTCATTCATCAAACTTTATTGTCAGAGGTTGTGCTTACTTCCATAATTTATTTAAAAACTACATTGAATAAATAATAACTTCGATTTTTTTTTCATTTTGCTGATTCTTAAGACAATGTGTTGATCACATGCTATGTATTTTATCGAGATTGTTTAAGTAATAAGAAAGAAAATACTAATACATCCAGAGTAGAATTGTTTTATACCCTTGTGAAATGATAAAGTCACCTAATTTACTTGCAGATACTTACCTAAAGGAAAATTAGAATTTATTTCCCAGCATACAACAAATTTGAAAAAGGAAAAATATATTAAATATATTAAAATGAAATTCAGATATAAAAGCTTATGGAGGAGTACTTTTATAGGAAACTATTTTAGCACTTTTTTTCCATTATAATACTTTTGATATTAAATTCCTCATATTTTTTTTCTATCATTTTTATCATATGATGGATTGGTTAAAAACCAAGAACATCACTTTCTTTTACTTTTTATGAAGGTTTGATACTCTTTGCAAAACTTTTTCTGACGAGTGCTTCAGGAGAAGCAATGGCTAGACTACTTAACTAAACTTTTAGAATTCTCTGTCAGCCGTATGAAAGAATTTCTCTTCTTGATTGAAGAAATAGATTTTTCTTTATAATACTAATGATTCACGACTTTCTGTTACAAAGCCTCTATATTAATCATTGTTCTGAAAGTAATATTTCTCTTTTGATTTCGAAAGAAATTTTAAATAATAATTTTGATTTCTCTCATGATAAGAGGAAGTTATGAAAATATTTCATTCATAGGAACCATTTCAATTACCTTCGTTCAAAAATAATCAGAAACTATTGAGAAAATTATTTAATCTTTTTTACTTTGGCTAAATTAAAACATAAAGCTGCTTTCTGTTTTAAAAATCTTTTACTTTATGAATTTTTGACGAATTTACTTTTGCGATCTCTTTTTTACTTCTGAACTTTTTTTACAATACTGAAAAAACTACATTTCATTTCATTTCTTGTTTGCAAAAAAAGGGGAGCCCTTGTTCTTTATGTATAAGCCCTTATTCTTTTCCAAACTTAAAATAGTTCTTTAAATATCTTATTTAAGGTATCCGGCTACGTTCGGAATTTGCAAAAGCGTATAAATGGATAACATTTATGATATTTAGTGTCACTCAGATTAGAAAACGTATATAAAATTGTTTTAAGAATATTATTACAATAAAAATTATTTAAGTACAATATTTTGACAAAAAAAAATGAACATTGAATAACCAATTTTCAAAACATTCTCCTTTCATGAAAAATGCTTCTATTATAATGATATTTTGCCTTCTATTATATTGATCTCTGTACAGAGGCTGAACTAGAATTGTTTAAATATTCCTCTTAGAAGTTTATTTATCCATATTTTGCTACTACAGAGGGAAGAAATTTTAAGCAAAAAACGCTGATAATTATTTCAATTGGTAGTAACTCTGAAAATAATGTGAATTTTTCAAAAATCCTAGTTCAGATTCTCCGGAGAATTCTTTAATTTATGTAAGCAAAATTTTATCATTATAAAGGATTTTTTATAAAAGGAAAACGTTTTGAAAAAAGATTATTCTAAGTTAATTTTGTGCCAAAATATTGTGTTTAAATTTTTTTTTGTCATAATATTCTTAAAACCATTTTATACATGTATTCTAATCTAAGTGACACTAGATATCATGAAAATTATCCATTTATGCGCTTTTTAAATCCCCTTAAACGGATAATTTAAATTTCTCCTTTGGATATATGGAGTAAAAAGCACAATATATCATATATCTGTTGTATACTTACTGATTTCAATGCATAAAATATAAAGAATAGCAATGAAATACATATCCACAGCGGTTTATTTCGAAACTATATTTTATCTATGTTTTTTTTATACTGCAATAATCAAAATAATCATGTGGTCCTGATAGTCGAGGACTTACGGTCGTGAACTCACATGAGTAGTCGAGTCTTCGAATCGAAGCCTGATACAAGTGAAAACCCACCTTGTAGAAGAACATGATGCATATTAAGTCTTTTAAGACTTAAAGGCCTCGAGATGGCGTGGAGTAGAACTTGGGAGAGTATAATGAGAGTTATGGTATCTTCCTCATCGCTTGATTGAGGAAAAAAAATAAGAGCCCCATCATCATTATAGTGATGATGTTATCTCGTCGTCTCAAACTATTCTACAGCGTGATGTTAGTAAAAGAAATCAAATCAAATACAATCGAAAATAAGAGGCCCATCATCATTAGTGATGATGTTATCTCGTCGTCTCAAACTATTCTACAGCGTGATGTTAGTAAAAGAAATCAAATCAAATACAATCGAAAATAAGAGGCCCATCATCATTAGTGATGATGTTATCTCGTCGTCTCAAACTATTCTACAGCGTGATGTTAGTAAAAGAAATCAAATCAAATACAATCGAGTCTCTATATAACGAATCTCTATATTGCGAATTTTTCTATATAGCGAACGTTTTCCTGGAACCTTGAACATTTCACGATTTTCTTCGTAAAATATCCTCTCTATAGCGAAGAGCATTTTCTATGTAATGAACTTTTTCTTTTGCGATTTAATTTTTTTCGCTCTATTTTTAAAGCTTTTCTGAACATTTCATATTATTTTCTCTTTAACGCATTTTATGGTGGTCATAAATCTTGGAACTGATTTTATTAGTCCTAACTTACCGACAACAATAGATTTCTGGACGTTTCATTCAAGAAGTGCAAAATTTAATCCTCATTGTCCAGTTCACTAGAAACATCTTCGATATCCCCTTTCGGCCACAGTGGAGTTGTCCCGTTTCCCCGTGTTCTATAAAATATGTGAGAACCCCCATGGATTCCACCCTGGACTCTAAGATTGATGATTATCAGAAGACATTTTTACAATAACAAATTATATTTATTCACTTGAATCACTTATCAACCTTCTAAATACAAAGATGAATCAATATATCTACGTCAATGGGATTGAACTTTACTATTAAACTTAATCACGAAATATGATATTAATCAACTATTAAACTCAATATTGAAAGGGTTTACTGGAATAAGAGATCTGAGAGATATACGCAATTTGTGAATTACTGGCAAACATTAACTATATAATATATTTACTCTTATGATCCGATAATTGAAATTTAAATATCTCCTGACTTTTACTACTTCACTCCTTTCCAGTCTGCTCAAACTTTCCAAATGTAGGTCGCTGCCTGATAATCAGCCAGAAACTAATCACACAATCAACTTGAATCTTCTTAGAACCCTGTCAATGTATGTCTTGGCTCAATAGTCTTCTTCGCTAACCTACAACACTCTTCATATATACTTTGATTCACTTGCATATCCCGTTTTCTCCTTTTAGAGCTGGTTGGAAATATACGCGAATTTACAATCCACAAAGACGCCCAAGAGTATTAGTGATAAAGTGCCTTACAGATTCGTCACAAATAATGTACGCTTAATATTACTTGGATGCTTTAAATTAGAGAAAATGTGCTTAAAATCCGTTGATTTTAATATAAGATTATTTCCTTAATATTTGAAATATATATAATTAATCCTTAATTTCTTTTTTCTTGTTTTCCTTGCAGTCTTTCTTTCTTTTTAGATGGGTAAGATATATAAAATAAACATATACTAATTTTTAAAAAGTGGGAAAAATTACTTTTTTGAATATATAGTGTTTATGAATTTAAAATTTGTTTTATGTGGTTAATAAAGTATATTAAAAGATGAACTTCTATTTAACGAATTTTTCTTATAATGAACTTTTTTCCGAGAAGTAGCGACTTCGTTATGTAGAGATCCGACTGTATATATTTTGAATATAAAAAATTAGATGCCAAGAGCTTTTAAATAAAATACTTTTAAGAATATTTATAGCTTTTATTCTACATGGGACTTCCGGACTTTTATTTGTAGTGTTAAAAATGACCCAATGCACATTAAGTCACTTAAACATGCTATAAAGATAGCCATGAGTTTTTTTAAGAACTTCATTAAATATCATGACATAAAATTTTCTTTCTACAATTTTTTTTAAAAAAAAATCTATGTAAATTTGGTTGTTGAGCATTTATAAAGCATATGAATGTCTCGACTAAGTTGTTCAATCGATTAATTTACCTTTTTTTAAAAAAAATATTATATAAATCCACCTTAAGCCTTAAAAATTTTTTTTGAAAAAAAAAAAACATTTTTATTGAAAAATGTTCGTTCCTGATAATTGCCATCAAAAACCCTTTCGCATCTAATCCTACTAGTCTCCATAACAACATGTTATTATGGAGTTCCAAGTTATGGAAAAAAAAACTATTATATTAAAGATCTGATTTTGAAAACATTGAGGATGTATTAAAGAACAATTTTCTTCTTACTTTTTTTCGCTTAATTTCAAAGCCTCGTGACAACACGCACATTAATTACTTACTTTTGACTCATAGTGTTGTTTTCGCTTGTTATTGGAAAAAGAATACAAATACATATTTTTTTCTCTTCTTCATTGTTGTTAAGTTTCAAAATGCTTAGGGGTTGGAGGAGGAAATATTAAAAAAATTAATATTTGAGAACAAAAATTCGAATAAATTGGAAACCAATTAAGTAGTGAACAATAACTATAAATCACAGAAATTCACCTCGTCAGCTAGAACAGTGATTCGCGACATTTTCACGATCCCATTAATTGTATTTGGCGGCTTTAAGCGAGAGAGAGACGTTATATTCAAGGCGAGAAAACGCAAAAATATTTTATAATGCTTAAAAATGTATAAATCAGAAAATGCATGTTTGCATGAACAATTCCAGGGAATGGTAGTGATCTCAATCAAAGAAATAAAATCAGTTTAGCAATATAAAATCGTATTAAATGAAACAAAATAAAAGAACGCTTCTAAAAATTAAAAGCCAAACTTTAAACATAATGAAAGTGTTAAATTTTGTAAATTTCTGCAAGTATCACTATAAGACAGTGTTTCTCAAACTGTGGGGCACGCCCCCTACGGGGGCGTGATAACTCTACGAGGGGAGCGCGAACATATTCAAAAGTCGAAAACAAAAGGTTATTTAAAATTTACTAATTCACTGAAAGAAAACAAAGACCGAGAAGAATCCTTCTCGACTCTTACAATCCACCATAAATTATTTAATCTGTGCAATTTTTTATTGCGCAAATATTGCAAAATTTTTATTCTTTTATTTATTTTTATTTAACTTCTTAATTTTTGTCGTATCCCCACCATCTGGGCTTGCCCACCCCCTTAGTCTTAATTTTCTCTTTGAGAGACTTGAGCAGCCTATGAGAGTCGATTTCATCACCCGCCATGCACCAATAAGAGAACTCCCTTTCAGCTCTCCATCATGAACTCAGAAATCCGCACAACCCAGGAAATAACTCTAACAATTGGCTCGACCAATCAGCTGCTTCCTACATGCTAGCAGGATACAACCCACAGTCGTTCCACATATATTTTTCGGATATGGGATGGAAGCTCGCTTCGCGAGCCATATGCCCGGAATTGTCACCGTAGTCACTATAATCCACGTATGCACGCGTATGTGATGTATTGCGGGGGGAGGGAGAAAAGGAAAACACTAAGCAAATCCTATGAAATAAGTATATCCTTCGCAAACACTTTCAAAGTTCTTTTAATTGGATTCTTAAAAGCCTTTGGAATAACTTTATGGATAGCAGTACACAAAAAAGATCGTACTTCGGACGGACGTATATATACGTCAGGGCCAATTAGGACTTTAGCTGCGAGAAACGTTCATATACGCCGGTGTCACTTAAGAGGTTAAAGTCGTATTGTAGATTTAGCATTAAAGTATAGGATTATTGAATTCGATACATCGTTATTCCATGGGGGGAAGGCGATGAAAATCGTGAATGCATATTGGGTCTCAAATATAGAAAGGTTTAGAAGCACAGTTATAAGGATTAAAAATAGCACAAAAAGGGCTGTCAGGGTAAAAACTACCTGGTAAATTAATTATTGGTAAGAGTGGTTTATCTTCATAGAATTTCACCTTGAAGAAAAAAGAAATCAATTTCTAGAAATTCCTCAAAATTATCCATAAATTCCGTGTTCCTTTTTTCTTATTGATTTCATATATTTAAGGGTATTTTCTTCTTTCATAATGAAAATCCAAAATGACAAGCTTTCATAATCCTATTACTAGTTTAGAATATTAAATTTATCTTGACAAATAATGGGAAAGAGCTTATGCAAAATAGGAATTGTATTTTTTTTAAAACTTTATTTGTTTCTTTAAGATTTATTTTTTTCTTTATCTTATCAAAATGGGGACATACATTAAATTTTCAAACTTTTATTGGTAATTTAATATTTTTTCCTCTTAAAATTTAATATTGTTATCTTGATTGAAGATTTTTTAAAAAGTTTCGTTATACATGCCTTAATTGTACTTGTAGTGTTTTTTTACTTCCCATAATAATAATTAGCAATTATAGTATTTTCAAAGTACTTTCCATGAAAATTATTACAAGCGCATGGATCTTGGGAATAATATTTAAGGTATTATATGTGATTTCACGAGCTTTTCAAGTTTTTATCTTCTAAAGTTTATAAATGAAAATTCGAAAATGAATTTATCCGATGCAATAATTTTTAAACGATATGCTTTGAGAGAATCGTAAGAGTTTGTAAAGGCCATTAACAGAATTATTTTTGATAAAATTCAGGACATTATGTGATAAATATTTCAACTAGACTTTTTTTATTGAGAAAATTTTAATACAAAAGAAAAGATTCATAAGTTTATCTCAGTAGATATATGCAGGCTTTTTACTGTGTTACATGTTCTAAACTTTATATATATATATATATATATATATATATATATATATATATATATATATATATATATATATATATATATAAAGATTTTGTGCCTATAAAGTAATCGTGGATATGTTGTCTATGAGTGGATTGGATTTTCTGGAGTTATTGCTCGTTGTTTCACTTTATATTATTGTGATTGAAAAAATTTTTGCTAATAATGTTTTATTTGGGCCTTTTCAATGTACCTTCAACTTTTACATAACTATGAATTTGAAAAATAACAAGTTTTATGCAACTGGCAATTTGTTATACCAGGGTATGACATTACTCGGTGGTACAGTATAATGGTATCTGTACCATCGTCATCCATTTACCATTTTATGAGCCCTTATATATAGTTTTGGAATATATTTAGGTATGGCTTTAGATAGTTGTGGAGATGGGCACAAGGGTTCTGAGAGTTGGCATATAAAAAAATATAAATTTTTTAAAAAATACAAAAAAATGTAAATTGTTTTGGTAATCATAATTTTTTTGCTTACCCTTCTGTATCTAAACATTGTTGTGTTAGAATTTTTAAAACTCGAATTTTTTGGAACTCTAAATATAAGAATTTATCTCGTACAGCAAAACGAAATATTCATGTTTTCGATTGTATAGATAAAAATCAAAGAGATAAGGATTTTAGTAACATATTGGAAACTAGGTTTTTCAGAGATATTCATGTTTTAAAACTAAAATTTAGATCTTGCACTGATAAAAGATGCAAGGCGTGTGGAATGATGAGTGGGGAACAGTTGAATATGGAGGCAGGTTATATATTTTGTAAGATTTTTAACTGTGTTTACAAAATGACATGCAACATATGTAAATTCGCTTACATAGGTCAGACTTCAAACACTATCAATATTAGATTAAATCAACATAGGTCTGATACAAGGAAATTTGATTACAACAAAAACCAGGCTAAGATTGAGATAGGACACTTTCATAAACATGGATTCAATAACATAACTGTACATAGAATAGTGCCAAATATTAAACAAAGATTATGGTTCGAAAACTTTTTTATAGGTTCATTTAGATCATATTATCCTTATGAATGGAATATGGAATGTTATATGGAAATGTTTAATATTATATGGAATGAATGTTTTATGGAAATGAATGAAATATGGTTTGAATGTTATATGGAAAGGTGAAAGTGTCTTATTAGCTTTTAAACAAAATTCTGAGGATTCATTATGTATTCCGAATTTTGATAAATCTATTGATAATAGTAATAATATTCGTTGAGCGAGAATTTCAGGAGCTAAACGTAGAAAAAGAGTTACTAGAGACATGTCAACCCTAAAAAATTCTATGTTATAATTAGCTGTTAAATTTGATGATAACTACAACACGGGCTTAATTAAATCATTTATGTTTGGCATGAATAAAACTGAAATTAAAATTATGACAGATATTTTAAGCAGATATAAATTTCAGGATTCTCATGGTATGCATATGATTCGAGACCTTAATAACTATTTAGTACAAAAAATGAATATTAAATTAGATGCAAGTGAAAATTACTCTACAGAATATTGTACATTATTATATATATTTATGAATAAATCCTATAACAAAATTAATTTTTCAAGTATATTTCAAAAATATCAATCCTTTTTTCCTATTAAAAATATTATTATTAAAAAGGCTTTCAAATACAACAAGAAACTTGGTAGATTTATATTTAATTATAATCAAATCTCGGAGTTCCTAAGTTCAGAATCATGCAAATGCAATCTATATCGAGACTATATTGATGATTATCAACAGCACGTTATCACAGGAGACCTTAGCATCGTGAAAGATGATTTGTTAAGAAATTTTATGGAAAAGGTACCGGTTTTAGACTTATGATCACAAAAAATAAATCTAACATTATGAAACAAATCATAAAAGATTTAGATAAATTCTACCATAAAATTGCAATTAAATACGGAATGCCGATGGAAGCATTCAATCAATTTAGATCTTATGTAGCAACAGAAATTCGGGAATTAGATTTCACTGTTGAAAATGAAATTATGTATAAAGACCTTAAATCATCAATAGAAAATATCTAAAATGACTTCGTGATTACATATGTTGATAAGGTCTCTGCTAATTATGCCATAATTTGTAAATACTTTTACAGTAATTTATTATGTAACCACATTTTAAATAATAATTCCTTTCAAAAATCAATTCACAATAATAGAGAAGATGATAATCGTCTTTTAGCTTTGAACAAAAGACTGAATATTCATCTAAATAATATTAAATATCCAAGTATTTTTTTAACACCAAAATTTCATAAAAGCCCTATAAAATTCCGTAGTATCACTAATGGATACAATACATATATCACGAAGTCTGGGAAGATCTTACAATCTCTTCTTCAAAATCTAATTGATAATTTACAAAACACGGCAATAATTAAAAATAGCTTAGAGATTGCTAGAGTTACTAAGGATATGTTAATTTTTTCCATGCATGGCTTTGATTTCGAGGACCTTTTTAATTCTATAGATATTGACGATATGATTAAGGTTCTACAGTTAATTTATGATAAATATGAATTATATACTTCAATGAAAAAGAAAAATTTGATATTCTTGTTAACCTCGTATTAAAAGAAAATTTCATTGCATTTTTGATCAGAATCTTTAAAAACAGATCATATGATTACCTCAGGGTGGTCCAGCTAGTAATTGTTTAGCGAACCTATATTTACATTTTTTGAAATAGATCATGTTGTAAATGATTCTTACTTAATTTATCGTTATATAGATGATATAATAATTTTTGGTAAAAATAGTGAATACAAACCAAATATTACGTTCTACCCTGATTATCTCAAGCTCCTTAAAACTAACTTCAACTCTAATATGGGGGAATTCTTGGATTTAGACTTGCATCTTATTAACAATAATGTAGTCAGTAACATTTTTGACAAAAGAGATTCGTTTAAGTTCCATATAATTAAAATTCCTGTATGGAATAGTAATTTTCATATATCAATTTACAGAAATATCATTTTGAATTTTTATTTAGAAATGATAACTTAACTACCCACAAAATAGATAAATACAATAATATAAAACAATTTTTTTCAATGTTGTTTAGATCATGTGAATACCCTTTTAATTTCTTAAGAACTTATATTCATCACAAATACATTAACCGTCTTGCTACTTCAATTCCAAAAACCACCACACAATAATAGGATTTCAAAGTCAGCATGTTAGTGGTCTTGCTGTGAAGATTATATCATAACACTCATATCACAGTTTACATTTTTTCCACAAACATCTTGAACATCTTACACATTGTTGACAACCAGACAAATTAGAGCTTAGCAAATTTACATTTTTGACAATCAACCAATTCAAATTCTACCGTATTTGATTGTCGTCTTTTTTATACCTGTCTTTGCTGGCTGGTTTAAAAGTCAGCTCAAAAGATGTGTTTATGTATTTTCGAATTTTTTAACTTGGTGAATAATCGATTTTCATTAATGTCAAGACGCTTGATTCTCCTCGTAAAAGCTCCGTGAGTAAAGAAATTTTGTTAAATTATTTCTTGAAAGATACTTTTCTTATGTAATTGTTTTAGCATTTTTCTACTTTTCTTACGTAATTATTTTGTGATTTTTTCTGCATTAAGAGTTTGGGAGAGTTTGTTACATAATAGTAATGAGTGGTTTTTTCATACTCTCTGAGTTATCAAACTCTGAAGTTTTGTTTATTTTATTTTATTTGGTTTTCCTACCGAGTTGCAAAGGGGAAGGTTGGCGCCTTCAAACTAGTTTAACCCCACTTATTCGGTCCTAAGTCCGAAATTGCTTTCTGACTCGCTAGGTTCTTCTTTTTTGTAGTTTCTTTTTTATTTCTCTATAATTTTGTTTTTCATGTTCAGGTTTTATATTTTTATTATGCTATTTCTTGTTATGTTATTTCTTGTTATTTCTTATTATGCTGTTTCTTGTTCTATTATTTCTTATTTTTTGTTATATAATACATATTTCTTTTATATATATATATATATATATATATATATATATATATATAATGTTATATGAAATGATATTATAATTTCAAGTGTACTTAACAGAAAAAAATATTGTAAATCACTATTCTTATAGTGTTTTTAACGCATGAATCTAAATTTGAATTAATATTTGTTAAACCTGACATAATATTTTACGTAAATCTGTTTATTTCTATTTTCGACTTACATAGAAATATAATAATTATATACCTACTAGCTGGTATATCCGTTCTTTGCACGGGTGAACTGAAAAAATTAAACAACACAGATTGAAAAAAAAGAAGTTTTTAAAGAGTTAATTTTATGTGAATTGAAAATTAAACAAAAAAAGCTTTTTGCATATCTCAGCTAAACAAAAAAAGAAAGAAAAAAAACACCTTTGTTAAATTTTAACTATGTAGATCTAATAGCCGAAAAAAAGGATTTTTTAAATTTATAACTCCCCGTAACACTCTTGAGGGTCGATTTTTGAAAATACCTCCCTAAGCTGATCTCTGCTCAGCAAAAATAACACATTGATAAAAGTTTTGCATAATGAACACTTAAAGTAGTGTAAATAATTTATATCTGAAAGTGTAATACATTAATATTACTTTCTGTTATTTTAAAATTGTAATATTCGCAAGCAACGCCGTTTCTTAAATTATAATGGCGATTGAATGAAAAACATAGCGAAATGTTAACGATAGAGTCAAGTTGGCAAATGCCTAGCTACTTTCGTAGCTCGAGCTTTATTAGAGATTTGTAAGACCCACCGTGTAGGGGAAAAATGCACGTTAATACTTTATCCAACCGCATTATGATTTACTGCAGTTTTTTTCATACAATATTTTTTTTTGGATCACTACATGTACAAATTAAGGGATATACATAAACAAAATACTCCACTTTGGAAAATTTAATCCGTTAGAGCTAATAAATTAATTAAAGGTATTCCACTGTAAAATTAATTATGTACACCGTTCACTTAAAATAAGTAGTCAAATCATTTTCCAAGGTCTTCATTAACAGACAAAACCATAAGACACTTAAATTTTGATATTAACTATTTTTTTGCGACAAAAATAATAATGTTTGCAATCCGCTGAAAACGCAATATCTGCTACAAAACTGTTCGCCTTCCCCACTAAACTACTCATCATAGAAACCATGCTGCCATATATCTTGGAAGAGTGGATTTCAAAGAATATTACAGCTAAGTATTGATAGAATATTCCTGCTAAGTTGGTGTGGTGTGGTAGTTAGGAGAAGGGGGTGCCAGCTCAAGTGTCGTTCCCGTCACTTGATCATTGTTCAAAATTACGTGTTCCGTCTCCAAAAGCCCTCGTGTAGCTGAACAGTGCGACGTTAATATTCACTCACTCACTCACTGCAAAAAATACAGTGCAGTGGTTATAATTAGTTTTATACTTAAAAATGCAATATCTGCATATTCAATTAAAATTACAGCGTTATAATTAACTACTAACCACAAAAAAATTATGAAAGTTTGTCCAAATGATGTAGTGTGGAAAGAGAAAGTTTATTTACTTTAAGTACCAGAAGCGATAAAAGAGTAGTTCTTACTACCAAATGTGCATAGTAAAATCATAAAAAAAACATTAAAATAAAGAGAGATTTATAACAACCTCTCCCTTCAAAACTTAGTTTTATTCTGAAATAAAAAAATAGATATTATTCTGATCACAGGAATTAATTAGAAGCGAGCCCCTTGCGTAGCCAAAACAAAAAGAATTTTTCAGAAACAAAAGATAGATATATGCTGACGTGGGCTTTTTTGCTTGCAGATGGCAGAATTTTTTCCTTCTTACTTGACAAATATCGTTATATTTTGGACACTTTTTACAAATTTTTATAAATTATAGCCTATGGTATAAATTATAGCCTATGTGTTATGCTGATGTATAAGGTATATTACTGTAAAGTTTCATTAAAATCCATTCAGCTGTTTTTGCGTGAAAGATCCACAAAGATTTTCACAAACTTACAAATTTATAATATATATTAGATGTGAACAACTCGCGAACATTAGAAAGTTTCGAATTGTAATTTGTGCTATGTGCTGCCATCTATAGTATGTAACAAGAAACAAAAATAAGGTGGAAAAAATAAATATTTGCTCTGTAATACAAGCAAAACATACATAAATCAATATATGAATTTAACTCAATGTAACAAAAAATATTTTTTAGCCCATATGCCTACCATTTTCGTTGAAATATTCATTTAAGTTCAAAAACTATAGCTCATAATTAATTGATTTAAATTAATACTTTTTTGTAAATTGTACTTTAAAAAAAAGTAAATAATAAATAAATGATTTTTTGAAAGATATTGTATTATAATAAATAAATTATTGAAATCAAGTTTTCTACAATTAATATTGTTTATCACAAAAATTTCGAATCAAAAAACTCCATCCTAAAGAATGGTGATGAAATATGGTAAAACCTTTTCATATATATATCTCACTTATTTTAAATATATCTTCTAAAAACAATTGATAAAAGCTTAAAAACAGCTTCAGTATTTCTAAAATAAGTATTTAATGCGTGATTAAATTTCCTTTCTTAGAAAAACATTGAATTTTTTTTAATTTATTTTTTAAATATTATTTATAAAATTCATGCTGTGTAAAAATAAAATGAAGCAATAAAAATAAACCTTCTTGTATGTTTTATTTTATTTTCCCTAATTTAACATTTTCTCCTTCGTTTTAATAATTTGTTGTTGTTGTTAATTGAAAAGTTACGGAAGTTATAAATTTAAGAAGTTTTAACAATGGAAAAACAGTACAAGGTTTTGTAAAATGAGGAAGAAGAAAATGAAAAAGCTAAGCTTCTATAAGAGCTCTATAAAAGTTTGTGTTTATATGCTTTAGAAATTTAATAATAGCCGCAAAGTAAGAATGAGAGAAAAGTACCAAGTTTCTACAAAATTTAAACTATCATCAAGGTTTTGCACATAACTACATCATCTCGATAAACATCATTAGCCGGTTTCAAAATAAATAATTTCTATCACATAGGATTTGTTCACGATTAAGTTCTTTTCATGAAATCGTTACATAATTTTCTTATCAAACAAGTGGATCGCAACAGCCATTGAATAAATGGTTAACTTACATGTGAATTGGATAATTATAGAAATAATATTTTTAATAAGCTTCAACTTATTCTAGATAAAAATGCACTGTTGAGAAAGGTGATTTCATAAAGTTTATCGCAGTTCTGAAACTCCTGAATTAGTACATTTCCCTCCGATTTGTACGGTACTGCTTTACAAGATTTAAAATATATATTTTTTAAAAAATAACTGAACACACACACACACACACAGTTATTTTTAATTCTATTCCCTTGTTAACATTTGCTTTTATATTTCTGGTAACATTTTTTTATTCTGAAAATTCTCCATTTCGCATATGTACTAATAAACTTCCTGTTCATGTGATCGTGTGCAGAAAAGTTTTCACAGAAAAAGATAAACTTCACTGTGTTTTGCTATTCGGAGTTTATTAAAGCTTAGTTATTCGGAGTTTATTAAAGCTTAGTTATTCGGAGTTTATTAAAGCTTAGTTATTCGGAGTTTATTAAAGCTTAGTTATTCGGAATTTATTAAAGCTGGTTGGTGCAGCGATTCTCAAACTGTGGGGCGCACCTCCTAGGGGGCGTGATAACTCTAAAAGGGGGCGCGAGAATATTAAAAAGTCGAAAACAAAAGATTATTTAAAAAAAAATTATTAATTAAAGTAAACAAACAAAATACATTTTGGCATAATAAAGAAATAAAATACACATTTATACTAATATAATACACTTATAAATGTATCAGTACCTTACAATGTATTTTAAAAGTAATTGAACAATATTAAGCTAAGAGAACGTTCAATAATTACCAGTACTCCATGGGCTAGTCATATATACAACTATATACAAAAATTAACACTTATCTTGATAATTTGTGAGGTGTATAAAATGAATCCTTTAACTGCCGAGATTAAAAGTTATACGGTTCACTCCCCAATGTCACTGTTTTTTCATGTAGACGCGCGTATGAGATGTATTGCAGGAAGGGGGGAATAAAAGAGAAATAAAGAAGCAAATCCTCTGAAATGCGTAAATCCTTCGCAAACACTGTCAAGTTAATTTTATTGCATTACAAAGCTTTTGTAATAATTCTATGGATAGAAGTTCACATAAAAGATCGTACTTTGGAAAGACGTATATATACGTCCGGACCAATCAATGCATTGTCTGACCAAGACGTTTATATACGTTAAGACTTAAGAGGTTAAGAGGACTTAAAAGGTTGAAGTCGTATTGTAGCTTTAGCATCAAAACATAGCATTACTGAATTCAATACATTGTTATTGTATGGAGAAAGGGGGGCGCGATGGAAATTATGACTGAAAATTGGGTCGCAAGAATCGAAAGTTTGAGAAGCACTGGGCTAAGGGATAATCTTCTGGTCTCGAATCCACTTAGAAATCAACTTCATTGGCACTATTAGACCGACTCATAGAACTCTTAGAACACTCTTAGACTCCTCTCCTAGAACTTCACCTATCGCTTCTAGCACTCCACGCGAATCCTATACAATTCCTAATCTTCATAACCGCGTTCTCTTCTTGAGTTGGTTGGAAGGAATTGTCATTTTGGCCCCTAAGATATCCCAAGAGGATTATTAATAGAAGTGCCGATAAAGCCCCGTCACAAGGTTTCTTAGTGGTTTCCGGACACATACCGTGAATGAATTGTTCCTCTCTCTTGCCACCTAGAGGTGTGGGAGGAAGGGAAAAATCATTAGCCATATTCAAAAGCAATCTATCTATTAATCAAACAATTTACCGACTCAATTCAAGTCATTTCAAATAGAAGAGATGTCCTCAATTTTAAGCAATATGTGGATTAGCAGCAATATGCCCGATTTAGGAGAAAACTATTAATATTGACCCTCTTATTACAGGATCACACAGACACAAATCTACGATCCCACTTAGCTTAAAACTAATTCAACTTTAGTGACCAATCGTCACTTTAATTCTTTCACCTTTCAAATATTTGAAATACTCTATAAAATGTCATAATACCTGATCGACAGCAATTTATCTTATCTCCTTCTCACTTTACTAGCTTGAAGACTTAGACTATATGTAGCAAACTTAATTAGAATATCAAAGTTTCTTCTTCAAAGGGTTGGCTGTGAATAAACCCGAATTGATAGCCCAAAGATTTCTTAACATGATTAAATGAAAGTTCATGGATAGATCATTCACAATATTTTTAGGCCCCAAAAATGAAAGATATCAAATTTTCTGAATCATACTAATACTGCCTTTTGTTGTTGTACTGTTGTTGATGGAATTAAATAATACAGATAAATTTAAATAATTTAAAATTCAAAATTTACAAATTTCTCATGCAGCACAATAAAAGGGGAGAATATATATGAAATAAATTAAATACCTTAAAATTTGTTTGTCCATTGTGACAAGAAGATATAACTTAATGCTTAGAAAGGGCAAGGTAAAGTTTTACAAATAATTGAGACTATGTGCAATTTATAATGTCGTATTGCGTTCTACAATTCTCTCTTCAACTCACATTTTCCTTTTACAGCTAAATAAAAGTCAATGAATAAAATGACATATGCAATGCTATTCTTTTCAACAGATGTGTTGAACATCCGAAAGGATTCTCATACAAAACAGAAAATCAAAAAAGATATGTTTCGAAAACCCATTAAAAACGCAACTTAACTAAAATACATAAACCTTCTCTGTCATTTTACACCAATAACATCAAAACAGCATCAAAATACACTAATCCAAAATATCCTCTTGCCTATTTTTTAAGGGCACTCGAAACTGTGATTGAAGATTTACTGAAGCAACTCCACCAACAAGAGCATTAAAAGAAGTCGAATTACTTCTCCAATTTCCCCGTCCATTTACAGAGAGCGGTAAAAATCAAGAAGCTTGCACTATTGAAGGAGCATTTTCTTTAAGACAAAAGGAGATAAAGTATTATGTTCCTGTGCGGAAAGACGTAAATACCTCACTTGGACATGTTCTAAGAAAAAGGACCCATGTCACAAGTTTCTTCCGCCTAATATTTAATTCGAAGGATTTGTTCTTTTTAAGACGTATTTATAAGAAGGCGAGAGTAGCTGGAAAACAAACAGTACGGGAGACTACTGTCTCTCGTCAATGTGTAACTTGATTAAATAAGCTTTTAGAGTTGCTCTCGTTTTTATCATTATTTTTTTATTTTATCACTCCATAAACTTTAAAAACGATCGATGGTTTTATTACAGGTTTTCCTTATGTTTGAAACTCAAATCAATTTTAAGTTCTCAGATCTCCATCTCTGTAATGAAAAACCAGACTGTGTTAAGAAAATTATGTCTAATATAAGATTCGCAATTGGCTGGATGGGCAAGCTATTTTCTTTTCCATTTAACCAGACTGAGCCACAGCAACGCGTGGTAGGGTATAGTTAGTATTAGATATAAGTCCAATGTGCAGATAAATGAGCTGCTGGCGCAGTTTAGTATGTGATTCGTTTTTCTTTTTTGACAAAGGCTGAAACTGGATGCTACACCTTGGTTAAATACTGAGATTAAGCAAAGAGCAATGTATAGTGGATATTTTCGTTTGGAAAACAGAAATATTAAACATCAAGAGCTATGAGACAAAAATAACTTATTTATAGCATAATTAAATATTTTACTACCGTGCAACACGCCCTCAGTCAACTTGACAGTCTAATTGGTAGCAGTTGCGAATTCGTGATCAGCGAATTGAGGTGCTTCTTTGTGTCCAGAATCCATTAAAGTCACTATGTGTAGAAAACTGGGGCTCTTACCGCACATTAAGTAGAATTAAGCTCAAGAAATTAAAAGACAAGGAGGTAATTGCTTTAGTGAATTTTCCACGTTTGACCATGGCTTAGAATTAAGTGATGTGGCACTAACACGCGAGTAGCTTAAAAAGTGAGGTAAATTCAAACCAGCAACATGCTTGCATGTCTCAATATAATAAATATGTCATGTATCGTAGCTAGTTTTTACCACGTTAAAATTTAGTTTTGGGCATATTATTTTCATCATTGTTTTTCATGTTCGAAAAACCAAAGGAAAAATATTTTACAAGATTTTAAACTGGGTGGCCTTACTATCGACAAAAGCGATAACGTTAGTAATATTGTAAGCGAAGAACAATTTCAGTGATTCTTTAATTTTATGTAAAGTTAAGTAAACGCTTATGAACTGTTAGTAATACTTTTTACATAAATGTCTGCTACGTTTCAATTAACTGTAGTTCATATTTGAAAAAAAAGTTTTTAAAAAATATAGTATTTTCACATATTAGAATCACCACAGCAAAATTGGAGCCCCGTAAATCGCACCTTGATATCAAACAAAAAAGATTCTAACGAGTTGTTACTAATGCCACCTGTCTGACGATGTCAGATCGAGTCCCACGAAATTCATCATGGCTAAGGGTTAAGTGACGCCTGTTTTATGCGTAACTTTGAGCACAGAATGATTTAGCTCGTGTTCACCCCATTTTTGAGGGAGAATACCCTGGAGGGGATCAGGGGCCTCCCAACTCTCTTCCCCTTCCACCAATCTTACGGCAGGACTTGCGGCTTGACTTGCTATTATTAACCCTGCCACAAAGGCACTATACATTTACAAACATCCCTGCCTTTTCCGGAATTCGAATCCAGGTCCTACGGCACAGAAGTCAGCGTCGATGGCCAATATATTGGATGGGTGACAGATTCTAAAGTATTTTATATGGAAAAAAATACCAATCAGTCAGGTTTTGGTGTAAATGGTGAGATTCACGTATTGCCAATTTGGCTGTGGTGAAGCTAATAAGTAAGTTCCCAAAAACATTAAATAAATATAAGCTAAACTCTAGAAAATATTTTAAAGTATTTTTAATAATTTGGAAGTTTAAAAGAAAGTCTTAGGTACTTACGTATTATCGAAACAATAGTCAATTCTTTTTATAATCAGCCAAGTTGGCAACCTCGATTTTCTATGTGTCGTACGCGCTGAATTGCCAACCATGTGCTTTCCATGTAATGTCGCCAATAAGTTGCGATAATACATAAGTACCAAATTTTATAACAGCAAACAAGGTTTTATTCTTTCAAAACAAATTGTATCTATTATTTATTTTAAACAGTATATTAATAGCATTATCTTAAAATATTACAATCAGTTGCTTGAATTTTTATTGTCTTTTCCTGCATGCTACAGAAATCTGATGTTATTTTAAATGTATACAAATTTATAGGAGCACCTGAGTTTAATTAAATATGAGAACCTTGGGATTAAAGTATTTTTCTTCTTTTTAATACGAAGTGATGCTAAAATTTTATAAAGAATTTAATTGTTTTTCTGTCGAAAAGAGTTTTAAGTTCTGAAAAAAGTTTTCATTATTGCAACCTGAATTTCAGTTTTCTGGATTGCTATTTTTCATGGAATATTAGACTGTAGTAAGTAAACGGTAATAAGTAAAAAGTCGTTGTGTAAATTTTAAAAAGTTATTCACTTTAGCCAAGAAAAAAAATCATACGAGTAGTTTATTCTGAATTTTTAGTGAAGTTATCTTCAAGATATAAATTATCTTTAAAGATTAAATACAACTATTTTTTTAAATAAAGTTTTGAAATATTAAAAAGTACAATTGCTTTTATACATAAGAATTATTCCGAAATAAAAAAAACCATAGACAAAATATAAGAAAGTTTGCATAGCAAAATTTTTCCAACAACGTATGAAATATCATTAATAACTGAATATAAAAATGCCTTATACGGTTTTGGTGAATGCGTATTTATTTAAAATTCTAAAAAAACTTTTGTTATTAAATATCATTAAACAAAACATACAAGCAAATATATATTTTTTTAAGGGAAAAAAAGGTTTAAAGGCAGGTAAGGTAGGTAAAGGTAGGTTTAAAGGTACCTAAAAGTAAAAACAAATGTTTAATTCTAAGCCCAATATAGAATTTAATGTGTTCTTTTTGTCATATTCCACGGTACTAATTTTTTCTATTTATCAATCAATTTCTTATAACTAATCAAAGTTATCACGTATGTTTATTTCTACCAAATCAATGTTTGACTTCTTTTAAGTTGTCGACGCATCATCACAGCCTAAGGAATATATTTTAATGCTTAAAGGGAAAGACAGTAGAAAACAGTTACTAAAGTCACATCTTCGCTTACTGGTGCCAAAAAAAGAAAAGAACTAACTCTCTTTGAAGAAATTAACTTTTTTTTCCCTCAGTGGCTTTAGTTTCGATACTTAGAAAGCTCTTGCGTTTCTAAAATGGAACAGTTCTTACTTTTAATGCTAAGAGGATTTGGTAAATCTCTTTCCTACGGAACTGATAAAATCTTATTGTTGGACCATAAGTTTGAGTGAAAGTCTGTAATCCTTATTAGAGCAAAATTTGGAATTTTTTAAGGCAAAAACTTTCAGATTTTTTTCGTTTGATGCTGAAAATCCTTTATTCGCAGAAATTGCTTTAAGAGAATTATGATAACTTGAGAATTTTTTCATTGGGAGCTCTGTTGGAAATATATTCAGTAAAAGTTTGAAATAGATTTTAAATCAGTGAAGCATCGTTGCAACTTTTAATAAAGAAACAGGGACTTCTAAAAATTTAGTAAATATTTTAAATGATTCAATTTTGTCTTTTTTAAGTTTATTTATGCATAAAAATTTGAAGAATATAATTTTTTTTAACTATTCCGGGATTTTTATCAAGCGACTAGTGTGGCCCAGTGGCCGAATGGTAGCGTATCGTGCATCCGCACCACAGGTTCGAGGTTCTGTCTTCGGGGGGCAAGGTCAACTCAGCATTTCACATTTCCTGCAGTGAGTCGATAAATGAATTCCAAACTTGCTTGGGAAGTTAACCCTTTATCGACCGACGGTACTTATAAGTACCACTCACTTAAAAATTACATAAAATAACCATTTTTACAAATATTCTGACGATACTTACAGGAATACTCTTTGAAATCCACTTTTCCAAGGTATATGACAGTATGGGGGTTCTATGATGAGTATTTTAGCAGGGAAGGTGAATAGTTTCATAGCAGTAATTGCGTTTTCAGCAGACGGTGTTTTCAGTGGATTGCGAAGATTATCATTTTTGTCCCGGAAAAATAGGTAATGTCAAAATTTAAGTGTTTTATTTTTTGTTTGTTAATTAAGACCTTATAAAACGATTTTACTATTTATTTTAAGTGAACAGTGTATATAATTAATTTTACAGTTGAGTATGTTTAATTAGTTTATTAGCTCTAACGAATTAAATTTCCCAAAGTTGAGTATTTTTTTGTTTGTTTATGTACATACCTTAATTTTCAACGTAGGGAACCATAAAAAAAATATTGCATGAAAAAACTACAATAAATCCTAATGCGGTCGATAAAGGGTTAAACATTGGGGGTATCACTTCAGACTGATCACCTGATCGGGACATCTGCTCATGCGCCTCAGCGCTCAATGGTCAGGTATATTGATATGGGTACAGTAGGCCCTGGCCCTTATGGCCTGTTGCGTCTCTAAGTCTTAGTTTTTGAGTAATGTTATTTATTTTGAAATAAATTTACTCGCTTTAACATTTTTTTATTTCTAATGGGCTGCGGATTGGTGTTTTACCATTGCAGACTCAGTACATTCCTCGGGTGAGTTTTTTGGCTTTTATGGGTACATTCCTCGGAAGCTGGTATCTCTTTTTAGTGCGGCACCATACAGGCGGATACCAATTCCCGAAGGTAATTTTGACGCCCCGTTTCCTTCGTAGAGGGAGGCACCTGAGCTCTGACGATACGAACCTTTACTAAGATTTAATTTTTCCTAGAGCTCCCAGGCCAAATAGATACTATGGATCTTTGACATGCCGTATAATCATAAGACATTGCCGCTGTCGATTTTCTGTATTAATGAAAATCCTGCAACTTGGGCCGGGATCAATCCCGCAACCTTGGGTGCAGAAGGTCAGGTACAAACCAATCACGCTACGCAGCCGACAAACTAAATTCAAGCTCTTTTAACATAAAGTTCAAGAAAATAAACGTAAGTATTGCATTGATTTTTTGGTTGGATCCTAGTTGGGCACACTGCTTGGCGACAAATTTTTTGGCACCAACATCGTCATCCCCCCCCGATTTTCTTCGTTTTCGTCCATGATGTCATTCTTTGAAATACAGATTTTGGGCGCCATTTGGCGAAAAAAATGGCTCCAAAAACAGCAGTGTGTCCAGCTAGGATTTTACCGATTTTTTATTCAACCTCTTCCAGATTCTTTTATTTTTTCTGGATTATGGATAAGAAAAAAATCAATTTTTTATGCATGTTTTTAAAAATGCATATCTTTTTAAACATAATAGCCCAATTCGCATACACAATTTCCTAAAAATAATGTAAATAAATCAGTTCAAATAAATAAGTAATTTACCTGTAAAGTTAGGTTTTTGTATAGCAGAAATCATTACACTTTGGAGTCCATTCAAACTAAATATAAATATAAAGCTTAGAATGCACAGATTTTATTTTGAAAAACAATTTTTATTTACATCTTTTGCTTTTACATAAATAATTATGAAATTATTAATCAAAATTTGATCGTGTGTGAAAAATTTGATTGAGTGAGTGAATATTAACGTCACACTGTTCAGCTACTCGAGGGCTTTTGGCGACGGACTTCGTAATTTTAAGCCTTGGTCAAGTGACGAGGACGACACTTGAACTGGCACCCCCTTCTCCTAAAAAAATTAACTACGTCAACTAACCCCTTTCAGGTATTTTTAATTTTTGGATTATGGATTAAAAAATGTAACTTCTTATGTATATTTTCAAACCTACATATCTTTTTAAACATAATATCACCATTCGCTTACAAAATTTCCTACAAATGAATGTAAAAAAAATGTACTTAAAAAAATGAATAATTTACCTATAAAGCTGGCTTTCTGTATGGCAGAAAGCATTAGGTTTTGGAATAAATTCATATTAACTATAAATATAAATCTTAGAATATCTAACTTTTATTTTGTATTACTAATTTCATTTACATTTTTTGTATTTACATAAATGACTATGAAATTAATCAAAATTTGATCGTGTATGATAAATTCGAAAACACCGTGCTGCAACATAACCCAACATTACAATCTAGACAATAGATTCCAGTTTCTTTTCTTCCTTTCTTCCTTTTACTGTCTCTCTTTGAGGAACAAATAATACACTGTCGTGTTGGATTAGTTTTCTTCTCTTATGGGGAATATAGTCAACCAAGTGTTTTTCAAACAAGCGTGAAGGGTCATGCTCAGAAGAATAATGCCCTCTTCTTGAAAAAATTTCTAACGAGTGGTACTATTCTGTTATACGAAAACACATAAAAAGTACATGTGAAATAATACGGGAAATACCGATTGCACAGCGTAAATTTTCGCACTTCTCCAGGATGGTAAGTTTCGCGTGCCCGAGCCTGCTCGACTAAACCCGAGAGATGGTTAAAAATTATTGCTCAAATCAAGGAAACAAATACTAAAAAAAGATATTGTAAAGACTATAAAAATAAAAATAAAAAAAATTGAAAATTGTAAAAATATAAATATTGTTGTATGAAAATAAAAAATTCATTTCAAAATATTTGATATCACAGTAATTTTAAAAAATTCATTGATTTTCAATTTGTTAGCAGAGTTGTGAATTACCTGCCGTGAAAAAAAATCTAGAACATATATAAAGTATACTACATCCTTTGAATAAAATTCCCCCAAAAAAAACATTATAAGCAGCCGAAACACAAGGATGTGTAAAAGATATCCATGGACTTGAGTGTGAGTGTTTATTGACGTCGCGCGAGACCTATTGCCGACATATCTGATTATTTTAAACCATGATCAAGTGACGAAGACGAAACCTAAACTGTTGCCTCTTTCACCTAGCTTCCACGTTAATGTGAAGACTGAGACATTGCAGCAATGTAACTCCCATCAGCCTCTTTACCCGGGGGATTTCAGTAGCACTAGAGCTTGCACAAAGGACACGTGAGCTATTGCCGATGTACCTCGTTATTTTGAACCATGATCAAGTGGCGAAAATGACACCTAAACTGTTGCCTCTTTCACCTAGCTTCCACGTTAATGGGAAGACTGAGACATTGCAGAAATGTAACTCCCGTCAGCCTCTTTACCCGGTGGGATTTCAGTGGCACTAGAGCTTGCACAAAGGACACGTGAGTTATTGCCGATGTACCTCGTTATTTTGAACCATGATCAAGTGGCGAAGATGACACCTAAACTGTTGCCTCTTTCCCCTAGCTTCCACGTTAATGGGAAGACTGAGACATTGCAGAAATGTAACTCCCGTCAGCCTCTTTACCCGGTGGGATTTCAGTGGCACTAGAGCTTGCACAAAGGACACGTGAGTTATTGCCGATGTACCTCGTTATTTTGAACCATGATCATGTGACGAAGATGACACCTAAACTGTTGCCTCTTTCACCTAACTTCCACGTTAATGTGAAGACTGAGATATTGCAGAAATGTAACTCCCGTCAGCCTCTTTACCCGGTGGGATTTCAGTGGCACTAGAGCTTGAACTCATGACACGTCGGCCACGTTCTCGTGATTATAACCTCTAGACCAGGGGTGTCCAACACGCGGCCTGCCAGTACATAAGTTGCGGCTCGACTACTCTTTTTAAAGAAATTTTAACTATAAGGTTTTTAGTTTTTTTCATTTTTAAATTTATTTGAGGGGATATATATATATATATATATATATATATATATATATATGTTTTAAAATAAATCCTTTTTGATAATAGAAATGTCTTTTAGTTTAAAATAAATTTATATTTTATTAAACAGTTACATTTGATTTTACTAAAATAAATCACTTTTTTAATAAATACCGAATTGCGTTATGCATATCCTTTACTCTATGGATGGTACATGATTCTCTGTGTGTGTGCGACTTTCATTTCTCTCCCTCCTTTTCTGTTTGGAGGGCCTAAAAAGTGAGAGGCAGTCAGAGATGTTTTTTAAAGTTTAAAAAAAGTATTCATGATGGTTAAGATAAAGGGCAATGTATACTTATTCGTTTGCGAATGACAGCACAATCAAATTTCAACAATGAGTAACGAATGATCAATTCAAAAGGAACACCGTTATTTTCAAGAAAATGGCAACTGTAATATTTTAAACATTATTTGAACATTTCATCATTATATTATTTAAACATTATTATATTATCAATGCCTGAATACATGAAAAATAATGAAAACAATAATAATAATTCATTTTGTTTTAAATTTTCACTCCAATAAATGTTTTTTTATTTCCAAACCTGATATAAAGTTGCATATTTTTATGTGCGGCCCGTGAGATTATAACGTTTTTCCGAAGTGGCCCACAGGGTCATTTGGATTGGACACCCCTGCTTTAGACTACCACGGCCACTTCATTGACTTAAAAGATTTAGTTTAAAAGCCGTTATCATTTCCAGCTCCCTGAATTAAATTTCGACTCACACCCCTCCTTTAGACCTATGAATAAAAATTGCCTCAGAATTTTTAAAGTTCTTTTACAAGTAACTATTGATAATTTATGAAGAAGATTTTAGGTTAAGGCTACAGTGGACAGTAAAAAAAATTTTTTTTTTAATTTTTTACAAACATGCCCCAAATGTTTACTGGCTGTATGTAACTTAGAACTAAAACCATATAAAAAATTTGGTGAGAAAAAAATGATTAGTTTTTAAGAAATTTAAAATTAAAAAAAGATTTAATGAAAATTTCAAAATTTCAAAACGTTCCATGCGTTTTGATTTTTTTAAAATTTTATATTTTCACCTGATTTAACTTCTTTAAGCATTTCTTTACAAATTTATGCATACAATGTAATGTTTTATATGATAATTTACAAAATATGGGTAAACGCAAATTTTTATATAAAAATTTCAAGAATTTTAATGATTTCCTACATAAAAACTTTAATTTCTTCTTTCACCCTATCACTATTACTACAATGCATCCAAGAATTTATAAGTATACATTAGATGAATACTTTTGGAAAGTTTTGTTATAATTCGACAAAAATTGCAACGCATGGAACATTTTGAGTTTTGGTTTCGAGGCAAATTTTTGATTCTGAGAAAAACAGCTTTTTTTATTTTAAAGGAAATTAACTTGTTTTTTTTTAAAAAATTAAAGAAATAAATATGAATTTGAAATTTAAAAACACTAATATACAAATATAACATAAATGCAGAATATATATACATAAGGTTCTGCAATATGTATTGTAACAGTCACATTGACACGTGGTGTATACAGTGATAAAAATTGAAGTAAGCTAGAACTTTCTTATAATATCTGAAGTAAATTAGCAGAATGTATTTTATTTTTTTATCTCAACCAGATAGTATATTATGTATTTCATTAATCATAATGAGTAAAAATAAAGTATTTCAAAGGGATTAAAATACAAAAATTCAATGTTTTCGAGGAAGCTTTCATTTTTAGAAAAACAGCTATTTTTATTCTAAAAGAAAAAACTTAGTTTTTTTAAAAACAATTAAAGACATTCATATAAATTTGAAAAACACTAATATCATAAAGATATGATAAACATAGAATATATGTATAAGATTCTACAATATTTATTGTAACAATCACATTGACATGTAATATATATAGTGATAAAAATTGAAGTAAGCAAGAACATTCCAATAAAATCTAAAGTAAATTAACAGAATGTATTTCATTATTATTTCATCAACCAGATAATATATTACATATTCCATTAATCACAATGAGTAAAAATAAAGTATTTCAATACAATTAAATTACAAAAATTCAAAAAAATAACAAATCTAATTACACATAACAAGAAAACTGTTTGCTAAGTCTGATAAAAAAAAAATTTAAAAAGCACCGGCACTATAGGCTGCATTTGTATTTGTGGCATTTCTTTTCTTTCGTAGAAATATTCTGAGAAATGCGTCGTTTATCTTGTCTTTCTGCAATAGTCAAAGAAAAACTGTCATTTAGACATGAGTCCTCTTTCGCTTCAAGAGATTTCACACAGCCCAAATTGTGCTTTTCGATGGCATCTGTTACAGCTATTTCCAGCCTCCTTTTGGAGACGAATACCTCTTTTGGGCATTTTCGCCAAATGCAGCTATGCAGACTTTCATTCGAATTTTGCGTCTTGCCTGCTACGCATCTTTCAAGAATGGTGTCTGAAGCTAAACGTTGATAAACAGGCATAATTTTCTCCACTACTTGTGGTGACAAGTAAGTTCTCATGGAACTGTGTGACCCTGGGGTTTCATTTTCGGCTATAGCTCTTTTATAGTAACACCATGATGATTCCCCTTCAGGACACTTACCATGCATAGGCTTTTTGTCAGTTGACGAGCAATGCATCAGGCTGGCATATATAGCAGTTTTCATTTTATCGGTATCAGGGAAATTATCTTTTATTGCCTTTCTATAGTAATTTTGCAACTTTGTGATGTTTTTATCTGTAAGGCTTCCCTGCTTACGCCCACCAAGAGTCACTTTTTTCACCTTCCATTCTTTCACTTTGTTACGTAACGATGTGCCTAGCCTCTTTGAAATATGATTCAGGCACTCTTCCTTTTCGATTTTTATATCAGAACCATATATTTTATTGTCCGACAAAAATTGAAAAGTTTTTGAGTCACCATCACTCAGCATGGAAACGAATCTCATTTGGCAATCACTAATTGATCGCCTCCACATAATTAGTGCAGCGTGCATCTCCATGGCTCCAGAAGTTCAATCAAAATTTTTGTCACACTCATCCGCATGTCCTTTTTGCCATATGTGAAACTCCGCACTATCGACTCCCATATCTCGACCAGCAACTACACAATTATGACAGTATTTCGACAATACTTCAAAAAGTCAAGGACAAGTCCACTAAGGATATCGATGATTATTCCTAATCTTAGGTTAGATGTATGTCCTCGCTTTTGCCAAGTACCGTCATATGACACACTCACATCAATTATTTCCTGATTTTTTAGAGAAGCATCAACTTTTACGTGAGCTTCTCTAGCAGCTTGACGTGACATTTCGAACATTTTTCTCTTCACCTCTTTGTTTTTCACGGATAAGTTGTGCATGCATTTGGCAAAGGTTTTTCGGTCCATTGTTGGCATGTTGAGCACAGATGAAAACGTTTCCAAAGCAGCATGCCCTCTGCCTATGGATAGGAAGGCACTCACCAGTTTGCTGTTTATATCATGTGAGTTTTTGGCCACTTCTTGGAAACTTGAAAAAACACTTCCATAGCTTTCATGACATGATTCGCATAAAAGTTCCATCTTTGTAGAATACCCCATGGAATGGTGTTGTTTTATAACAAGGGTACAGTTTGTACAATATTTACAAGGAACTTTCTGCAATAATTCAGAAAACACAGCCTTGTGAGTGAAAATATAGCTTGCCTCAGGTTGGGAAGATGTACTAGGTTCAGACAATGTATCTCTCTGCAATACCATACTATTACTGTTTTTTTCATCAACAGTTTTAGAAAATTTCTGCCATCGCTTCTTGCTATTTTCAGCCAACATCTTTCTCCTTTTGGTAGGACGACCTTTAGGTTTTCTATATCGCAATGATATAAGATCCATTATAAAAATTTTAAATAACAAAGGCAATTTAAAATGAACTTTAGTTCTGAAAAGAACTTTTTGTTTTGGTAAAATCAATATAAAGTTTGAATAAAATTGAACGAAAAATGCAAACGCAAGTTCGAACGAATTGTAAACAAATAATGCCGCGATTTAGGTTTCAGATAGATACAGTTAAAACAAATTGTTGCCATCCAGACCTTGATAAATTAACATTTAAAAATAAAAATTAGAAAGGCTATGTCTGCAGTAAATAAAATTCGTACTGTCAAAGTACATGACAGCTTTGTCAGCATGACATCTGAATGTAAACAAAGGGGCGTGGTCATGGATGACTGAATCGGAACTACCCCATAACTCAGTAAAAAATGCATGAAACCCCAAATTTTTTTTGAGTTTGATAGAGAGGCTAATATAATATTAAAATAAGTCAAAAAAATTTTTTCGATATTTTAGTCAATTTTCCACATTTTAACTGTCCACTGTAGCCTTAAGTAAAAAAGAGAATGTGTGTGAAAGAGAGAAAAGTTTGATATTGAACGAGTGTTCTTCAAAGTGTTCTATAGACCTCTATGCTGAAAAAGGCACTTAGCGCATTTCGGCAACATAAAATAATTAACATTATAAAATATTAAGTACAAATATTTACTCTCACGCATTAATAAATTCGACTCTAGTATTTTATAATAACGAGATCATAAATATTTTATGATGTAACAAAAGTATATCATTTCTATGATTGAATCTTTTCTGATGCACTGCTTGACAATTTCTAAGAAACAACTGATTCATGTAAAATAAGGTTTTCACACACAAAAATAATTACTCACATTAAAAACAACTTAGAGAAATTCTAGTCTTTCATCCCGTAAGTATAAAGGAAAATGTACATACAAGCTGTTTATTCAATCGAAATTTCAAATAGTGAAGTACCAGCAAATAAAAGCAATTTACGTCTTTTAATGTTAACATTCAGTTAAAAATGTCATCTCTTATGCCAATTATTGGATGGAAAATATCTGTAAGTGGTTATCATTTGAATGAATGTGATCGTAGAAGCGTATCTCAGTGTCTAGAAGCAGAGAAAAATGTCCTTCAGGTAAAGCTACAGCAAGATGTGTGTCCAAAAGTGGGATTTTACAATTAAAAAGGGTCGTGGAAGGTTGAAATATACTAAGGAAGGGTGCTGATAGCTGTGAAAGTAATATTTGCTCCAATATAATGCATATATATCCTTAATAGTAAAAGAACTAACATACATGTAACTCCAAGTTAGATAGGTTCAGAGCTTGCAGTTACTCGTATATCTGTCGAGAATCAGCTCTCGGTGATTAGAACTCTAGCTAGCTAACAATCAAAAAATTCTATTAAAGGCATTCACGTACAACTATACCATCGTTGGAAAAAGTTACACTGGTGTAAAAAATATATTTTTTGAAATAATTAACATTTATCCACAGAAAGCCATTTTCTCCATCATATCCCGATTAACCATAAAAAAATGATTCTGGCCACCAACTGTAGTTCATCGAGAGGAAATTATATTGGTAAATATGTAACATGAGTTCGATCGTCCAGATGGTCACAAAGATGTCCGATTCTAATCATGTCAAATGTATTCAGATATAAAGACTGTTACAACACGGGGCATTATCCTTTTGGTAAACGAAATCACCCTCAGGAACCCTGTTGTTTTAAAAGACACCCAGGAACCCAGTTTGCAATGATGTTCACATACTGCCCAAAAGTCAGAAATTGTTCTGTGGGGATGGTGAGTCCTAATGGACCACATGAAAACAGCTCTCACTTCATATCATCACCCCCGCTATGTAACCAGTCAACTGTGAGCTCAGTTAAATGTGTCTCAAGACAAGATATTTTCTAACACAAGGTTGAAAACGCTTTAAGTAGGTACTTACATATTATAGCAACAATCGACAACTCTATGAACAGCTCGCCATGTTGGTAAGCCCGATTTCCCATGTGTTCGCATTCCCTGAATTGGCAACCAGGTGCTTCGTTTCGTATAATGTCACCAATAACTTAACTCAGTGGCGCAACAGCTCATGAGGGCCAAGGTCTACTGTGCCCAACTCAGTATACGCGACCTTGGGCCCTAAGGTACATGAGCAGATGTTCCAGTCAGGTGGTCAGTCTGACGCAATATTCCCAGTGTTAAGTTCCCAAGCAAGATTGGTACTCATTCATTGGCCCACTGAATGCCCAGTGGGGATACTCCCATGCCCAGACCGGGGTTTGAACCTCAGACCTCTGGTGTGGAAGCGCCATGCATTAACCACACAGCCACCGGGCTTCAATATCGCCAATAGGTTGTGATAGTACGAAAGTACCTTTAAGTGGAAGTATTTTACATTTAGGTAAAAATATATGTTACATATAATAATTTATTAACAACTGTCACATATTAGCATTTTAAACTCAAAATTTTGTTCTACCTATTCGAACTTAATTAGGAATTTAAACGAAAAAAATATTTTCAGTAATGATATGTGTTATTTACACGACAAGTAGTTTTTCTATAAATGTGTAACTTAAAATACAGTTAGTAAACTGATAACTTTATTGTTAATGATCGATTTCGGAAAGAAAAAAAAATTCTCAAGTCCAAAGAATTCTATTACTAGAATTTTAAATTCTATTCTCAAGAATACTATTCCTATGAGGTTTGTGCCTTCATCCAACAATTCTAAACAATTTAAGCAAAAAATTCTCAGCTTAGTCTAAGGAAAAGTTTATTAAAGACCGAAAGAAAACTTCACATAAACGAATTTAGAAGCTTTAAGGGGTCAAAAGTATTTTTTATGGTCCCTAGAGAATTCCTGTTGAAAAACATCGCAGAAATACTATTATCTTTAAATCCTATCTTTAGAAATATTTAGAACACAGAGTGTTTATTTTAAAAAAATAGGTTTCTGAAATTCCTTAAATGAACAAAGATTTTTTAAGTTAATTTTTTAAGTTACTGGTATATATAATAAATAAAATAACAATAATATAATTTAATAATATATAATAAATCAAATAATATAATATAACATAATATTATAAATTAATATAATATACAACAAGTAATATAAGAAAAGTTTTAAGGTTAATTCCTACTTAGATCAACAATGAGAGAAAGCTTTATATATATTTTAGTTACTTTTTATTATATAATTACAATTAATTTAAATATGTATATGCATAAAACAAATCACATTATTAAGTGGAAAAATGGAAAGCGATTTTCCTTTCTATATATGGTGTTGGACTATTATTTTTCTTTTTTGATATTTATTCATGAATTTTTTAATTAATTTTTGAAAAAACTGTATTAACATCAAATGTCACCCATTATAAGTTTTATAAAAATGTATTTGAACTTGAGAGAACGAAAAAAAGTATTTTATTAACGATTGAAAATTTCAACGAGATATTTATATATGTCTAGGGAGAATATGAGCTAATAGCAGAAATTGAAAAAAACTGAATATTATTCCTTTGAAAAAAAGAAGTCTTATTTTATTACTTAAAATTCATTGGTGTTTTTTCCTGGATGTGAGTTGATGTTTAAAATAACACTTGAAAAAAAGGAAGATAATATATATATATATATATATATATATATATATATATATATATATATATATATATATATATATATATATATATATATATATACAGTATGCTTCAATTAGCAAAATTCGGTCAAAAAATCAAATGTAATTTTACATTTATATTTTTATGTAACCCCACAAAATTTGAAAGCTCGAAGTTTAAAAAATGCAGAGTTAGGATAATTTTTACATTCGTACTGCAGGATTCGAGCTCATTACGAGCAACTGTCAGAGTTTGATAGATGTCCTATCATTGGACTGAAAGAGGGAGGTTTTTTGGGCAAATCGGAGAATTGCTCGTCATATGGGTCGAAGCCATGCTGCTGAATGGCAAGAATGGGTGAACAGTGGCAAATTTCAGCGTCATGATCGTAGTGGTTGACCTAGGGCCACAGCAGATCAGGATGACAGATTGATTGTCTGCTCAGCTGTCGCAGCGCTTGATTCGTTGTTATCAACCATCAGACGCGCGACCCACACACGAGTGTCCACCATGACCATTCACAGAAGTCTGACAGATTGAAATTTTCGCTCGTACCGACCTCTACGCCAATTGCCACTCACGCCTGCACATTGTCGAGCCAGATTACAGTGGTTCTTGAATCGATCAGGTTGGAATCATGCTTAATGGGGACGTACAGTGTTTAGCAACGAATCCCGCTTCCATCTGTGTCCTGACGATCATCGAAGACGTGTCTGGAAATGACCAGGGCAGCTTGCCGATCCTGCTATCACTATTGCATGCCACTGTGGTCCTCAACAAGGAGCTATGGTCTGGGGTGCCATTTCTTTTGTAGCCGGACCTCTTTGGTCGTCATTAGAGGCACACTTACAGCACATCGCTACGTCAACGACATTCTGAGAACTGTTTTGCTACCGTTTCTTTTCCAGTACCTTAGCCTTATTTTTCAGAAAGATAATTCCAAACCATATACCAAACGTGTTGCTATGAACTGTCTTACAGCTTACCAAACACTTCCTTGGCCAGCCAAAACGCTAGATCCCTCTCCAATCGAGCATGTCTGGGATATGATGGGAATGCGAATGCATCTACCATCGAATGTTGATGATCCGGGCCCGACAATAGGATTAAATTTGGCAAGAAATACCGCAGGAGACCATCAGGGGGTTTAACACTCTTTGTCACGTCGTGTGGCAGCATGCATCCAGACTAGAGGTAACTCAACACCTTACTGAGCTCGTTACTTTGTAACTATGTAACTCTGAAATAAATCATTCAATTTTTCTGAAATTTTGAACCATTTTTTATTCTGTTCGTAATCTTCCTACTTACAAATTTATGTCTCTATCGGAGGGCAACTCATTCGTGGTGCGTCGTTTTTTTTTAAATTTTATTTTGTTATAGAATGTATATAATAGCTCTATGGAAACTTTTCATTTTCAATAATATCTAGAGCTTCTCGAATTATTCAATTAAAATCCCCCCCCCTATTTTATCTTAACCAATTAAATTTGTAAATTTTTGTGTTTTCTAAAGCTGAGTAATATTTTTGCTTTATCTCTCTGTGTGTATTTAAGAAAATAAAAAGAACCGTTGTAAATTTTCCACTTCATCTTGTGTCAGTCTGTTTTCATAAGAACTCTAGAAGTAAAGTCTTAATCAACATATAAAATCCAATCTTATATACGCATGAATATATTTTTAAAAAGAAGAAATTCAATCATTGCGTAATGAATAACATAAGTTAGTTTTCAAGAATTTTAAAAAAAATTTCACACTATTTTATACCGAAATGGTGTTAGTGTAAAAGGTCTATTTTTTATATTATATCACTTATTGAGCTTATAAGAGTTTATTAATTGACATATAAAATTTATATTATTTTACTCTTTATTGCTTTTTATTTAAAGTTATTTTGAAGTTTTTAATCTAAAATAAGTACTACCATAACTAGTATCATAAAAAGACAAATGAAGGCTAAAAAGTAATAAATTGCATATCATTTTATTATTTTTCTATTTACAATAAAACTTCTATGGGGAGCATTGACTAAAACAGTACAACAAATGAACGAACGAATAAAATGACAACTTGTTATTCTGAGCATATCACTCAAAAATATTTTTGCATTTCATTAAAAAGTCTAACACCGCAAACCTCAGAAACCTCAAGCAAGATGAAACCCAAAACATAGATGGCACAGATGTAATTTTTCAAGTCCATTATACACCAGGCTGAGATCTTCTCCAATTTTTTGTGACTTTTATTTACCATTTGGCAGCATATCCACCAGGCAAGATGTTAGTGTAGGCGAGTGGATGAGCCCCGTACCAAGCACCAGGGATTACTGGGGCAGCTGGAGCAACTGGAGCAGCAGCTGGAGGAGCTTTGGGTGCCAGGGCAGCTAATGCAGCTGCGGCAGCGGCTGTTCTCCTGTCTACTCCAACATCCCCAGAAGCCTTGAATCCATCGGGACCAGCAGAATATTGAACAGTGCGTCTGTCACCATTGGCATCAATGTAACTGTAGCTACCAGCAACATTACCACCAGCACCGGATTCCACTCGGCTATGCCCACCGTGATCTCCAGTGTTGTATCCAAAGTTGTAAGCTGTTCCAGCAATGTTCATGCCCATATCAGCAGCCATGGCGACGGAGGCCAAAAACAAAGCAGCAACGATCTGGAAAAGAAAAGAAATCTTAAGGAAGGGAACTTAATCAAATTTTCTTGTTTGAACTTAAATAACTCGTTTGAGTAAAATTGTCATAGTTGTTTATCAGCAGTTTTGATTGTTGATAGCATTTAACGTAAAAATAGTTGTTTATTCCAAATAAATACCGCTTAACAAACATCAAACAACAAATTTACTATTGTTTTGTTAAAAACAGTCAAAACAGTAAGAATAATAAATTTATCAGAAAGGCTGATTTCTTAAATAAGAATAGGGCTTTCAATCCACATTTAACTTACGACGTTTTTTGAGTTATATTCTTCATAGGAGTTATTTGCCTGATATTTATTTTTTAAGACAAATGTGAACATTATATGGGTAGGCAAATTCAACTAATGCATTATAAATTTATACTTGAACTTGTATTTTATAATGTAATAAACTTTAGAATTAAGATGCATGGTAATAAAAAATATAATTAAAACAAGCATTTCCAAATCGAGCTCTGATTTTATTCTCGAGCTCATACATAATGTGAGATCAAATCTAAAGGGAAAATTTTGAGTTACTGAATTTACTCTTAGGGTAAAATATTATTTTTTATAAGATGTTTCACAATCAAAATGATTCTTATAAGCCTACGTGATAGTATTGATTTAATACAAAAGTTAAAGGAATGCAAAAAGATTTTCTAAAAATTATAAAACGTTAATATCAAAGCAAAATGTACATTACGATAAGAAAAACAAAATCTGGAAAATTACGAAATTTTGCTTTGTTGTTTTAAAATAATTCCTTTTTTGAATTCCTACTATTAACTCACACTCTCGATATATTTATTTATTTATCTTGGTGGAATTTTCAATCGTTAGGACAATACATTTTAAAGCGCTCATTTGAACTGAAATTTTATATGCATGATTATTTTGGATGACAATACAATAATTTAGTTATAATTAATAAAAATTAATTGATTAAAATTAATTATTTAAAGAATTACAAATACAGCCACTTTGGCATCATTTTTGGCGACTTGTGTCAAAACTTGAAAAAGTTTTTTTTTTCTCACGTAAATGAAATTTTATGTACACGATTGTTTTGGATGACAATACGATAGTTTAATGATAATTAATAAAAATTAATTACGACTTAATGTTGTGATTCTGTCATATGTATATACCTATTTATATTAATTGTAACTATTTAATAAAAAGTAGCTAAAATAAAATTTTTTTTGTTGATCTAAGTAGGGATTGACTTAAAGATTTTTTTATATTACTTGTGTGTGTGTGTGTGTGTTTTTATCAACATCATGATACTTTAATTATTTTTCTGAAGCTTCCCACGGGATGTCTCTTCGATACTAAAATGTATTTCAGAGAAAACCAGAAGCATTTTTCATCTCGCCTGGAATTTTCATGTTCAAAACTGCTATTAAAAATGTAATTTAGGAGTACAAATTAACTGACAGTATTTACATTTATCATAAGACTTATTATAAAATATGTATACCCTTAAGATGAAATTTAAAAAAGAAAGCCGACATGTGAAGATGTTAAATTGAGCTTTAAATTAAATTTACTTCATTTATTAACTTTAATTGAATCTTTAAGACAATGAAATGTTCTAAAATTATACTTAAAACCAGATATTTAACATCATGTACCAAAATATTCAAAGTATAGGGAACAAATTTTAAGTAAGTATATTGCTTCAAATAAACAAAAAATTCAAAATTATTCTCAATTTTAGTTTGATAAATAAAAAAGTTTTACACTGGAATGAACTTTTAAAAAAGTTTTAAGGACATTTTTATTGTTATCAATAATCACTAAGGATTGAGCTCTTAAATTTTAATTATCTAAACAATGATTTGTAAAATCCTTTTCTGTCATTTTCAGAGATAAAGTTTAAGATAGTTGAGAATGTTTTCGACATTATATGACTTCTCCCAGCTTTATATTTCACTTGTAATCTTTTTCTATGAACTTCAGTTACTGTTTTAAACTATTATCTAACATCATTGTTGAAACTTGAATTCAACCATTAACAGTAAAATCTTTACAAAATGAACCCATGAGAAAGTTGAGAATTTGAAGAGATTTCATGTCAGCTACAATAAGTTGCACTAGTGTACTTTCTGTTACACAAAATTAAATGTCCAATTTCCTTTCCAGTAAAATATTTCCCACTTTTCTTTACTTCAAATTCTTCATAAGAGACTATTTTCTATTTTATAAGTTTGAATTTTATATATATGTATATATATATATATATATATATATATATATATATATATATATATATATATATATATAAACACTGAATGTTGTTTTCGAACATCTTTATAATTTCCTAAAGGATATTGATATTAGTAGAGAAAAAAAAGTTTTCGTTTATATATATATATAAAAAAAACATCTGTTATTTTATCTTTATTACCTTAAAATATCTTTACTTTGTTTTAATCAAAAAAATACACAAGTTTCTTAGAAAAAAATAAGGTTCACAAATAAAACAAAGATCCAATATCGAAAACGAAAAATAGCTTACAGTTCCTCAAGAATATTTACCAAATTATAACTTAACGTTTCAAAAAGTTATACGTTTGCAGTAAGAAGTATTTCAAAGGATTTACTTATTATTATGAGAAACATGTATCAATTTTAATTTAGCTTAGCTGAGATGAACAATTAGGACTGAAAAGGTTGAATAAAAAAGGCTTAGACTTAAAAATTTTAAAGAGAAGTATAAGAAAACAAAATTTCAAACTATTGGATTATTAATTGCAGAAAGATTTAATGTTACTTACGAATTTCATGGTGAGTTTGTAGAGGTTTTCCTTTAGAGGAGGAGAGACCAGGAAACACTTGAGGAGTGAAGTGATGATCTACAGAAAGATGGATCTATTTATACTCAGATCTTCTGATGGACATCACTTAATATTCCATGGAAAAATGCTAAACATGTGAATATCAAGAAAGAAACAAAACTTTCATGGCCACATTGGAAAGATTCACGTGAACACCAAACTTGTATATTAAAAGCACCTCAAAGGTAGAAACTGGGGTGAAAAAATGATTAAAATCTAGAGGAGTAATTAGGCGTGGTACTTCCGAGGTCAGCTAAACTGAATGATCTGTCCACCCGGTTGACCTTAGAATGCAAAGTCTCTTGGTGAGTTTGGGTGATATAATTATTGAATGTCTGTTTGCGCGTCGGTAGCCTCGGGTGCTAAATAACTGTTTTGATTTCGAGTTTGATTTCTTCTTTTCTTTCCGTTGTCTGATGTAATCACAGATGTGTTATTATCTGGTTGTCTACTGCAGTTCGGTATTTGAAGAACTGGTACAATGTCCTTCCGTTATTAAAAGAAGAATACAGACCTTGAAAATATTTTCTTTAATGATAAGGAAATCATGTCTCTTTAATGAGTTTAACATACAGAAATCAGGTTTGCACAAAGAAATAAATGATTAATTTGCTTAGATGAGATATTTTATTTCATGAAATGCAAATTTTTTTCAAATAATTTGAATTTTGGAAATAGTTATTGTGTTTTTTAATGATACATGTGAATAAATTACAAATTGTTAAAACTATTTAGAACCTATATACATATATGTAGACATTCAATATAATATAAGATAATTAAAATAATACACTATAGTATAATATATATATAGATGCTACTTGGTTTTGTAAGTTCTTATATAGAAATTAAAAGAGAAATTAGATTATATAAATATTTATTTTGTGATAAAATTAAATTTATGAACAGTGAACTATTATGTTTCTAATTTAAAGAGTTTATTAATATCGTTATAATAAATTTTGCCACAACTTTTCTAAATAAAAATTAAATCCTCTTTTAAATATATTGTTAAGTGTTTTGAAAATTATCCTTGCTTGAACCAGAACTTTTATAACAGGAATTCTGTAGAATTTCTGAACAATTTTCCTACGAAATCCTATAAAATCTTAAATAAATATTTATTTTGTATGTATATACGTTTTATTAGAATTTATTCCTAATTCAATATATTAAGAGTACTGTGTGTTAAAAGTAATAATTAATTAATCAGTAAGTTTGTTGGTACTTGTATAGTAGAATATTTTTTAAAACCTAAAAAAGGTGTATATATATATATATATATATATATATATATATATATATATATATATATATATATATATATATATAGTATAAAGCTTTTTTTTTTTTAATTTGAATATGTGCAAAACTGAGCATCGAAGTATTGATCATATTTTATTTTTTTAACAAAAACTGTTTAGTAAAAATTTCAGTATTAACGTTTCAAATAAATTTATTCATATTTATGTTTATTTGTATGTAATTCTTAATTTTTTTAAACTGTTAAAGGTTTTCGTTCTTTGTAATTATTGGGAAATTAAATCGCTAACAATAATAGAAATTGATATTTTTGAGATGAAAATTTGTTTTCCTGTACTTTTCAGTATAATGTAGCTTTTTTTTCTCATTAAAAAGATTTGTGAATAAGCTAAAATATTTCTTTTTAAAACATGAGAACTATATGGGTTACATTGCGGGCTATATTTTGATTCTTTTCTTATTTTGTTGTTGCTACTTATGCCACCTAATCGATAGTAACATCAGATCAAGGCCCACAAAATTCATCGCGTCTAAGGGCTCGATTTTTACGCTTGTTGTTAGCCTTAGCTTTGAGCACTATACGGGGGACAGTACTATTTTGCTCGGTTCCACCCCAATTTTGAGGGATAACACCCTGGGTTTGGTCAAGGGGCCTCCCACCTCTATTCCCCTTCCACCAATCTCACAAGAGAACTCGTGACTCGATGGCTATTTAGAGTACCCCGTACCGCAAAGTCATTATACATTTACAAACATCCATGCCTTCTCCGGGATTCAAACCCAGGACCTACTGCACCGCAGTCAGCGTCACTAACCACTATACCCAATGAGCGGTCTTATTGTATTGTTTAAATAGGATTGTGTCTCCCAAGAAGAAATCTCGACGTCGCGAATAATGTGTCTCATGAAAAAGAATAAAATTAGAGCGTATATAATAGCTATCAAGTCTTGCATAAAATATCCTTATGTTAAAGAGATATGTCCCTGTTCTTTGTTTTATATGAATTCTTTCTAAAGTAATTTCAAGATTTCAGTAAATACTAAGGAAAGTTTTATATAAATAATTACCTCTTTAGAGATATAGAAAGGATTCATGGAAAAAATTGTATACAATTTTCGTATGCTTGTTTTTCATGCGTATCTGGCTTCTTATATATGCTCGTCTAAAATTTCTACTGAATACTTGTGATACGTTACATAATTTTCAACCACGATTGGGCATACAAATTAGAAACTGGACCTTCTCCCAACTCTCCACGTAACTCCAACTTTAGCATTGCTTTATGAGATGTTTTTCCTTATGTAAACTTGGTTAGAATCAATAAATCAGTAGAAGTTATCAGTAGTCTTTCAGCGAAGTGTCTTTTAATTTTTGAATTTCGATCAAATGACGAGAAAGGCACCGAAGTTTGAGATTCCTTCTCCTAATTTCCACACCGCACCAAAGAAGGTTTCAGAAAATCAGCAGAATTTAATAAGCTGCAGCCATTACTATTGCTTCATTAGTGAATCCTTAATGAAATGGGACTCAGACATGCGGCTCAATTTAAATGTAGTTTTCTAGGTATTTTGAAATAATATTCATTTTTTACACACTCTTCTTTTATAAAATTTAATCCAAAAACAAACAGCCATAGTGAGGCACTGCTTCAATCAATGAGCGTCACGACCCGTTTTTCTGTTGAGGCACTCTGAGCTCTGACCATACTCTGCTGAAAACTCCAAACAGTTCAAGAGAGGTCAATAATTAGGCAATAACACATAACCTTTATAAACATTTAGTCACATTCTTGGAGTGAAATCTTAACACAAAACTATAACAAGAATATCGTCTCATCCACTAACTGCCACCTTTACCAATGATAAGAAACCCAAATGATAACTTACACCATATGATGTTTGTTCGTGCTTCTCAAACTTTCAATACTAGTTGCGACACAATATATTCAATCATAATTTTCATTGCAACCCCTCCATATAATAACAATGTATTGAATTCGATAATACGATACTCTGACGCTGAAGCTACAATACGACTTTGACCGGTTAATTTTTTCCGATGTACGATCTTTTCTGTGTGCACCGCTATCCAGAAAATTATTCCGAAGGCTTTGGAATATAATAAAAGGCCCTTGACAGAGTTTGCGACAAGTTTACTTATCACAGAGGATTTGCCTATGTATTCCTTTTCTACTCCCTCCCCCCTAATGCATCACATATACTCGCCTATGTTTTAAAAAGCGGTGACATTGGGGAGAGAATCACTTAATTTTTCATCAGCATTTACCGGATTAATTATAAATCGTACAAATTACAAGGCAAGTGTCATTTTCTGTGTATAACTCTGTATATGACAGCCCCATGAGGTAATTATTTTTAACTTAGTTCTTAATTATAATATACATTGCGCGAGTACTGATACATTTATAAATGTATTATATAACTGCAAATGAGTATTTTATTTTTCATTATGTCAGAATATAATTTATTTGTTTATTTTGAGTAAATTAATAATTTTTTAAATAATCTTTTGTTTCCGACATCCCAATATGCTCACACCCCCTTGTAGAGTTATTACGCCCCCTAGGGGGCGCCTCTCAATTTGAGAAACGCTGACTTAAGAGGACTTTGTACCTAAAAATCACAAACCTATCGTTTTTTTTATTTTCATTTAATCTTATTATTTGCATTATTATCTTTCAATTCATATATCACTTGTGCATGTCGGAAAGTTAGAAGTTGACTAAAACTTCATTTGAAAACAAATTAGGCAATTCAGCCACACCCCCTTTTTAGAAAAAAAAAGCTAAAAAATGCGTTATGATAAAAAAAAATCTATTTTATAAATAGAAATAATAACTATAAAAAAGAATGTGTAGTATTAAAAGCAGAATATTTCCGAGGCAATACAATAATGTAATTTTTCTTCCTTGTGAAATGTGTGCATGTAAAATTTTTAAATTAAGGCATTTTATATTAATAATTTTATAATTTCAGTTCTTATTCCTGATATATTTCTCATACAAATGTAATACTTTAATATTATAAGAAGAAAAACAGCTAAAATTTCTGTCGTGACAGAAAAAATATTTTTTTTTTAAGTTTTTCTTGAGTTTTCTTGTGCAATTAGTACTCTCTAAAAGTTGACCATTTATAAAAATATGTGGGTTGAAAACATATGAAAATGCAATTATTTTAAAGAAAAACGTATAAGTAATATCTTAAAGTGGTATTTTAAGTTTAATTAAGCTTATAATAATTATTTTTTCAGAATTATAAACTTTAAAGTGGTTTTCTCAGTTTGTGTTTTTCGAAACCTTTGTGCCTTCAAAATGCTACTTCTTCGACAATTATTTACCAATCACTTCAATTTTTTCCTGCGTGTTAAAAATAAAGCATGTAATAAAATTAGGGATCCGTTTTGCTATAAACCAGTGCTTCTCAAACTGTGGGGCGCGCCCCCCTGGGGGGCGCGATGACCTTATGAGGGGGGCACGAGCATATCGAAAATAAAAGATTTAAAAAAATAATTAGTTTACTGGAATGAATTAAAACAAAATACTTTCAGACATAATAAAAATGCACTTTTACTCTGATATAATTTATAGGCGATATTAAGCCATCAAAAATAAAAACTTCTTCAATACCTAATTAGCTATCTTTGATCCTATAACCAAATAAAAAACTTTTATTTGATTTGCTGTCATACCGTGATGAGAAATTTTTTTTATTACACTTTTTTTTAACTTAACATACTACTCTTTCAGAGAAAAACCAGATCCCGGACCCAGAATCGAAAAAATTTAGGAACATAAAAAATTCATCACTGTCATTATTTTTGAAATACTGCACATTATAGCTGTAATCTGTTTGACCTTCTAAGTTATTGGTACAGTTAGTTATGACCCCTCTCTTACGTGTTCTCTGTTGCGCTTTTTTTCATGCAAAAGAGTTTTATGATATTTAGAAAACCACGGAGAGCACTCACACACACACACACAAGCACATGAAGGATTACTTGGCCAAGACATATTTTTATAAATATTCTCAATGTATAAAGCATAACGAAAAACGTTTCACACAATTTTTTAGCAGTAACATACATATTATCATAATGAATATACTTTTCACCCGGAAGTGGTCCCGCGGGACACACAGATTACGAAATCGTTAATTCTGGCAAAACTGTTTATTTATTACCAAAGGAAAATTGAAAAGTCCTTGAAAGTAGGTAAGTAAACTTTCTCTTAGCTAAATTATTCACTGGAATCATGATTTGTATCGTGTACAATAAAATAATTATGAAAAAAAAGGATTGGGGTGACTAAATAACCCCGACCGTACCGAGTGCGCGCCTGCTCCCGGGTTAAAACATGTTGAAGTCTTTTCACTTTAAATATTAAAAGTAATACAATTATTCTTCATCGATATTTTATATTATTGATCATTATTTAACATCAGTGCCGCACACAGGGGGGAGGGTCCTGACCCCCCCCAAAACCTTGATTTTTTTCCGATTGATTATAATTCTAAGTTTATAGTACGCAAAATTTAGTTAAGTATTTGTTATTAATGATTAATTTTATTAGTTAATGCTAATTATTTAGTCAAGAATTAGTTTTTTACTGTGTTTTGTTCCCGAAAATCGACAAAATCTAAAGGAACCTGATACAAGATTGGTGAACTTTCGACCCCGGAACCCCCCTTGAAAAATTCCTGTGTGGGCTACTGTTTAGCATCAATTATAAATGCTAATTCTGTGAGGCTTAAAATTACAATTCGCTTAAAACTAATTATAATTTGAGCAACGATTTTAAAAAAATCATTTTACGTTTTTGTAAACATTGTCGAGCACTTGGCTTTGCTTCCCTTACAATTCAGCTATTATATCAATAATGTTTTATTTTCTTATAAATGAACTCGAGCAAAGAGCGGGCACTTCAGCCGGTATACTTTTAATGTATCAGTGCTGCACAGAATATTATATAACTAATTAATTAATACTAAATTAAGAACAAGTTTAATAAGTATTAATGACCTCCATGAGCTTGTCTTGGAAAGCAAAGTTTTTATAAGGAATGCCTATTGTTAGAATCTGACCCTCTGAGTTCTTTTTCTATATTTAGCAGATATCCATATTTTGTCTTCTAAGCAGCTACCACATTTTGTAATATGTTCAATTTAAAAATTCGAGAAAGGAAAAATAACATAATAATTATCCTATTATTTTATTTATTTATTTATTTTGCTTAAAAGTAGTATACAAAATTTAATACTTATGCTACTAATTTGTATGGTTTATAATTAATATCGCCTATTGTAACTTTAGCGTCAAAGTGCATTATTATTGCATTCAGTACATTATTAATGTATAAGGGGGGGCGCGAAAAATTGTGATTGAAAAGGGGGGCGCCAGTATTGAAAGTTTGAGAAGCACTGCTATAAACTGAATACTTTTTTTAAAAAAATAAAATGTAAGACGTGTTGACTTTTTCGTTGATTTTTAGCCTGTATATCAACATTTTATTTTTGTCTCGAAAACGAATGAAGTTATTCTAAAATCGATCCCTAAAGTTGTTAAGAACATCCATAAGAATATTATAAAAAAAATTCAGGTCAAAGAATTAATTTTTACAAAAGGAGTAAAATTTTAAAATTTTCCCAACTTTCTTCAAAAAATTTAAATTTTTAAAATTCTGTGAATAATATATGAAAATTTTCATCTGGTAACATTTTCTTGAATAGAAACATTGTATAAAATGTTAAAATATAATTTTTAAATACGTAAATAAAGAAGTTTGCTCAAAGGGTGCCAAGTCCCCTTAATCACAATATCTATTATATGGTTGTATATTTTTTATTTCAAAAATAGAAATTCAGTGACCAACCAAACTTTGTTAAACAAATCGGTTAGCTTCGAAGTACGAAATTAACAATGATACATATAAATTTGTATGTACTTCTATCAGTTTTTTATTTTAAATATAAAGTAATGAAATAAAAATTATTATAAATAAGAGAACAGAATTTTTAAAAAAAATTTTTTTTAACATAATGTTTACAGTTTTAGGTGGCTACAGTGGATTCAAAATTTAATCCTCCATTCCATTATAATCTCCACTACTACTCGCAAGCATGATCATTAGGTTATTGTGGCCTATAAAAAAAGCATTTATTTTTATGTGTTCTTTATATGTGTAAATAATTAAAATTGTTTCTAATTGTAAGTTGAACTACTCATGTATATTTTTTTCTAATTTACATATTTTATATTATGGATTAAATTTTATTTTCTTTTAACATATAAATCAGCAAGTATGAATATTTGAATCGGTCAGGAATGAATCCAATTTTCCATTGCTTCAGAATTATTTTCGCTTATTACAAAAGTTTTAATTTTTTTTATTCGCTGAAACCCATTGTGATAATTATTCGATTCCCCTGTCTTTCTTTACAAAAAAAATCAATTACAGAATAAAAATAAATTTTTATACTTACTGAAAACAAACACTCTTTTCTTAAAAAAAGAAAAAATCTTTCTATGCTTGTATTATTTAATTGAAATGCAATCAATTTATGAAGTAATTGAATACAAAGAAGTTTTGTAAAAGAATGATTATTATATTTGAACTTTTTATAAATGAAAATCCTTTTTATAAGAAAACCTATATATATATATATATATATATGTCATGATTTTAAAGACAGAATAAGATTAAAGTTACAAAAGTGGAAAAAACGACCTTTATTCGTTCATTGGTACATCTGTTCTGACACTAAGAGCAGGGAGTAAAAAGCACGCCATGGTGGGGTTTTCAAGTGGATAACACTTGAAAAACATATGGTAAGTATCGCTGCTTTGAAGAGGGTGCTTGCAAATTAATGCTGACATATGTTGACTATTAAATCTAACGATCTGGAATTAGACATGTTTACTGGCTAGGCCATATGTTCGGAAGAAATAAATGGGTGATTAGTTTGATACTTGAAGATGTGATCTGAGAAAAAGATGAGTCAAGTGCTAGATAGGAAATTTAATTATCCTTACATTTGCCCCCCAATTTTAAAAGGGAGTCATGGCGTGGTCTTTTCTCTCTTTACAAACTTAAACAATTTTCAACAAACACAAAACAATACATAGTTATTTAGAAAGACATATTACACACAGTAGAAATATTTAAGCAATATGAATACTAAAATCAAAATGCAATATAATAAACGAAAAACTATAACAACAAACACAGTAAGGGCACTTCCAACATATCAATTGATAAACATGAATTTCCATACATATAATTGAAGATTAGCTTGTTAAAATCTATTCGACATCTAGAATAAGAGCTCGCGTTTCCTCCTATTCCTTCATAATAATAGATTTGTATTATAGCTGGTAGATATTTTCAAAAAATTATGTTGGAAAATAATATATCAAACAATAAGATAGTAAATATAAAAATACATGAAATCATACAAATGTTAAAATAATAATTTTGTATAAAAATCTACTCTGGCGCCATCGTAGTAATACCTTATATTGTTACACACATTTTGCATATATGAAACATATTTACTAAAAAGATAAAAAAAATATAGATACTAATAAAATGAAATTATACATAATATGAAAACGGTATATAACACACAACTTCTATGCACTATCCAACACAATAAACAATGTTCTATTTCATATGCGTTATAAAATATAAAAATTGTAAGAATATAAGAGCTCTTTTTTATTATTTTGAGTCTGAAAAGTAGACTCACTTCAATAATAACTTTTAGTATTTCTGAAAATTTTTCACAATATTCATTGTAATTTAATATCGCATGCAATATTTTAAATCTTTCCGTAACCTTCTAAAAATACGTTTCATAGACAAAAATTCTTGAGTTTCTCTTGCATCACACATTCACTAATAAAACTGTATCACCTTACTTAATTTTGAACACATCTCTCTGAGAAATCTGCGTCATCAACTCACAGATGTTCAGGGATGCTGATAAGAAACAATGAGAGGTGTACATATCAAACTAAACAAGTTTGTCCTCTTAATGTTTCGAGACATATACAAAATTATAATGATTGTATTTTCCCTTATCCACTGTATAATATCCAAAATAAGCTTCAAGTTATTAAATTAATTTTAATTTTAGATAAGGAAAATTTCGAGAAATAGTGAATCCTGATATATGGCCGGTATATCAAAACACACAATTTCAAAATAAAAAAAAATTAAATGACATGCAATAAGATTACTGCTGAATAAAATAATTAACAAAACAATAAAATTCAGTGAAGAAAAAAGAATACAACTTGACTTTACTTTTGTTTCTTACAAAAATCAATATCTCTAGTATTAGTTCATTAGTCATTTTTCTAAAAACTCAATTTGTATCTTTCACTTTAAAACACCAATTTCTATCATAACTCTTAACTCATTCAACATCTTAAGATAAAATTATGAGAAGTATATTAAAATTTCTCAAAATTTTGTATGACTAAACCTATATATTTTGTTTTCTCAATTAAAATATAAAGAAAATATCTCATTTATAACACAACTATATTATAAAAATTAAATACCATATCATATATATTATTCTTTTTCGTAAAGTTCTGTTCAGCAAAATTTAGTTCTTCAATGTTACTAAAATTGGAAATATACAATTTAACTGACCTCCACTTTGCAGCGCCAGAAACCCTTGGTGAACGGTAATCCAGATGCTGTTGTCACGTTATTTCACTAGTAAAATTTTATTTATTTATTTTTCTTTCAATGTTGGTACTTCACTATTATTATATGGTGGTCAAATTCACAATATTACCGTGCAGACTTTCCGGCGAAGAAGATTTTTTCCTTTTATTTTTCTTGCGAAAGGGAGTGACGTTTTTCATCACGAGGGAATAAGGGATTCACGCTTTTCTTCTTTTTTTTCTCTCCATTAGAATGTTTCTTCCGTTCACAGTAAACTGGATGGCCTCTTCCCCAAAGACAGAATAACGTTCCGCGGTAAACACTACATTCTTCTCGATGTTATGAGCGATGTTCTTCCGGGGATTACTATCGCTTTTCTTTTTCCATACTATTTTTTATTCCGGCAATCTGACGTCCTCAGCAAAGAGGTATCGAAGTTCCATCAAACTCTCCATTGCATCTATTACGGCAGCTGGCGTCGTTTTTATTTTAAGATTATTTTATAAAAAAAGATTAGTTTTTTACGCTAAGATTTGAAATCCATTCGCAGATAAAAAAAATCCTGCCGGCTTTAATTCTGTCATGATTTTAAAGACAGAATCAGATTAAAGTTAAAAAAGTGAAAAAAACGACCTTTATTCTTTCATTGGTACATCTGTTCTGACACTAAGAGCAGGGAGTAAAAAGCACGCCATGGTGGGGGTTTCAAGTGGATCACACTTGAAAACATATGGTAAGTATCGCTGCTTTGAAGAGGGTCCTTGAAAATTAATGCTGACATATGTTGACTATTAAATCTAACGATCTGGAATTAGACATGTTTATTGGCTAGGCCATATGTTCGGAAGAAATAAATGGGTGATTAGTTTGATACTTGAAGATGTGATCTGAGAAAAAGATGAGTCAAGTGCTAGATAGGAAATTTAATTTTTAATCTAATTTAATTATCCTTATATATATATATATATATATATATATATATATATATATATATATATATATATATATATATATATATATATATATATATATATATATATATATATATATATATATATGATATATAAATATGTATGTATATATATATATGTATATATATATATATGATATATAAATATGTATATATATATATGTATATATATATATATATATATATATATATATATATATATATATATATATATATATATATATATATACAGTATAATAAAATAAAAGTGAAGAATAACTAGAACCCACAGTGCTAAAGAAGTAAGAAATTTGAATTCAGCAAATACATTTTCTCTGTTTCATATAATAAACACCACATATAATAAAAGTGAATTCAAGAACTAGTTCTAATCAAACACAACTATAAACCGAAATTTCAAGGCATAAAAGGCAGCAGAATTTCGAAGTGTATTAAATCATTTTATTGATAGCTCTCTAGATCTTAATTTTTTTTTCATATGTATGTATATGTAATTCAGAGACGCACCTAAAGGAAGCAAAGGGAGCGAATCTGTCTCTTGGTGCAGCATCTGGAATTTCAAACATATATTAAATAATAACAAATACATTTCGAATCAAATGATTTTAATTCTGTAATTTATTTAAATTAAAGTTTTATAATATTTTTTGTATACATTCTGTTTTTTTTTCACTTTCATATTGTCCTCTTTCTATGTTATTCAATCATATCTTCAAAGTATCGTTGTTGTCTTATTTAAGATACTTGTGTATAATATTGCCTTATATATTATAATGTATGCATATTATGCTGTTGTACGTATATAGTAAACTAGCTGGTATAACCGTTCTTCGCATGGGTAAATTGAAAAAGTAAACTATACAGATTGAAGGATAAAGAGGTTTCAATGAGTTAATTGGTCGTGAATTGCAAATTAAACAAAAAAAAGCTTTTGCATATCCCAGTTGAGCAAAAAATCATATTTGCTAAAATTTAACTCTATAAGTCTTAAAGCTGATAAAAAGGATTTTTTTAAAAAAATTTATAACGCCCCGTAACTCTCTTGTGAATCAATCTTTGAAAACACCTTCCTAAGCGGATCTCTGTTCAGCAAAAGTAACAAATAGAAACAAATTTTGTGTAATGGACGCTTAAAATAGTGCAAATAATTTATATCTGCATGTGTAATACGTTAATATTACTTTCTGTTGTATTTATTATATATTAAAATTGTAATATTCGTAAGCATCGCCATTCCTTATATTATAATGGTGGCTCAGTGGAAACCTAGAAAAATATTGGTGATAGAGCCAAATTGGCATCATCTATGGCGACCCTGTTGCCAACTTGGCGATTGATTGAATGGTGAAGTTGATATGCTGTAGTGTCACTTGGTGAGGAGCTGCAGCAAAAAGAATAGCACAAAAACCTTCTTCGTAAAAAAAATACATATAATTTACATGCGACTTTTCATAGTGATCGGTTGAACAGTGTACAAGTGAAGCGAAGTCATATATACAAACATCCATTTTTATACATATAGATAATAGCTTGCACGCATTTAACGTGTGGTTTGTTGAATATGGATCTAGAAGTATAATTGGTAGTCTGTGTAAAATAATTCAGTTTAAACTTGCCTTTAGCTCACACTTCTTCCATTGACACAACAGCCCTGGGTGGGCCAAGACCTTCTCAACAACCATCTTCCATTCCGATCGCAGCTTAGCAACAGTTCTCCAATTAGTCACTCTCAAAACTTTAAAATCACCTTCCCCACAATCAACCCTTCTCAATTAGGGCCTACCCCTAGTTCTAGTTCTAAAAGGTTTGTAAATGAAAATTCTAAGAGTCAAGGATGAGGGGTCCTTACGGCAGATGTGGCTCGCAAACCTCAAACGAGCGATCCTGATGGATTTAATGACATGCTTCCTTAAATAGCGTCTCTACGATCCATTCTTATTCCCAGCACCAAAGATATATCTAACATCTTTTCGCTCAAACCTGGCTAGATGTTCAGTCCAAGTACTAGTTTCAGTTCCATAGGTAAATACGGGTCAGTTCCCACTTCTATTAAATTTGTAATTTTCTATTACATGAAGTCAAAACTTGGTTTTGATCTACCTCTCTAAGGGAAAGTTTTGCAAGGTAATTTACTATTTCCTTTCAAAAAAAAAATATTTTTTTGCATGCTCTTGTGGGTGTTTACCATCTCAATCCTACAATAAGTTACTTCAATTCATCACGCATCTAAGTCAATCTTTTATCGTATATAAATATTTCAATGCCTTCAAATTCAATTAATATTAATATATTAATCATAAAGTTTTGCAAAAAGATTAATTACTTTTCTTATGCTGAGTCACACACACACACAAGAATTCTGTACATAAAGTGAAAATATACACAAGCCAGCTTTCTCCCACCGAAACGACATTAAATATTCGACGGGGGAGTATCAATAACCCAGCATCGATTATTCCAAGTTATCAAACAGAAAAATACGGCAATATGATAAGTCGCGACCTCTAGTCGTTGCAGGTGACTGACTTTCAGATGATCTGATGAAGTGTAAAGCTTATCAAATTAACAGGAATATTTTCATGCTTTTCTACTACACAAGCGAAGCGGTAATAACATGGCATAAGAGTGTTATCCGTGTGTAATTTGGAATTAATTTAGTTGAAGCTATTAATATTAGAGTACTGCGTAAAATTATATTAAGTTTCTTATATCCATCTCTCTCTCTCTCTCTCTCTCTCTCTCTCTCTATATATATATATATATATATATATATATATATATATAACATTCATTTAACTCTGTGTTACTAGAAGAGTTTGTCCATTTAATCTCGGTTGTGACTATATAGCGACATTATTAGATACATATACTATTCGACACAAATAACATTAAATTATACATATTTTTAAACATTAATTTCATATAAATTTATTAATATTATTTCAAGGTGAAACATTAAAACCATTGAATACATGTAATTAAGCATGCATAGAAGTGCTCAAAATTGTATAAAAACGTCAAATTTAATGAATTTTCAATTTTGTTAATAGAAGCTACAGTAATTAAATTAGACCACAAATTCGATAAAACAGTTCATTATTAATTTCAAGAAACTTAACAATTTTATTTATTATTAAATTTTATAAATTTTCAGAACTTTTTAATTCGTTTCTCCCATGACCGATATGTTTTTTTTTAAAAAAACACACAATGTGTTTTAATTTAATCCATTACCTGCCACGATCTCCATTTGGGAATTTTGGAACTTTAAGCAACATCCCTTGTTACAATATGTGGCCGCGGTAGCCGAGGGTTATAGGTATCGGATGGTGTCTGGCTTTGTCACGAGTTCGAGCCCAGTACCACTAAAGACCCGCCGTGTAGGGCAGCGATGCTAGCTAAACCTGTCGAGAGCTGAAACGTCCTCCCGTTGGTGTGGTTGTTAGGAGAGCGGGGTGCTAGCTCAGGTGTCGTCCACGTCACTTCACCATGGTTAAAAATTTTGTGGTCCGTCGCCAAAAGCCCTCGTGTAGCTGAACAGTGCGACGTTAATATTCATTCACTCGTTATAATATATAAATACACGGTGACTATAATTAAATTTAAAGTTTCAAAACGCTATAAAAAAGAGCCACTTATCAGGATGACATCAAATTTGAATAGAATATTATTAAAGAAGGGGCAAAAGCGTACGGGAAAAAAGTAATTCCAAATTTTAGCAACAGATGGCGCTGGAAGTATTTCAAAAGAGTTCAATTAGATATTGTTAGACATTTAAAAAGTCGGATCCAAATTTTTATGATCTCCTTGTGTTGTTTTTCCAATCCCGTTCCATGATCTCAATGAAAGTAAGCACACCGATTCGAACCCGATCTTTTGAGTTTCGTGATTTGAGGTTGGCAGCAACTGCCATGCAAATCGAGCTAGTATTTAAACTCGGCTCATGTTAGTTTTTAAAAAAGGAATGAGAAACGGAAATATAAGAAGTGTGTGAGTGGTTTACTCTCTTAGAGGGAGAGAAAGGCTGGTTGGCAATGCAACTGCAGGTTGCATCACCATTTTAGATTAGAAATTAATTTTATAATATTAGAAGACGGTTCGAATCGGATGTCTCTGGTAATGTTGCTTTTTGAACTTATTGTTTTTATCGCTCCAGTAACGAGCGCAGTGACTTTATGATTGATTATTAAAGGCCAATTTTAAGAAACTGTTTTTCGTCTTCATGCCTCCTCGACACATAAATTTCACTGCTAGCTTTGCAAAATTTAAATTAGCTTACCAATAAGTGTAACAAATTTGGTTATGGGCCCAGTCCATGTACTGTGTCGAGGCAGGCTAAGCAGTTGAACCAGGCCATGAACTTTGTCTATTTAAATACTGTTCCAGTCTAGAACTATTTTTTATGAACTCTGTTGCTAGTACGCTAAATCGAGTAACAGATATGGAGTTTAACAACCAGATATCAGTGTTGACTCCAAATAACTGGAACACGTGGAAGCATGATATGCAAGTACTCTTAATGCATTATGGTTACTGGCAGTTTATAATACAGACCAAGCCAGAGCAACCTGATGAAGAAGCAACATACAAGGAAAAATTAGATTTACAACTTCGTAAGGATAGATGTTATACGTTGATCTATACTAACATCAGTTCAGATTTGAAAAATCTGATAACGGAAACAACTGACGGAGTAGCGGCATGGAAGATATTAAAAGATCACTTCGAACCAGTCACAAGAGCAAGGGTAATTCAACTATTAGATCAATTTTTTGGAACAAAATACCAACCAGGGGAAGATGTTGGAATCTTCATATCTCGTGTAAAGACAGCGGCAACCAGACTACAGGAAGCGGGTCATAAATTGGACGACCTGTACATAGGATTTCAATTAATAAGGTGGCTTCCTCAGGAATTCCAGTCTACCGTGCAACAAATCTACAGAGGGAAAGAAGAGGACTTCAGAGTTGTCAAAATTGAAGCAGAGCTGATATTAGAAGCCAATCGTCTTCAGTTGATGAAACAAGATTTGGAGAAAGCGGAGAATGCTTACTTGAACAGTTTCACTTCGAAGAAGTCGAAGACGTTACCTGGTGCTACGGCTGCAGCTCATGGAGATCCAAAATGGCAAGAATGATTACCAAAAAAGAAAGGTGGTAAGGTATTTAACTGTAAAACTATTAAAAATGTTAATAGATTGTTTAAGACTATAGGTCCGTGTTATGTATGTAATAAGTACGGGCATCTTAAAGTAAACTGTAAAGAGAAAAAAAAGTTTCTACAAAAATCTCCTTCAAATGTAAATGAAATTTTTAACACAGAGTTTAATATAAATTTAAGATTTTGTGAAGCTGAATGTAGTCTTTTAGAATTAGATAAACAACTCGTAACTAGTTGTATCTTATTTGAGGAAAACTCTGATAAAGGTGTTTGGGTAATAGATACTGCTGCCACGAGTCATTTTTGTAATGACAAGAGTTTATTTTTAGATCTTAAGCCGATAACTAACATGAAAATGTCGTTAGCAACGGAGGATAAAAAAGTTGTCCCGTAGAAGGAATCGGTACACTTAGATTTCGGGTAAAATATAAGGGGAGTTTTCATGAAATAACTTTGACTGATGTATTATTTAATCCTAAGTTGAGGAGAAATTTATTATCCGGTTCCAGATTAGAAAGTAAAGGTGCGCATTTTGTGGGTACTAAAGGTAAAATTAATGTTTTTAATAAAGACTGGATAAAATTGTTCTCGGCGACACGCCATGAACATTTGTATTTTTAAGCCAGATCATTATATTATACCAAAGAGTGAAGAAATTAGTTTTTTTAGTGATATAACCTCTAAAACAAAAAACGGATCAATAGAAATATGGCATAAACGCTTTTGTCATGTTAATAACGATTACTTGGTAAAAACTAGTAAAAATAATAGTGTAAAAGGTCTCCCACACTTAACTGATAATGGTAAGACTCATTGTATACCGTGTAAATTAGCAAAGTCCAAGAGAGTTTCATTCAAAAAGACGGGGGCCGTAAGATCAAAACGTCCATTGGAATTGTTGCATATGGACCTCTGTGGTCCAATGCCAACTGAAAGCCAAGGCGGTAATAAATATTTCTTGAGTATAATTGACGATTATTCAAGAAAGGTGACTGTATTTCCCATCTGAAATAAATCTGACGTATTTCATACGTTTATAAGATTTCAGAAACGAGCAGAACGTTTTCTAAGTAAAAGGTAATAGCAGTTAGAACTGATGGCGGACTAGAATTTTGTAATAAGGATATGGATAATTTCTTGACAGAACTGGGTATAAAACATGAGGTAACAAATTCATATACGCCAGAAATGAATGGGGTCGCGGAGAGATTCAATTTAACCGCTCTAGATGGCATCAAAACATTGCTTAAGTCTAGTGAAGTTCCCCATAAGTTTTGGGGAGAAGCATTACTTTGTTTCACTTATACGTGGAATCGAATTTGTCACAAAGACAGTAACAAAACTCCTTTCGAAAAATATTCAGGTAGAAAACCATCGGTATTGCATCTAAAACCTTTTGGATGTTTGGCATACGCTGGTGTGCCAAAACAAATTAGAAAAAAATTCGATATGCGTGCGAAAATAGGAATTATGATGGGATACGCACAACGTACTAAGGGTTATAGAATATGGTTAATAGATGAAAATAAATTAGTCGAGACTATTAATGTAAGATTCGATGAAAGTAGGAGGGGAATTAATTTTAGACAAAAAGTTAATAGTAACCTTGGATATAATTTAAACCTTCCTGATTATTATGATGATGAGGATGATTCTGATAGAGTAAAAGATTCATTAACAAGTCGTTTAGTTTCAAAGACAAGTACGGAAACGCCCTCAACATCTGAAAAACCAGATGTATCTTCCGATAATCATAGCTTGATCCCATGTACAGAGGTTAAGTGGATTCGAAATATAGGTAGGAAAGTAACTGGATCTAACGTATATTATAGTATAGAAGGGGAAGCAACCCGATTGAAATCTTTTAACGAAATAGAAAGATACTGTAAGAGGCATAATATTGAGTATGATCCTAGTTTATTTAATTTTAGAAAAGATAATACAGAATCCCAGGGATTTTCAGACTTGTCAGAGCAACAAGAAGCTCTTATGGTTGAAGTAACTATTCCTATTTGTTACAAACAGGCGATAAGATCCAGAGACGCATCTAAATGGCGTGATGCAATGGATAAAGAAATTAACGTAATGATGGAACGTAAAGTTTGGGATTTAGTTGATCATCCGGATAATATAAAAATTTTAGAAAACCGTTGGGTTTATACCATTAAATATGATGAAAATAATAAAATTGTTAGATACAAGGGGCCCGCTTAGTTGCACGAGGTAACACACAATTACGAGGTGAGTCATTTGACGAGGTATTTCAAGAATACCAATTAGAACTTTCAAAAGTTAAATCATTAAAACTAAGATGTTATTCAGACTCGGATTTTGCTACAAATAGGGATGATCGAGTGTCGATGGGAGGGTTCATAACTTTTATAGACGAAACTCCAATTTCATCGCGAACTTTCAAGCAAAAATCCGTTAGTCTGTCGACCATGGAAGCTGAGTATTTTAGTTTAACAGAAGCAGCTAAGGAATTCATTTGGCTAAAGAATGTAATTGATAATAAAAGTTTAAATTTGGAATTAAGTGAAAATGTAATGTTTTGTGATAATCAAGCTGCTATAAGTTTTTCAAAGTTACCGGTAGAAAATTGTAGAACAAAACATATCGATGTTCGTTATCATTTTTTAAGGAATTTGATATACGACAAGGTTTTCCAAATTAAATATAAAGGTACCAAAATAATTTGGCGGACATTTTTACCAAACCCATGGTAAAGGAAAAATTGTTAGAATTTTGTTGAAAATTATTTCTTTTTAGAGAATAAGACTTTGTTTCTTTAAGATTAAAATATTAGTTTGTTTATTACAATAAAGATTGTGAATAAAATGTATCTTTTGTGTTAAATTGTATAATATGTGATTATAGATTAAAATTTACTGATTTGTAAGAGATAATGGTGCGAGATTGGAAAAAGGGGGCCGATTGTTAGACATTTAAAAGTCGGATCCAAATTTTTATGATCTCCTTGTGTTGTTTTTTCCAATCCCGTTCCATGATCTCAATGAAAGTAAGCACACCGATTCGAACCCGATCTTTTGAGTTTCGTGATTTGAGGTTGGCAGCAACTGCCATGCAAATCGAGCTAGTATTTAAACTCGGCTCATGTTAGTTTTTAAAAAAGGAATGAGAAACGGAAATATAAGAAGTGTGTGAGTGGTTTACTCTCTTAGAGGGAGAGAAAGGCTGGTTGGCAATGCAACTGCAGGTTGCATCACCATTTTAGATTAGAAATTAATTTTATAATATTAGAAGACGGTTCGAATCGGATGTCTCTGGTAATGTTGCTTTTTGAACTTATTGTTTTTATCGCTCCAGTAACGAGCGCAGTGACTTTATGATTGATTATTAAAGGCCAATTTTAAGAAACTGTTTTTCGTCTTCATGCCTCCTCGACACATAAATTTCACTGCTAGCTTTGCAAAATTTAAATTAGCTTACCAATAAGTGTAACAGATATGATAATGAATCGTAAAACAACAGCTATGGTGTAAATTACACGTTAAACCAATTATGTTGTTCGGTATGCATGACTGTTCAGGTTCAATACTGTTGGTTACGTGAGCCCATCCCCCATGGCAAGATCATATCACATTGAATGGAAAAAATCGGTTTCTAACTATCCCGAGGCCAAAAAGCGTCCATCGAATCGCTTTTTAAATTTTGTGAGATTGGCACAAAACATGATCAATATGTTGCCTACCGTTGTCTGCAAGAAGTTTAAATCGAGAAACAGAGCAAGTTTTATAACTGATTGAAGTGTCTCCAACGATGTTAACGATTATGATGCATTTCATAACCGACTACCTATCTGTGCAACTAAAATGAGAAAATAGTTCATTGGTCGGAATCCATGAATAGCGATTCTGATGCAAAAATTGATTATGAAACTCCTACCAAAACTGCTACAGTTTTTTAATGCTTTATATTGTTTGGAAACTGAAAACAAACTTACGCCGCAGGATGTAAAGAGTGCTTTTTCGATTTTTTTGCATTAAGTCGAAAAATAACTCTTTCAAGTTAGGAATCTAAAAGACTGTCCAACATCTGTTAGTCATTATTTTAAAGTTCCCAATTAACTGGTGAGTAATAATTCGCTAACAGCATTTTTAGCTGTCGAACAAAAAAGGTGTAGCTTCTAAATATGGCTAATTTTTGTGCAGTTGCTTATTATAGAATTTCCACAAGGTAAGTGCAAAAAAAAGAAAGAAAAATAATTTTGTTTGGACCCCGATATAATGAATAACCCTGAATTAACGAACCAAATGCTCAGTTCCGATGAATTTGTAAGTCCGACTGTACTTCCTATTAGAACTGTTTTAAAAGAATAAGGGAAACTTTAGATGCAAGGATTTCAAAAAGAATTAGATTCCAAGTATGCAAAAATTTTGCTGGATAATAATTTATGTATTTCATAACTGTTTTTCATAAGTTATGTTTCATATAATAATACGTGTGGTTTGCGATAACAATTATATTTTTTAAAATTAGAAAATATATAAAGGGTGTTTTCTTAAAGGTATAGAACTTTAAATTGCAATAAAACAACGATGTATTATTCGATTGACATGAATTTTTTTTATTCGAAAGATAATCTTGTGGCATTACATTTTAAATATGATTTCTGGCATATGACTGCCATGGCTGGCTCGGATGTAGTCCAATCTGGACGTCCAATTTTCGATGACTTTTTCCAACATTTGTGGCCGTATATCGGCAATAACACGGCGAATGTTGTCTTCCAAATGGTCAAGCGTTTGTGGCTTATCCGCATAGACCAATGACTTAACATAGCCCCACAGAAAATAGTCTAGCGGTGTTAAATCACAAGATCTTGGAGGCCAATTCACAGGTCCAAAACGTGAAATTAGGCGGTCACCAAACGTGTCTTTCAATAAATCGATTGTGGCACGAGCTGTGTGACATGTTGCGCCGTCTTGTTGGAACCACAGCTCCTGGACATCATGATTGTTCAATTCAGGAATGAAAAAGGTAGTAATCATGGCTCTATACCGATCATCATTGACTGTAACGTTGTGGCCTTCATCGTTTTTGAAGAAGGATTTCACCAGCCCATAAAGCGCACCAAACAGTCAGTTTTTCTGGATGTAACGGTGTTTCGGCATACACTTGTGGATTAGCTTCACTCCAAATGCGGTAGTTTTATTTTTTGACGTAGCCATTCAACCAGAAGTGCGCTTCATCGCTAAACAAAATTCGCTTATGAAAATCAGGAACAACGGCAATCTCGTTTTGGGCCCATTCGACGAATCTACGCCTTGCTTGATCATATTTAAAATGTAATGCCACAAGATTATCTTTCGAATAAAAAAAAATTCCTGTTAATCGAATAATACATCGTTGTTTTATTGCAATTTAAAGTTCTATACTATACCTCTAAAAAAACACCTTTTAGATCAATTGGCTTAGATATTACGTGAAAAGTCAAAGTAGAAAGTTTTTTGTTGTCAAAAAATTGTGACGCTATAAAAATTAGAAGACTAACATTTGAACCTTTCAAAAAATAAAAAATCTTCCATAAAAATATTCCAAAGTATGAAACTGAGGCTAATTTAAAAATTAAAAATTGGGTTCCATTATAGAAACATTACATGAACAGACCTTTATATGAACCTTTGGTAATTAAATTTATTTATTAAGGCTGTTTTCGCCGTATACACAAAAGCGTGAACTTAACGCGGAGCACATTTTCGGGCAGAAAAAATACTTCAATTTTTATAAAAATTCTTAACATTGTAACTCATGCATTTATTTATAATATTGTGTTTTTAAAAATTCAAAATTTTCATAAATAATATTTTTTGCTTTTAACATGTAAAGGGATAGCTCATTTAGCATTACGGAATAGGAGAAAAAAAGTGAAATACATTTATAAAAGAAAAAAATGTATCAACAGTGATAAAAATGAGTAGTATGATAAAATAAGTGATTCTCTACAGGATAGTGAAGCCAGAATATATATTAATGTTTGAGTACTTTTAAATCTGAAAAAATATTCCGAAATATCGAGTCCTATACTTTAACATTAGCCGAAAAAGCCTTAAAATATTGTTACGTAGATCAGGGGCTCGAGTATTTTAGGCCAATTAGTCGCAAAGAACAAGACAGTTCTTTAGGAGTGATGAAAATTTATTGTAGAAATTCCAATCCTTGAAATACAGCATTCAGCAGCAATATTCACAGAGTAAATCTCAGAAGATATTCACACCTTCAATAGCACTCGGACAGAATTATCAGTGTCTAAAATACACGCATATAAAAGATACGAGCAGCATAAGTAATCACTTAATCGCTTCAACAATCAGAGCAATACAAACTGATCGCAGTTTCACTGACTTTCGGGGTGAGCTTTTTCTCTATTTATATCCCTCGTATATAATTTGAGAAAAACACGCTTGCGTAATAGTTCTTGAAATTAGTGTATTTCTCTACTAATTTCTAGAAGAATCCAAAGGGTTCCAAACTCACCAAAAATGGTCGCCATCATTATCACCAAGTCACCAACTTTGTCGCCAAAAATGACGCCAAATTGGTTCTGTCGCCAAGATTTCGCCAAGTTCCCATAGAATCATTTGGTTGTGAATGTTACAACTTTGACGTAAATTAAATCTAATTTAGAGTAAGATATAAAAGCCTTACACATCCAAATACAATTATTTACTCTATTTGACACAAAATTCGTAACAATATTAATTTAATTTTTAGAATTGATATCAATTTTGTCCAGCTGTGAAAAATTTTGCTAATGTTATCAAGTGTGAATCAACTTCAAATTTATCACTGCTCTAAACAACTGTATATATATATTGAGAAATAAACTTACATTATTCTTAGAATTTTGAAGATGCTATATAACATTTTAACCTTTATCTACCGCATTATGATTTACTGAAAATTTTTTCATGCAATATTTTTTTTAATCACTACATTGAAAATCAAGGGATATACATAAATAAATACTAAACTTTGGGAAATTAATTTTATTAGATCTAATTAATTAAATTGGTACTTTAAAGTACCGTCAGTCCACAAAGGTCTCAAATATTCTCACAACACGCAAATAACGAATTACTTTTTTAATGCTGTTTTAACTCTTAAAAATGCTAAATGACCAGAGAACACTAATGTTTTACAGCACAAAATATTTATTTTAAAGATTATTAAATTTTTAAAATTTATTTACTGTTTTACATATACACTTAATTTGATGATATTCAAAAAGAAAGTTTTTTTTTTTCATTAATAAACAGAAATTCATTATACGTTACGCATTTTGAGTGAGGTTTTGATTGAAATTTTGTAAATCACTACATCCTAGGGAATGAAATGCTGTATTTTCTTAACATATACTACTGCCCCTTGAGTTCAATCTCTTGATCGTTATCCTATTAATCTCACGAAAATTCCAGCAAATAATTTACTGAGACTTCTTCATCGGAAAAATCATCTGTTTGTACATCATTGATTTCAGATAGTATCTTCTGTGATAAAACGAAAGCCTCTTAGGCTGCCTTCACACCAAACGACTCCGATTCATTCACCATCAAACTTGTCTGATCGACCAGGATTCGGCTTCGTAATTTCCCGCTCAAATAAGCCAAGATTCGCTTCCCGCATTCACACCAAACAAAACCGGTTCAATCCGTCGTCGTTCTGACTTACGCGTGATTCGGCATGTCAGATTTTCTTAGGTGATTCACCAGCAGCCGGGAGCTATTTCTTAAAGAAAAAGTGAATTTAAACAAATAGAATGTTTATTTTTATTGTTTTTTATATTATTAGTGATTATACCACATAAAATTTCTATTAAAGAAACTAATTTTAGATATTTAAAGATTTTAATGTTCTTGTTAGGGTTAGCATGAGTTTGTTTTTATGTCAATGGATGGCGCTTGTATTTTTGTGTGGTATTTATTCATAGTATTCTTTTTCATTATGCAAACTAACTCTAGTTCTTGTCGCCGAGTGTGTAGGCTGTATTTTATTCCTGCTAATCTTGCGCAAATAACAAAATTAACTTTGCATGTATTATTTTATTCAATTTTAGAAATTTGAAAACTTTATTCTTTACTTTTTAATACTTTAAAGCAAAACGTGTTTTTTGGGGGGAGGGGAGGGAATATTCTGAAGGATGTTTGAAATAGCTTCAGAGATCAATTTGATAAGAATTTATTTAATTTTAAGAGAGAAAAAAATTTAAATATTTATAAGAATGCTAAAATAAAATAAAACACCGATGTTGTCGATTATTTTAATTTTTTTAAAAGATTTCATTTTATTACTATATATACTATATGAAACAAACAAAATGTAAATGGTATGTAAAATTTTTTATTCATTAATGCATTAGCAATTTTTAGATACATAATCAAAAAAATAGTTACTATATGCTACAAAAGCTATAGTATATTACAACATTTGAAATGCCTTTTTAAAACATTAGATATATTATTTGTAAAAGTAATTGCATTATAATATAGTTACAATACATATTTATTATTTGTTACTACTTTTCAGACTATAATTACATTTTATACTAACAGGCAAAATATAAAAAAATAAATAAATAAAACCGTTTTTGTATTTTTTGTTTTATGTATTTCAACTTCAAAATAAATGAAAATACAGTTGTGAAATTAATAGCTTGAAACGTTAATCGTCTTAAAATATTCAAAACAGCATCCATGTTTGACAGCAACTGATGGAAGAATGATTGACCCGTGGCGGTGTGAAGGCACAAATCTCTGTTCATTCAGAATCGCTGTGAATTGGAAAGATTGCTACAGACTCGAAATCGTTTGCTGTGAAGGGAGCCTTAAAGACAGGGTTTCTTTTTCCAGACATTCTAAGAAAAGGAAATAATAATAATAATAGCACCTTGAAAACCTCCTATTATTGTTTAATCTTAGTTACACATAAGGACATTAAAATGTTGTTAATTTTTTTATATATAAAAATAGATATTTCATTTAATTGTGTAGCAAAAAAAAGCTCAGGTTAAAAGTTCAAAATTGTTGGAAAACGTTAAAATAAAACGATAAAAGCAAAATAAATAAGTTAAGCTTAAAGAAATTAAAAAAAAGCATAAGTCTTTTGCCCTATAGTGACGATTACAAAACAACAAAAAGCCACACGGACGAAAAAAAATAATAAATACTTACTCCAACACCCAGTGTGCTGTTGGCACTTACACAAAGTTATTCATACAAAATTAATTATATACACTCTATTTACTTAAAATAAATAGTCAAATCCTCTTCTAAGGGCTTCCTTAACAAATAAAAAAAATAAGACACCTTTTGACATTAGCTACTTTTTCGGAACAAAAATGACAATCTTCGCAATCCGATCAAAATGTCAACTGAAAACTCAACTTCTGCTATAAAACTACTTACCTTTCTTGCTAAAATATTCATCATAGCACCTGTGCGGCCATATATCTTGAAAGAGCGGATTTATAAGATTATTCCTGCCAAGTATCGTCAGAGTATTCGTAAAAATGGTTATTCTATGTAATTTTACAATGAGTGGTACTTATAAGTACCGTTGGTAGATAAAAGGTTAACATGATATTCAAAATGTGGATAAATAGTTGAAAATTTTTCAAAAAGAATCTTAATGCATTTTTTAGTCCATGAATTTTTTTAATGGTATCTAGCCTAGAGATATCATTTCGAATCATAACCAGATACAATAAAAATCAGTAATGAAAGAAAAGAGAGTGAAATATATGAAGTGTGTCTAAAAAGATAGTTTAAAATCTAAAATGAGAAGAAAATCTTAAATTTAAGTCAGCGTTTATCAAACTGTGCGGTGCGCCCCCTAGGGGGTGCAATAACTTACTAGGGGGCGAGCATATGGAAAACAAAAGATTTTTTTAAAAAATTAATTTACTGGAATGAAGTAAAACAAAATACTTTCTGACATTATAAAAAATACACATTTACATTGGTATAATTTATATATATCATCGGGTGATATTACATCACCAAAAATGAAAGTTTCTACTTCAATACCTCATTAGCTATCTTTGATCCTATAAACAAATGAAAAAACATTTTGTTTGATTTGATGTAATTCCATGATAAGAGATTTTTTTTATTAGGTTTTCTTTATAAACCTAAAATACTACTCTTTTAGAGAAAAACCAAAACCCAAACCCAGAATAAAAAAAATTATTAGATAAAAAATTCATCACTGTTATTATTATTGGAATTCTATAGATTAGCTGTAGGCAGCAGAATATATTTGCTGATGATATCTGTTTGACCTTCAAACTTACTGGTACTAGTTTCGTCCCTTCTTTTATATATGTGTTATTTTTCACTTAGGGTTGTGAATAATGTATTTCTGTTGTGCTTTTATCCATGTAAAATAGTTTTATGATATTTCGAAAAGCACAGAGAGCAAGCACTTTGAAGGATTACTTGACCAAGATTTATTTTTATGAGTTTCCTCAAAATTATAAAGCATAATGAAAAACGTTTTACACATTTTTGAGAACAAACATCAATATTATTATATTGAATACACTTCGATTCCGGGAGCGGTCGCGTGGGGCTCAGAGCTCACTAAATCGTTAATTCTGACTAAACTGTTTGTTTTGTTACCAATGGTCATGACATTATGTTCCTGTATTACAGTCTTCATGGGAACTAAAATATATTTGTCACATATCTTACTCTTTTTTTAGGAGTGGCAAACGCTTTTTTACAAATCTTAAGGTATTCGTTTTGACTGAGTTCCCAGCGTGCCCACTTTTTTTTTCCAAAATGTTTTCTAAGATTAAGCAACTTTTTCCACCTCTGAACTATTGTACTTAGTGATTTTGATTACCGTGTACGACTTATTTTGGTTTGCAAGTGTAATTGAGCAGAAAATACATAAAAAAGAAACTGGCGTCTGTGATCTCTATTGAAGGAAATTGAAACTGATCAAGCAAGGGAAAAACCTGCTGAAATAATGCATATTAATCATGATAGCGAAAGTAAATTTGAGAAAAGCGATGAACGTGAAACGAAAGGAAACTTTTTAAATGCTACCTTAAGAACTCCATCAACTAAAATATAATGCCATAAATGTACCAGAAGACACACTTTGCCTTGTCAAAACGCACAAGCAAAAGTTCAACATGCTATTTGTCGATTATCAAAGGACAGTAAAACTACGATAACTTGAACAAAATATGACAGTTTTGCCTGCAAATAACATTTCTGTAATGTTAGTGATAAGCGTCTGCCATCTGTGTCCTTTACTAAGGTAACGCACATTTGAAACATTTTAGTTCAGTTTTATTGGATTTTTTTCTCAAATTATTAAAGAAAACTTGAAAACTCCTTGAAAATAGGTAAGTATACTTTTTCTTAGTTTAAATATTCACCGGAATTACGATTTTTATCGTGTACAATAAAAATATTATAAAAAAAGGATTGGGGTGAGTCACACAATCACCCCGCGCTACCATTACAATTAATATCGAGTGCGCTCCCGGGTTAAAACATTTTGAAGTCTTCTCGCTGTAAATAATAAAAATACGCAATTATTCTTCATCGGAATTTTATATTATATTTCATTATTTAACATATATTCTTAATACTTATTCTGTGAGGCTTAAAATTACATTTCGCTTAAAACTAATTATAATATGAGCATTCATTTAAGAAAAATCATTTTCATTTTTGTAAACATTGTCAGGCACGTGATTTTAAACTCTTTACAATTCAGCTATTATATCAAGAATAAAGTTTTAATTTTTTTTAATGAACTCTTGTGCGAAGAGCGGATACTTCAGTAAGTATACTTATAATCAGTGCTACACAAGATATTTTATATTTTATTTATTAATACTAATTAAAGAGCAAGTTTAATAAGTATTAGCGACTTTTCCTTTGGCTTGTTTTGCAGAGCAAAGTTTTTCAAAAGAAGGCTTACGATTAGAAATTGATACTTTTCTTTTTCTGTATTTAGCTGACATCTACATTTTGTCTTCAAAACAGTGACATCTGAAAATCCGGTTTCACATAGGTAAGATGTTGAAAATGGTAATAGTATACGAAATGCTTTTATTTTCAGTGCAGAAAATTCATCATCCACCTCTGCCCAAAATTCAAAGGGCTATTTATTTCAAAATTGCCTTTTAACTATGCCACATTGGATGTGAAATCTATGAAAATTTCGTTGGCAGTTGAGAGCCCTTCTGAAGTATTGTGAAATGAATCCCTAACCCACTCGTAACTTGCTATCAAGTTGTCCTCAGCAAGAAAATACTTTTTAAAATTCCATGCCAACATGACTAAATGATTTTCTATGGTTTTAAAAACCACTTCCACTTGTTGTTCTTCATATTTGTAAGTTTTAACACAGAGTAAGTACACATGTAAGTTTTACCCATGGTTTTTCAGTAATAGTAATAGTAAATCCAAAATTTAAGTATTCTTTAGAATATATCCGTGATTTAATTTTCGGAACCATGCTCTTCTGTGTACTTGTTGATACTTTATTATCATCGAATGTTCTCTACGACTTTAAAATATATCTATGAATTTGTTTTAATCAACTGCCGTAAATACTTAATACCGTGAATTACAACTAACGAGTAAATTATAAAATGTACATTCAAGACAGATTCGGAAGCTATAGAAGTATCGACTCGACCAAAACCGAATGGAATTGTACCAGGTACAGCTTTTTTACATGTTTTGCGCAGACGTCCGATAGGTTGCCCAGACTCACGCAAACGTTCACCAGAATTTTTGCCAGATGAGATGAATATGATAGAGAGCAAAACATAGATTAGACTATTTTTATAATGATATTTGTACCTTTAGAAATGGATGATGAAGGGAATAAATCTTTAATTAAATATCACTTTGCAATATGTTCTAATTTAAAAACTAGAGAAAGAAAAAGAACATAATATAATTATCCTGTTGCTTAAAAGTAATTTACTTAAAATATATATTACTTAAAAGTAACATATATACAAAATTTAACTCTTATCTTGTGAAGATGTACGGTTTATAATTAGGATCGTATTGTAGTTTTAGAGTCAAAATGCATTAGTATTGCCTTCAATACATTATTATTGTATAAGGGTGGCCGCGATAAAAATTATGATTGAAAATTGGGTCACCAGTACTGACAATTTGAGAAGCACTGAGCTAAAGGATTCAAAAGAAATAAAAATACAATGAATTATTAATTCAGATGAACTTCCCAATGTGTTAAGATAAATACTTGTGACAGAGTCACCTACATAATTTATTTAAAACTTGAAATGTCCTGAGTTTCTGACTAAATTACATTTTTTTATAGTATGTACCTTCTGAAGAAGAGATGCCTCTGTATTAAAAGTACAAAATGTTTGGTCTGGTGCGTATCCTTTATTGGGAGATGTTACTGGATATATATCTGTGTATGTGTACACACATACGAGGGGTAATTCAGAAATTGAAATCCGCTTAGTTATACAAATGAAAGACACAATACTTAAAGGAAAAAAATTCTGTGCGTTTTGGAAGCTTCCTTTCACTTCTTTCTACATAACCCCCATTTTCATTTGAACATTTGTCGTATTTGTTCACAAACTTCCCATGTTACACTCTTCTGCCATCAGTCCATTAAGCCACTGCAGATTCAAACAAAAAACCGCTTGCATATTTCCACCGCACAGATCACTTCTTTTTTACATTTCATTGTCTTCTGAAACAAATGTACTTATAACGCTGTGAATGAAGGTTGCACGAAATTGCTCTTGTGCAGTTGAAGTGTTCTAAAATGAACTGTGTCATTGAAAATCCTACCGATTATTAGGTAAAAAGTATTATTAGACCTCTGAAACACTTATAAGGGGAAACCAGAAGAAATTAATCGGATATGGAAAGTAGTTTAAATTGTTAATGCATTGAACAAAAGAAACGTGAGAAAATGGGGTGAAATGTTCAACAATAGATGAACAAATGTAGAAAATGAAACTCGTTCTGGACATCATCAATCGTCACATAAGACCTAAAGATTGCAGTGAATAACAGCATCTTCACAGAAAGCGTTTAACTATTGACGAATTTCTCATTCCAGACATTTTTCAATGTTTGCTTTCTGAAATTGTTCCGCAATCTCTCGGCTACAACAAATTTTGTGCACGATGAGTTTCATGGCAGTTGTAGGACCAACATAAAACACAGATGATTCTACACAAATTGTGACTGGTGTTGAGAACTGGGTGTCTCACGTCACTTGCGAAAAAAAAGTGCCAATAATTTGAGTGCTAACATCTCTCATGACCCAGAAAACTGAGAAAATTCTGTCAAAACAAAGGCAATGGAAACCCTCCTTAGGGATCGTTAAGTGTACTTTTGGTCAATTTCACGTCAAAAAGCACTACGTCCAATAAAAATCGTTATTATGAGAATCTAAGAACTCTTTAGTGAGCCATCCAAAACAGGAGGCGAGGAATGCTTTATGGGAAAATTGTGCTTTTTCAGTACAGTGCCCACTCTCACATTGCTGCTGCAACTAAAAATTTCCTAGGTCCTTTGAGTTGAGAAAGTTTTAAGCATCTGTTCCATAGTACGGACTTTGCTACTAGCAATTACTACACTTTCAGTAAATTTAAAGAGTTTTTGGATGACGAACTTTTTGCAAGTGATACAGAATCGGAGAATGCAGTCGCCACGTGGTTTAATGCACTGTAGTCAGAGAAGTATAACATGGGAATTCTCGCACTCGAGAAAAGATAGGACAAATATTTAAATGTAGGATTTGATCATACAAAAAAAAGTGAAATACGTTACGTAATAAGTACAGTTTTTTAATGTTTACATTTTAACTCGGTGCATGGTAATCTCCTTGGCACTTGTTAGATACATTAATGTACACCAATATGTTCATTCATTACCTTTATTCAACTTAAACATACAATTTTCCAACTTAAAAAGAAAACAAAACAGAACTTGCTAATTAAAAATAAAAACATAGTTGCCACTCAAAACAAAAGCTAAAAGAAAATAATAATACACTAGTTGAGTGGCTAAACAGATAGCTGGCTACACGTGACATACTCCCACCTTTTGATAACACAAATTTTATCAAAACAAATATTTTTTAAACTAAAATTTTACCCAAAAGTCCAATTTAAAGTTCAATTAAAAGTCTTTGAATCTAGAAGGCAACTTTATAACTCGACCACTTCTGGTAATTCTCTCCTTTAATAACTATTGAAGACTTGTGGAGATTTTTCCGGTTCAGCATCTGCCCTTTTAGACCAGATTCTGGTTGTATTTCTAGTGGATATAAGCGTTGAATCGGTCTTAGAACCTCTCCAATTCGATGTCTTAACTTTAACCAGTCTGACATAATTGTCCTTCCCAGGATGCAACTTGACTATTCGCCCCTAAGGCCAAAATGCCTGCTTCTTATCTTCCTTTTCAATTAACTATGTCCCCAACTTTTAATTCATAAGATGATTTTTCATTTGTTTACTTGAGCATAAGATTTCCAAGATATTCCACTCTAAAACGTTTTCTCAACTCTTCTCGAAGTTTTTGCTGATACCGTAGTCTTCTCGTTAAACTTATCTTGTCTATATGGTCAAGATCTGGTACACCAACCTCTGGAATTTCTTGCAGAAACATTGCAGGGGTTATTGGTTGCAACTCGTCTGAATCTTCCGATATATAAGTTAAAGGTTTTGAATTAACAATAGCTTCACATTCACAAAGTAAACTAAGAATTTTTTCATAAGTTAATGAGGCATTTTTCAAGACTCTTCTTAGAATTTTCTTAACACTTGTATTAAACGTTCCCAAAAACCACCACCCCAGCAAACTGAGGGTGGATTAAATTTCCACGTAATTCTTCTATTAACCTTTTGGAGACGGCAATTTTCAGGTCGAAAATTTTCCACGGGACGGCACTTTTCCCCCTTTTTTCTCACTGATTGATGCTACCGTACACCGGCGGACAAAAGAAACAAGATAGCTTTAGTCTCCTGCTGTGAAGTGGGGATGTCCGCGTCTTAGAAAGTCCCTAAATGCGAAGATTTCTCTTTCATAGGGAAACATGTTTGTTTAGAATACGGTGTAACAGTTACTAATGATTTCAGTTCAAGAAATCTAGAAAAATGTATGAATTTATTTTTTTAAAAAGAGACATTTCCCTATAATTTAAGCTGCATTCCACCTAGATTTCATCTTCAATATTTTAGAAAGCATTGAGTGAAACAGCGTACAAAATTTATTATTATATAAAACAGTGCTGATAATATAAAGCATTGCGTAGAAAAAAAAGAAGCGCTTATTTCATTTTAATTAAAGGTACGGTAAACTTAGATAAAATTAATTAAATTTTGTTAAGTAAAACTTATTTATATTTTGGTTTTCAGTAAATGCATTAAAATATGTAAATTATTATAAATTCATTTTTCATTCTATTAAATGCAGGAATTTGTTACGCAAACTTAATTTACGCAGGTGTCAAAAATAATGTAATTTTTAATTAATTATAATGTATAATCAATAATATAAAAGAAAAGAAAATGCAGAACGTGTGTTTGCCTTATGTCATAATGTAACATTTAGATTTTCTTAGATCGTTAAAAGAATTATTCTAAAATAGTTTAACACTTTGAAACTAACTTTTTTTAAATGAAAATATCTACTTTGAGACACTTGCATACAGCTTCAATCAAGAGGAAAATTACGTGAAACATGTGTTTTGTTTAAAAGTAGTTGTACGTATTTGCAACATATGTATTCCAATGGACATCGTCAAAAGTCAACTATGATTATTAGGAAACTGCAATGTTAATGATTTAATAATTGTTTTTCTCTTTTAGAATACATTTGCAGAATACATGGTACTCTTAATCCATTCTGTTAGGATATATTAGAATTCATAATACTTAAAGAATACTTAGAATAAGTCTAAATTTTATTTACAAGTATTTTTTTCAAAAATTAAAATTATATTTTCCTTTGATCTAATTCTTCCTATATATACTGAAAATTATGATAAAACATTTACTGTGGCAAATAAATGAGATGAACAGCAGGTAGGTGTTTCGCATTATGCTATAAAATGTGAATATTCTAAGGCTATAAATGTTGGCACATGTCAAATAGTGCCACATTGTAGTCCCTTCATGTTTTTTATTGAAAAATAATCTCGATTGGGGGGTTCCATCATGAGCTGATACGAGTAACAGAGCTGATGCGCACATAATTCTTTAACTAATAATGTAATTTTGTTAACTATATGGGATTTTCAAAAATCTTATAACTATTGAACATCTGTGTACCAATAGACATGTCAATATTCAACTAAGCTATATTGTCGTTAATCAATTTATAATTGCTTCTCTGAGAATTAATTAGTTATTTATATAACACTCTATTAAGAATTTTTGTATACTTTCTTTCTTAAAAGAATAAAAACATTGATAAATGTCATTTTTATATTGCCTCGATAATTCATTCTGTTTTGATGCATTAGATTTCATAATAATTACTGAATCTTAAGATTAAGTTTATATTTTTACACCAAACATTTTTCAAGGATTAAAATTATATGATAATGTTCATCTTTGATCTAATTGTTCCTATGTATGTTGAAAATTATGATAATCGATTAACAATGACAGGTAAATGTGATAAATGGCAGGTATGTGGCGTTAACTTAATACTATATCTCAAAATCATAAACAAATGTCACTTTTTAAACAGTTTCACATTGTAGATTTCATATGTTTTTACAGCTGTGATAGCCGAGTGATCCGAATTGAGGATTCCATCATCTAGTAGGGCTCTAATACACTAATTTTCTAAAGGTTTAAAGTACTTTCATTGCCGTCATAACATAATCGACTGGGTTCCAGGTCGAATATCAAACTCGTTACTTGATTGTTATTCAAATAATGAGATCCGTCTCATTGCGATGTCCCTCATGTTTCCTCTGAATGAGACTTTAATAAACTATCAATTTCTTTGCATGTTCTTTGCATGTCCTTTAAATACACAAATGAATAAATGTAAAATTTATATTTTTTCCAACTGTAATATAGTGCTTTCGTTAACATAAATTATTAAAATCTTATAATTTTTAGAAAAATTCTTGATTAGTAAAACGCAAACAATTAGTGGATATAAGACAAAATTATGACTACACATATCTTTAAGTCAGCAAAGAGAAAATCATTCATGTATCTTGGTAAACTTATTTATATAAGTAAAAAACTGTTCTTATTCGTATTTAATTGTTCTTTTATGACTAATTACAACACGTTTATTTCTTACTTTTTCATCTTTCATATAAAAAGGTTATTTTATTAGTTTCATGGATAGGAGTTAAACTTGTTAGTTTCTTATTTTTAAGTTACAATAAATTAAAATTCTTTTGATGTATCAGTTAGTATAACATTGCTGAAATTCTAAGATAAATGCTCTGATCTCTGTGTGATAAAAATACATAAACTTCAAAAATATTTTAAGAAATATAATGCACGCGTCATTCTAATTCTAAACTCAATCTTCCTTTTTAGGACGCGTGGTAATACAATAGTTTCCAAATGTGCAGCTCAGAAAAAAAATTAGCCCCAGTCCAAAAATAAATCGAAACATTCACAATAATCGAATATTCTTTATTAACATAACAATAAAAACCATTACATTTGAAAATCAATGTAAGATCAATGCCCTCTCCCAATAATTTACACTCAAAACGTGTAAAAGGCCTCCACAGGTATTTGCTGATTTTTAAGTGATTGATTAGCTTGAACTTATTCACTACTGTGCAATTTAATGAGCTTTACTACAGCTGAATTTTTTAGGTGCTTCATCTCTGTTATTATTTGGCATTTAAAAATTTGATCACTATTTCCTGCAGAATCCTATCTACCCATTCTCACCTGCAGAAACACTGCAATTGATAGAGTACTCTCTAAAGGATTGAATATAATTGAAGATTCCTCCAAACTTCAGATCTGTGGCGATCACAATCCTATTGTTTTTTTAGATGACTTTGAATAACTATGCTCTACCCCCCACCCTCTGCATTTATTCCTTTTTCCAAAATGAAATAAATTCCAAGAAATTTTTACTACCTCTAGTATAGATTTTATAGTATAGACCTAATTTATAGATTGATCTAAATCTTCTTCATTTTCTAATTCACAATCAGAATTCGGCTTCTAATTCAATCAAATGTTTCTGGATCTCTTCAGTGATCAGACCTCTTTTTCCGTTTTGGCATTTTCTCTTCTGTTTTTTTTTAAAAATCAAGTTAATGAGAAAAAATATAGGGATGAATACTTAAAAATTCAAGAAAAAACCACTTACAATAACAACTGTGTAAAAATTAAATCTTCTAGTGAGGAAAGGGCATAAGAAGGAATTCTAGATAAGTGGGAAAGAGGGAACACTTCTTCCCCCTCTCAATACAAAAGAGACCGGTCAAGTGATTGACGTCTCTGGATTCTAATAGGAACCACAGTGATCCGAAAGCTGTTAAGGGGGAGAAGAGCTTGGTCGTTACTCCGACCAGCGCCGTACTTTAAGGGGCTATTCTTTTTGGTGCACTATCGACCAGCCGTCCTCTAAAGGTTAACTGCTTCGCTTTCAATTATTTTTCAATCTATAGCTTTAAAAAGATTACTAGCTCCTGTGAAGTTTGTACCATTATCGCTATAAATTACTTGGGGACGTCTATGTCTGGCAATACATCTTCGTAAACTTAAAAGAAAGCAATTCGTAGATAGAGAAGTTAGCAGCTCCAGATGAATAGCTCTGAAAACAGCGCAGGTATACAAGGCAAACCACGCTTTTGTTCCATCTTTAAGAATAAGAGGGCATGCTAAGTCTATTCCAACGACTTCAAAAATTGATGCCTCTCTAATTCTGTCTTCTGGGAGTGACACAGAAATTGTTCTTATTGCTTTCGTGCTGTGTCTTCTACAAACAATGCAATTTGAAATAGCTGATCTTATTGTTTTTCTTCCGTTTATGATGCAAAATTTCTCTCGGAGATTGGTTAAGAGTAAATGAAGTCCAGCATGATGTAAAGACCAATGACGTTCAAGGATGAGTAGTTTAACTAATTTATGTTTGCTTAGAAATAAAATTAGATACTTAAAAATTTTCTAAATCTTTTCTCTCTGTCAATTTTGTTTTGACTCTCAAAATTCCTCTTTCATCTTTAAACACACTGATGGAATTTAACTTCTTGCCATCCTCAGATGAAAATTAGTCTAGTTGTATGAGCTTTACTATTAGATTTTCTGCCTTTTCTAGCTCATGAACCTTAAGCTCTCCATGTTCTCTTTATGAATTTTTCTGTAAGAATCACTTTGATTTATACCTGACTTAGCAATAGTTATACGTTCTTCCCCTTCTACCTCAGCCCTTAGAAAATTTAAAAGCTTAGTCAGTCTTGCACTGTACGATTTTTCTTCTCTTACAGAATTCCTTAGCCAAACTCTTCAAATGTCTTCTGGAATGCACGATTCTACAAGTGGGAAGAGCATCGCAGAATATTTATCGGAAGTCATTCCGCTTAACTCTAATGATCTTAGATGGGATTCAAGTTTATCATATAATTGGGTAATGCTTAGTTTTGACTTAGTGGCATTTTTAACAACTAAAGTTAGTAGTTCACGATCATAATATTCTACTAAAAGTTCCTCGCGATCAAATCTTGCTTTCATGCTTTTAATCACTTTTGTATAATTTTCTGCAGTAGGAGGATAACCATCGATGATCTCTTTCGTTCTTGTGCCTGGCGACATACATTGGATCAAATACACGAATTTATCCTCTAACTCCATATATTTATGCTCATGAATTCGCTTAAACTGACTCCAGAAACACAACCATTCTTTAACTTCACCAAATTTCATTAGCTCAAGTTTGGGAAGTTTTATTTTCGAATTCTCCTTATTTAATATATTTACGTTTGGTTATGATTTACTTTCTATAAAAGAGTTGACACAAACTATGGCTTCATCATATTTGATTTTATATTCTTATACAGATTCAAATTCGTCGGAATAACTTTTACCGTTATCGTCTGCACTTAATGAAAGTCCTAAAATATCGTTGTCAAGAGTCATTAAATCAGCAAAAATACGCTCGAAAGTAGCCAATTTAATCTTAACATAATTTATTTCTATATTTTCATCATCAAATAGAGACATTAGTTTTTTATATGTCTTAGTAAAAGATGCACGTAACGGAGATCGCTTCTTCACAAGATGCTCCATGACAACCAAAAGTTAATGTTCAATTAAATAATCTTTAGCAAAAAGTACTGACTTTTTTTATATTTAGATCATGTCCCGGATCACCAAATGTTAGATACGACATTAATGTACACCATTATATCCATTCATTACCTTTATTCAACTTAAATATACAATTTTCCAACTTAAAAAAAAACAAAAAACAGAACTTGCCAATTAAATATTAAAAACATAGTTGCCATTCAAAACAAAAGCTAAAAGAAAATAATAATACACTAGTTGAGTGGCTAAACAGATAGCTGGCTACACGTGACAGCACTATGGAATGCCTGACCTTTCAGAAGGTATAATGGAAATTCTAAATAATGTCAAAAAAGCTTGGTTTTTACTCAAAATAAATTAACTTAACAAAGGAATATTATTAGAATAGTATATCGATATCTTGCGTTTCGAATAAATCACTAGCTATTGTTTCTTAAAATCCTTCAGGAGTCAGAGCCCATTAAAGTATATGGCTAACATTCTTATTGACTTATGTGCTTCCTTTTTATTTTAACAAAATTTTTCTGTGGTTAGTAATATGGGACTCAAAAGATTGATGAAGTTACTCATTTTATTGTTCTTATATCAAGTCATCTGCTACTGACAGGGCCTTGAAATTATAACTTATCCGACTCATTTAATTTATTGTAACTGGCTTGGAATTTAGCTTTGTTTATACATCAGCAGCTCGTCTTTATCAATGCATGGGTTATAAATAATATTTAAAATATATACCCGGAAGCATTCGAGAAACAACAAAATTAATTATATTTAACTCTTCAAAAATAACTCAGGTGGTAACTATTGATGATTTTTCTGAGATTATGCCTTATCCTTGCCGCATTTTATCCATGAGTATTTTCCATGTTCGTTAGTTGAATTTGAGGATAATTACAAAACATTTATTAATCTTGTATGTAATATAGTTGTTATACTAACATCAACAATAGCTTTTTGAATTGTTAGGAAATATCTTTGCGAGTATCGAAATACATTCTCTTTTTTTTTCCTTTTCAAGTTTTTAATCTTACATTTGTGTAATTTACCAATATATTTATGAAAAGAAAACATAATTTGAAAATGGATGTGGATAACATTTCACCTTCAAAAGCCAAATCCTTTGCATGCGAAATTTGTCAGCGGTCATTCAGTCGACTTCATAGGCTCCAATCTCATCTACGATCACATAGAAATAAGAAAATCGTGAAACAAAACAAATCTTCGGTTAAGGAGGAAGAACCTGATTCTCCACCAGTTGCAGAAGAGAAGGAACAAGTTAATGAAAATTTCGATGACAGTACTGATAACATATCTGACAAGAAAGAAGATCCTCCATGTGATCAATCCTCACGAGTTACATGCGTTTGTGATGTTTGCAATAAAACGTTCAGTAGCAAGTGCTTCTTGAAACGCCATTACCTTATTCATACCAAAGAAAAGCCATATATTTGTGATTTTTGTGGTAAAGGATTTGCCCAAAAGGGTAACCTAAATGTGCATTATCACACTCATACAAATTTAAAAGAATTCAGTTGTTATATTTGCGGTAAAAGTTTTGCACAATTAGGCTCTTTAAAAGCTCATTTGCTTATCCATTCCAAAATCATGCCTTATGTTTGTGATGTGTGTAATAAAGGATTTACTAGTAAATGTTTTCTTGATAGGCATTATCTTATTCATACAGGAGAAAAACCTCATGTGTGCAAATTTTGTAATAAGGGTTTTGCTCAGTTAGGAAATTTGAATGTTCATTTACAAACACATTCAAAAGAAAAATCATTTGAATGTAGAATTTGTGAGAAAAGTTTCTCTCGACAGTGTCTTATGGAAAAGCATTATGTTACTCACTTTGAAGTATCTTAAAATTTGTTTGACTTTAAATTTTTTTGTTTATAATTTTGCAAGAAGTTATGTTTTGATTGATTGTTTGTTTAAATTGTTTTCTTCCCTTGGTTGTACTGTAACACACTACACTGTATTTGATGATTTTCAACAAATTGAGAACATCAATACATTTAAAAACTGTATATCTGTAATGTTTGCTTATAATTTGGGTACTTGCATGTTAGCGTCACTGCAAAAAAATTTATGCCTCGTGAATTGTGCCATGAAATCAAAACAACAGAGATTCTTACACGTTTTATTTGGAGAAGAACTATTCTTGTGGCACAATTTTGGCTGTGGTGACATTAATACAGAAGTACCATAATTTGTTTTATAGCACAGTAATGTGTACTATATTCATTTACATTTATAGATGTGTTATAAAAATGTACCTACTGGGTAAATGAAATTAAACATGTATCATTTCATAGATATAAGATTAAAATTGCGGTTTCAAACTTTTTTGTTTATACCTACACTATGTGTTTTTCATCCCAATTGATATTGATTGGGATTTATTAGTTGTAGATGTGTGTGCATTTACATTTGTTAAGTGTTAAAGGCATTAACATTTAGCCCAGGAATGCTTTGTAATGATATTTGTTATTAGTCATGTCTCAATTTGAATTTGAATTCTTCAAATGTAATGGTATGAAATTGTAACATATCTGAAATTTATTTTCAGTAAATGCAGTTTTAAAATTATTTATATGAATTCCAATAATTTTGCTCTATTATAAAAATCAAAATAATTTTAATTATTACGTATATGTTTTTCAGCATGAATTTTTGAATTAAAATAATCTGTTATGTAACAATAAAGCAAGAAAAATTATACAACAAAAACATAGTTTAATAAAAGAATAGTTATACTTTGTCTTTTGCTTATTGTATTCTTCATATATGCATAGTCTTTTCTTTTTTTTAATGAATCTTATTCTTAGTACTGAGAGTTTTGAAGATTAAGTTTATATATAATTTCTTTGGTTTTTGAAAAGAATTTTAACATTCAAGTTGCTGTTGCTCCAATGCCATATTTTGTTGGTGCTAATTGTTCACAGCTCTCCGTGAAGAAGGTTTCTCACCTCATTCAAGTTTTATTTATAAAATTAAAAATGTAATTGGTTGGAAGCTATTTATTTTAAAAAATTTGAATATTGTAAGATTTTAGAGTTCAAAACAAAATTATATATTTTTTAATTTTATGCTGTGTGTACACATATTTACATTTTAAATTACTCATTGGTTTACTTAATAGAAATGTTAAACTGAATTAATTGCACATGCATTAATTTAAACCATTAATGGAGGGAGACAAATAGAATGTTGTATATATCTGTCTCACTGAAACTGCATTATGTGTCCCAGATGTTTACATCTATTCTGAAGTATTTTTCTTTTTGCTGCTATGAGTAAAACTATTCCAAAGGCTTTATAATGCAATGAAATAACCTTGTCAGTGTTTACCTAAGATGTACTTATTTTGGAGAAAAATTTGCTTCTTGCGCTTGTTCTTTTATCTCAATGTACTGCATATAATCGCATATGTGAAAAACAGTGGCACTGGGGAATGAATCGCATAACACTTAATCAGTTGTTAAGTCAGGTTATAAAAGTTTGAGAGTTTTTATAAAAACATAATTTCCATGTTTAGTTTTATTTTGAATATAAAATAAGCTTAATTAGAAAATATTTTATTTGCTAGGGGAAAAAATTGTTTAAATTAAAAGAGTTTGTAGCTATGTGTTAACATTTCAAATGTTTGAATATTTACAGTATTTATCTGCCATAAAAGGTGTAAATTTAATGCTAAGGAGGTCAAAAACTTACTTTTGTGTTGGGAGTCATAGAGATTAGAATTTGCTTCAAAGGATATGTAATGTTTTTATTAGAACAATAACAAAAATTATTTATGTCAATGTACAAAAATAAGGTCATGATTGTTTTGCCAAAAATTTATTTTCGAAGTTAGTGAACAGTAATTGTCTTGGTTGGGATAATATATGAATATTTTATATTTCATTTCATTTTAAAGCTTTTTGTGGATTATAATATACATATAACCATTAACTTATTCACACATTTTGATTTACAACCATAACATTTTTTTTAACTAAATGCAGATTCAATAGTTGAACTATACTTTGTTTTGTAAAGGGCATTCTGCTTTTTTTTTTTTTGCATCATGTGTAATATTTATGTATGCATGAATTGTTTTTTGTATTTTATGTAAACTTTTATTCTGTGTTTGACTGAGAATGGTTTCGAAAACAAAATTTGACTTTCAACTGATCTAGGAGAAAATAGACAAGCCTTTTACAAAAGGTTTAATTTCCTAGGAATATTTTAGAATGCCAGTTTGGGGTCTTGCAAAATCAGTGTTTTTTTGGTTGAAAAATGAAAATTTGCATTCATATGTATATAATTTTCTTATATAGGCCCCACATTTGGTAATGTATTGTTTCTTATGCCACTCGATTGGTGGTGAAAAATTTGGGGCCCACAAAATTCATTGTGACAAGGGGCTAGCTTTATGCCTGTTGTTAACCGCAACTTTGAGCATCATGCAAGTGATAGTATGATTTGACCACCTTAATTTTAAAGGAAAACACCTCGAGGAGGGTAAGGGGGCCTCCCAGCGCTTTTGTTCTTCCACCTATCTCTCGAGAGGACTTTCGGCTTGACGAATATTTTGAGTGCCCTATCCTTCCCATTTCTTGAAAATGAAACTCAAGCTCTATGGCACAACATCACTAATCATTATACTGTCTGGTCGGCTGTGCATACATTTATGTTAAGTTTAATGAAAAATGTAAATCTTGAAGAATTATACATGCCAAGTGAATAATGGTTACACAGCAAAGGCCTAAAATGTAACAAACATGGCATATTATTTACAAAAGCTAAAATAAGATTTTCTGATACTTATGTATTACTGTCACCATGGTCAAATTGGCACCAAAATATGACTAATTGTTTCTTTTTCAAATAAAACATGTAAGAAACTTTTTGTGGTTTTAGTATTATGGTGTGATTCACACACACGTGGCACTAATTTTGCTGTGGTGATGCTAATACATTACATATTTTCCTATTAGAAATTTAAATGTTTATATACGTAGAAATTAATAACAAAAATGTTAAAGAAATCAGTGAATTGATGAATTTATGATATCCATTAAATTTTTTTGATCATTTAAATTTATTACTGCCTCATTTTGAAATATTCTAATACATGGTTTCTTAGAAGTATTTAATATTGAATGGAAATTGTAGGATTTTTTTGAATGTAATCTTTGGTAAATTAATTTTTGAAATGACTGTGTTGCATAATTCGCTGAAACAATATTTTACTTCTAACTTAGTTGCTCTTTATGTTTAGTTTGATAATTTTTTACTTTTGTTAAATCAGGTCATTTGAGTGCCTGATATTTAAATTAGTTTAGTATAGTAATTAAAACATTTTAAATCTCATTATTGGTGAATGTAGATCACAGCAAGAAAAAAAAATTAACTTTCAAGTTGGTTTTCAAAGATTAGTGAATAGTGGATAGCAGTGGTGCACACAAGGGGGGAGGGTCCAGACACCCCCAAGCTTTTGATTTTTTTCTGATTGATTATAATTCTAAGTATATAGTACGTAAAATTTAATTAATTACATGTTATTAATGATTAATTTTATTATTAATGCTAATTATTTATTCAAAAATTAGTTTTTTTACTGTGTTTTGTTCCCAAAAATCGACAAAATCAAAAGGAGCATGATACAAGAATGGTGAACTTTCGACCGCGGACCCCCCCTTGAAAAATTCCTGTGTGTGCTACTGGCGGGTAGCAATCTACTGGTATAAATAAATTTGCATTATTTTTTTTATTTGAGATATTCCAGGGCATCTATTATTTTAGAAATCAATATGTATATGTGCTATATTAATTAGATACATTGTAATGTATCTATAGTTTTAATACTATTCTTATTTTTTTCAGAGAAAAGCAAATTTTCTCTACTAAAGGAAATGCTTCCATGCTAAGGAATTGCATTCAGATATTTGTAATACATAAGATTGTTAATTTTTTTCAAATAATTTAATAAAGGTGTATTCATTTTTTGCATTCTTAGACTATGTTAATTTTTTCAATTCTTGTTATTAAGGTGCGTGAATTTTTCTACTTTCTTGTAAAAGAGTGTTTATATAAATACAATCTAGAATGGCAACATTGAAGAAACTTTTGTTATAAATATTTTAAAAAAATATATTTTACTAATTAATACTTATTACTATTGTTTATACTAATTAGGTTATAATACCTAATTATTTATACATATTTCAAGATTATTAAACTTTAAATAAAGTTTAGATAAAAAATACTAATACCATTAAGAGAAGTGATAATTTTGAATTGTATACAAGCAATAATATAATTGGAATATTTTTAAAATCATTCTTAGAGTAGAATGTTGAAATAGATATTTATGATTTACTTAAGTTTTAGTAGCTAATAATCATGTTACTTATTCAGATAAATAAAAATAAACTATGATATATTATTGAAAATTAAATCTTTTTTGAAAGATCTAAAGTCATTCCTCTATGCAGGAGATTTTTCACTTCTTTCTAAATTGAATTTTGGTACTTTATAAGCCCTTTTTTCTATGTAGATTCCCCCGCCCCAAATCTTGATTTAGATATTCAATTATAAATTAAGGTTTTTTTAAGTATTGATTTTTATTGTAATATTTTATTTGAATTTAACATAATAATAAAGAGCACATGTGTGTGCAATTCATATATATAATACACTGCTGTAGATGTATAATTAAATTAAATCTTAAAATAGTTGTTAAAACACCAATCAAGATATTTTTTTAATGATAAATTTGCTTTTTTTATGATTACAATAGTTCCTGTCATTATATGCTTGAATTCATCTTCAAATTGCATATTTTTGAGTTTCATTGTCATATATTCTAAGAATGTTACTTAGTATTTTTCTTTAAAATCTCTTACATATATTTTTCTTGTTATATATTGAAAATATTACTCAAATATTACTCATCAATTATAGTGATGAATTTTGTCCATGATTTAAATTTTTAATTTAAAAAACTGCTTTCCCCTCAGATAAATCACATTACTGTATTTTATTTTCATTCTTTAGTATAAGATTCTGTTATTGAATGAAAATCCTTCATATGTTTTGTTTATGTGTTTCCCATGATATTAAATAAGATGGGTCTTGTTTGTGAAAATTGTTTCTAATCCAATTTTAAGCCCAATATGCATTTATTTTTTTAAAAAATATATTTATGTATTCAGTTAATATTTTTACTTATATTATATATTTCTTTTAAAAAGTTTCCTGGAACACTTTCTAAAGATAAATTTGTCTTTTAATTTAAATCTACTTTGTGATAAACTTAATTTTTCATCAGGTCTCTAAATTGATTCACAATTGATTGAAATATTCACTTCAGAATTTTATATTGTGTGTTTCAATGTTCTCACATGTGGCTTTTACAAATATGTTCATCTGAAGCTATATAGAATTTCAAATGTCATATTGAAATACTTGTAGAGTGTGTAATATCAGCATAATGTGCATTTTGCTGTAAAGTCAATTATAATTAGTATGGTGATTATATATAGATATTGAGATCAGAGGTATGAGGAATTTCTCTCTGTTTGAAATTTGTAGAATGTTACTAAAAGTTGTAGATCTACTCTTCACTTCCATGGTTATTGATATACTCATACTCTAAATAAATGAATAAAAATGTTTTGAGAAATAATTTGAAATCAATTTCCACCACATCTTAGTCTATATTAAATATTATTGAAATCCTCGAAAATACATGTGCCACATTTGAATAAAATTTGAAGAGAAATGTATGATACTAGAATTTTTTTAATAATATAAATCTGAGACATATATTTCGTGTGTTAAAAAAATTTCCAGTGTTAAAAAAAATAACATTTCTAGGACTGACATTGCATAATAATCATTGTTATATTTATAACAATTTAATGTTTGTCCTGGTTATAGTTTGCATTTCATATGTGGAGATGAAAACTATTAATCAAATTTAATTATGTTTACTTTCATTTAGAAAAGGATATATATACACGCACTTACACATATATAGTGCTATTATATTATGATATATTTAAATTCCTTATAGTTTCTCAACTTGTTAATTTAGTCAACAAGTGCCTTTTAAAGAATAGTTTGTTTTGTTAGTTTTTAGTTTGTTTTATTATTATGAATGACTTTTGCATAAATGTTACATATGATATGCATATTGTTTACAATGTAGTTTTTTTATACTATTGCATTTAACTTATCACTAATACTTAATTAGGGATATAAACTTTTTATTTAGGAATGGATGCATCAGGTGAAGAATAGCTATTTAAATATTAGTATTTGTATTGTTTTTTATATTTGAATAACATTGGAGTTTTATGGATGCCGTAGTTTTATGGATGATAAAAAAAAAAAATAATTTTCTGAATAAGTATACTCTACATTTCTTAAAACACAGAACATTGATTTAAAATTGAATGCATAAATATTACTAAAGCTCAGATTTTTGTAGAATAATAAATGTTTGCTGTAATTAAATTCATGTAAACTTCTAGCTGAAATAATTTTAATATAGCTAATACAATTATGTTTCACATAATTTTGGTATCACATAATTTACTGGTTGAGAGAATGAATTTTAATATGTTTTCCATTCTGTTTAAAAATAATTTGTTGATCATACTTTAGTTCTTATATATTTTTTAAAAATCTAGATATATTATAGTCATAGAATAATTTTTTTTCTTTTTTTACCATTCTACCTTTGATAGAACATTAGCTGTTCTATTTATGTATTTAAGTGTTGGACAAAAATGTAATATAAAATTATGACTAATAGTTTTTATTTTGTATTTGAGGGTATAATTTTGTAGTTCAAATGAGAGTAGATTGTTAAAATATTGTCTGATTTAAAGCAGAGTGGCGTGTCTCTATATACAGTTAGGAATATTCAACAAACACATACAATAATATATATAATAAAAAAGATAATTTTTTTATAGAGAGATTTTATGTTGAACAATATTTTTTTATTAAAGGATAATTGAGATAGACTTCAAAATATTTTGTGGCATGCAGTTAGTATTATTTATAGTAAAACAGGACATTTAAATTAAAAAAAATAAAGTATGTAATTTTATTTCTTCTGTGTACTTTATATTTCCTTTTTAGAATTTGGAAATTCAAATATCAAATAAATGTACAGTATTTTAAGAGTCATTAATATTCTTCTACTGTAACAAGATATTTTGATACACACATTTAAGAATATTAAGATAAATTAAGTTATTTTATATTAGTTCTTCCATAGGTATTTAACTTCAGATGTTTTCTTTGTTACAAATAAATTAATTTAACTTGATGTATATATATATATATATATATATACATTCAGTTTTAAAATAATTTTTATACATTCATGAAATTTTCCTTTTTTTGGAGATTTTTTTGATTAAATTATTAATAGTAAGAGAGTATGAGAAATTTATCTTAATACTGATAAGGATATGTGCTTTCAGATGTATATATGCTTCCTTTATGCTCTTACCTAATGAATTTTTTTTTTTATTAGATTGCCAATAGATTGCTAATTTGAGGTTTGATTACACTGAAAACCATATGGTGCAATGAGGTTACTGCAAACCAAGTCCATCACTGGGCCTGAATATCTTAATGATATTATCGGGTGTTATAATGCTCTTATTTTATCATAAATCCAAAATCATCATTATTCTTCATAAAGCATAATGTGTAACAATTTTTTTCTTTCTTTATATATAATATAGTATGCTCTAAAGATCAGATGTTGACTCTTTAAACATTTTAAAAACTGTCATTAAAAATTGCAAGTATTATTTCAAATTACTAAGCATTTTTTTTTTGGTTTTTTTGTCCTTGAATAAGTAACTTAACACAGGTCTTACTGTTGATTCCCTAAACTAGTAATTTAAAATTGTATACCAAAGCTTTAGTATTGTTACAACTAGGTAAAAAATTTCAAGATTTTATTACTTTGGGAATATGATTCCATTTGCTCTATGATATTTGAAATGATGCTAGTTTGATATATTACGGGGCACGCGCCAAGTTGTTGCTTATGTTTGCTAAGATGGGCAATAACCAGGGGTGTAGGCTACAGCCATATCAATGATACAGAGCCCCCAAGGTGTGTAACTAAATTACAATATGATTTTCTTGATATTTTTATCGTATGGCGATGTGGTTGCCCTGGGGATAACGTATATTAGAAATAACTTTTATTGGTTTTTCCTGTTGTAACCCTATTAATTTCAGACGATTTTAATTCGATCTTTTAAAAATGTAACCCTTTTCAGTGTAATTGTTCTATTATTCCGTCTTCTGTTTCATTTTGTACTATTTTCGAATATGGATATTTCTAGTATGGGTGAGCAATGGGATAATGTTTTAAAAAGAATGAGTGTTGTGTGTGTGCACTTTAAATTTTTGCTATAAATCGTTTATTTTCGCTTTATTTTACGTTTTAAAATTACTTTTTTTTAACGTTCCTTGTTCGATGAAATTTGTTTAAGGAACTTGCAGTTCTTACAATATTGCAAGTTTACTTTTTAATTGATATTCATCATTAATTTTAATGTATATTATGTTATTATTTTATTAATAATGTAATATAAAAATGCAATTACTACTATTTGTAATAAACATATAATATTTGTTATTTATAATTATTTTTTTATATTTATTTATAAATATTACATATGAAATTTATTTAGAATTATTATGTTATTAATTTCTAATTATTATTATGTAACTTATTTACAATTTTTATTATGTTATTTATTTGTAATTGTGTAATATAAGTATTCTTATGCATTTTTTTATTATTTTATTACAATACGATGATTATTCTTTTTTAAAATTACTATTAAATTATATATGATAATTATATATAATAATTATTATTAAATCATACTATATGAATATTATATATTTTTAGTATTAAATTGTATTATAAGATTATTATATACTGCATATAATACTATTATTAGTACATGTTACTTTTTATTATGTTATTTTGATATACTTTATTTATTGATCTTGGTTATTCTCAATCTCTTCCTATATCCTTCATTTGAAATACATTTAAATGTATTTCTAAACAATTCTTTAAAATTATTGTGTATCATTAAATTACCGCTAGGCTGCCATCTTGGATTCCATTCCAGCAACAACAAGCGCTGCTTGGCGTTATTCCTTTATTGCGTCAAGCAGTGCTTGGCGCCATGCCCAGTGATATCAAACTAGTTCCGTAATGATTACTTTGAATGTCCCATTCTCGTTTTATATTTAAGCTGATTGATTTTCTAGTACTTTCAAAACTATTTTCATTACTTACCTATTATCGCAACCTATTGGTGACATTATATGAAACGAAGCACGTGACTGCGAATTCAATGCATACGACACATGTAAAATTGTGGTTGCCAACTTGGCGAATTATCTTGAACATTAGTGATTTTTCCGATTATACCTAAGAACCTTATTTTCATATCCATGAAATACCCGTGTTTTTAACACTTTATTTGTGATGTAAACAAAGAATGTTTTAATTTTAAAAAAAAGTAGGAATATGTATATATATATATATAATACCATTTATAAAAGAGAAATTTATTTGAATAGTAAAAATCGCATATTTAGTTCTTTTCAATAAATTTACCATTTTAATTTTGAAAGCAACATACCGAGTGGTTATAATTAAAGTTACACTATTCAGAGGCCTGTGGAACCCGTTCTGCTTATCAGATCTTGATGAAACATGGAGTGCATGCTATATAGTCCATTGGAAAAAGGTTTATGCAATAAAAAATAGTTCAAACTTTAACCACTAGGAGGAAATGTGGTACCCAAAGGACAAAAAATATGTTAGAATCATTAAAACTTATTCGGTTACAGAATATGTACAATATGTTCTCCATTGACATCAATAACTTTTTGAAAGCGTATTATAGTATTAGTAGCGTATTATATATATATGGTAAGAATTTTTTTTTTAGAATTACGCATCGTGACTAAAGGATGGCTTTTAGCTACTAGAATAAATTAGTGAATCTAGAAGTATTAAGATAGGATTGATTGTAGTTAGTCTATTCTGATTTCGTGCGCTTATTCACATAATATTGTTGCTTTTTTTATTTCACTCCAAGGGTTCCCTTTATAGATTGCTTGTTCTGAGATATTACTTTGATAATAAAAAATCCACGGACCGGGGATTGCAGATCACTGATGCACACCACAAAATATCCCCAAATTATCAAAACAACTGCTCCATTACTTTATTTAGCCCAGTGGAACATATTTGGCGAGATTTTGATGTAAAAAAAAGAAACATGACAAATAAACACATAATGTGATGTAAAAAAAACAATCAGAGAAGAGTGGAGGAAAATCGATGCAGAAATTACAAAAAACTGATTAAATCTATACCAAGACGCTTAAAAGTTGTTGTGGACATTAAAAGATATCCTACTTACTAAATTAAGGAGGAAATGCAATATTTAAAGCTAAGTTGAGATTTTTGGGAAGTGTACAAAGACTTTTGTGGCGTCATTTTTTAGTAGCTTTTTGATTATTAATTTAAAAAAAATAGTTCTATATTATTTTTAAAAAAATAATTATTTCATTCCATTAAGAACAAGTTGAAGATATAAACAAATTACATTTACAATATATAAATTTTTATTAGTCGAAAACATTAAATTTTATAAGAAATTACAAGTGTAAGAACACTTGTGGCCTGCAGTATGTGGATGAAACTAAGTTTTAAAATATTTAAGTATAGTTCAAGAGGTGAATATTTTTACTAGAAAAATAGTTTTCAATACCTGCTTGAACTGCTCTAGACTACAATGCTTTCTTGTATCAGAATCGGGATCAGTTGGAACAAGCCAACAACAACTTTCTTGTATAAGGTTTACATATATTAAAAATGGAGGCATACTTGTTATTACCTATGTCACCTAATTGGCAGTAGTATAAGATAAAGGCTCGCGAAATTCATCATGGCAAAGGGCTACATATATGCCTGTCGTTAGCTGTAGCTTTGAACTCCATACAGGTGGAAGTGCTTTTTGGCTCGCTTTCAGCCCTATTTTGAGGGAGAACACCCTGGGGGGATCAGCGTCCATCCCACTTCTCTTCCCTTTCCTCAACGGATATTTAGAGTACTTCTATGTCTCGAAGGCACTATACATTTACAAACTAGTATGCCTCCCGGAGAAGGAATGGAAAATAAATAAATCCTACATATTGTAAGCTACTTATACCTGAAGTTGCTCTCTCACCGTCTTGCCTACCCAAGGGTGCCGGAGGAATGAGAAAGCAGACCCACAGACTTCTGTAATTACAATTATTTATTTAGTCAAACAACTTAACTAACGACAATATATTCTCTAGGTAAATGTATAATGAGAAGCACGGAGAAAGCAATGATTATTAAGCAAATATCTGGAATCAACTAATCTAACTCAATGCAATCTATCGTTGATTCCTAACCCACATTCTACTAATTCGATTCCGTGGCAAAACACCACTTTTAATCTTTATATGATCTTATAAAGTAACCCTTATTCAATCTCACTTGCGTAGCGACTGTAGCTGCTTCCTACCTACTTTTTCTATAATTATCAAAAATCTGACTTTATATAGTCGAACTAATCTGTATATATCGGTTTCTTCTTGAGAGAGATGGCTGAGAATTAAACACGAATGCTAGCCCAAAGATTCCCCAAGAGGATTAGTGAGAGAACGCGTATAGATTCGCCACAATATGTACTTATGGTTTTCTTCCATAGCAGATAAACTTTTTGTACGTTAAGCATTTGGTACTAATTTTATATCAGTACACTACGCGCTAAGTAGATGGTGAGATGTTCACCAAGTTGAGAGATACTCTATTAGAATATGGTCTCCTTGAATTTTAGCGTTTGATACTGCGGTTACCATCATTATCATGAATATTATAGTTAATTTTTATGGCTGTAACCTTTTTCCTTTCAGACAATTTTAATTCGATTTTTTTCCATGTTTAATCCTTTATATACTTAACGTTGACTGGATTGCAGCTTTCGTCTCCTGTCGTTTATTGGATCTCGGATATATTTCAAACATTATTAGTGAGAACCAGATTATTCTTTAAAAAAATACGAAGGCTTCGCTTTCAATTTTTATGGACCAAAAGAACGTCTAAATTTGCTCTTTTTGTCTGTTGTTTTCAAAGAGTTAGAATTTTTTTCTCCTTATTCTTGATTAAGGTTTCTCTCATTTGGGTTGTCATGAAACGATAAACTTGACAGTGAAATGAAATTTCTTTACATATAGGATAAGAAACTTGATGGCCGTCTGTTTTATTGGGGATCTTACGGTGCAAAGTCGCGCAGATTTAGCTGCAAATCTCTCAGGAAAATTCTTCTTTTCAATAGCAGCAACAAAAAAAGTATGAATTTCCACCATTTTACTTTCAACTAATAAATTTTTTAAACGTTCATCATTAGATGAAATTTATAAGGAATTCGGAATATTTTCACAAGCCGTTGTCCATTCGTGCAACTAGGTGTTTGATGTATTTATTAATTGATTTTATTGAGGTTAATATAGAAAAGATAGAGGAAAAGAGTAAAAGTGTAGAAATTGACAAGAGAAAAACAAATAATTGAAATACACGTACAATTGTTGTTGTTGTAGTGTCCATCCCGAAGGGAAGGAATGAAAATTGCCAAAGCCTGAGACAGGTTGGACTTCTATACGATAGATGGCGACACCACCTACCTCCACTTCCACAATTTAGGCAATGAACTGGACGGGAGGGAAATATTCTCCAGCCCTCTGCACCCGTGGTTTCTGCTACAACCACCCACAAGACTTTTGGACCCACTGATTTAAAGAGCACGTACTCCGTGTGTATTTGGTGGCATCGAGCCCAGGCCTTCCGGTCTGAAATCCGATGCTCTAACCACGGCCCATTTCGTACAATTAAGAGGGCTAATTAGCATACAAGGTGTGATACACAGACAAAACGAAACTAAATGTGTTGCGTGAAAAAGAGTGGAGTTGGCAACAACTATTTGGTGACTTCATCCAGTGCCCCTCCTCTATCTATATGACCAGTTTCGCCTAAAACGATCTCGCCCATTGGGAGAACTGCGTCATTAAGTGAACACTTGCAACTGCATTCTGCCGGAAAAATGTCGAATCCACATCAATGAAGTTTCTAATGAAGCTTCAGAAATCAGCCACGAACACCTTCAAAAAATTAGCCGAGGCTTATGGAGATGAAACTTTGTCTCGAGGTTTGAATGACATAAGCGATTTTCAGGGGAAGGAACAGTGTGGAAGATGATGAACCTGCTGGGTGCCCAAGGTCAGTGATTACAGACGAAAACATTGCCAAAATTCGTGATATGGATGGGTTCCCACTCACATCAAGGGTCAGATTGTTAGTCATAACTACTACATTGAGGTACTAAAAAGACTCCGTGAATATATTAGGGAAAAAAGGCCAGAATAAGGAGAGTTATGGATTGCTGTTTGATAAAGAAAATGCACACGGCTCATGCAATTTCTGACCAACAAAAACATTCCTGTGATGAGGTATCCTCCTTATTCACTTGATTTTGGCCCCATGCTACTTTTTTTATTTTCTACGGTTAAATCTTACTTAAAGGGAACTCATTTTACCTCAGTTGAAGAAGTCCAGGCAAAAGCAGAGAATCTCCTTTAGGGCATTCCAAAACTGTTACCAGAAATGGCAGCATCGATTGCAGAAGTGTGTAAATTCTGAAGGGAATTACTTTGAAGGTGATAATGTCACGGATAACTGATTCTGCAAGTACAATGCTTTATTTGACCAGTCTCGGCTTTTCTTCTTTTTTTTTTGTATTACACCTCGTATTCTTTTAAGAGGTGCAGTAGAAGAATGGAATTCATAACATTCCGTAAGCAATCTTTATCATTCTTTTCCCTCATAGTAATTAATTTTTTTTACCTGATATTTTAAAAACCTTTTTAGTTTAATTTTTTCCATTATTCGATCTTCCATATTTCCCCTGCCTTATTTCTCCGGCGTTTTTAAATTCCTCTTGCCATTTCTTAGAATCCTCACACTTATATTCTTTTTACGTTATTTTCCATAAGAAAAAAAAAAGTAATCTCAATTTTGCTTATTTTATCTTTTTTACTTCTTTTAAAATGCATGTAATTTTAGTATTTTTTTTATATATACAGGGTGATTCGGTACCAGACCGACAAACTGTTAGGGTGTGTAGGGGGTACAGAAACGACTTGGAATCACATAGGAATGCAGGGTTGCAAATGTCGTAGTTGCAAGCTATGGTGCAAAGAAGCTCATGAAAAGAACAGAAACATGAATACATTAATGGGAAAGAAAACATTTTATTCAGAGCTTGTATTACAACAGGCGTTCGAAAACACTTCTTCTAGTTTCATATGAAGAGTTCGGTGTACGAGACGCCAGTTCCTTCAATTGAAGAAAGCGCTCGAATATTTGTAGTTGCCGAGAAAATACGTGACATGCCAGGAATCTTCCAAAACGTAGAGAACTCCATGAAAAGTCACTTTCAGGCCTACCAAACGACTTTTAGCCGTAATTTCGAGCACCTATTGTACAATTTATCAAAAAAAAAAATGCTTTCTGTCCCATAAATTTGTTACTATTTCTGTTTTTTTTCCTACTTCGCGGCGCCATAGCTCGTAACTGCGGCATTTGCGACTTTGCATTCTTGCGTGATTCTCAGTCGTCTATGTAACCCCCTGCATACCCTACCAGTTTGTTGGTCTGGTAGGAATCACCTTGTTTATATATATATATATATAAACAGGGTGATTCCTACCAGACCTTTTTTAGATACATAGATTTAGTAATATAGTAGAGTTTGTTCCTAGCCTTAATTATTATCCCCACTATTTAAAATTATTAAAAACTAATCATAATAATGAGTCAGCTAACTTTTTGAACCTTCAATTAAACGTTAAGAATAATTTGCTGTTAAGTAATATTTTTGATAAAAGAGACTCATCCCCGATTTTAACATTATAAAAAGGTTTTTCTGGGGTAGTAACTTATACCTATCAATATGTAGAAATATTATCTTAAATTTTATAAAAAGAAACAATGATTTAGTTACTGATAACATTTTAAAACATAGCAATTTTGTGAAATTTTGCAATAAATGTTTAGAATACAATTATATAAGTAAATTTTTTTAAAATATATTTCTATTTCAAATTAAATCTATTTTTATCTTAGTTCAATATTTTTTTAAAAATTTCTTCTATTTTTAAATTTTTTTAAAAATATTTTAAGCGCTTACTTTAATTGCAATATAACTATCTAGTATATAATTATCCAAGTAAATTTACTTTTAAATATATTTCTATTTGATATTATCTATTCTTAACTTTGTTCATTATTTTATTTATAATTTCTTAAGTTTAGTTTATTTTAAAATATCTTAGAGGTTAGTTTAATCGCAAAATAACTATCTAGGTAAGTGCCACGGTTTTTCCTTCTTGTGTTGATGTTCCCATCCCTTACGTCATTTTACGTGGGATCTTAACGTAGAAGGTTGCTTTTTTTGGTATCCAAAGTTTTGGCTTTACATGTAAGTTTTCATCCTAATTTTTTATATAGAATTTTTTTTTTAATTATACCTCTCCTTGAGAGATTCATTATTGTTTTCTTCTCATAATTTCATTTTACTATATTGTCAGGTTCATCATCCACGTGTTAGAAATAGGCTTAACTTTTCAACATGGTTCTATTTTTCTTTTTTTCTATTATGTCGAAAATGTCTGCTGTACGGGGAAGGTTGGATTCATAAAGCATTGCTAACCCTAATTCAGCGACAGCTTTAGAAATCGTAATATGTCTCCAGTTTAGTCCAAAGACTTTTTTGTATCTACATTAGTTGTGTCTTGTGAACTCCAATTTCTTCCTTCTTTAGCACTGTAGGTTCTGGAACTTTTTCACTTATATATATATATATATATATATATATATATATATATATATATATATATATATATAAAATAACTAGTTTTATTAATATATATATAAAATAACTAGTTTTATTAATTATTTTCATGTCGAGTTCTTAGTATTAGGGTGCCATCTTGGATTGAAAACTACTGGGTGCCAAAATCTTATGCAATACAAATGAAGTTTTGTCACCCAATAGTGTCCAAATAATCATACAAAAACACGCCAAAAAGACGTTTGGCACGTAATGTACAGATAACAAATTAGTTCTAAGAAATTGATCAGAGCTTAAACGTCCTCCCGTTGGTGCAATGTGGTAGTTAGGAGAAGGGAATGCCAGCTCAGGTATGGTCCTCTTCACTTGACCATGGCTCAAAATTATATACGTGGCTCGTCACCGAAAGAACTTCGTGTAGCAGAACTGTGTGACGGTGTTAATGTTCACTCACTCACCAGACACCACAAAGATATGGAGGAACGTGCCTTTCAAGTACACACATAACATTAATTTGGAGTATTTTAAGTTTGTCAGTCGTTGATGAGCATCAATAAGTCCAAAATAGATTTTCAAAAGGAGTGATTGAATATTTTCAGTTCACTTTTGCCTTTCAAAGATGCAAGTTTCTTCTATACATCGACACTTACAAAGATCTATACATAGGCTTTACTACTATAGTCAACACTGGTGTGCAAAAATTAAGGACGAAGTCGAAAAATTAGCATATCAGCTGAACGAAGAGGCAGAGCAGACAGAAAGACCAATCAGGAGATTAAGTAAGGTGATGTACGGTAGCACATGCGCAGATATGCAGGTAGACGTAATGGGGGAGTGCCTGAGTAGTATAAAGCATGTTGTCGGTGTAAGATCAGTATTTCTGGCAAAGAGATTGCACGTCGTATAGCAGTTAAAATCACACCGAGTTGCTTCTTCAGCGAGAAATGGCGAATAATCAATCTGCTAGACGACATCTGGATGCTTTTATCCGAGGTCGAATCATTGGGAAGTTGGAGGAAGGCCGCAGTGTGACAAGTGTGGCTGCAGAGTTCGGAATTGCTCACAGCATCGTTTCACGACTTTGGAGACAATTTCAAACTACAGAACAGCTATCCGGGGGTTCAGTAGTGGTCGTCCACGAGGAACCACACCCGCAGATGACCGGTACATTGTCTAACAGGCCAGAAGAAATAGGCGGCAGACAGCGGGAGAAATGGCTAGACACACGACACAGGCGACTGGACGACCGATATCGCGTTTTACCGTGGCCAGAAAACTGCACGGTGGTGGTCTGTTTGCACGACGCCCTGTACGGTGTGTACCTTTAATGCCTGCCCATCGGAGAAGACATTCTCTGTGGTACCGGGAACACCGGAATTGGAAAGACAATGAATGGGGACGAGTACTCTTTACAGATGAGAGAAGATTCAGTTTGAGTAGCGATTCTCATCGCATACTCATCTGGAGAGAGCGGGGAAGCCGCAATCATCCCTCGAACATCATTGAAAGGGACAGGTATGGAGGTCGCGGTGTTATCGTTTGGGGAGGCATCATGCTTGGTAGTCGTACAGACCTTCACATCTTCGACGCAGGTTCAGTCAACGGGACCCGTTATTGTAACGAGATTCTTCTTCCATATGTGCGTCTTTTTAGAGGCGCTATGGGTCTGCAGTTCCTTTTCATGGACGACAATGCACCATGCCATCGCACAGTAGCTGCCGAACAGCTCTTAGAGAGTGAGGATATTGAACGTATGGATTGGCCGGTACGATCTCCGGATCTCAATCCCATCGAGCATGTATGGGTTTTCTAGGCAGACGCTTGGCAGCTCGTACCTTACCACCAGTAACGATTCGGGAGCTTCGATTGGCGCTGCAAGACGAATGGGCAGCAATGCCTCAACAACTCATTGACACCCTCGTTATCAGCATGGGCAGACGCTGTGAAACCTGCCTAGCAGTCAGGGGAGATCATATCCCCTACTTAAGACCGGATGTTTCTTGCTGCACACCCATCACAGGGATGTTTCGGCCTTCAGTCGCATTGCGCTCCATGCTACTTTTTCAATCAAGCTTCTTTTAATCCCTCTGATTTCTCTTTTAGTAAGTGTTGCTTACATTACACATGTCCTTACGTATTGGGGATCATACGGTATTAAATGTGTTGATTTGGAAAGCTTTTGTACAAAGTTATATTGAAAAAATCGTCTCGTCCTTAAGTTTTGCACACCAGTGTATGTTGAATCTGGTCCCGAATTATAGATTCATTTTTTTCACATTCAATGCATTTTTGCGTGAATGTACATAAATTTTTATCTTAAATTCGGAAGGCTTTGCATCTATAGCATATGGGAACAGTATATTTTGATATGTTTATACAATTAATATACTGCATTATCGAAATTAAAGTGTCCATCCTAATTTTTTCAAAGTGTAGGTGCAAATAGATTCGTATGTTTATAAATAGGATTTAAACTTGATTCTATTCTAATGACTAGGGATTTGCTCTTTTTTTCTTGATGGAGCAGTTGCAGTCGTACAGGATATTGATTTTTTAGATGAATTTTTCTTAAAGATTATCAGAATTGTGTGATGTATCCCAGGATGTATTGTGGTTGTCGATACATTCGACGGAGCGATGGCATTTGTTTCAATTCGTGTTCTAGGGTTTGATTTAAGTATTTTCGGAAACTTAATTTTTTGCTGCTTTTTCTTAATTACTTGTTGAAAGACTTATAATTAATCTGAGCTTATTGGCTATTCTCAATTGTTAACGCTTGAGAAATTAAAATGGGCTGGAGAAAACATGATTTATAATGAATTTAAAATAGTATTATAAGATAATTTTTTAAAAAAAGAGTCTTTTGTTTTGTTATTTGTTCCCATTATCGAAAATTTGTCTAAATTTTATTTTTCCATTCAAACTAATGCAATTAAATAAAAAAAAGGGGGGATGGATTTGAAAACCTATTACTACGCGTAATTCAGAATTATACAGGTTGTGTTATACATTATTCAGTCATTAAAAGTAAATATTCGACATTATTACTCAAGTTCAAATGGCACGGCATTTTGATTTTCATTAAATAATAATAATAATTAAATAATACACGTACACACACCTAGGAGATACAATGGTTTTAGATGATAAGGTTTTTCAATTCAGTATTACAAGGAGAAAAATTGATTTTCTTGTTTTTGTATTACTTGGTAAACCTTTTCTCACAAAAGTTAATAAAATTTTGACATTTATTCGTAGAATCTATGTTGGTCTATTAAATAGGGACTTATCAAAACATTTTTGGAAAACGGGTTTTTTTATACGGTTGATGAGTTTTGGTGAGCTAACATGGGAACACATCGTGAAAAGAAAAATTGTCGTATCAAGGAATGAATAGAGCAATAGGTTTCATAAACATTAAGTTTTTTAGCAAAAAAAGAAAGAAAAAAGTGGAAGATATATGTATGTTGTATTTAGTACACTGAAATTGATTTAATATGGACTAATCTTTTACATATACGGACACTTTCAACTAAATTACGAATATTACACAATAGATATAGATCTGTTTACCTTATAAAAGGGAATTTATAAGTAATATCACTACAAAAAAATAACATCCAATAATTTGTTATGTTTGCTTGTAAAAATACATTAAGTATAAATATGGCAATGAAGATATTTGTTACACAAAAGTATACTAAGTTGAAGTGGTTTATTCGGTTAAAACGTACTGAAGTTGTTTGTTCAGTAATGTATTGCGCTGCAGAATTACTTGTGTTACTTTTTCTACCCGGTAAGCCAGTGACTTTCGAATAGTATAGCATAATCTTATTTTAAGTTTTGTAAATTTGTTATTTTTTTCCATTTTTAAATTTATGTTGATAATTTTGAACAAGTCTACTTATTCGTACAATTTATTTTGCCAAATGTTATGAGTAGGAGCATCCGTATAAAGCACTGAGAGATGGGGTAGATGAATTCTTTTCAAAACACTAAATGTCTTTTTTAAGACAATTTAAAGTAATTCTAAAAATTGAAGAAATTTTTTTTTATTCTACGAAGATTTCAACTCTTTAGAAAATCATAATATGAGTAAACAATTTCCAAAATGGAACAATGCTTGTATAAAAATAGAATAAGAGAAGAAAAAAAATCATAAGTAAATAAAAAAATATAATTAAAAAATCTGTAAATGAAATATTTCACTTACAGATTTGTGTATAACTTCAAAGTATTATACTATCAAAGTCTTCTACTGAGTTCTTCCATAATGATTAATAAGTCAAACGGTTTTCTGTCACGGTCTCATCATGAAATCGTTTGTAAAAATCACTATTAATTTCAAATAGCAGATGAAGTTCTGTTTAAATATAACTCTATATTATAAAAGCATTATAATTAGGTTAAATGATACATTTGATTTTTTGAAGAAAAAAAAAACTTTCTGATCAAGGGTGGAGGGGTGAATCGGTGTATTTAATTGTTTTTAAATGTGTTAAAAGCGCGATTTGTTTCATAAATGGAAATTATAAGGGTGAATATTTATTAGTCGACTTGATGTTGGATTATCTTAGAAAATTACCTAGATAAATATGGACATTTTAAAAACTTAATGAGAGTCTCAATGTTTTTGAGCAATTTTAAATAAATAAAAACACTGGTAAGGAAATAGTTTTCTTTATTTCTTCAAGCATGAAGGGAAAAAAAAGATAAAAAAGAAGATTCGAAATAAACAATCTTTGTTCACAAGGAAACAGAACTCTTTTAATCCCGAGGTAACAACAAACATAGGGGACAGGAAAATCTTTTTGGAATTACTTTTTTTTTGTTTTTATAAGCGATGAACAGAAAAAAAATATATCGAACGTGGTTGAAAAATTTTTCTATTGTATTTCTTTTGAGCTTTGAAGTTTCTCTAACCTCAAAAATTCCATTAAGAATTTAACTTGAAATTTCTTTGAGCGGATGGCTACCTTTGAATAAAAAAAAAAGTTAGAACGTCATTACACAAGAAAACCCTTCTGAAGACTTAACTTACCAATAGATCGATGTTTTCTAAAGGGCTGGAAAAACTTACAGCTTTTTTTTTTCGTGCTAAAGAAATACGGAGCAAAATCAGTCCTTTCTACTGTTTTTCAATTCTTTCTTTTAATGTTTGGAGTTTTGCATACTGCAACCAAATGTCTCGTGTTGCATAACAATCCTTTGTTACTATGTGTGACTTCAGTACAGAAAGAATTAATTTGTTGGAATTTTCTTTTTGAGAGAAATTGGAATGCTTCTGAAAGTTCTTTTAACGCATTCGATTTTTTACTCAAGCATATATATTCTTATTTTAATTCTTCTATTCTGTAATTTTCCCTTATAAATATGCTGAAATGTTTGAATTATTTTAAGTTGAACCTTTAACTGACGGGGGATTCATGCGAGTCTAAAATAATAATTGTATGGCAATATATGTAAACCTTATATAATTTGATGTTTATATTGCAATATTATATTCCATTTTTGCATATAAAATTGTTAATTAAACCCATAATTCCAATGCACATGTATAAAGTTCTTCATAATTCCCTCCGGGGTTTCAAAGCACTACATTAAGGGGTCACATACCTTTTAAAAAGTTGAAAATGGTTAACAATAGTGAGCTCTTTAAAGCTCTATAATTTTTTTATTATTGTTTCCTGGAATGTAAATTTTCGAGGAATAAACAAATAGATATTACTTTACTTAAAACATAACCAACAAACACAGTGCTAATTAGGATAAATTTTTAATTAGATAATTACAAAAAGAAATTTTTGTTTTCTTTTCGCAAGTGATATGCATTACGCGCAGCTTTATAAAAAAAGTTACCAATATTTTTTGATGAAATTTTTGCTCAGTGTTGGAAATTGTGTTATCTTTAAAATGACGAAGCATGAAACACTGATTTAAAATTTTTAGTAAACTATAACAATTTAAAATTTAACTATAAAATTTTTAAAAAATATTTGCTATTTTATATTTGTAATTTTAAATTTTTTCATTAAAAATTCAAACTGGTTCGTTATTTTAAGTACAGATATGATCAGAATCTACAGTAAAAATTTTATCATTTTCCATAGCACGGTTTTGAAAATATCGTGCGCGTAATGAGAAAATTGACATCAAACGTAAAATTTACCACAGTTTTATACATATATTATTCTGGTTACTCAAACAACAACTAAATTTAAATTAAAACTAATGTGAAGTTTTTTTAGTCAATAAACTTCAATTTATTAAAATTATTATAACTAAAAACATGTATTATACCAATGCAGTACAAGCATCGAAACGATATCAAAAGCTACAAAATAATCAAAATGCAACAAAGTCATTCATTTCTCCAAAATAAAGTTAAAAATTTATAAATATTACTTAAAAACAATCAATACCTTAATTAACAACTACTTATTATAAATATTAAACAATTTGTGATATGAATGCAGTGTATTACTATGATTCTAAAATGCTAAAATTCGCCACATGCATATGATGTTCCCTCTTTTTCAGTTAATTTCTTACAAGTAGTTTTAAATTGCATTCTTTTAGCCTGTCGTACTTCTTTTGTGCGGAGATTAAAATGTACTTCTGCAGTCTGAATTCTTTTTATATCTACAAGTGTAACAAATTTATGTGCAAATTGACCAACATTCAGACCAAGCGATTGCATAATTTTTAGTCAGCCTTGATTGCCATCATTAAAAATGACAATTGCCTCATTTGTAGATATATCAACAATCTTTCTACCACAACCTAAAGTTTTTGGGCATAATTTCCATATTAATGAGTTAATGGATTCATTATTATTTTGGGTTTTACCCCCTAGACATTTTTGTAGAAGTTTAGGTTGTGATAGATCATTAAACACAGGTTTTATGGCATCCGTTACTGCCACTGGCAATTTGTTACTGTGTCTTAAAGTTTCCACACTGCCCTCTACTACTTGATTTTGATATTTGCACCAAGAATTAGGACCTACGGGACAAAAACTGTGCAATGGTTCTTTGTCGCTTGAACGTATATGGAAATATACAGCCCAAACAGCTTTTCGCATATCTGACAGGCATGTTTTATTTTGTCGGATTGCATTTCCATAGTACGTTGTAATTAAGTCGATCATTCTGTCGGTCAACCTTCCCTTTCCCTCAATCGACTTCTCATCACTGAGTTTGGAGCTCATTTGTTTTAATTTTCGTAAACGAGTTCCCATTCTTTTTTGAACATGTCCAACACATTCAATTTTTGAAACTGTGATATCTTCTCCATACGGATTGGATGCAGTAATAGATGAGAATGTTTTGGAATCGCCATCCCCGATGTAAGATGTAGATCTCACAGAACGATGACTTAATGAATACTGAAATATACGAACCATTCCCACAGTCTCCATCATGCCAGCTGAACCATTGTGGTTTTTCAAACATTCTTTAACGTGAAGAATTTTCCACTTTTTGTAAGCAGGTGACCCCTTTCTTCGTTTCCAAGAATCACATCCTTTACAGAAAGAAGACATCACTTCCGCATCAATACACTTTCCTGTTTTGTCTCCTATAACAGCACACACCAACACGAGAAGAATAGCCACGGGTTTTCCATGTTCCATCTCCACTAATTATTATATCGGAAGAATTTGTCAAAGTTACCTCTTCCAAAGCTGCACTTTGCATTGAAGCTTCTGCGACTTCTTTACTACACAATTGTAGTTTGTTTATAATGTTATTATAGGATTTTTCAGCAACTGGAGGAGGAAAGTCCATGACACCACAGAAAGTTGTCATTGCTGCATGACCCTGTCCAATTGTCCTCATTGCGTATACAAAACGTCTGTTTATTTCTGGAATATTTTTTTCTTTTACCCAGCATTTTTGAATTTCTAAACGAACACAAGTCTTTACAGTTCTTGCATTCAATCGAAAAAACACTAGACAAACCTCTAACACATTTTTCTGATAGTTTAATATCACCACCACATTTTTTGCAAGAAGCAAAGTTTTGAATGTTTGTAAACATGATAGTTTTATCAAACACTCTATAGCCATCAAAACAGTCATCATGTTCAATAAAAGATGAATCAACATCTTGCAGCCGAATCTTTTTTCCAGATGCACTGTTGTTTAGTGATTCATCCACACTGTGTACAGCTTTGCATCTCGTATGCATATTACCAGTAAACTTCCTTTTCTTAGGACGTTTACCAGATGGTCTTTTGGCAGATTCAGTCGAATTCATCATTCAAAAAATTATAAAAAAAATAACATTTTTCCTAAAACTTATCTTAGAATAAGATACGGTATGAAAATCAAAAACGAGCGAGTATAAATTCAAGATTCACTTTATCAAAACAAAGTAGAAGTAGAAGTTTATAAAGTTAGTAGAAGTTGTAGTTAATATTCAGAACAACAATAATAATATTTGAGGCTTAGATTCAAGCATTTGATAATAATTAGAATGAAAATATTAGAAACAGAGAAACGCAGCTGTCACCAGCGACATGACAGCTATCACCCTGGAGCCAAAATGTAAACAATATTTAAATCGCCTTTTCTACTCTTTTTATTTTCTTAATAACGTCCGTTCTATTGGGAATATCTACATGCGGTTTCTTTTAGAACACTCAGAAAGGTTTACTCTATAAAATAAAATAATACTAAAAAAATCGATTTTCCGGAAATTTTAAAAGGTATATGACTTCTTAAATTTAAACTAAAACGAATATAGCAAAAAAGAACATTTCAACGAATACAAAAACAGGTTTTATTTATATACTTTATAGGTGTTCCATGTGAAAAACCTTGATTATACGGGATACATCAGGGCGAATGTCCAATGATCCTCTCAACGTTACAACTCTACTCAACATGATTCTATCAACGTTATCCTTCCCCTGTTATCCGAAAACCTGTTCTTTTAAATAAAACCAAGTTTCCATACCCACTTTACCACGTGATGTAGAAGGACTGCATGCAAGGATAACACGTGCTGTCACTAACGTTGATAGAATCATGTTGAGTAGAGTGTGGTAGGAATTGGACTGCTGGAACGATGTATGCCGTTTAAAAAGGCTTCACGCATAGAACACTTGTAAAGTATGTAAATAAAACATATTCATTTAAGGTATTCGACTACGATCAGAAGGGTGATTTTGCAAAAGCGTATAAATGAATAATATTTATAATATTTAGAGTCACTTAGATTAGAAAATGCATATAAAATTGTGTTTTAAGAATAGTATTACAATAAAAAATTATTTAAGTACAATATTTTGACAAAAAATGAACATAGAATGACCAAAATATTCTCCTTTAGTGAAAGATGCTTCTATTATAATAATATTTTGCTTGTATGTAGCTCAGACCTCTGTACAAAGGCTCAACTAGAATCTTTGAAATATATAACTTAGAAATGGGGTTATCCATGTTTTACGGCAACAGAGGAGAAAAGTTTTAAGAAAAAAACGCCGATAATTATTACAATTGATTGTAACTTTGAAAATGATGTGAATTTTTTTTGAAAAAATAGTTCAGACTCTCTGGAGAAGTCTTTACTTTATATAAGCAAAATATTATTATTTTAGAAGCATTTTTTTTATAAAAGGAGAACATTTTGAAAAAAGGTTATTCTGAGTTAATTTTTTGCCAAAATATTGTATTTAAATAAATATTTTTTTGTCAAAATGTCCTGAAAACAATTTTATACATATATTCTAATCTAAGTGACTATAAATATTAGGAAAGTTATCCATTTATACTATTTTTTAAAATCACGGTTCCGAACGTAGTCGGATACCTTAAGTGTTCTTTTTGCTGTATTTGTCTTATTTTATTTTTTTTTACTATAGCGCTTCGAAACCGTGGAGAGAATTATGGATAACTCTGTATAAAGTAGGCTTACAATTTCTGTAGATGTTCCTTAAAGGAGATGTTAAATTCAAAGAAATATTTTTTTTGATGTAATTGTCACAAAGCTATGCGGGATCATACGAATGTGCACAAAAACATATTCATTTGAATATTTTCTTCCTTTTGAGTTTTAGGAATAAAGTAGGTTTTATATGAAAGTACGCTCAGCAGTTGTCATTGTCTGTCTGAGATTTGAAATTTGGTATAGCGAAATTGTAACAATGTCCTCTAGGCATTATTTGACCGAAAAACTAAGATGACGAGCTATTGAGAGGCTAGGGGCAGGACACAGTCAGATAAAAATGGCTAGATGGCCAAATTTGATTCCGTCTGTGATTCATAAACTTTGGCAACAATTTCTAATTTCTAACCTCAGATTCGGCATTCAGGAAGTCCAGCCAAGAACGACCTACCACTGCCATGCGTGTTGATGACCGATATTTGTCATTATATGCACGAAGGAATAAAACCGCAAATCAGGTTGAATTCAGATCCTCTGTAAGCTCCAGAAGATTGGTATCAAGATGAACCTTGCATTGAAGGCTTCAAGAACGTGGTCTTTATGCGAGACGGCCAGCCATTTGTGTCTCACTCATGTCACGCTATAGGCGGGAACATTTGCTGGGGGCATGACAACATGTTCACTGGATGCGTGATCAATAAAGAGCTGCTCTCTTTACGAATGAGTCTAAGTTTAGCCTCGAAAGTGAATATATTATAGACGTATTTTGATTTGGAAAGAACCTGGAACTCGTTTTTTTACCATGGCTCATCCATGAAAGAGACATATGGATTAGGAAGTGTCTGAGTTTGGGTGCACGCACCGAACTCCATGTCTTTTTCCTTGGACATTTTAATTCTCACACCTATAGACATAGCATCCTGGATGCTTATGTGTACCCTTATGTTGGGACAATATTTGATGCTTTCGTGCTACAGCAGTGCTTCTCAAAGTTTCAATATTCGTGACACAATATTCAATTATAATTTTCATCCCGTCCCCCCTCATACAAGAACAATCCATTGAATTCACTAATACTATACCTTGCCGTTAAAGTTTCAATTTGACTTTAACCTCTTAAATGCTACTGGAGTATATCAACTTCTCGCTCAGCCAAAGTATTAATTTCCCCGGATGTATATATATGTCTATCCAAAGTACGATCTTTTCTGTGTGCTGCAATCCATAAAAGTATTCCGATGACTTTAGAATACAAAAAAAAGGACATTGACAGTGTTTGTGAAATATTAACTTATTTCAGATTATTTGCTTCTTTATTCCTTACCCCCTTCAAATACATCGCATACGCACGCCTACGTGGAAAACGGTTGGCATTGGAAAGCGAATCGCGTAACTTTTAATCGGCATTGAAGGGATTAATTATAAACCGTACAAATTGTCAAGATAAGTGTTAATTTTATATATGACAAGTCCATGGGGTTACTGGTAATTATATTAAACTTGTTCTTAGATTTGATTAATTATAAAATACATTGTGTAAAACTGATACATTCTTAAGTGTAAGTATATCAGTGTAAATGTGTATTTTATTTTTCATTACGTCAGAATGTATTTATTAATTTACTGAAAGTTAATAAACAAATTTATTAAAATAAAACTTTGTTTCAACTTTTCAATATACTCGCGCCCCCAAGGGAGTGCGCCCCACAGTTTGAGAAACGCTGTACTACGAGATGAAAATGCGAGACACAATAGGGAGTGCATCATAGATTCTAACCTTGACGATGAAATAAATCATCGAATGCAGTAGTCATCTTGATCACCAGAACTTAACCCTATCGAGCATATTTGGGGCCATCTATAACGACGTGCAGGCGCTCTCAATCTCCCTCGAAAGTACTGTAGCCATGCTTTCAACTGTCTTGCACTTCTTATAGTATCAATAGACCGTATTATTGAGAGCATCACATATCGCTGCATATGATGTATTGCTTCTCGGGAGAGGGTCGGGGGAATATATCCCATATATTAAAGGTAATTTTCCTATACCAAACAGACACATCCGATTTTTTCATTGTATATACATTTACCAATTTCTGTAATACTATAATTGTCTGGTGATTTCTTTTTATGCTATTTTACATTTTTCTATGTGTTGTATAATATGTATAAGTTTCATTAAATATTCTACGCATAGCTTTTTGTGATTTTTCCTTAATTTATGATAACCAGTGTAAATAGGAAATTTTTAGAAGTTACTTTTTGTCCCTCTTTTGCAACTTCAAAAGGATGAATGATAATTATATCAAATGTATTTATCATTGTGTCAGATTGAAGAATATAAACACAGCTAGTATATTATAAAAAACATTTTAAATCATACCTATGAAACTAAGTGCAATATCCATAATAAAAGGTATATCATGATAAAAATGTTTTTGTTTGTAGTTTTAAAATTTATCATCTCTGTTTTAACGCACTTGATTCTAGTCACAAATCTTGTTTCTATTTTAAATTGATTAATTTGATATTTTTATGTTATGGAGCAGCATGTTTTCAAATGTAAGTATTTTATTCAAAGAAAACTTTAGAACTATATTCAATAAAACATGACGCAAAAATAAAGTAAATAAAACGAAAAAAGGGCTTAAAATACTATATTTTCTAGTATTTACATTTCATTTGCTCATACTATTTATCTTTTTTACTGATATCGTTTTTGAATCCTCTCTGTTTCCAAAGATTTATCATCGAACCATTTTTAATATCACTCTATTTTACGCTCTGGGTACCAAAACATTTAATAGAAAACGTTACATTACTGACAGTTTCTGACATGCTTATTTTTATAACCTTTTTCTTAAGCATATGATTGATCGTTTCTCGTGAAAATTTTTTCCCGATAAGATATTTTTAGAGGTTTATAAATATAGTTATATAAAGATCTCGTAAGTTGAATGAAAACAATTTTTTTTCTGATATTCTTATTATCTTTTTCTTCAAAACATAGGGAATATGATCAGTATTAGTTTCAATACTTATTTGTAATTTGCTGTTTTTTTATTACGAATATTTTGTTACGTATGATAAACATATTGTTATAATATTTTTTCAATTGTTGAAATTGTCCTCACGCTTTATCGTTTGTGTGCCATTAATTCATATTGTGATACCCCACTGGCTGTGGGTATCATCTCTTCATTCACGTGACCTGAGTTTGTGGGGAAAAAGATTGCCCACTCAAAGCTTCCATAATAAAACTAGTTTATCATTATTTCAAATAATATTAAGCAATGCAACACAAGTCTAGGGGGCTAATGATCTAGAGTGATATGACATAAACTACAATTCTTAACAAATAGCGCATTAAACCTTACTCACTACCTTTAAGATGTATTAACCTCCAAATCTATATTTATAGACGATTCCTTAACTTACTAGAATCCGCTCTAGTATTAAAGTTTAATATTATCTATGTTACCGATATTCCACGGTGAACAGCTACCAGTCTTTATATCGTCAATATAATACAGTAATCCAACTTGATCCGACAAATGAGTAATCTTCTGGCTTCGAATTCACTTCTATATGATTCTTACAATACTTCCTAAAACTTTCTAGCCTCTCATTAGAACTCTCCTAATAGGAACTCCACTTAGTGAATATCAACAACGTATCCAATATATACACATTCCTAATCTGCATAATCGCGTTCTCTTCTTGAGTTGGTTGGAAAGAAATGCCATTCTGGAACCAAAGATTTCCCAAGAGGGTTTTGGTGGAAGGCGTGATAAAGCCTCGTAACAATATGCCGCTTTTGATTTTGTTTTCAAAATACTTTCGCATTACATTTTTGTCCAATTAGTATTGGAGTTCATCTACCATTTATTTATTTATTTTCACCTGCCAATTTTTTTGAGATTCAACCCCTTAAAGCTCACATTTTAAAAATAAAACCCGCACAAAAAAATCCATCGTTTTTTTTACGTAAGAAAACACATTTTTGAATCTGCTTTGGCAAGCATTAAAAAAAAAGCAAGCCAATAAAAAATACTCTTTTAATTTTTGGTTTTGATTCACAATGAAGATAAGAGCATTATCATCCTGCACGAACATCGACTTTTATTATCTTTCTTTTCAAATTGCTGTTTCGAAAAAAATAAATATTTTTATCAGTAAAAATAGTTATTTATACTTTTTTCAATAAACATAGAAATAATATTTATTTTTAAAAGCATATTATATAAATTTTTTTTGTGTTATATATTTGGAAGCAAAGTGCAGCACATAACCTAGTATTGTAATTATAAAACAAACAGCGACTCTCTTCTTTTCCTTTTTCCTTTGCTGTAATTTTTAGCACAGCACAGATTGTAGTACCTTGTGGGAGCCTCTTTTATTGGTATTCGTGGGACAAAACTGTTAAAGGGACGCTCTGTTAGTCACAGAATTCGAAAAGTTTTAAAATGAGAATTTTTTTAACTTGAAGATGGATCCCAGTCAGTCTCACGATTGCAGACGATTTCCGATTGTAGTTGAGGGTGAAAATTACATCAGCATAATATACTACTACGCTCGAGTTAATTCGAGTGGCGTGTTTAGCGCGCTCGAATTAACTCCAGCACACACGTTAAGGGGTTAATTCGAATATACACTACGTATACTTTATTTCATTACATTAAAAGATGAAAAAGAGAGCTTTTATGTACATTTTATGTATTCAATACGTAATGACCCATTAAATTTAAAAAGATATTTTGTGGATTTGAAAAATCTGTGTGTAGTCTATTTTTGAATATTCTGCTATATTTTAATTCTTTTTCAATTCCTACTATTAGCTCACACTCTATATTTATTTATTTATCTTGGTGGAATTTTCAATCGTTAATAAAGTACATTTTAAAGCGCTCAACTGAACTGAAATTTTATATACATGATTATTTTGGATGACAATACAATAATTTAATAAAATTGATAAAAATTAATTGATTAAAACAAAATATTTAAAGAATTACAAATAAAGCCACGTTGGCATCATTTTCGGCGGCTTAGCGACCCTTTTGGCGACTTGTGTCAAAACTTGAAAATGTTTTTTTCTCACGTTTTAAAGCATTCAGTTAAAATGAAATTTTATGTACACAATTGTTTTGGATGACAATACGATACTTTAATGATACTTAATAAAAATTAATTACCCCTTAATGTTGTGAATCTGTCATATGTATGTAAGGATAATTAAATTAGATTAAAAATTAAATTCCCTATCTAGCACTTGACTCCATCCTTCTACGTTCTCATATTCAAGTATCAAACTAATCGCCCATTTATTTCTTCCGAACATATGGCCTAGACAATAAATATGTCTAATTCTAGGTCGTTAGATTTAATAGTCAACATATGTCAGCATTAACTTGCAAACACCATCTTCAAAGCAGCGACACTCACCAGATGTTTTTCACGTGTTATTCACGTGGAACCCCCACCATGGCGTGCTTTTTCCTCTCTGCCTTTAGCGAGAGAACTGATGTAGACACGATCGAATAAACACCTTTCTTTTTAAACTTTAATCTGATTCTGTCTTTAATATCATGACATGTATATACATATTTTTATTATTTTTAACTATTTAATAAAAAAGTAGCTAAAATAAAATTTTTCTTTGTGGATCTAAGTGGGAGTTGACTTAAAATAATTTTTTTATAGTACTTGTTTTGGTTATAATTATCATAAGAAGTAGCAGAAAATCAAATATTTTAATATTTTTACACACGTGCATCCGCGCTCACAAAGCAATTATTTTAACAGATATGCTGTATCAGTCATACAAATCAAGCTTAAAAAAGAATACGAGTTTGTGTGTGAAAACCCTTCAACGAAATAAAAATAGTTAAATATTTCCTTCGTTGCGTTTCCAACCATAACTTATAAAAATTGTTTACCTTCTTTCTCATACTTAAAAAAGATATATCTACAAGAATTTAAATAATAGCTTTGCCCATTTCCAAATGGCTGTTTTTGCATTTTAGTCGTTCTTTCGCTCCTTTTCCTTCTATTTATTTTCCCATCCGCATGTCTTAAAATCTGCCTTTTTTATAGCTTCTTTGCATGTTTAAAATATAACTTAAATATTAATCGAATCATTCTTTTTAAATTGATGTTTGGAGATAAACTTGCTCTTAATCCATGTTTTATAACAGAAAAAAACCACAACTCTCTAGTGCAGTATTTCTCAAACTGTGGGGCGCGCCCCCTGGGGGGGGGCACGATAACCTTACGAGGGGGGCGCGAGCATATCGAAAATAAAAGATTTTAAAAAATAATTAATTTACTGGATTAAATTAAAACAAAATACTTTCAGACATAATAAAAAATGCACTTTTACTCTGATATAAGTTATAGGAGAGAGAGATATTAAATCATCAAAAAAAAATTTCTTCAATACTTAATTAGCTATCTTTGATCCTATAACCAAATAAAAAGTATTTTATTTAACTTACTGTAATCTCATGATGAGAGAGTTTTTATTACGTTTTCTTTTCTAAAACTAACATTCTACTCTTTTAGAGAAAAAACAGATCCCAGATCCAGAATCGAAAAAAATTAGGAACATAAAAAATTCATCACTGTCATTATTTTTGAAATACTGCACATTATAGCTGTAATTTGTTTGACCTTCTAAGTTATTGGTACAGTTAGTTATGACCCCTCTCTTATGTGTTTATTTCTTATTTAAGGAAGTTGTAAGTACATCCATGTCATTAAAGAGACTTTTGCCAGATACGGGATTAAGGGTTCTTCGAACCCAGGTGCCCGAATAAATTCCCGCAGATGTATTTCTCTGTTGCGCTTTTTTCCATGCAAAACAGTTTTATGATATTTGGAAAACCACGGAGAGCACACACTTTGATGGATTACTTGGCCAAGACTTAGACCAAGATGAGTATTTTCAAACATATATAAAGCATAACAATTGTTTTCAGCAGTAACATACATATTATCATAATGAATACACTTTTTACCCGGAAGTGGTCGCGCGGGACACACAGATCACGAAATTGTTAATTCTGGCAAAACTGTTTATTTGTTACCAAAGAAAAAATGAAAAGTCCTTGAAAGTAGGTAAGTAAACTTTCTCTTAGTTAAATTATTCACTGGAATAACGATTTGATCGAGTACAATTAAATAATTATTAAAAAAAAGGATTGGGGTGACTCAATAACCTCGCTCGACCGTATCGAGTGTGCGCCTGCTCCCAGGTTAAAACATGTTGAAGTCTTTTTGCTTTAAATATTAAAAATAATACAATTATTCTTCATCGGAATTTTATATTATTGTTCATTATTTAACATAAATTAGAAATGCTAATTTTGTGAGGCTTAAAATTAAAATTCGCTTAAAGCTAATTATAATTTGAGCAATCCTTTTTAAAAAAACATTTTACATTTTTGTAAACATCGTCGCGCACTTACTGTTCTTGCAATACAGCTATTATATCAAAATTGTTTTATTTTCTTATAAATAAACTCCTGCAAAGAGCGGGTACTTCGGCCGGTATACTTTTAATGTATCAGTGCTGCACAGAGTATTTTGTAACTAATTAAATTATACCAAATTAAGAACAAGTTTAATAATTATTAACGAATTCCATGGGCTTGTCTTGCAAAGCAAAGTTTTTATAAGGAATGCTTATGATTAGAAATCGACCCTCTGAGTTATTTTTCTATATTTAGCAGATATCCATATTTTGTCTTCTAAGCAGTCACCGCATTTTGCAATATGCTCAATTTAAAAATTAGAGAAAGGAAAAATAACATAATAATTATCCTATTGCTTACTTAATTTTTTGCTTAAAGTAGTATTGAAAATTTAATACTTATGCTATTAATTTGTATGGTTTATAATTAAGATCTCGTATTGTAGCTTTAGCGTCAAAGTGCATTATTATTGTATTTAGTGCATTATTAATGTATAAGGAGGGGGGGCGCGATAAAAATTGTGATTGAAAAGGGGGGCGCCAGTATTGAAATTTTGAGAAGCACTGCTCTAGTGAGTTTTATGGTACCTAAAATTTGTTAAATGATGCAATTTAGTTACCTTCGTAACCATTTAAGTGGTGTTGGAAAGCTAAAATCTTATTTTTTTGACAATTTGAGATTTTTTAAATTGTATAGATTTTAACCTTTCTAAAAATACCTTACTTTAACCTCTAGGGTATTTAGAAGCCCTTCAAACGTATTTTTAAATAATCGATGAATTTGGGCCACGCCCATTTTAATAGTGAAAATTGTAAACAAATTACTTTGTTTTTGCTTAAAAGTGTAACGACTGATATAAACCAAAACATGCATCTTTTATTTTAAATTGAGCCTTTTATTTTTTATTTCCTAGCCGATCAGAAGTCTCACTGTATACATTAAAATCAATTTATCTCAAAATGTAAATTTTAATGTGCGATGTATCTTTTCTGAGAAACTACTGTTCACAGGTATGTAAATTTTTTATGAATTATTTATAATGATGTCTAATATATACTAAAGTGAGCTTTTTGCAAAAAACTCAAAAATTTAATTTTTACAAATTTTTTAAGTAAAAAATGGATCAAATTTCGCAATGTTTGATAAAATATTTCCTAATTTATTAAAAAATTCAAAATTAGCTAAAAGCTCATTTTATTATAATGAGAGAGGTGCACTTTAATAGTATGAAAAATTTCAAGCATGTACATAAAACAGATTTTGAGAAAAGGTACATCGAAAACAGCCAATTTAACATTGTCAGTATATATATATATAGAAAGGTTTCCAACTCCCCTTAATTGGTTTTTACTTTTATAAATAAAATTTTACAGTTGGATGTCATTTTGTAGCTTTCTATATTTTTGTATAAATTTTAAATCAACGTGTCAAAAATTTAATGTATTCTAATATGAAATTCACATGGAAAATCATATAATATTTGCTTAACAAAGAGGCACTTCATTATTGGAAATCTAATGCCTCATCTGATGTCTATTTTAGTTGTTTCAGTTAATAAGATAAGTAATAGATTTTATTTAGAGGAATACTGAAAATATTTGGTATTGAGTTTAATGAAATTGAATCAGTATCATTAAGAAAATTGTTGGACTTTTGAAATCAAAGTACACTTCCAACAAAATCCAATTTTTTCTTTAGATTTAGGTACTCAGACAAATTGTTTTCTGAACATTTCTCAGATATTGCTTTTGAAGTTTTTAAGTATATATTTGAGTGTGTGTGACTCGAGAAATACAGAAATACTTATACTTATCCTTTTTCATTTATTTTAGTTTTGGTAAATCAACGTACTTTATTTTTAAGATAATTATTTTCTCTTTTCTAAATGAGCAAAAATCTTATTACTTATTGGTAAAAACAAGGTAACACATAATTAATTAAATATTTTATCTATTATATTTGTTTTTTATTTTACCCAACTGAATCTTTTATCACATGTTATATTTTTTCAGTACGAATAAAATATTTTTCAATCTTTTTAAACATGCTAGTAAAGTAATGAATTAATTTAATTAATTACTCCTAGATTTTACTTTATTGATAATTATTTGAAAATGTTGTATACATGGCTAAATATGATACAATAAATCAAAATAATTTTTAAAAATTTGGATAATTTAAAAATTTATTTAAGTTTAAAGTGTAATTTTTTTTATTAGTTCATTTAAACTACACAGTTGAATGTTCCTGTAAATTTTATATTTTTGATTTACGAGAAGAAAGTAAGCAACGCACGTCAGTAGTACTATTTTGTTTTCTGAAAGTCTGTAACACCTCGTATGACATAAAGCTCTTCAATCTAACTGAGGGGTAGTCAACCCTTTTAGGAAGAGTGCCTCTTTCTGATAAAAAAAAGAATTAAGCCTGCCACTTCCAATTTTTCGAAAAAATGGAAAGGCAAAAAAAAAAAAAAAGTTACTTATAAGCTTATTATGTAATTTTTACCCAAATAGCTAATTTTTCAGGCTGTTTTCGCCGTATACACAAGAACGTGAACTTAACGCGGAGCCCATTTTCGGACAGAAAAAATACTTCAATTATTATTTTTTTTGTGACATTGTAATTCATGCATTTGTTTATAAAATAGTGTTTTTAAAATCTCAAAATATTTCATAAATAATTAGTTTTTACTTTTAACATGTAAAGGTATAGCTCATTTAGCATTACGGTATAGGAGAAAAAATGCGAAAAACATTTTATAATAGAAAAAAATGCATCAACTGTGATAAAAATGAGTAGTATGATAAAATAAGTGATTCTCTACAGGATAGTGAAGCCAGAATATAATATTAATGTTTGAGTACTTTTATATCTGAAAAAATATTCTGAATTCGGGTCCTATGCTTTAGCATTAGCCGAAAACAGCCTTAATGAAAGTGTAAGTAGTGGAAATTTAAAAATAACATAATAAATGACACCAAAGCACAAACTTAGATTTCATTGTTAATCAGTTCAGTTAGTTTTTAACGATATTTTGATTTTGTTATGTTCATAATGGAAATAAGATAGAATGCAATTTTTGTGCAAAAATCAAAAAACATTTTGATTGATTCGATTTTTATATTAGCATTGTACTCTAAAGCAAAAGTATGGGCTATTGGAGACGGGCCTTGTAATTCTGAAACTTGGTCAAGTGATGAGGGCGACATCTAAGCTGACATCTCTCTCCTTAACCATCCTCACCATGTCTACGTGAAGATTTTGAACCACAGCAAATTTAACGTGCATTAGCTTTTCTAAGCGGTGAAACCTCAGTGGCACTACGATTCGAATTCATGACCCACCACCCACGGGTTCGTGACAATGACCACTTGGTTACCGCGGTCACAAGGAGTAAGTAACATGTTTGGTAGTGTTGCCATTTTAAGCTAGGGGATATTCTATCAGTTGAAATATACAATTGGGGATGATCACAAGTAAACACTGAAACTTACCTTTTAAGACTTCGTGAGGCCCTGGGCCCCTTCGCAAAAGTAGGCCCTGGGACTTACACACACAAATGTAGGTCTCACCTATGACTCTTAAAAGTAGACCGTACATAACATATGTTGTTAAATACTCGTGCAAACAAAAATCCGAAATAAATAATTTGCATGACTTACAATCACACAAATCGGCTCAACCAAATGCCGCCGTTTGACTGAATAATGATGGTGTATGGTGATAGGCTTATACATAGACGACGTTCATTACAGTTAGCTAGTTTACATATTGTCCGATATTCCCAATTTTTCGTAGAATACAACCGGAAAAAAACATTTGACTATTGAAATTATTCGAATCATGATCTTATTAAGGCCTAGTAGAAAACAAGACGAGGTCCTGGGCCTAGTTGGTCCATGCGTTAAGGCGTCCATGGTTATAGATAAATTTTTTGAATAGTTTAATCCTATTTCTGGCCTTTATTTTACTAAAAACTCTGAAATGTACAACTGCGATGTTTTAATTTTCAAAGTCTAGAAATAGTTTGTGAGTGGATAGTTAAAATATGGAACGAAAATTTATAACCTGACATAATTAAAAAATCCTTTAAAAATATAGTATATCTAACATACAATCTAGATGGTGGATCACTTATATTTGTGGATCCGAGGAACACAGTGATGGTGAAAAAGTGAAATAGTATTCTAGGATGTTCATTAAGATTTAAAGGAAGACGAATATTGATAATTTTTTCATGCCATCCAATAGCGAAAGTTCGTAAGGTACGTTACTTAATTTAAGTAAATTATGTTTATATGTATGTAGAAATCTATTTTTTATGCTTATCTTTTCTTTATATTTAAATATCGTTTTTATATCCACTGTATAACACATATCCGTAAATTTTTATCCTATTTTTTTGTGTTAAAATTGGGCGTTATTAGCCGGATTATGCGGTACATATAAATAAAGGTAATAAATAAAACTACAAGTTAAAAATATTTGCTTTTTAATGTGATCATTGACGCAGTTCACAGGTTATATTACTTAATTTACAAGCTGACAAAAGGCGAAAGGCTTCTGTTCGGTTTGGTTTCTACTCACAAAACCTTTTTAGCTTGATTGAGATAACATTTTTTAATAGCGACATCTATTGATGAAAGTATGAACTTTATTAATTTCTCAATCCAGTAAGAATTTAAAAAGTTTTACATTGCTGCAATACATTTCAAAGACCAAACTAATTACTGAGAAAAGTCATTCTGTGAATCAGGAATCTTGAACAATTCCACAAATACAAATATATATATATATATATATATATATATATATATATATATATATATATATATATATATATATATATATATATATATATATCATTATTTCTGCGAACAAAATTTAGAATTTTTTAGGAACCTTATCCATATAATTAGTTATATCTTAGTATTACATCTTTGAACTAGGGGTTATTTGATTCCTTCTGAAGTTTCTTTTGAACTTTTTCTATTATCCAGAGAAAATTCTTGATATTTTTTGAAAAAACAGAAATTTAGTTTTCCCTGAGAAGTAACCTGTTATACTTGATTATACTTAACATTCTAAGTAATAATATAATAATTCGGTTAATTAAAAGTACTTAGTTGTTTTCAGATGTCTTAGTTTAAGAAATTTTTTTCTTGTTCATTCGTTTCATCGACGTATTTAGGCTCTGAAAGAAACCTTAGAAATCAGTGATTTTTTTTATTAAAACAGTTTTCATATACATGATTTAATATCGTATTTTAAACAGAACTTTACCTGTAGATAAATAAATTTTTCTTTTATGAGTACTTACATTACATTTTCAAAGTACTTTATAAAATATTTTTCGTACCTTTAATGTGCACAGACGTAAAAGCCATAAATGTATAGTAAATTTTTGGAAAATAAAAAATCACTTTGATTTAGCTGAGCTCAAATTGTGAAGAAAATTTATGTTTAAAATTTTCTGTGCTTTATTAAAGAATTATATTGGTTACGTAAAATTAATGACATGATTCGAAACTAACGCGTAGATTTAAAAAATTCCTCTGGGTTGAAATATGTGTTATAAGAATTTGAAAATTCCTTCAAACAGTATTAGTTATATACTCTAAGAGTTACACTTTCCATACGAGATATTATTATTTAATTATCAATTATGTTATGATTTATTAAAAATATTAAGAAATTATTCTGTTCTTTTTGGCTATAAGAGATTATGTATAAGGAGAAGTATATTGTTTGTAATATTGCAGGTATCTCAGATATCGATGTGATAGTTTTAGTAGATTACTTCATTATTAAAAATTCATCTAAACAGGAAATATTTAAGATTTCTAACAAAAAAAAACATTGATCAGAAGCTAATATTTACTTCTGTGTAAGAAATCGTTTTCCCTGAAAATGTGTTATAAGAATTTGAAAATTCCTTTTCAAACAGTATTAGTTATAGGCTCTAAGAGTTACACTTTCCATACGAGATATTATTATTTAAATATCAATTATGTTATGATTTATTAAAAATATTAAGAAATTTTTCTGTTCTTTTTGGCTATAAGAGATTATGTATAAGGAGAAGTATATTGTTTGTCATATTGCAGGTATCTCAGATATCGATGTGATAGTTTTAGTAGATTACTTCATTATTAAAAATTCCTTTAAACAGGAAATATTTAAGATTTCTAACAAAAAAAAACATTGATCAGAAGCTAATATTTACTTCTGTGTGAGAAATCGTTTTCACCGAAATATTAATTCAATCTATCATAGTAAATTTTTTGAAGATTTTGAGTGAAAAAAATGTTGTTTGAAATTCGAGCCTACTCTGAATAACTTTATTGGAATTTTTTTTTAAAAAATAGGCATTATATATTTTTTCCAAATCGTAATCTTTATACAAAAATATAAGCTTTCAGATAAATCTTTATTAGTTTCGAATATAATCAAAATTTTACACATCTTAAAATACAATCTCTGGAAATACGAGAACATTAATTTCAATTTAAAATAGATAAATGAGAATTTAGTAGTATTATATTGTTCTACTTTGAAAAGAGGATGCTATACATAGTTGATAATAACCTTAAATTTTCAATCTTACATGTATTAGTTTCATCTCATTTCTGTTTCATTATTTCCTTTCGTTCTGGGAAGAAACAGGGGAAATGCGTTAAGAAGTAATAAGTTTTTGCTTCAAATACATTTTTTAATGTATGTGATAAAAAACATACATGAAAAAACAAATAAAAAGCAATTCGAGGGAAACCACTATTAACTCTTATATGAAATTGATATTTATTAATAGCACGTAACGGTGTTCGAAACGAAGGGGAAAAAAGATGTATTTTTTCTGGAAATGTTATCAGATACTTTAAGCACGAATTACATTTAGAGTAATGAAATATAATTCTAAAAAAACAAAAGAAATAATTTTACTTCTAGCATGTTTTACTTTCCAAAAGTTTCAAAATGGAATTATCCTCAGAAAACCTTTTAAGATTTTCTTTATTACAGAGATAGGAGCTCTAATTTTTTTTTTACTGCAGACATGATTTTGCTTCCTTTTTTATAATTTTGATTATAAAAGGAGTGTGATATAGAATTATTAGAATCCCTATTGAAATTTTTGATTAAAATATATTTCGTGAGCTCATGAAGAAATGATATTTGATATTGAATACTACAATTAAAACCTTTGCATTCATCTAATACGGAAGGGATAGTGCCAATATATATATATATATATATATATATATATATATATATATATATATATATATATATATATATATATATATATATATATATATATATAAAAGGAGAAGAACACAAATTGTTGAAAAAATATTATCTGCTTAAAAATAAAACGGTAGCTTAAAGATAGTATTCTTTTTTAAATGAGCATTCACATTTTAAATGAAATTTAAAAACTTTCATAGTCATTAACATAACTATCGTTATAACGCAGTGGTCTTCAAACTTTTTCAGATCATGGAACCCCTAGAACTAGAAGCTGTTTCGTTACAATAGGAAGTATTTTCGTGGAACCCTATTTTGAACACACATTTAGAAGAATACATTTTAAAATTAAATTTTGAAGTAGATCAACATGTTACAGGTACTTTATGTAAAAGCAATTAAAAAACTATTGCATTTATTATTAAAACTTTCTAATCTAATTTTAATATAATTTACTCATTAATAATATTAATCTGTGATCCAATATTCACCTACCCATGCTTTATGTTTAGGAACTAAGATATGTGCTGCCATTTCTTCACACATACTGTCGAAATAGGTTTAATAAAAATTAACTGCAATCGCATTATACAAATTCAGAGATTAATTTGTCTCTATTCTGTGTTTTTGTTGCCACTCACGTTGAGAAATACTTTTCACTTGTACATATTGTTCTGAAGGACATTGCGGTCACGGTAGCCTAGTGTTCAAGGTATCGGATCATGGCTGGCATGTCACGAGTTCGAGCCTAGTATCACTAAAGACCCACCTTGTAGGGGAGCGATGCACGTTAAATCTGTAGAGTGCTCAAATGTCCTGCCATAGGTGTGGTGTGGTAGTTAGGAGAGGGAGGTGCCGACTCAAGTGTCATCCTCATCCCTTGACCATGGTTCAAAATTACGAGGTCCGTCGCCAAAAGCCCTCGTATAGCTGAGCAATGCGACGTTAATATTTACTCTCTCACTCACTGAATGACATTGCAAAGCTTATAGCTGTGTGAGAAATACTGTGTAGTTTACATGAATTTGGACTATAAAATTTAGGAGCACACAGTTCTTAAGCTTAAATTAAAATTTTTTACATCGAATCTGTTGATATGTTTAAAAGTTGTTCCTTCTCCTTTATTGTATGTTTTTACATAAATGTGTGTGCAAAATTGTGCATTTTTCACTAGAAAACTAATTAGTTTTGCAAGCCATTGTAATAACGAGTATAAAATTATCTCGTGGAACCAGGAATAGTAAACAATAAAATATTCACAATCCAGTAGGTAGTACATATAAAGATAAAAAGTGTTATTTTCTTTTATTAAGTTACAATAAATGTTTAAAAAAGGTATTGTAAAATAAAGTTATTGTGCATAAAATAAAATAATAACAGGAACGAGCTTTAAATTATTGTAGGTATACAAACTTCACACAGAACGTGAATCCATTTTGCATACACATTTATAAGTTTCTTTTCGATTTTTTTTATTGTGACTCGTGAAACCCTTGGGTATGTCTCGTGGAACACAGTTTAAATGCCCCTGTTATAACGAATCTATACTTTTCCTTTGTTTGCTACACTACTTTAAAATTCGTTGTACACATTGGCGTGGTGTGGAAGTTTGAAGAGTTATTTTCTAGCTCAAGAGCTGTTCTCGTTACTTGACCGTGGCTTAAAAATTACCAGGTCTATCGATAATGCCTCTTGTATAGTTTCAAACGGAGACGAGAAAAAACTCTCACACTCATTCATTTAATTTATTAAAGATATTTTCATTTTATAGAAAAAGATTATGGACAACGCAAAGCACAAAAATAGGGTAAAATCAAAATTAAGGTAGTTAAAGGGTGAGAAATCTGAATATGTAGAAATAGAAATAGAATTAGAATAGTAAATAGAATAGAATTAGTAGATAGAAATAGAAAATGTTTTTTTTTTTTTTAAATAACACATATTTTATTTAATTTAAATATTTAACAGTAAAATGATTAAACGCTGATATAAATATGGACAAACAAGTAGTAAAATTCAAGATACTTGAATTAAAAAAAATTTGAAAAATAAATATAATATATAAAATATTAAGATATCTGACTACGTTCGGAACCGTGATATTAAAAAAGCACATAAATAGAAAATTTTCATGATATTTAGTGTCACTCAGATTAGAATATATGCATAAAATTGTTTTAAGGACATTTTGACAAAAAAAATTTATTTAAATGCAATATTTTGGCAAAAATTTAACTTAGAATAATCTTTTTTCCAAATGTTCTCTTTTTGTGAAAAATGCTTCTATTAAAATAATATTTTGCCTGTATATAGCTCAGACCTCTTTACAAAGTCGCAAGAAGAATTTTTTAAATATATAACTTAGAAGTGGGTTTATTCATATTTTACGACAACAGAGGGGAGCAATTTTAAGAAAAAAACGCCAATAATTACTTCAATTGATGGTAACTCTGAAAATAATGTGAATTCTTCAAAAATTCTAGTTGACTCTCTGTAGAAAGGTCTGAGCTATGTACAGGCGAAATATCATTATAATAGAACCATTTTTCACAAAAGGAGAACATTTGGAAAAAAGATTATCCTAAGTTAATTTTTTTGCCGAAATATTATATTTAAATTACTTTTTTTGTCAAAATGTCCTTTAAACCATTTTATGCATATATTCTAATCTGAGGGACACTAAATATCATGAAAATTATTCATTTATGCGCTTTTTTAACCCTTTGACGGTTAGGGAAATGAGCAGTTTTTGTTTAGTTAATTCGCGCAGTATTACGAGTAAGCAGTAGTCGAAAGTGGCAGCTGTTTTCTCCGCCGTTCTTCCGAAAATGTCACCCTTCTACGGCGATGCCGTAGATAGCTCGCCTCATGCATTTTAAAGGTTTCTTAAAGTATTTGTAGTACACAAATAACAGTTTTTACGTACTTTAAAATAATGAATAAATGATAATTATTAAATAGTAACCACATCACCAGTAAAACTAAATCGGCTAGGAGCGGGAGAAGAATCAATTTTACACCGCTGTCGAACACTGGAAAAATTTTCCTCATCGCTTGTATCGTCTTCTGAGCTTGATATGCTGTGAACAAAGTCTTCATCAGACTCAAAACTTGATAAGCTTTCTGTATCGAAATCAGTATCATCATCATAATAATCTAATTTTCGCTTTTGAGCCATTTTACTTTACAAACAGTCTAAAAAACGGGCCAAAATACGCATAACAAGAATAACATAAAAAATAGAACCTTCATTATAAAGAAAAATTCATGGAACCCGTACTGACATCTGTAGACAGTAAAACTAATTAAATTTCGCGAGTAGGATTCGTTTGTAACCTAATCAATGCAGAATAAGGACCTTGAACGAGTCCATCTCGTCAGCGCGCTTTGGGGAAAGGTTTAACTACGCGAGTAGAACTCGTTTATACCCATTTCGGTCGAAATCTTGCACCCGAGCTGAATTCGTTTGCGCACATTCAGAAGCACTACTCGATTGCGAGCTGAGCTCGTTCATGACCATCAAAGGGTTAAAATCGCGGTTCCGAACGTAGTCGGTAACCTTAAATAGAAAATTAAAATTTAATAAAATAAAAACTGAGCACAGACACACTAGTGACTGATTGCTTGTTTGTTTTTTAATGTTACATTTAGAAGCTGTACGAGGGCTGATGGTGACGGACCTGATAGATTTGAAATTTGGAGAAGTGACGAGAACAAAACTTGTGAGCTCTCTCTTGTACCCTCTTCTCCATGTTCTCTGAAATGTAACTTGCTAAGCAGAGTTGAGTGATTTTTAGGAGATCAAGATTCTCGAAAAGCTCCAGGTTTTTAATTTTTCATTTAAATTAATATTTTGGAGTTCAGTTAATTTATTTCATTGTTAAAATCTTCTTTTATATGGGAATATTTTTTTCTTAAGTGTGCAATATCAATAAGGGGAAAGGAATCATTTGAAGAAAGAATCCATAACCTTTTTTCTTAGTGTATGATCGGGAAGTTTACATTTATACTTTTAGGATACTGCTTACTTAAATAGACATGTATTTAAAATCTTAAATTTCCAAAATAAATCATTCGACTGCCTCTGCTTCGGGGGAAATTTATTACTCTCCCCTTTCCCCCATAAATTATGTTTACTATTGAACACATTCTTAACTTATATTTACTGCACAGTGTACAAGCTCCGTAAAATCAAATATTCTCTAAGAATGTTTGAATATTTGTGAATATATATAAATATTGAAATTTTGCTTTTTTTGTTTCTCTTTATTTTATGGATACAGTATGACATGAGAAAACTCTGTAGAATTTGATAAAAAAATACAGAATACTGTTTTATCAGGATATATATTCAGAAAATTGAATTAATTCATCCTGCGGGATTTTTTAAATTGTATCATACCTAAATGTTAACTAATAATCTTATTAACAGTTCTGCAAGTGGCTGAAAATATATTCTAAAATCGGCATCACTGCCTATATATATTTAATCATTTGTTTAAACATGACAATGCACTTTATTCCAATAAACTACTTTCTTTTTCTTGCTGAGTAACAAATTTCGTATATGTAGACGTTTCTAATATCTTTTTCATGATATATATCGTTATAAAATGAATCTGATTTCCCTTAGGGTTCTCTCAATATAGAGTCTTCACAACTGTTCTTGGCTTTCTATCCTCCTCGCATAGTGTCGCAGCGCCCGCAGGATAGAACATTTTGGAACTAAAGATTTATTATTGCTATTATTAGCTGGATATGTAATTCAATGTACATCTTTTAGACTTTTTTAAGAATATAATATTTTTTATTAACTTAGCAATAATATTTGACAAAAATCTTCTACATTTAGGTTATGAGGACACAATGAGCTAATAATTCTGAATTTCAGAAGTGCTTGCAATATTCAATACATTTTCACTTTCAGAATGGTATAATCTGGATGATTATATTTATCATAATAGACCGAATAGCAAGTATTTTTTATCATAAAAGTATTTTCTATTCAATCAAAGTTTTAAGATGTATATTATTTTTACTTATTATTTCGCCCTTAAGAGTCAATGAGTGAAAATGGATAGTCGATTAGAATCAAGATATCGAAGTATAAAATTTTTTATTCTTTTATGAAATAATTAATGAAAAGAAATATTCACCTACAATCCTTAACGTGATAGCTATATTTCTCTAATTTCTAAGCTTTGAAGTATAAAATAGAGATGTAAAGAAACTTTATACCCTAAACTGTATAAAAATAACTAATTTTATTAAAAGTACTTTTAGTATAAAGATTTGATAAATAGTGTAAGGCAAAAAAGTAAATAAATGGTATGATAGTGGGTTAAAAAAATTTAATTTACGAAGTCTGCTTAAAATTCAGTTTACAGAAACATTTAATCGCTTTTCAATTTTTTTAATTGAAAAATATAAAAACAGAAACAGTCCAGTTTAAAATAATTTTAAGCAATCTTGTTCTATTTTATTTGAAATTTAATTGACGACCAATTCATCAACTAGCTAATGTAGAAGATTTTACTGAGATATGTTTACTTTATAAATCTCTCTTTCACACACATCTTAAAATTGGAAAAAAATTTAAAAACCCTCTCATAACAGTTACCTTAATAAAAATGTTGTTAATTAATGTTCAGCTAAATAAACAATTCCATAGATAAATGCATTGCTTGGATTAAAATTAAATACATGTTAGTTAAATGCTAATTAAAGATCTTAGGTGAATGCGTACAAAAGATAACTTTGAAGATAAAATAATTTCAATTCCTTCGATTACATAGGAAGACAATTCCTTTAGAAACAAGAAGAAAATAATTTGATGTAAAAACGAGATTTTTCTGAAATGCATCTTAATACAAAAACCTTTAAAAAAATTATAATTTATATTTAAATCTTGAAATGATGAAAAAAATTCTTGAAATTTTTTTTTTTGAATAGGAAAAGGCAAATAAAAAAAATGAAAGCAAATGTTCTTTTTTTAAATTAAAAAAATCATTATTTAAAACCATTTAATATTTCAAGTAAATATACAGAAATATTCTTCTTAAGTCCCCCATTCAAAGCCAAATCTCTCCCCTTTGTTTTCTTTTGGCGATCTGGCGCCCAAAACCCTACAAGTGATTTCGCCAGATCCGACGAACTCATTCCCCTGTCTTTTCCTTTCCGTGACCACCTTCACAACCATGTGCACAGTCATCTGGAGTTCACGGAGAAAAGTGAAACCTCTTCAACTCCGAGTCCTGTGAACGGGAAGTTTGGGAAAACAGAAGTTTGAGAAGGTTTGTTGGAGCTTCCAAAAGATAAGGGGAAAAGTAAGTTGATCGTTAAAACTTTTTCATGAAGTTTTCTTGTGAAGAAAGTTTTTGTTACAAATATTTAATAAGAAGTTTTGAATGTTTGATTTGAAAAGTTTCTACGTAATGTATAAGTTAAACTGTCTCGTTTGACTTTTTGGAAACTAGTATTTTTCGATATTTTTGGAATGGAAAAGTTTTTATATTGTATTGAAGAACGCTTTTTTCCACCATTAAAAGAAAAAGTGATTATATTTTTTAAAAATATCTTCTTTTCTATTTCAAAGTAAAATTAGCTTTGGAAATTTCAATACTTTTATTTTTAAAAATTGAAATTTAAAATATTTTTGAGGAACAATTTTGTGCACGTATATATTAAAAGAAAAAAAATATATGAAATTTTACTACATGAAAATTTGTCTTTTTTTAAGTTAAAGTGATGATAGCTTTTCAAAGAATGTGAGTTATCATAACTAATTTTCTAAGCTTGAATATAAGAGAATAATATTGTATTTTTTTAATGCAAAAATGCATTTAAGTAAAAAAACCTCTAAATTTAAAGATTTTTTTCCATATTTTAAAATTTAAATATTGAACAATAAAACTTTAAAATCATTAGATATAGGTTCTTTCATTTTTAAATAATGTCGGTCAGAAATGTTCTGCGAAATTATAGTGTTTAGAAATTGCGCTTGTGTGTGTGTGTGTGTGGCATATTTTGGAAATATAGAAATTCTATAGAAATGTGACCAACATTATGTTTCAGCTGGTTAGAAAAGTCATATTTTCTTAAATAATTTTCTTAACTATTTATAAAGGTCAAAGTTGTATTTTTTAAAACGGGGGGTATGTGAACTACTTTCCATTTCATATATCTTTTATTTTATATTCGTTATGGCATAAGTATTTAAAAACACATTTCTTTCATAATTTAGTTTTCTTCTTTTATTTTTTTTGAACATTTAAAGTGATTATTATAATTGAAAGAAATGCATAAAATTAATATTTTATGGACAGATTCGTTTTTGAGATTATTCCATTTTTTTTCGTGAACCACATGAATTTCGAGAGAATTCTTACTGATACTTAAAAATAATAATAAAAGTTGCTGAATATAGATACTAATAAATAAATCGTTTGTACAAATTCAATTGTTAAATTTTGTTTTTAACAAAAAAATAACTTGTTAAAGTTTGCTATACTTGGTTCCTATTATGTTAAAAAATTAACTAAAACAGAATATCAGAATTAAAAGTCAGTTGCACCCAATTTTTAAATATTTAAAATTATTAATTGCAATTAACGATAAAATATTTTTCATTTCACGTAAAATGCCAAATTGAATGTCGTGCATATCTTTAAATTGTAATTTGTAGCATTTACGTGAAAACAAATATTTTATGTATTTTTTTTTCTTCCCGATGATGTAATATATATTTCATGTTCTAAAACAATTTTTATTACCTCTTTTATTTACTAAAAATTACCTATTTTCTTCAAATATTTACGTGCTGTTGATGAACGTCTTTTGGTACAAAATATATTTTCCATTTTTTATCTATTTTCGTTGGCTCTTTTTCTTACTGCTTCCTTCCATGCTTAATGCTTATTCAAGACAAAAAAATGGCAATCAAAATTCAGTAAATGATGATTAAAGATGACTTTTTACAGTAGTAGAACTCTGAAGCTTATTATGACATAAAGCTATTTAGTTATAAATGATATCGATAATTTCGATGACTAAATATTTTATTTGGTAAAATGGCTCTATATATCATCCAGAAACACCATTCTTTTTGTATTAGGCGTAACCTACTCCATTTTTTTCGAAAATAAATACGTATCATTATAGGAAGTTTTATTTTCATGTAATATATTAGTTTTTTATTTTAATGAAAATAAATAAAAATTTATATTATTCGTATTGTATGCATTAACTGCATGTTCAAAGAGTGCGGTTTTTAAATTAGATTGGTTGGTTTGAATGCATTTCGGTCAAAACAACACTTGAGTGACGAATATCGCAATTTCATACTATCAATTGAAGAGAGAACAACATCTTAGTAATTACTTCATTTTACGTCATGTTAACTATTCAAAGTTTAATTCAGCATAACGTGTAAAATACCTTTACTGTTCCGCATGATGCATTTATAGGTGTCAGGACTTATGCTTACTATTCGATGTAAATATCATTGAGTATGAGTTCGTGATCATGAGTACTTTTTTATCGTGGCTAATTAGAAACCAACAAACAGATACTTTTAACAAGGAATCTTTTTAAAATTTATTATCAATTATGCACACATCCATTGCATCAGCTAGAATATAGTAATAAATATTTATGCCTATTTCTCTCTTGACAATTTTAAGTTATAAATTGCATCTGATTTAAGTAAAATGATTTTAATAATTTTTTTTAAAAATCAATTTTAAGGTACATTTTATGCAAAAAAAATCTAGCAATATAAAAAAATCCTTTTTAAAGGAAAGATGTTTAACTATTTTTTGTTTTAAAAACAAATAACTAAGCTTTTTTTTTATTTCGAAGCAAATTAATAAGTAATTAAAAAGGAATAAAATAGTGTATTCAGCAAAAACCTGTTTGGACTGCTCCAAAAAATTGTTAATGTGTTTTTATATAAAATTCTTTGAAAAGCGGATTCTACCAGCAATCTTGAATTCGTGAATTTAATGTCAATTGTATTGAATTTATAGTATTTTTTACAATTCGAGATTTTTGTTTTCTATTGACTACAATGAAAAACACATTCGAAAGGGCAAACAATAACGAGGGTTTTTGTGTTATTCTAGTTTTCCTCCGATTCTTGAAAATAATCTTATGCCTCGTTTAATTATTTATTTATGAGTCTGTAGACCTTTTAATGCTTTTAAAATTGAAAGTAAAATTTAATTATTTCAAAATTTTTTGTTAATTTTTGTTTTTTTTAAATGCTTGCGTGTGTACTTGATTGCCTTCAAATAATTTCAATTTATTTATATACGAAGCAGAAAATTAGAATTTCTTCGGACTAACATAGTCATGAATTTAAAATGGTTGATAAAGAAAACTCTTCACAACTGATGAAAAAGTTTGCACCGGATGTTATAATTCTTTAATTATTGATTGAAATCGAACATCTATTATCAGAATTCAATTGAATTTTAATAAAACACTAATTTCAAGAGAGAATTCAAGAGATCGAAACATACATATAAAAATTAATAAATTATCGCATTATCGAATCATGTTTTAAATTAAGTTGGTTTCTCTAAGAGTTAACCCACTATCCTTTTATCATTTACTGCAATTTTTTGCATGAAATATTTTTTCAATCAGTACATTGAAAATTAAGGGATATACTTAAAAAGGATACTCAACTTTGGGATATTTAATTAGCTAGAGCTAATTAATTAATTAAACATATTGAACTGTAAAATTTATTACATGTACTGTTACTTCAAATAAATAGTAAAATTTTTTAGAAAGGTATACATTAACATACAAAAAAAAATAAAACACTTACCTTTTGACATTAACTATTTTTTCGGAGCTAAAATGACGATCTTCGCAATCTGCTGAAAACGCCGTCAGCTGAAAACGCAATTTCTACTATAAAAGTATTCGGCTTCCCTGAGAAAATGCTCATCACGGAACCCGTGCAGACATATATCTTGGAAGAGTGGATTTAAGAGAATATTCCTGCTAAGTGTCATCAGAGATTCGTAAAAATTGTTATTGTATATAATTTTAAAGTTAGTAGTACTTATAAGTACCCCGTCGGTAGATAAAAGGTTAAAAAGGTCGTAGTAGCCTAGTGGTCAAGGTAATGGACTCGTGGCCTGCGTGTCATGAATTCGAGCCTAGTAACCCTGAAGACCCGCTGTGTAGGGGAGCAATGCACGTTAAATCTGTCGTTGGTGTGGTGTGAAAGTTAGGAGAGGGAGTGTGAGCTCACAGCTGTCGTCCTCGTCATTTGACCATGGTTCAAAATTACGAGTTACGTCTTCAGAAAGCCCTCAAGTAGCTAAAATAGTGTGACGTTAATATTGTCTCTCTCTCTCAGAAAGTTAAAACTTTGCCATTCATGCACTCGTACAATTGGTGTGTTATATATGTTAACATTAAGGCTCGAAACCCGTCAATGAGCAGATTACCTAGCTAATCTGCAGATTACCTAGCTGATCTGCTCTGTTCAAGGGCGAATCAAGAGTTTTCTACATTTTAACTAGGTAATCTTCACATTAGCGGTTTTCGTATCATTAAAAATAAAAAAATTTGTTTTTCTCTCATTTCTATTAGGAATTTGAACTGAATGTTCATTTATTCCAGAATAAGCATTAGAAATAGAGTGACAGAGACAGTAAATGTATTCGATAAACGACTATGAATTTATATATAGAATATTTTAACTACTGTGACCAGTATCTGTAAAGCTGTTTGTTTCTTTGTGTTATAGTTTTCAATTGATTGATTCTATCAACTAATTTGTTGTTTGCTTGATTGTGTTAACGTGATTCTCAAGATATCGTAAAATAAATAAATAACATTATGTCAATTTCCTGAATTGCAATATTTTAAACCGTTTGATTCTTTGTGTTGTAATTTTTCATTTGGTGGAAGTTTTATTCTATTAATTAATGTGTTGATTGTTTGATTGCATTAACTTGATTCTTTGGATATTAAAATATAAATAAACAACATTTATTTTAAACGAAAAGAAACATTCTCTTGTTCCAACAGATATCTTATGTTTACTTTAACAAATACCTAGTAGGTTATGTGTAGATTCAGTGTCTAATGTGCAGGTTACCTAGGTAATAAATAAATAACCTAGATAATTTGAGATATGAAACGATTTTCCGTACTTTAACGTATCACAATAGTTAAAGTGTAGATTACCTAGCTAATGAGCCTTTTAAGTGATTTCTTCCCTTTAGTGACAAGATATACAGGATGAAAAAGCTCAATAGAAAATTGTGCTGAGTAAGTTATTTTGAAGGGGAATTACAGTAATACCTCGACTTACGCGATTTTCAAATCTTGTCGATTCTTTTTTCCCCTTTCTTTTTCTTAAATCACTGAAATTTAAGATAGAATTAAAGCCAGAGCCTGACGAAATCGGTAATATGTTTGAAGAAGTGATTGATCTTATCCAATAAATAAATTTAGAAGTGAATAGTGATGACGTTCAAGAACTGATTGATTCCCTCAATCAGGAGTTGACAATTGATGAGCTCATAGAAATGCATGAGCAAGAGCAAGACATTGAAGAAATTTAGACCCAGTTCAATCAGAGGATCGATTGACGGTGGGTTGGGTATTCGAAAGAAATCGTATGTTTAATTGAAAAAGGTTTACAAATTTTATAAAATATTGACTCCAACTAAGAACGTACTTTTATTTTTTAGCAAAACAAGGAATAAAAAAAGATTAGCATGCTATGAGGAAATTTTGGTGGGATAAAAAATATTTGAACCGGCAGGCTACTATGTGTTAGATTTTTGTGTGTGTGTGAAACATTCTGCATAAAAAAACGAGTGTGCGACCACACGATTGAGGTAAAACTTCTTTAGCTCCATCTATATGAATGTATATACAGTGGAACCTCCATACTACGAACCTCTATATTGCAAATTTTTCTATTTAGTGAACTTTTTACTGGAACCAAGAACATTTCACGATTTTGTTCGTAAAATAATCTCCTAATAGCGAAGTCTATTTTCTATATAACGAACTTTTCTATTTTGATACAATATTTTTTCTCCCTATTTTTAAAGTATTTATGGACATTTCAAGTTATTCTCACTTTTAACCCATTATATGACGGTCATAGATCATGAACTGGTTTTATTAAGTGCTTAAATCTTCGAAAACTATAGGATTCTGTGTGTTTCATCTAAGAAGTGCAACCTTGAACCCCCATTGTCTAGTTCATTCGAAACATGGATATCCCCTTTCACCCTCAGGGGAGTTGTTTCGTGTACTCGTGTCTTTTAACTAGTCTCCATTCATTTGTAGTGTTGATCAGCCGTACTGGTAATTTAATTTCTAGTAGTTCGAAAATGTCGAAACATAAGTGCTTGAGCTTTAAAGAAAAAACATTTAACTCTTCAGGAATCGGATAAAGACGTTACAAGAAACTTTCCTTGGAGTTTTTCTTTCTTTCTTTTTGGTATAGGTAAGATATATAAAATAAATATATATTAATTTTCTAAAAGGTGTGAATAATTGCTTCTTTTCAATATATAGTGTTTATGAGTTTAAAATATTTGTTTTGGGAGATTTATAAAGAAAATTGAAAGATGAACCTCTATATAACGAATTTTCCATATAACGAACTTTTTTGTGGCATTAGGCGACTTCGTTATATGGAGGTTCGACTGTATATATGTATTATATATACATGTATATTCATATACATATATTAATTTTCTACAAATATTTAAATTTATTATGGGTTTTTATCGATAAATTCATATTTTTTTGAATAATTTTTTATTTTTATTCATTATTTTTTTTCAATACCGGATACATCAGTAATTACTGTAGTTGATTATAAGACCGAGACAATAGGCTTATGGTATCAGAAATAAGATACATATGTTTTTTTTTCAAATGAAAATTAGAAAGATATGTAGAGAAAACTGCATCGACTGTTGTTCCATGTCTTGTGGTAGGCTCATTTCGGTTATTTTTCATTTTATACATTTATAGTTCTAATTTATCTTGCAGAAAGTTTACCAAGAGTTGTTCATCTTCGGACGTGAAATTAGCATTGAAATCTCCTGGTAAAATTAGGGGCAACGAGTGATAGTTTTCTTTTAATTCTTCAGAGCCTACTCAACTGTAAATCATAAGTCTTGCATATAAAAAGTTAAAAACATTATTAACTGCGTTATTGGGTGAAATGTAAACAACTACCATTATGATGTTTGTTCCATCGTCCAAAAAACAGTGATCAGCACGTACATCCCCAACTGATGATTGACCAATATCGATTTCACGAATTTATAGTAATAAAATGTCCATGTTCAAAGTTGCTAATTCCCAAAATATGAACTTTAAAATGAATATACATTTTATTCACTTTAAAAGTAGAATATTCAGTGTATTGAACAAAATATTAATTTATAAAATGTTCAAGAATGAAATGAAACTACTAAATAATCAAGAAATCACCGTTCGCGTAACGCTAGCAAACTCTCAAACGAACTACTGACGAAAATTTCTATCTTCACTAACTTATATCTCCCTCTCAACTTCTGTTCGCTTCACCCGATCACACTTTTCGCAACGCTCTCGTCACGCATTTAGCAGCTTACTCCTCAAGTCAAGCATGCGTAAAGAAATTTTACTTCAAAAACTTCGATTTATATTATCTTAGATTTTATTAAACATTTTTTCCCACAAAATTATTATTTTTCTTTCGTATCTGGCCTTAACTAAAAATAATTTACATGTATTTACGACTTAAGAGGTTATCACTGAGTTCCACTTATCGCGTAAGTTCGGGATATTACTATGTATTGAACTTATTGTTGTTTGGTAAATCCTTTCGAATTTAATTGGCATAAGTTGTGTGATTTTTTTTCTTGTCTTATTTCGCATTGGGAAGAGCAAAATGAATTATATAAAGTCATGTAATTTTCTATTATATTTACAGATCCATTTAGCACAATTTGTTTTGTTACATAGACGCTATTCTTTCGATGATCTCATGTTGATTTTTCTAAGTTGTTTATGTAAATATGCTAGGAATGTAAGTGAATTGCTTTCTTTAGTTCTCTAACGATGCACGTTGGTGCTAGAAGGAGGATATATTGATGTTGTCAATTACCTTTTCTTACGTAGTGAAAATATCGTTAACTATTTTTGTAGTTGATTTGGATTTAAATTTAAATTAGTTCAGGTTTGATTTAGTGAAAATTTCTAACTTTGTGATGTGTTTTTACCGTACAATTTGCATTTCTCTTTTATTCTAGAACTTTTATTATTCTTATTATTCTATTTATCTTTATTATAGTCTATTTTATTTGTGTTTACTTCCCTCTGAAGCTTGTTTTTGTCATGTCTCTTAAGCTAACTAGCTCCTAACTAGTGAAATAAAAATAACTATTTAGTTATCTTAATCCGTCTTGTGAATGCATCTGGTCAAACGAGAACCGTAAAAATGCTTAAGTTAATTGAGAATAAGACTAGATCACAGAAATTAAGTGTGAACTATAAGAATGTAACACAAAAAGAGAAAAATAGGGAATTCAACAATTGTATTCAGTATCTGTAAGAGAACTAGATTGTCTTATAAAATATTCAGCTTTAAATAGTCTGAATTTTTCGGAACACATGTCCGCTACATCTATCGTATATTGTAAAAGACATAAAAATACAACTGCACAATTTTTGAACTTTTTATTTGTTGTTCTTTATAATAAGAAACAAATGATGTAGAAAAAAAATTGAAGGTACAACATATGACATGGCAGAAACAACAACATGTCGTGTAATAGAATTTAGTCCTGTTTAGAAATTTGCTTTGATTACAAAACTAGTTGGAAACTCGTCTCACTTTTTATACTTCAATTTTTTCAGTCTTCATCTCATTGAGATGTAATCTTACTTTTACTCCTGGTGCCTCTACTTTTGGACTGATGAATCTATATACAGTTGAAATACAGAGAAGATTTTGTGCAGTTACATCTATGGAGGTTCAACATTTCACCTCTGGCGTGAGGTACATTATTGTGGTGCAAAATTACGAATTACGTGATCAGTTGTTCTCGAGCACCTTCAGAAAACTTGGTTGATAAGTAATTAATCCAAAATATTCCTTTAAAATTGTAAGTTAAGACGCTGTAACGATTTCCACCACCCAGCTGAGAATCGGCTTCTTTGTGGAAATAATCATCACACGTGCATTTTGAAGCTGCATCTCGAAAGTTATTGCGAGGTCCCGCCTTGGATCTCCCCCGCAACCATTTTACACCACGAGGGACCCTTTCCCGCCACTAGTAGGATGTAACGTGATGCTAAAAAGACGCTGGTCCCTTATCTCCGAAGCGAGAGAGGAGACAGAGGGAGAACTAGAGATGCTTTGAAACTTTCGAGTAGAGCGGACCCCAAAAGAGCTCCTCTCTCACAAACCACAAAATTTGAACTCTAATAATTTTGTAATAAATTTAATAGCCTCGATGTATAATTTGTAAATGATAGCTGTGACGTATCTGTATTGATTAATTAAACTAAATGTTTTAATTAATAAATATCACGCTACAGTTATTTATCTCAAACGTCACAACGCATGTATTTATTTCTTATTTATGTTAAGTTGATTTGTATTGCATTTGAATATTGCTATAAGGAGAAGTTTGTAAGAAGATTTCAGAGATATGTGGAACAGGACGTGGAAGATAGTCCAACCATATGTACAAACCAAGTCGGAAAACAGCTTACCAGCTTATCCGATCGTAGAGCAGTGGCAGTACAAAGAACGCCTATAGCGTATACAAACTTGTACATTAATCTATTTCCATTTTAACTGTTTAATGGGGTTGCATCCTCACCAGAGGGCGCTGCGATCGCTTAGAGATTGCCACGTCATTAGCAAATAAACAATAACAGCTAATCGTATTACACTTGTGGTTGTGTGCTAACCGTCACTTTTGCTTGTATTCAAATTTTATATTCTTTAAATTTTTTCAGTACTCTAAACAAGTTTAATATATTTTCTAGTTTTTTGCTTTTCGTATTGTTATTAAATATATGCATAGTTTTAGTTTACAATATTAGGTTTAAGCTTAGTTTATACTTCTGTTCTTTGACCTCGTGTCTTCAATTTTTGTATACTTTTAGGTTTGGTAATTTGTTTGCCAGCCATATTGTGTTTAAAAAAATATGGATTGTTCAAATGAACAAAATATTTTATACTTAACAAATAAGTGTTAAAATGTAGAACAAAGAGGAGGGGGTTGTCGATGTCATTTTTTTTGGCGATCGGAATCAATCGCCAAGAAACTTGTTTTAACGATAGGTGTTTTTGGCGACTGGAATCGATAGCCAAGCAACATAATTATGCGATAAATGTTCCGGGAATTCATAAATTATAATTTTTGCAATAGGGATAAAGAAATATTAATGTGAAGTTAAAAAAAAATATATATAAATAAAGCTATCAGTAATACAAGAAAATGAAGGAAAACAAGGATTTTATTTTGTTATATGATAGAGTAGAGAGAGAGAGAGATGCAAATTCGAATATGTCGCCAAAGTACTCAGTCGAATCAAAAACGTGGGAATTTGTTGAGAGTATTGTCACGTGATTATAACGTCAGATGAATCGAGTCGTCCATTGTTGGAAAAAAGGGGAAACTAAACTTATACACCAGTAATATCTTAAACACGATGAAACAGCCTTATATATAATCAAATCTCTTATAATTTAACTACAGCAATGAGCTTCAAGGAATGATCATAAAATTCTAAGACACGTTTGTATACAACATTATATATGTTGACACAACGTGAGAAAGATTAAATTTGAGTGAGGATAAAATGATTTCTTGAGAGGGCACTCAAAAGCATCGGACCTGAGATCTGCATTGTGTATAAGGAATAAACTTAATGTTGGAATTAGAATCAGTCCTTTTTCAGTCTAGAACGAAACAAAATTGTTTTTATTTTAACACCTTTTTATAAGCTTCACTTGTATGTAACGGAATCTTTGAACTCAATTTTAACCCACTTTAAAGGGTCAGATTAATTCGAAATTTTGCTCACTTGTTCAGGACCGATGCTAATACAATAATTTAATAATTTTGTTCCATTGTCTTGATCAAAATCACCAGGATTAACGAATTCCCCTTTTAAGATCCCATCCCCCATCTGGCAACTATTTTCAGATCCAATTTCCAGATTGACTAATTCCAGATTTGGCGACTAAGAGATTAAGTTACAACTTAGTTCGATTAACTATAAAAGGGTGTTTATTAGTTTTTTAACTATAATTTTTTTTATTAGAGATTGGGTTCCGAGTACCAGATTGGATACTTATTTGGATATATATCAGAATAGCGGCGAGATTCTCGCTTGAATGCTTCTGGCAACGAAGTAGACAAGTTAGAGTATGATTTGGAGTTCCCCCGAGGTCCCCAGCGACTTTCTGGGGAGTCCACGAAAGTCTCTCTTTTAATGTTGAGATTTCCCTCTTTTACAGATTCTGAAAAACCTCGTAGAAGAACTGAAAGATGGGTCATCCTAGACTAGATCACTTAATTGTCGTCAATGAAAAATTCTCTACTAGAGCATGCATTTCTATCAAGAATATTAATTTTGCGAAGTGTATTCAAAATCTTGGGGGTTCACAATGTCCAACTAAAACATAAACGGAACAAGATTGTCGAAAGCTTAAGAACCGCTTGTCTAGTGAGCTTTTGCATAAGATCTGTGGCAGTGTATTGTACTCAGTGTATTGTGGCCGCGGTAGCCAAGTGGTCAAGGTAACAGACTTATGGCTGGCGTATTATGAGTTCGAGCCTAGTACCAGTGAAGACCCACCGTGTAGGGGGCGGTGCACGTTAAATCTGTCGAGAGCTCAAACATCCTCCCGTTGATGTGGTAGTCAGGAGAAGGGAGTGCCAGCTCACACAGCTGTCGTCCTCTTCACTTGACCATGGTTTAAAATTATGTGGTCCGTCGCCAAAAGCCTTCGTGTAGCTGAAAACTTTGACGTTAATATTCACTCACTCAATGTATTACTGATATTATAAGTATTGGTTTGGAATCCCCCTTCCGTACTTTTTCTTTCAGTATAAGATCGCACATGATAATTGTTTCTACTAGTCCTTTTTAATGTTTGTCAGCTAAATATACAAGTTAGAGTTTCATGATACTTCAGATATTTCTTGAATTTCTATCATTAATACAAATTTTATTCGGAAACTGGACTGAATTTGAAAATAATATTTCTAAAAGATTTTCACCATCTGTTTGAATCAATGTCGCATTGGATTATAGTTTGAACAATGGACAGAACTAGAATCCTCTGTTGATTTGGACGCGATGTATCTTTACCTCAGAAAAGAAACGTGAGTGTGTATTTAATTAAAATTCTTTGAGAAATTTTGTTTTTTTAAAATTTTTTTTGTATATATATAAATAATACTTCCGTCGAATTTCACATATATTTAGTTAACTGATTCCTTGGAACTAGTTTCTTCCCTTTTTAATTCGTATGTATTTATAGAAATTACTTAAAATGATTTGAATGATTTTGTTATAGATAGAGTTTTAAATAATTAATAAACAGTTATGTACACAGTTAAGAAAGGTAAAAGAAATGTATATTCTTCCATTGTTTGTTCCTATTTCTTTTAAGAAAATGCATGTTTTAAAGTTCAAAAATATTTTGCTTTAGTGTTTCAATAACAGTTTCAGTTCAAACAGTTTTGTTGACTTCTTTGCTTTTCAAATATACATCGTAATCTAAAGCAAGAATTTTCCAGCTTATTGAATTGTGAGTTTGGGACTGCAGAGAGTAAATGCTGTTCACAACACCCTATTAATGTCAGTGGGGCGAAAAATTCTGTCAACTGTTATTTCTACTAATAGCAGTGGGATGCTGTACTCCATCTCTATCTTCTTTCTTACAGAATAAAAAAGGCCCAAGAAAAAACTTCAGCTGAGTGAGAAGAATACTTTTTTTTATCCGTGACACAAACATTCTTTTTATAAGGGTCATATGCTGCTTTTTGATCTAAAATTTTATTCCAAGCACAAGACATTTATTTATTTCATGTCTGTAAATAATTATGATTTTCATTATCATTTCAATTCTTCATTAATTCTCCAATTGTTACCTGCACATGTTGACATTTCAGGCCATGAAAACGCAAATAAACTGGCGAAAAAGAAGCTAGTAATCTTAATAATGACAACTTTGTCGACGTAACTTTATTAGATGCAAATGCTGAGACAAACTTCAACTTGAGAGAGAAGTCAAATCCTGTAAAGCATCAAATCTGTAATATAAGTGGAGACCGCCTTATAACAAAAACTATTGCTAGACTTAAAACAATTCATTACAGAAGAATGCAGTTTGATATATAGGGATGGTAAAAGATCTTATATGAATTGTGATAACTGTTTAGATACAGAGCTAACACCTGCTCATATTTTTGACTGCCCAGCTATTCTTACTGCTCTACAAGAAATAGGGGTCCTCTTTCCGTCAACAAATCTCTATGTGGACAATATTGGACAGATTGCCAGAACAGTCATCTGGGCCCATGGTACTATTTAGTTTGGTCCCGCCATGTATACGACATCATCATCATCATTAATTCTAAAAGAACAAATGTCAAAAGAAGTTGTTTATTTGCTAATGAAGGATATTTCTATTAACACAGTCTATGATTCTTTATTATTTGATTCCAATTTCTGATTAAAAACAAGAATTTCCTATCAAGAAACAAAAATATAACAACAAGTTTCATTAATTATAAAATATATACGTGAAAAAAATCTATTAGAAAAAAAATACATACAAAGTTTAAAATTTTTTTTGTCTATAAAAGACATTAATTTATAAAGGATTTAGATCTTTTTCATTTAATGTAAGACTTTAAATAAAAAATTAAAGCTCATGTGCTTGTTTTATATATAAAAATAAACGAAAAAATATTCATTTTAAGTCTTTTCCACATAAAAAGGTTAAAAACACAATAAAATTACGAAGTATTTTCTTTTTTAGCTAATAATTCACCCTGAATTATGTACAATCTATCATGTTTAGAAGAGATTGAGTTATATTGATAAAATAGGAAACTAATACGCGTTATGTATCATTAATACGAAAAGTAAGCATAAATAACGTAATGTATTATTGATAATTTTTGTTCATGCAGCAGGGCATCTTAAGCTCAATTTTCACCGAGAGATGGCGGTGCACATCTTTTTGTATACTTACATGATCCACAAAAACGTAAATTGTGTTATTTTAAAAAGGATATATGGCAAACAAAAGATAGGAGGATGATTCATGATAGGAAGGTTGATATTATTTTGAAAACTTTATACACAAAAAAAATACAGGAAAAGAAAGATCAATAATGTCAGTTAACAAAAAAATTAAAAATACTAATTATTTCGTGAAAATCAAATCCCGTTAATCTTTTTTGAAGTGATTGACCAAAAGTACCGGAGTGCATCGATTAATCATTGTGTCAATACATGATTGATTTTCAAAACCATTTAATTTAAAAGAAATAATTTTTGCAATAATATTCTCTCCATTGATGAATCATGATGATTAAGTTTGTGATCATAAATTACTTACGTTATGCTTTTTTGTCGTGCATGTCGATCAATTCAGTGGCGTAACTTACACCACCGCATTGCGGGAGGAGGGGCAGGGGTCTAAGAGGCCCCAAAGCCTGACTGCCACCAAGTACCTACCCTTTGTAAAATCCAAATTTGGGCCCAAAACTTGACTTTGCAGAGGGACCCTAATGTTCCCTGTTACGTCACTGGATCAATTCTGATGTCGGTCAAACGGTTATCTTTAGAAGTTATAATTTTTTTCGAAGAAGCAAATTTAGATGAAATGAATGTTTTTGAACAAAAATAGAATTGATATTTATGCATACCTTCGTATATATGTTGAAAAATTTTATTCATATCATTATGAAATAATGCTATTTTTTACTTATTATTATTTCTCAATTTATATATTTAACATTTTTTAACATTAAACTAAGATTTGGTTGCATGGGAACTTATGAATTTTGGCAAATGCATTTAAATTTTTTTTAATATCAGACTGGAATATAAATTTTTAAATCATTGAAGAATTTTTTGTGTTATTTTTTTAAATTAAGAGATTTTTTTTATTTTTTGTCTAGTTCTTACATAATTTTTTGTATAATATGCGTTCTCAATGGTAATAAAACGATCCTAAAATGAAATTAGTATTAGTTTCTAATGAATCTTTACATATTCAAATAGTAACTTGTCATCAGTAAAGAAATGCACATTTTATAAGGAATATGATACATGTGGCAAAGTGGTTGTACATAATTTTTCTTTTGAGTTTGTCCCTCAGTAAATAATTTTTTTGTAGCCGATATAGATTTTTTAAAAGATTCTTACAAAAATTTAGTAGACAAAGATTACAATAAATATTTTGTAGTTGTAGTTAATCTTATTTTTGCTATATAAGTATTATGTTTGGATACTGTTTCGTGATATGTAATGTGTTGTGTTTCGAACAAAATAATTACTTTGAGTCGATTTTAATTGTACTTATTTGTTTATCTTAAGTTGATCTACTAATACTGTTTTTGATTACTGGGGATAATCTTAGTTTCATATCGTAATTGAATGAGTTGAATTCAAGGGAATAATTGTTCTTGTGGAATAATTTTAAAACTAATTGGCGTTCTTTTAAGTTTTACTCTGAGAAACTCCCAAAAATTTTCATGTACCATAACCTTAGAGAAAAATTTCATTCAGTAATACATTCTAAAATCAATAATTCATCAAAAAAGCAAAGGTAACCCTGCTAATAGAGCAGGACTCAGGTTGAACGTTTGATTCTAAAGATGCTCGACATGTGGTAGAGTGCGAGGATTGGAATTTTTAATTATACACATTAAAAAAATGGGGAAAAAGTGACTGTATTAAATGGATTTAAGCAAGTGGGAAGCTCGTATACAGATAGCAAAATTTCTTTCAAATCAAAGACGTAAGATCTAACAGTGGCTAGCAATTGCAAGCTGAATGTTAAAATCAGTAATTGGTGAAACTCTAAAGTTTGTGCTACATGCTTGCATACGTAGATATAAGGGGTGATGAAGGCTTTTAATTTTAACGTGCAATACTTTCTGAAAGACATTTGGGAATCATTGCTCGAGATATGAGATGTTTCTTCTAAAGAGGGGATGGGGAGAACTGGGTGAGCTATTATGTCCCATAGTGTTCGACAGACGAAAAGTCTGACCACCTCTCTTGTTAGTGAAGAGTATCTACAAAATAGGGGTATGCCAGAAATATGCAAGAGTCTTTTGGGATCTGGCACTATTTTGTTGTAAAATGATGCTGTCTTATGAATAATAACTTAATTAACCACGGGGAGTAATCTACGTATCTCTCTCTCATTGAGCAGTTAAATTTATACTCAGTATGATTGTAGGCGAGCTACCATCGTAAGAGAAAGTTTCAGGTAACTAATCATATGTAATGGTTGAATACTTCTGTAAAATAAGGGCTGATTGGGACTGTAATATACGGATTATATGTTCATGTGCTCGAAGTTTGAACCGGGAATCATCATTCAACACTATGGCAGCCCAGTATGCTAAATCATCGGCTTTCTTATCATTCTGGACTCTTATAGGCCATTTTGAGGGTAACACCTCTACAGCCAAGAACCATGAAATACTGAGAAATTCTACAAATGCTGATAAAGATATTGTAGATTGTTAAATAGAGGGCGATGATGCCGTTGGCACAGTTTGTCAAATCATGCAATCTCGCCTTGTTTTAGTGAATCTTGACTTTTCAGGGCCTTCATTCCTCTGATGAGTTCCTTGTAGCAAGCATTGTTGCCAATACTTTTGAATAAATGTGTCTGTGAGGTTCAGCTTCATACATTCCAACTCTGAAACCACGTTCAAAGTCGTCCAATTGGATACAGGGACAATGTTGTAAATGCATTATTTATGCCTCCAAGTAATTGTCACTCCGATAACAAGATATTATTCGTCAGGAATTGTCATCTGCTTTATACAACGCTACTTTCTCAGAAAAAACGCACGCTAAAACCTAGCTTAACATTCATTGGCATTGAAAGTTTAATCATTTATATGCATTATATATAGAATTTTTCTACGGATGATCGGATTTTTCTTTAGATATACTTATTTTAACGTGATGTTGAGAAATCCCAAAAGTGAATTTCTAAATTTAATCCATAATTATTATCTTACCGGCTTCTAAGGAAAAGAATACTTGTTCTCCATCATTTTATACTTCTTATATGATGTTATTTTTTGTAATCAAGTTATAATTAACAAAAATTGAGTCTAGAATAAAATGATTGCCTGTTTTTAATTAACAGAGAGAAATATCTATTAATGATTTAATATATATATATATATATATATATATATATATATATATATATATATATATATATATATATATATATATATACTCAGGAACATTGAAAATAGCGACTCAAGAAGAAAGCATCGGATTGAAATGAAACTTAATACACATAATGACACAGATAAGAGATTCCCTTGATCTCAAAAACAAGACAATTAAACGAATACAGGGTGTGCAACGACACAAATACTGGGCCACTTCAATAGCGCGTTGGACCACCTCCAGCTGCAATATATGCCGCCACACGGTCCGGCATTGAGTTGATTAGACACCTTATGTTGTCCTGAGGCAGATGGGCCCACAAATCTTGAACAGCCAACTCTAAATCATGTACAGAGTGACACGATGGCATCTGCCGTTTTAGCTGATCCCACACGTGTTCTACAGGGGACAAATCAGGGGAGCGGGTCGGCTATGGAAGAGTCTGAAAATGACGTAGGAAGTCTTGAGCAACTCTTGCTGTATGCGGACGAGCATTATCTTGCTGGAAAATTGCCCCTGGGAGACCATTTTGGAAAGGTCCTACATGGGGTTGTAGAATATCATCAACGTAATGTTGGCCCGTTAAGGTTCCACGCATCACAATTAAAGTGGACAGATTATCATAGGCTATGGCCCCCCAGACCAATACACCAGCTGTGCGGGCAGTGTGACGTAGAACAGTGTAAGGGGAATTGTACCACTCACCAGGGCGCTTCAACACCCGTACACGGTTATCATCTGTCCCCATAACAAACCAGGATTCATCACTAAATACAACCTTTTGCTAATCTGTGACATTCCACATTGATCTGGCTTGGCACCACTGTAGACGCAGTTGCCGATGTTCCGGTGTTAAAGGGAGTGCACGGAAAGGTTGCTTGGATTTGAGATTTTCTCCTGCAAGGTGTCTGGAAATTGTTTGTGGAACAATTGCTACGCACACGTCTGCTCAGTTCGTTGAAAGAATCACTGTAGGGTTCACAAGTGCTTGCCGCACGATCCTTCAATCCTCTCTCCTCGTGGTCTTCCTGTTCGCTCCATACCCGGTTTTTCGCACGTGGGTACCTTCTCGTGTCCACTGCTCTCAACAATTTCTGACGGCACACTCCAAACGATCCACCTGGCCAGCAACACGGCGCTTCGACCAGCCTGCAGTTTTCATCCCGATAATCAGGCCTCTTTCAAACTCGCTTAACTGTGAGAAATGTGTTCTAGCACGTTTGCCTGCATGTTTTGCTTACCAAAATCTTCCTACAATCGGCAGATAATCGTCACATTTATGAATCTTCGAATTTGCGCTGGCTTATATAGCACCCTCTTCCTGATTGTAGCGCCACCTCGGCGTGTATGAGCATTTGTATTGGCACAAAACTTGGATCATTTGCATATCACATTACGCTGTACTTATTTGCAAAATATCGCGATTGTACTTAGCTTCCTTCTTGGGTCGCTATTTTCAATGTTCCTGAGTGTATGTATATACATATATATATATATATATAGTTAAAGTAAGTATATACATTTTATGCATGTATTTAATTTTTTTTGAAGAATACATTTTATGCATGTATTTAATTTTTTTTGAAGAAGAACGGAAAAAATGTAAGGCACAAATCATGTACTGCAATTCCAAAAAGGAAATTCAAATAAAACCGAAATGGTTTTATTTTTAAACTCCTTTAATTATTTTTAACCAATAAATAAATTTTAAAAAGGTCATTTTTTTGTATTTGTTACATACAAAAACAAACAAATAATTGAAATACCCTACAAACAAAATAAAATATTACTAAAAAACACAGAAGGCCTGGCTATGGAAATTCATTTTGGGGCAAGACTTGATGTAATAGTAACCCTAAGGGTGTTCAACCCCCAATGTAATAGCACCGAATGGCCAGTTAATTTGGAGAAAATAGCCTTCGAAACTCATGTTTAGCTTTTATACAATTAATTTTTAGTTTAATCCGGTGACGCAGTGGCATAGTTGATAAAGTACATTTTTACTGCGTGACCGGCCATGGTTCGAGTCGCTCAATGGTTTTTATTTTTTAAACTCCTTTAATTATTTTTAGTAATAAATAAATTTATTTAAAAAAGGTTTATTAAACATTAAATGAGATTTTAGATAATTATTTTGTATTTTGAAAAGTAAAACGAGTACTGTAATTATATATATATTTATATTATATTTTATAAATATAATTATTAATAAATACTATTTTTATAAAACTATATTATAATAAATATTAAACGATATTTTCTATAAAAATTACTTTCAAATACTTTTATAATATGAAATACAGTATTTCATAAATAAAATATTACTAAAAAACACAAGTAACATAAAAAAAAATAAGTTAATTCCTACTTAGATCAACAATGAAAAACTATTTTAGCTACTTTTTATTAAATAGCTGCAATTAGTATAAATACGTACAGAGTGTTTTTTTTCCAGTTATAGAAGTTTAAGTTGGCATTACTTTCCAAGATGGTGAATGATTTAACAGCTGTCAAGTGATTTATTCTCAGTTTGGTTTGGCAATTCATCATGAATAGACTCACGCTTGAACAACGTTCGTCTTTCAAATTGTGCAATTTTATTTCGAAAATAATGGTCGATTTTCATAATTCGTTAGCGAATTTTGTTTTTACATGTTTTGCGATGAAGCGCGCTTCTGGTTGAATGGCTACGTCAACAAACAAAACTGCCGCATTTGGAGTGAAGCTAATCCACAATATACTTATGTGTATGTCGAAACACCGTTACATCCAGAAAAACTGACTGTTTGGTGCGCTTTATGGGTTGGTGGAATCCTTCTTCAAAAACGATTTTTAAGATAAGAAGGCCACAACGTTACAGTCAATGTTGATCGGTATAGAGCCATGATTACTAACTTTTTCATTCCTGAATTGAACAATCATGATGTCCAGGAGCTGTGATTCCAACAAGACGGCGCAACATGTCACACAGCTCGTGCCACAATTGATTTATTGAAAGACACGTTTGGTGACCGCCTAATTTCACGTTTTGGACCTGTGAATTGGCCTCCAAGATCTTGTGATTTAACATCGCTAGACTATTTTTTCTGTGGGGCTATGTAAAGTCATTGGTCTATGCGGATAAGCCACAAACGCTTGATTATTTGGAAGACAACATTCGTCGTGTTATTGCCGATATACAGCCACAAATGTTTGAAAATCATCGAAAATTGGACGTCCAGATCGGAATACATCCGAGCCAGCCGTGGCAGTTCTATGCCAGAAATCATATTTAAAATATAATGCCACAAGATTATCTTTCGAATAAAAAAAATTCATGTCAATCGAATAATACATCGTTGTTTTATTGCAATTTAAAGTTCTATACCTCTGAAAAAAACACCCTTTAAACATAGGACAGAATCTCAACATTAAGTGTTAATTAATTTTTATTTTATTATCATTAAAGTATCGTATTGTCATCCAAAACAATCGTGTATATAAATATCAGTTCAACTGAATACTTTAACACGTGAGAAGAAAATCTTTTCAAGTTTTGACACAAGTCGCCGAAAGGGTCGCTAAGTCGCCAGAAATGATGCCATCGTGGTTGTGCATGTAATTCTTTAAATAATTAGTTTCAATCAATTAATTTTTATCAATTATTATTATATCAGTGCTTCTCAAACTTTCAATACTGGCGCCCTCCTTTTCGATCACAATTTTTATCGCGCCCCCCTTATACATTAATGATGTACTGAATGCAATAATAATGCACTTTGATGCGAAAGCTACAAAAGGCAATCTTAATTATAAATCATACAAATTGGTAACATAAGTATTAAATTTTGTATGCTACTTTTAAGTAATAAATAAATAAAATAATAGGATAATTATTGTGTGTTATTTTTCCTTTCTCTAATTTTTAAATTGAACATATTGCAAAATGCGGTGGCTGCTTAGAAGACAAAAGATAGATATCAGCTAAATATAGAAAAAGAACTCAGAGGGTCAATTTCTAATCATAAGCATTCCTAATAAAAACTTTGCTTTGCAAGACAAGCCCATGGAAGTCATTAATACTTATTAAACTTGTTCTTAATTTAGTATTAATTAATTAGTTATATAATATTCTGTGCAGCACTGATACATTAAAAGTATACCGGCTGAAATACCCGCTATTTGCACGAGTTCATTTATAAGAAAATAAAACATTATTGAAATAATCGCTGAATTTTGTAAGGAGCGTAAAGCCAAGTGCGCGACAATGTTTACCAAAATGTAAAATGATTTTCTTAAATGATTGCTCAAAGTATAATTAGTTTAAAGCGAACTGTAATTTTAAGCCTTACAGAATTATCATTTAGAATTGATGTTGAATAATGAACAATAATATAAAATTCAGATGAAGAATAATTGTTTTATTTTTAATATTTAAAGCGAAAAGACTTCAATATGTTTTAACCCTGGAGCAGGCGCGCACTCGATACTAATGGTCCAGCGGGACTATTGAGTCACCCCAATCCTTTTTTTATAATTATTTTTATAGTACACAATAAAAATCGTAATTCCAGTGAATAACTTAATTACGAGAAAATATACTTACCTACTTTCAAGGACTTTTCAATTTTTCTTTGATAACAAATAAACAGTTTTGCCAGAATTAACGATTTCGTAATCTGTGTGTCCCGCGTGACCATTTCCTGGTAAAAAGTGTATTCATTATGATAATATATATGTTACTAATAAAAAATTTTGTAAAACGTTTTTCGTAGTGCTTTAAATATTTTAGAATACTCTTAAATATATACAGTCAGGTCTCGTTTTATGCGGTAGATACGTTCTACCGAAAACCGCATATAAAAAAATCGCATTAAAAAAGACATTACTTGAATGGAAAAAGTAGGGATACGTTCCTTAGTTTTCTAAAATCGCATAAAACCAAAACAACTAGTTAAAATTAACTTAAAACCGCATAAAAAAATTGCAGAAATGAAAAGAAATAGGCTGCATGATAAATTACTTCGAATGTCTGAAAGAAATTCATACAAAAGCTAAAAAAAAACTTGTATTCAAACCTTAATTCATTTTATTTTATGGAAAAGTAATACACATAGTTTTACATTTTTAATCATTATCGCTATCTGATAATGGTTTGCACCATTTGCGAAGTGGTTCCAAATCACCTTCATCATCAGAAGAGACTGTCTCTGCAATAGGTATTTGCGGTAAAGGCCACGGATTTTCACAAACTTCATTCTCTTTCTGTGTAGCTCTTCCTTTTCTGACAATGTAATCAGTAATTAAACTTTGCGACGAGGATTCTTTTATTTTTTTATATAGTTCACGATATCCAGACATGCAGTTCTGCAGCTCACGTTGTAATTTAGAGGCTCGTTCAGAATTGGGGGCATTAATAAGAAAATGATTTTCTAATTTACTGCAAAGTTAAAGACCTTTTTGAATTAATTTTCCAGTGAGGGGAGTTGATTTTTCTTCCTCATCATTAACACCTTCTAGACCTACGACGCCGTCTACAGTTAGATCTAAAGTTAAATCAATAATATCATTGTCACTTAATGCATCACCCATAAGCAATTCTTCTACATCATTGTGGCTGAAGGTATTAAAACCATCTCCTCCAATTTCATGTGCCAAATTAATTATTTCATCAGATAGTGTCGATGTTTGAGTGGTTGTATTATCTGTCACACATGCTGGCCAAATCTTTTTCCAACAGGCATTTAAAATTGTAGGTCTTATTTGAGCGGAAGCAGATGCAACATGAATTAAACAATCAAAAATAGAAAATTGTTTCCACACATCTTTTACTGTTTTGGACTCATTTTCTAGTTTATTCAAGATGAATTTGTACGTTGTCTTAATATAATATTTTTTATGCCTTGATCTAATGCCTGAATAAGGCTTGTTGTATTGGGCGGAAGAAATACTAGTTGAACATTTGGATGTTCTAATTCTGGATGACTTGCTGCATTGTCAACAATTAATAAAACTTTAAAATCGAGAGATTTTTCTTTCATATAGGCTTCAACTTCTGGTACGAAACGATTATTGAACCATTCTGTAAAAATAGCTGTTGTCATCCAGGCTTTCGGGTTAGCCATCCAATGCACGGGCAGTTGTTTTAAATCTTTACCTTTAAGGGCACGTGGTCTAAGAGATTTATTTATTAAGAGAGGTTTCAACATCCGATCTCCTGATGCATTGCTACAAAGTAATAAGGTGACTCGATCTTTACTTGCTTTATGTCCACTTGCAGTTTTTTCATCCTTTGCGATGTAAGTACGGTTAGGCAATTTTTTCCAATAAAGTCCTGTTTCATCAGCGTTAAATACTTGATCGGCAGAATAGTCCCCATCTTCAATAATTTTCGCTAGCTCCTCTGGAAATATTTTTGCTGCTCCTTCATCTGCTGTCGCACTCTCCCCTGTTATCTTAATATAACGAAGTGCATTTCTTTTTAAGAACCCGGTTAGCCATCCTTTGCTAGCTGAAAATTCTTTTCTAGCTTGGGAAGTGGAAGTTCATGGTTCTGACTGTTTCATTGAGAGCTTTTTCTTGGATTAAATAACCACTTACAGGAATCCTTCTTTGAACTTCTTCTTCAATCCAAACTGCGATGGCTCTTTCCGTTCTTTCTAATAATACATCCCTTGTGTACGATGCAAATTTGGTGCTTAATTTTGTACCAGAAATGACCGATTTTCTTATTGCAGCTTCATTCTTTTTAATTGCTCTGACAGTAGATTCGCCTAAATTAAAATGGTTTCCAATAGCCGTAGATCCTTCTCCTTTTCCTAAGCGATCTAAAATTGCAATTTTCGTTTCCAACGAAATTGACTGTCTTTGATGTTTTTTTTTCTCCATTGGGCCAAATAAAATCTTAGAAAAGAAATTAAAAAAAATTACGATTTTCTAATGAAAAATAAAACTTTACAACACTCACTTTAAATCCAGAAATCAAAATTTGCTGCTTATTATATAGCAACTTAAATTCACCACTTATTAAAGTGAAACTTTTATAAAAATGAACGAGGCACCTCTAAGAGAAAACATAATTTCGAAATAATGATATCGTATCGGTATACTACTGAAATAACGAATGCGAATCTAAGACTGTCGCAGACGTAAGCACCAAAAAGGTACGGAAATTCTCGGAATACTACAATCTACGTCTCAGTATAAATAATAATAATAATAACAAAAATCTAGAAATGTTTGGAATACAAACCGCAAATGTTTGAAATATAAACCGCACAACTTCAAAATAGCATAAAAACAATCCGCATAAAAAGAGACCTGACTGTATATACTCTCCGTGGTTTTCCAAATATCATAAAACTCTTTTCATGGAAAAAAGCGCAAAAGAGAAATACATTACTTACAACTTCCCTAAATGAGAAACAAACACACATAAGAGAGGGGTCATAAGTAACTGTACCAATAACTTAGAAGGTCAAACAGATTACAGCTATAATGTGCAGTATTTCAAAAATAATGACAGTGATGAATTTTATGTTCCTAAATTTTTTCGATTCTGGGTCCGGGATCTGTTTTTCTCTGAATGAGTAGTATGTTAGGATTAAAAAGGAAGCGTAATAAAAAAATCTCTCATCATGGGATTACAGCAAATCAAATGAAAGATTTTTTATTTGGTTATAGGACCAAAGATAGCTAATTAGATATTGAAGAAGTTTTTTTATTTTTGATGACATATATATATATATATATATATATATATATATATATATATATATATATATATATATATATATATATATATATATATATATATATAATATCGCGCGCGTGCCTATAAATTATATTAGAGTAAAAGTGCATTTTTTATTATGCCTGAAAGCATTTTGTTTGAATTCATTCCAGTAAATTAAATATTTTTAAATCTTTTATTTTAGATATGTTTGCGCCCCCCAAGGGGGTGCGCCCCATAGTTTGAGAAACACTGTATTATAATTATTATTGTATTTTCATTCAAAATAATCCTGTATATAAAATTTCGGCTCAATTGAGCGCTTTAAAATGTATTTTATTAAGGATTGAAAATTCCTCTAAGATAAATAAATAAATAAATAAATAGATAAATATATAGAGATTATGAACTAATAGTGCAGGAATTGAAAAATTATAATAATATATAACATTTATTATAATAGTTATTTATAAAAAATTATTTTATAATTAATATAATAAAAATAATATTATATAATATTAATTTAATTGTAAAAATAATTAAATGAATCTAAAGAAAAAGAGAAGCCATTCGCTCGACTCGAATCTTGGCCGATCGCTTGGTAAACAGGTACTCTAACAAATATGCCCCAGCACCGCTGGATTTAATTAAAAAATAATTGTATGAAAGCTAAGCATGAATTTCTAAGGCGATTTTCTCCGAATTGACTGGCCTTTTGGCGCTACTACATTTAGGGTCGATCACCCTAAAGGTGTACTACTATTACACGAAATCTCGTCCACGAACGAATTTCTTTAGTTATGTTGCAAAAATTAGCTTATATCACCCATTTGTGATAATTATAAATAATTAGCCTTAAATTATTAAGTTTCAATATTAGAGATTTCACATATATATATCATAGACGTTATTTTTTTTACTACAAAAAACCCAAATGCATCTTGTGCACACATCATTAATGCCCTTCTAATAAAAGTGAAACTAAATTCTTATTAATAAATTAAGGAGTATCAAGAAAATTGGATTTCAATTTTATTTGTATTGAGTTCAATTTCAAAAATGAAAAATATGTAGCACAAGGACAAAATATTTGTATACAAAGAAATAAATGATTTAGAGAAAGGAAGAACTTAGTATAAAATCTGTAAATATTTTGGAACTTCAAATGCGAATTAATATCTGTAATGATTTCAAGTTTTAATGATGACGAACGAGTTCAACATTTCTATTTGATTAAAAGTTTGCAAAGAGTTTCGAACTTAGACTTAATAAGCACATGAGTTTAGTTATAATTGTACTATAATGTAATGAATAATTTACTTATTGTGTTAATACACGTTATAGTTTAAATGATAATATTGTTCTATTAATATCAAATTATTTAAATCAAGAGTTTCTCAAATTGTGCAGTGGTATGGTGGTCTAGTGGGTATCATAACCCTACAAGGGGGGTTCGAGCATGTTGAAAAGTCGAAAACAAGAGCTTATTTAAAAAAATATAAATTTTCTGAATGTTAACAAACAACATACATTCTGATGTATTAAAAAATAAAATACACATTTACACTGATATAATACACTTATAAATGTATCAGTACTGTACAATGTATTTTATAATTAATTTAACAATACTAAGTTTAGAACGTTTATAATTACCAGTAACCCCATGGGTGTTTCATATATAAAATTATATGCAAAAAATAAAATTTATCTTGATGATTGGTGCGGTTTATAATTAATTATTTCAATGCCGATTAAAAATTATGTGATTCTCTCTCAACAATACCACCGTTTAAGACGTAAGTGAGCGTATGTGGTGTGTTGGGGAATATGGAGGGGTAGTATAGGAATAAATAAGCAAAAAAAAAAATCCTCTGAGAAAAGTAAATCCCTCGCAAACACTGTTAATGTAATTTTATTGCATTCCAAAACCTTCGGAATAATTTTATGGATATCAGTTCACTGAAAAGATCATACTTCGGAAAGACATATATATACGTCATAGACAATAAACGCACTGGCTGAGTGAGACATTTATATAAGGCAGCAGCACTTGAGAGGTTAAAGTCAAATTTGTAGGTTTAGCGTTAAAAAGAGTATTACTGAATTTAATACATTGTTGTTGTATGGGGCGGGGCGTGACGAAATTATAATTGAATGTTGGGTCACAACTATTGAAAGTTTGAGAAGCCCTGATTTAAATCAGTAATTTTTTACGCTTTATAAGGTAAATCTCTAAGGAATTAATCCAATTAAAAGTAATTTAGCTGAGTGAACACATATTTTAATAAAACTATGTTGTGTTTCTACTTTTTATACGATTCAGCCTATCAAATTTCATCTCTCTTTTTAATCTTTGTGTTATTAGAATATTGTTTTTCTTATTTTAATTGTTGCTAAGAGTTGCCAGAAAGATTTGTTCTAATTCAATGATTCTTAACCAAGGGTCAAAAGCCTTTTTGTATTTTTTGATTTCGTGACAAAAATAAGCTTATCTTTATTTTTGCGAGCAGCCAATCACATCTCGTATTTTTTTTCTAACTTCAGTAAAAATGGCAAGATTTAATCAATAAAATGTCGATACTATTCTACCATCAAGAACAATCATCTTTGCCTTTCGTTTTTCAATATAATTTTACGTAAAATTTCTTATTTGCTAAGTATATATTTATGAGTTTTAATATATTTGAAAATAATATTAATTTTTAAATATTGCGATCTCTCTCTCTCTCTCTCACTATATATATTATATACAATATTGATAACAATTAATTAAAAGAAAGCTTACGATTTCTATAAAGTTAAATTGTTTTAGATATAATCGGCTTCGGCTTTTTTGTTACTTAACATTAAGCATAAATAACAGCTTTGTGTAGAATTGCAATTATAAGTATGCAGAAGAAAAAGGATTCACAACCTCACTGTATAAGAAAAGTTGCGAAATGAGAGAATATTTCTTTTGATTTGTATTGTAGAATATCTGCAACGATACTGAATAATTTTCTAAGAATAGACTTAAAGCAGTGCTTCTCAAACGTTCGAAATTTGCATCCCAATATTCAATCATAATTTTCATCATAATTTTCCTTCTCCCTTCCATACAATAACAATGTATTGAATTTATTAAATGTACTTTGACGCTAAGTACGACTTTAACTATTAAGTGCATCGGCGTAAGCAAACGTTAAGCTCAGACAAGGCGTTAATTGTCCCTGACGTTTATATACGTCTTTCCAAAGTAGATCTTTTCTGTGCCAGTACTAACCATAAAGCTATTCCAGAAGCTTTGGAATGTGACAGAAGAACCTTGATAGTGTTTGCGAAGAATTTACTTATTACCTTTATAATTTGTTTATTTATTCTTTTTCTCTTCTCCCTCCAATACATCTTATACGCACGCTTACTTAGAAAACGGTGGCACTGAGGAGCGAATCACGTAGCTTTAAATCAGCAGTTTTGGGATGAATTATTAACCATAAAAATTATCAAGATAATTGTTAATTTTTGTATATAATTATATATTTAACAAGCCCATGGGGTCACTGGAATTTATTAAACTTGTTTTTAACATAGTCTTGTTAAATTCATTATAATATACATTGTGTTGTACTGATATATTTATAAGTCTATTACATCAGTGTAAATATGTATTTTATTTTTTATTATGTCAGAATGTATTTTGTTTGTTTTCTTTCAGTAAATTAATACTTTTTTCAAATTAATCTTTTGGTTTTAACATTCAAATATGCTCGCGTCCCTTCGTAGAGATACCACGTCCCCTATGAGCGAGGAGTGCCCCAATGAATTCTCAAAACTTTTTAATTTGGAAGGGAGTTCTGTCTACCTTTGATATGAAACTTATAAAGGTCTAAGTAAATAACCAAATGGGAATTTGCGTTGTTTTTTTATTTTTTAATTCAAAAGTATATCTTGTAGAAGCAGAACACACATGCATTAAACTTAGAAATAATAACAAATCGAAAGTTTTCAAATTTTCCGTTATCTGATTCCAACACTGAAGGTAAGAACTTCGATTCTAGAAAATTTTGTCGATGACTTGTTAGATACCCATAGTATGGTCAATCCACCTACTGAAAGTAATACAAACCTAACCTATTTTGAAATTGAAGCAATCATGATCTTTGAAATTGAGCGCCAAGTTCCGGAATCGCTAATTGGGCACTGTTTTTGCGCTCGCAATTTTAACTTTTGATGAGAGTGAGTCTTAACACAAGAGTTATGCAAGAATTATTAGCGATCATTTGCATTTTTGAGTCATATGCATAAGTGACAGTTATATTTGTTGTTTCTCTCTCTCTCTCTCTCATCCCAGCCTATCGATAGTAACATCAGATCGAGGGGCAAGAAATTCATTGCAATAAGGGGCTACTTGTACGCCTGTCGTTAGCCATAACCATGAGTGACAGTACAATTTGGTTGGGATCCACCCCAATTTTGAGAGAGAACATTATTAATAGTTTAAAAGGGGGCTTAGGCGTGTTAAATTTCTCTAGAGGTCTGAAAATATAAACAATTTTCAAACAGGTATAATTCTTTTAAATTTAAATTAAATAATTCAAGTCTTTTACACAATATTTATAAATGAATGGAGCTTCAGAAAAGTATAAAATGTTTAAAATATAATCATAACTTTAAAAATTATAAGCATATGAAAATAAGAAACTTTTCTATAAGAAATATTTATTAAGTTTTACGTCACACATGCTATTTTCTAAAATAGTAGCTTTAAATACTAGCTTTAAGTTGATTTATAAAGTTAAATGCATTTTTGTTACACTGTAGCTATTTTTATATAAATGGAATAATAACTTACATATTTTAAGAGATAGAAAAAATATACTTTTAAAAAATATTTAAAAAATTGCAATATTTTACAAATATTTGGAAATACAAAAGATATATAATACTAAAATTAGGAATTGTTTAAAGAGTATGATGCATTTTATAATTCTATAGAGTTTTATACATCAGAGGCTACTATTTTAGAAAATAGAGTGCGCAACGCAAAATTTACTTCATATTTATTATAGGATTATTATATGCTTGTGAATTTTTAAAAATTAGTATTGAATAATTTAATTTAAATTTAAAAGAATTATACCTGTTTGAAAATTGTTTATATTTTTTGACCTCTAGGGAAATTTAACACACCTGAGACGCCTTATTAATCAGTTGAGTCTTACGCAATTGAATTTAACAAGTGCCCAATAGATACAATTGACAATTTTTGATTTTACCTGGCTTTGACAGCATAATTCTTTTCATACGAAATCGTTGATCTTAAATAGCTACTCTAAGAAAGTAATACAAACTTCTAACCTCATTTCTCATATGCACTAGCATAAGAACTCTGATTAGAGTTCTTATGCTAATCAATATCCATGGAGTTATAAATATCTTTGTAATGAAACCGTGTGCAGAGAGAAAAATCTTGCCATCCTTTCCATTTATAATTCCCAAGCTGTTTGTAACTATAGCTGTATACTTAATATTATGCATGGTGCTTTGTAAAGAATTGATTGTAAAATCCTTCCAGATTTAGTGATATATATTCTATAGCAGCGATAATTAACATGCGGCTCACCGATCCTTTTTAAGTGGCCCAGTCGTGACCCATTGCTCTGAGAAATTCTTTTATTTAAGACAATTGAATTGATTGTAAAATCCTTTCAGATTTAGTTATATATATTCTATTGCAGCGATACTCAACATGCGGCCCACCGAGCCTTTTTAAGTGCCCCGGTCGTGACCCATTGCTCTGAGAAATTCTTTTATGTAAGACAATGTATTAAAAATTTTGTGGGAAATTCAATGACACTTTTCCTCTTTCAAGAGGAGATAAATAGGCTTTATTGAATATTCTTTGCAACAGCAACAAAGTGTTTTGTCAATAGTAATGTCACAGTAGTAACAAAGACATTCTAAGAAGTTTGTTATTTTAATGATAATCATATGAAACCGTTTACTGAGATGCAAAAATTGCGATGGAGTGTTTCTTAAATTCCTTTAATTTAGTGTTAGTGACAAAAATAAAAAAAAATATATAAAAAATAATAATTAAAAAAAGCAAAACAGGAATTATAATACTTTGATAAATTTTCCATACGTTAAATTTCCAATGTTATCTTGGTCTTAAAGTATCCCTCTCCCCCGTTGCGGCCAAACAGAAAAAAGTTTGAGTACTCCTGTTCTATAGCATTTAGTGAAGTTACGTAATTTGACAGAAGCTTTATGTAATTAGTGTTAAAAATTGGAATATATATTAATACAGATATACACATACATGTGATAACTCTCTTTAATTTCCCTGTAATGGCCTGCCCTTCAGAATTCGAGTGTAAATAATTACTTGTTAGCCACCTGATGAAAGTCTATCGAACTATATCCAACTAATTTATAAAGTTACAACTAAAGGTGTAATAGAAGTAAAAATTTGAGGGGGTCACACACATATTAACTAGATAGAAAAAATTAATTCATTAATACAGGACAGAAGTGTTTTTCTGCATTTGGTTTTATATGCATGAATTGATTTAGGAAATTTTTCAGTTAATATTAAAATTCCCGAGTGCCACTTAAAATATGTTTACATTCACATCGAGCCTTCATGAAAGATATTTTAATGTATTCATATGCAAAGTAAATATTCATATTGAAAAATATTTTTATATTTGTAAAGCAAAAAAAGGCATTCATTTAAGATTGCAGCTTGGCGAGAAAAGTAAATACCTTCTAACCACTGATAAGAAGGGTTCTATTCAAAATGCAATTTCAATGATAATCCTCCAAACGTTCTTGATTCTTTTAAATTAGTTGGTTTCTCTGCAGATGAATAATGCAACAGGCAATTTCGTTTCATCAATCGGGACTTGTTAATCAGCTCGTTTCTCAAAGTTCTTTGCAATTTTTTTGTTGTTCTTTAAGATATTCACAAATCGTATTGGATTCATTTCTTTCTTTATTCAATTCAATACTAACAAATTTGACTTGCTTTCCCACAATATCCGTGGAGAAATGGTAAATAGATGGAATTCAACAATTCTTCTGACTTATCATTAACCAAGAAAATTGACGACGGACATTGAAAAAGACTTTATTGTTTGAATTATCTTTTCTCTATAACAAGGGTTGGGAACCTTTTGACTGTAGCGCCGTGCTTCTCAAATTCAATATAATGAAATTCGACCGAATATTCAACCATAATTTTCATCACCCGCCACCCTCCATCCAACGACAATGTATTGAAATCAATAATACTATACATTGACATGAAACTTGCAATGCGACTTTCACCTCTTAAGCACCACCGGCGTATAAAAACGTCTCGCTGAGCTAGTGTTTTTATTAACCCTGACATATATATACGTCTTTTTGAAGTACGATATTGTATATGAACTGTTATTCATAAAATTATTCGAAAGCTTTGGAATGTAATAAAATGAGCTTGACAGTGTTTGTGAAGGATTTACTTATATTTTAGAGGATTTCCTTATTTATTTCTTTTCAACCCCCCCTCCCCCAATACACTACAGACACTCCCCTACGTAGCATAGGGGAGCGAATCATGTAATTTTTAATCGGCATTTAAATGATTAGTTAAAAACCGTACAAATTATCATGATTAGTGTTAATTTTTGATTATAATTTTATATATGATTATCCCATGGGGGTTACTGTTAATTATTAAACTTGCCTTTAACTTAGTATTGTTAAATTAATTATAAAATGCATTGTGCAGTACTGATGCATTTATAAGTGTATTATATTAGTGTAAATTTGTATTTTATGTTATATTGTCAGATTGTATTTTGTTCGTTTACTTTCAGTAAATTAAAAATTTTTTAAAAAATAATCTTTTGTTTTCCACTTTTCAATATGCTCACGCCCCCTAGGAGAGCGTGCCCCACAGTTTGAGAAACACTGTTGTAGACAGCGTGCCAAACCAATCAACCAATATGATTCAGCGTGCTACACATCCGGACATTTTTAAACCTATTCAATTCCCGCGATAATGCATAGTGTTAGAGAATAGAGGTCAATAATATAAATATTTACAGTTTTATTATATATTAACTTTGCAGCATTTAACTATATTTCACAGCATAAAAAATAACTATTTCTTCAACAAAAAAAATAATAAAATTGTATATATTATGTATTTTTAAACATATTTATTAAGATAATAAATAGACAACACATAAAATATAAATCCTTCCCTTCATTTGAGTTAAATAAAAAATTGAATGCGAACTTAATGCTTGCATCTCTCTACTTTCATATCGCAAAAATTAGGTGTATAGTTTGTAACTTACAATTTGACACGAATTTGAGCACTGTGGACTCAAATTATTTTTTATTCGAAGAACATTTTTTTCTTAGATATACGCAGAATCAAAAGCGGAAAGCAGACTACATACAACTTTCTCTTTTCAAACAATTAAATCTCTCTCCAGAAATTACATTCAATAATTTACAAAATAGCTGTAAATTTATTTTTGGAGTTATCTTTCAGATTTTACCGTTATTTCGTAATTGTCCATAATTCTGAAGATGTTTCTCAAATATGGTCTATTACAAATTTATCAACTTCTATCCACTCAAAAATTGACAAGCTTGTTGAGTAGTGCAGAGTGCAATTGTTATTTGTATAGCATGCCACAGATGGCACCAGGGACGCAAGTTACTAATCCCTGCTCTAGAACAATATAAGAGCTATTGAGCTACGAATTTTCTGTTTTTGAGTCTTTATAAAATGGCGAACTCACTCTCTGGGAGGCGGTACTTCATTTTCCAAATCTTTACAATACACTGCATGAATTTGATTTGATTTAATATTAACATCGCACAGTTCAGCTACATGAGGGCTTTTGGCGACGGACCACGTAATTTTGAACCATGGTCAAGTGACGTGGACGACACCTGAGCTGGCACCATCCTCTCCTAACTATCACACCACACCAACGGGAGGACATTTCAGCTCTCGACAGATTTAACGTGCATCGCTGCCCTACACGGCGGGTCTTTAGTGGTACTGGGCTCGAACACGTGACAAAGCAAGCCACGGTCCGATACCTATACCACTCGGCTACCGCGGCCACCTATACACTGCATGGAAAGCTGTAGTTGCTTTAGCGCACTCGTACACATATGCACATTAAATTTAACTTGATGCTAAATAATATGTGGAATTACATCAACACAGTACAGATCAGAGTAGAGTTGCCTGAGTGAAACAAAAGCGAACTTTAAGTCTTTGGACTAAGTTTACACAGTTTGACGGCGAATGGGACTTTATTGTATGCGCCCATATTTTGCGATAAAATACGCAAAATATTAACTATTAACTTTTGGTGGATAATGTCTTACTAGCTGGAGCTGCGGAGAATTGCGGTTGATAGAATATCAATACCTCACAAACGAATACGAGAAATTTGAGTAGGTGTAATTATTTGATTGAACTTGCAAATATGGGAAGAAATCAATGCTATATTTGACGATATTGGTCCAAGGGAGAAACCATGGCCGTGGATCAGGAAGATAGGGCTCAACTGAGAGAGGTGACACAGAACACGAGGATAAAGTGATCCTCTAATATACAATCACGACTCTTGATTCGACCTTATCAATATTCTGACGAGTAATCGGGACACCAGTGACAGCAATAGCCCTCGTTTTAAGGTTGAGGTCATGAAGGACGTTGCATCATCTGTGCTCCCTGTTATGCACCGTCAGGCTCCTTTGCAACCATGACAAGTGTAGTCGAACAGGGATATTGCAAAACGGAAAAAAAATTGCTTTTAGTACTGAATGACGCTTCAAACTGAGCTCCAGCAAAGACGTATTAGGGGATGTCCAGGAGAGCGGCAGGAGACTTGCCCGCCATACTGCTTGGCAAGCTGAAGTTATTGCAAGGGGGGTATTTCAGTTGATAATCAAGACTTTTGGATATCATCCATGACATAAGCAGGTGCGTGAATACTTCGATGAGATTCTATGCTCGTAGTTTTGCCCTCTCTTTTATCTACCCTTGTGTTTACATTTAGGTAGGATATTAAGCAGCCGCAAACGACATGCCTTTCTACTGATTTCCTTTCTGTTCTTTTGTCACTCCTCCGATAAAGCACGTTTGTATTCTGATGAGCGTCTCAAACCGTCTATGGATAGCACACACGCACACACACATTTATATATATATATATATATATATATATATATATATATAAATTATCAATATCAAAAAGGATTTTAATCATTGTCACTAGAAGTAAGACACATTTGCAATTTTGTCTTTTTAAAAAAGCATCTTTTCCACGATTATAGATTTGGTAACTCGAAAATAAAGCTCATTTCATTTCTTTCGAAAGGAAAGGTATGGTTTCAGCTGACATAGCAGAAGTAATGCATACTGATTGTTCAAGATTAAATTTTTCTACAGATTATCGTGTGAAATATTGGGATTGGGTGTAAAGTGTTTAATTAATTCATATCCTTACTTGATGGATATTGAAAATGTGTGAGAGGGATTGAAGGGACTTCAGGGTTATGTGGTTTATCTTAATGAAACTACCGAATCTCTAAGAAAACATTTTTAATGTTAATTATAATCCATACCATTATTTAAATTAAAAATCTTTAAACTAAACTAACAATTGATTAAAAATTTATCCAGTAAGAAAGCAACTCTTTTCAAGTCTTTTATTAAAATTTTATTATAGAAATAGTTTTACTATCGATTTATGTCTCAAAGTATTTATAAATGAAAGTGTGCAAAAATAACTAATATATTTAATTCGGTTTCCTTCTTCTTTTGAGTTTTAACAGAACAAGAATAATAAGAGAATCGATTATCATTATACTTTCAGATTTCGCGAGTGTTTGAAACTGATTATTCTGTTGAGGATCGTACATATGTCAAAGATAAATGATTATATTATAAATATGCGTGTGGAACAATAAGTTTAATAAAAAAAAGACGAGTGAAGAAAAATGGGAAATATAAAAAAAATTAGTTTAATAACTTAAGATATTACTTTCCCCCCCGATAGGATCTATAAATAATGTAAGATTGTTCAAACAGAAAGGATAATAAAATTCTAATAAGGCGAAATAAATTTTAAAAAAACTATTAATCAAGCGTTATATTAATTAAAATTTCACTAATTAACTATGATTAAAAAGTTCATTTTTAAAACTTCCATCTCGCATTTTATGAGATATGAATCTTATTTAAAAATGTTGTTAATTATTTCTGAGGAAACCGCTAAAATTTGCAGTGTCAAAAAAGATGATGATAATTTACTGCAAAACTGTGTAACATATATACATAATTAAAGCTTAATTAAGATTAAAATCTCTGCAATTTTTTTGTAATAGTAATGATTATTGCAGGGTATAAGCAATCAGCTATCCAACCGTAATTGATGGAAAAAAAGTATGAATAGTGTATACACAATAAAGACTAACCCAATCAGCGATTGTCTGTAGAGATTATTTAAAAAAAAAGGTATTTTTATAATCAACCAGTCGAAAATTTAAAAAAAGTAAGTTAAAAAGTTTCCATATTAAAAAAAACTTAAACTGAAATTAAATTGCTGCAATATTGAATTAAATGATTTGTAATTTTTTGAGATGCAATGTGTTCTAAATTGAAATGATCATGAATATACATCTGAAGACGAAATAGCTTACCGTGATTCTTTTTCAAGAAATATTTCAAAATCATTCATAAGATCTCGAAATTTAAAATAAAACTGTATGAAAAATAAGAGTTTTTCCTTACATCCCTTAAAATGCTACTAACATTTAGTATCTACCTTTTTTACGAAAATGGATACATTAGAATATCGTATGTCAGAGTGGTAAAAAAATAACTATAACTAAATAATTTGGCTCTTTTTAAATGTATTATACACTCATGTCCATAAATTAAGGATAATGAAGTTCAGGCAAAGAAAGAGACAGAAGCAAAACAATATATATTTTGACTTATTTATAAAATCTATTTATTAAATAAAAGGTAAAGAGCAAAAAAGATGCTATATGTTTGGCATAATTGATAAAAGTTGCGATTTTTACTCCCTGGAGCATATTTCCAAAAATGACCTATTTACAAAAAACTGTATAACATGATGGTTAATACGGAGTATGTCTCTCGGGCGATGCAATACAGGCCTTACAACGCCTAGGCATGCTGAGTATCAAATTATCAATCTAATCTTGGGGAATATTACACCACTCTTGAAACAATTCACTCCGAAGTTCCCATAGACAGGTGGGAGGGGGTTGACGATTTGCAATTCATTGGCCAAGAATATTCCACACATGCTCTATTGGATTCAAGTCCGGTGAGTATGCTGGCCAATCTATACGGGTGATATCCTCCGATTGAAGGCATTCTTCTACAATGTTTGCGCGGTGAGGACGGGAGTTGTCATCCATAAACGGGAATTCAGCACCCAAACGAGCCATCCTGCACCACCGTAACGGTGTCGTTCAGTGGTGTTCTCTTGGTGGTAACGGGTACCTGGCTCTCTCCATATTAAAGTCCGGTGAGAATCAGACTGCAAACTAAACCTGGACTCGTCGGAAAACATCACACAAGAGTACGATAGTGGTGTCCACAATGCGTGTTCTCTACTCCAGGTTAATCGCAGGCAACAGTGAGTTGCGGTAAACTGAACACATCTGACAGGCCTACGAGCATATAGACCAATGTGCACTAAGCGTCTGTACACGGTCTGCCTTGAAACTGTCGTACCGGTAGCTAAAGAGAGCTGAAGAGACAGGTCCGATGCTGTGCTCTGTCTGTTTCTTTTGGCAGTATCTGCAAAATACCGGTTCTCATTCGGCGTTGTAACTCGGGGGCGACCTGTGCTGTAACATCTACTCACATTACCATCATCTTGGAATCGTTGCCAAAGCCTGGAAATGACACTCTAGGCAATTCCAAGTTCTTCGGATACTTCCAGCTGGGTACGTCCACATATTCCAGTCGTCCAATAATTCTACCACGTAAAAAAATCATCTAAATGCTTCCTTTGTGCCATAACTATGCGGTCATTGCACTGAAAGGCTTTTAAAGCGCTTGTGAACAATTTTACTTCTTTGCCACCATTCCTTATATACCCCTCTCTTTCACTCTCGTCATTGTGACATACTATCTGCTCCATCTGGTTGTTTCCTGTAATTTGCATATTCTTCTTCAAGATGTGTGTGATAATTCTACAGGTGAAATTTTTATTTTAGAGTTCAATTTCTGTGAGACTCTGAATTATCCATAATTTATGGACATGAGTGTGTATGAAATTCTGGGCAGAACTTCGGTTTGAGCACAAATTAGAATCTTTCGTATTTAGCAATTTAATCACATATTATATTAATTACAATAATCTATATAGGTTACACTAATTTACAGAAGATTTATTTAGTTTAAAAGATGTCTTTTCTGTTTTTTTTTAAAAAATGACATAGTTCTAAAGATAAACAAGAAATACTAGCATTTTTTCGATTTTTTTCTATGTTGCCTTAAATTAGCTCAATGGTAATTTGTATCAGATCTTGAAATTTTTAAACATGATTAAGTGACGTGGACTATATCTGAATCCCCCTGAACACATGATGCTTACGACTCTGTTTCTTTTAGTATGCAGTGGCAGAATTCTATTTTGACTCACAATTTTTATTTTCACCTTGATGAATTATTATACTCTAATTGCAGAGAAATCCAATACATAAAACGAAGCTACTGGCGCACACAAAATTTGGTTTTCTTCTTTGCCAAAGGTGTTGTCTAAAATAGGATTTTACTGCATGCAGCAGCTCTATTCCATGTATCTTTTTCGGAATAAGGATTCGAAAACGTGGCAAAACTTGTTCGATATCAGTTTGATCTTCCTTTAATTTTATGCCATGGTCAAAAGAAGAAAAGAAAACAGAGAGACTGCCACTCTCCTGATCAGTACATCACATCACATGAAATCTTCACAGCCTAATTGAATTTTCTATGTATTTTATTCCTTAATTTACATTTTGAGTGCTTAAACTCTTAGAAATGTAACCTGGAACTTAACTCAAACATCACTGTCTGAGAAAGTCATGACTTAAGCCAGGGAAGGGCAAATAGCGTTCCGCAGACAGTCAGAAAACCAAACAGACAGAAAATGTTCTCTATATTTGAGCCAACATATATTTGTGAGCAAAGGTTTTCTTCCATGAAGTAAATATAGATGCAGGTTGGCTGACATTAACCCGCAGGCTGTGATGAGAGTTTCACAACAAGCAATATGACTCCTGATTTCAAAAAAAAAATGTAGAAACAATCGATAGTGTGTACATTTATCTCATTAAACTAATTATAAAATTAAATATACTTTCAGCTATAGCAGCGTTTCTCAAACTGTGGGCACATCCTCACTGCGGGGGTGACGATTATACAAGGGGGCGCGAGCGTATTGAAAAGTTCGAAAACAAAAGATTATTTTTTTAAAAAAATATAATTTACTGAAAGTAAACAAACAAAATTTTTCTGATGTAATAAAAATAAAATACACATTTACACTGATATAATACACTTATAAATGTTTTAGTACTGCGTGATGTATTTTATAATAAATTTACAAAACTAAATTAAGAACAAGTTTAATAATTACCACTGACCGCATGGGATCGTCAAATATAAAATTATACACAGAAATTAAAACTTATCTTAATAATTTGAACTGTTTATTATTGATCCCTTAACTGCGGATTAAAAGTTACGCAATTCGCTCCACAATGCCATCGTTTTCGACGTAGGCGCACGTATGCGATGTATTGCGGGGGCGGAATAAAAGGAATAAATAGGCAAGTACTCTGAAATAAGTAAATCCTTCGCAAACACTGTCAAGGTCTTTTTATTACATTACAAAGCCTTTGAAACAAGTTTATGAATAGCAGTGCACATAAAAGATCGTGCTCCAGAAAGACGTCCAGTACTTTTTCCGAGATGCAAAGTTAAACAATGAATGCAATCATTTTAAAAAGGTGTAGAACCTCTAGTATTCTTCACTTACACAATGTGGCTCTTGAGCCACAACAATTGCCCACATCTGATCTAAGGTATTGGAACACTTTTACTGTTTCATTCTTCAGATGTAAGATCTTGACATTCGATCTTTCCAAGGGTAAAATCCTAGGACAGCATACCGCTGTATTTGGCGACAAAAGTTTTTCGCCAAGTGGCTCCACGAATAAACCTGGTTTTTTTAAAAATGGCGGCAGAGACGAAAAGAAAAGGGAAAGACGTGGTTTGCAAAATTGCGTCAAGAGGCGAACAATGTTGAAAAAACGTAGTTCCTAAAATGGACAATATAGGAAAGATCAAATGAAAAATAAGAAATTAAATGCAAATTCTTTCCAAATTTCGGACATTCATACCAAGATTCTATCAATCCTTCTTTTTACAAAAAAAAAAATTACTTTCTTACTTTTTATTCGGAAAGAAATCCTTTCGTCGTGTTTTTACGAAAAAAATGTGGTTTCTTAAACGGATTCTACAAAAAAAAACTGAAAAATCGTCGCTTCTAAAACGCAGTTTAAGAACGAAGCTAATGAATGCTGCAGGCTGATGAACTAACGATCTTCATTTTCTCTCAAACGCAAATTACTTTCATAATTCAGACATCCATACCAAAATATTTTCAATCTCGTTCACTCATTCACTAAGCAATCATTTCGTTCTTACCTCTTGCATTCAAAAGAAGAAGAAAAAAAAAAGAACAATTGGCCTAGCTTCAAAAAAGAAAAACGTGTTTTGCAGAAAAAAGATCAAACCTTTCAATATGACCGTAGGAAAAAAAATAACCGCTGTTCAAATCGTGAAAAACTACAAAAAATCCGGTCCAAGTAGAACTACTACTTCCCTAAATTTTGCAGGGTTGCCATATTGTAAACTTTATCATCAAAATACTGGCACTAAAAATTTTGTCGCCGAGAAGTTAGCATTCCTAGGATCCCCCCCCTTTCCAAGTAACAAGTGTTATAACTGCGATATGCATTTTAAAATATCAACTGAAGCCCAATTTAAAAAGAACGATTTATCTTTCTAAAATATAAGCCCAGAAACTTTGCAAAAATGTTACCAAATGAATATTCTTTTGGATTCAATACTTCACCTTTAGTCGTTCATTATCCATGAAGGTCGCAGGCTCTCCGGATTTACAATTATCCCCTAATAAGTACTAAGAAGATCATTAAAGCATATCTGAGCACACCCATACCCTAGAGATGGAAGTAAAGTGGAGATTTTAACTCTCTCTCTTTCTAATTGTAACATTTGTTACTCAACTTTTCCTTTACACGAGCGCGCTCGTGTAAAAATGCAATTTTTTGCCAATGCTCATTTGTGAATTCCACAAGGGTAATTCGCAATTATGTCTCGTCGTAGTTTAAATCCGTGATTTTTAGCCATCTCTGTAATAATCTGAGTTTTGGTGTTAACGGTGTAGTGTAACCTTTTGGAAAATAATAAAGTAGAATTATTAGACATTCTGATATTTGTATTTTAATTTGCTGTCTTTAATATAATTTTAACAATTTTTCTGAATAGTGTATGAAAGCATATAGAGAGCGTTAGCAATATTTTTTAAACTCGAAAAAAAAATCTCTTTTACCTATACTTCCAAATGTATACTTTATTTAATATCTACAATTATATTTTTGTTCTTACAATTAGTTATTTAATTCTTCTAATCGAGTTAACGCAGCATTTCTCAAACTGTGGGACACTCACCCCTTGGGGATATGATAACCTTACATGGGGGAAGCGATCATGTCTAAAAGTCCAAAATAAAAGAATTTAAAATAATTATTAATTTACCGGAAGGAAGCAAAGCAAAATACATTCTGACGTGATAAAAATAAAAATGGGGCAAAATGTATTTATAATTGATTTATCAATACAAAAATTAAAAGCAAGTTTAGTAATTACTATTGATTTCCATGGGCTTGTCATATACAAAATATAATACATATATTGGTAATAGGTGCAATTTATAATATTAAAGTTGAAGTGTAGCTTTAGCGTCTAAGTACATTATTATTGCATTCAATACATTGTTGTTGCATGAGAGGATAAAAATTTTGACTGAAAATTGGGTCGCAAATATGGAAAGTTTGAGAAGCACTGAGTTAACAAATTGAACAAAATTGATTAAATTAAGTATTATTGATTAATAAATTCTTATATAAGTAATTTTAGAGATGCCGAGATAACTTCTGTAAGAATGTTTTTAATCAAATAAATATTCTGAACCATTTTGTGCAATTTGTACCTATGGTAGCATAGGGGTAATAGTCATGTTCCCGTGGTCAGCGTGTAATGAGATCAAGACCCTTATTACTGAAGACTCGTTGTGTGGAGAGGCCCTTTAAATAGGTCAAAGCTCGAAATTCTCCCGTTGGCGTGTCGTACAAGTTTGGCGAGAGAGGTTCCATAAACATTATCCCTTGATTATGGTTTAAAATTACGAGGTATGCCATTAATAGCTCTTGTGTTGCTTTACAGTCAGATATCAATTAACACTCACTAATTGTAGTAATTGTTTGTACTCGTCTACTTTTTTGTATACGTATTTTATACAAACGTGCAAAAAATGGATCATTCTTAATAATAATCGTCTTTTTTCACTGTATATGAAGAAAAATTGGTGTCAGTATCGATTGATCAAAAGGAATGCAATAATGGTGTAAACGGATTTTTAATTAAATCAACTTATTTGATTATTACTTTGGACTTATTCAGTCGCTTTCTCTATAATTAATTATATTCTTAAATACTGTATACATATAGTTAAAGCATAATTTATAATCTCTCTCTCCCCATCATGTTTTTAAACTAAGCACAATAAACGGATTTGTAATTCCTATCATTTTTTATTTAGATTAAATCTATAAATCCATTACGATTCAGATTTAAAAACTGGTACACAAAATTCTTTAAAAAATTCTACTTGATTTTCTTGACTTTATAAAACGTAATTTCAAAATAGAATATCTATTTTTTGATCCATTAAAAGGAATTGCATAAAAAATTTGGATTTATATGTTTAAAGGTAAAACAAACTGAATATGTAAATATTAAGGCTTGTTGTCATTTACTTTGTAGTATTCATATTTTTCAAACATTGTTTTTATAGTCACTTAAGAAACTAACCGTTTGGTAATGTCTTTGGATCTTTTTCAGAATAAGGTACAAAGAAAAATTAAATATATATATAAACCTAACTTTTTAAAAATGTATAAAGGCTTTTCTTAAATATTTTATTCTAGAAGTTTTGTTATTCAAAGTTTAAATTATGATTTGGCATATTTTTATTCTATAGAGATATTCGTTATTTCATTTATTTAACTGGCAGTTCCAAGAGGGTAAATTAAAATTGCATACTGTGTGGGGGGGATGGAAGTTGCACACGGTATATTACCAAATTTTATAAGCAGATGAAAATATCTAATCTATATACAATCATGGACAAAAAAAATTAGTGTACGAAGAAATAATTGCGGGATCGTAACGAAACTTGGCATGAAGGTACATGCCGTGGAGATATGCAAATGATTAGAAATCCAGCGTGATTGCGCATTATGTATAGCCGGTAGAAGGCATTTAGCGTCGTTCTCCGTGGAGTAGAATACAGGTAACCAAAGCATGTATAAGGGCGTTGAATCGTTTAGAAATAAAGAGCTGAGGTAGACATGTCATTGCGCCGTTTTCGAAGACAATATGGGCAGCTGTTGCAGTTTAAGAGGAGGAAAATCATCGGCATGATGGAAGCTGGGTGGTCAGCTAGGCGAGTGGCTCGCCAATTAGACCACTCTGATTGTGTTTTGAGGAGGTGTTGGGACTAATGGATCCAAGAGATGTCATTTACACGAAGACCAGGCTCAGGACGCCTTCGATGGACCAGTTATCGAAAAGACCACCACATCGTAAGAAATGCACGCGTACAGGTAGCACCTTCATTAGGGACCCTGTGTCTTCTCGAACCTTATGAAGGCGCCTGGCTTAAGGACATTTCGGATCACAGCGCCCATTACGTGTACTGGCATTGACACCTACCCATCAATGCCTCTGTTTGGAGTACTGCTGAGCACGAGGAAACTAGATTGCAGATAAATGGAACCAATTCGTCTTTAGCGACGAATCCAGATTAAATCTCAGAAGTGATGACAATCGTGTTCGTGTGTGGAGACCCCGCGGTGAACGCCTCAATCCTGCCTTTGCTTTACAGTGACACATCACTCCCACAGCTGGTGTGTTGATATAAAGTGTCATTTTTTACAATATTCGGTCACCCCTAGTATTGATCCGTGGCACCACATGACAGCCCAGCGATATGCCCAACCTGCAACCACATGTGTTGCCACTAATGCAACGGCTCCCAGGAGCCATTTTTCAACAAGACAATGCTCGGCCTCACACGGAAAGGGTGTCAAAAGACTGTATCTGCGCTGTTAGTATCCTTTCTTTGGCCTCCCCTATCTCTAAATTTGTCTCCAATCGAGCATATCTGGGATCATTTGGGAAAGCGAATTGGGCATCCCATGAGTTTGAACGAACTAGAGGCAAGGGTACAGCAAATGTGGAAGAAAATGTCTCAAGACACCATACAGAAACTTGTACGCGTCAATGCCCGAACATATCGCATCGTGCGTTCGGACTATAGGGGGTTCAACAAGTTATTAAATCCTCCGTTCTGTTGCCTTTTTCTCTGAAATAAATTAGTCTTTTTCTTTGACTCTCTAATCATTTACTTATATCAAAGTAGTCATTACGTATGTAAAATTTCGTTTCATTTGACGACTTCTTCTTGGTAACCTAATTTTTTGACCGTGAGTGTATGTACTGAAATTTGATATAGACTGGAAATACTTTAGGAAATACTCTTTATTGGAAATACTATTTACACAAAGTTTGAAAAGCGTTTAAAAATGGCCGTATAGCAGTTTAAAGTTTGTAAAGTTTTTGGAATGAAAATTCCACAGATTTGAGGTTTTATTCTTAATGGTCAACTAATAAAATTTAACGAAATTATTGGCAAAAGAGTCTTAAGTTATAAACTTATGGTTTAATATTCTGAATAAATTGCAATTTCACAAAATCATAGACACTTGAGCCACTCGGATTTTAAAAGCAAATCAAACGCTAAAAAGAACAGAAATGTGCTACAGACATTTGAATCAATATGAAGCAAAAAGAAAACGTATTCAACTTATAACTTATTTCAAAGTTAAGGGCATCAGTTTATCCGTGAAATAAAGGGACCAAGTATGAAATGGTGCACAAATCATGAAACCACTTCATTGAAGGAAATTTTGGTTATTTGCTGAAAAGTTCTTAATACGTTTGAGATTCGTAGAGTAATATGTACGCCGAAATTCATAGTTAATGAAGTTCAAATATTACAGTTTATATCGCAAATTTTTTACAATGGTTAAAATGTATATCAGTCCAATAGAACATACTTTCACAGTGTTCGTTTACTTAAAAACGGTGCAAACCCCACAAAGCTGAAGCAACACAAAAATAATAACGGAATTTTTATCAGGTGTGAACACCCTTTGCCTCCCAAAGTCTGGAATCTCCAGGTTACTCTTTTTGTTAGGATTCTTTCAATTATATAAGATGGAGAAAGCTTTTATAGAACAAAGAGCAAGAATTTCAGCGTAAATGTCGTTGTACTTGGTCTTTGTATAATGTACAAGAAATAAATAGGTGTCTAAATATTGAAAGCATATGTAAATCCTTAAGAATAATACCATTTGTGTCCAAGTTCGGTAAGTAATATTTCAGAAAGTTTCTTTTATACTTGATCCATCCTCACATCTTTTAAAAATATGTTTTTATGAATTAATTTTTATGTTTTCTATAAATCATTCGTTAGTTTTTTAAATAAATGTAACGTAAATTCGTTTGAATAAGTGATTTGCTGTTACTTTCTAACTTTTTCCATAACTGACTTGCAACATAAAATTTATAAAAAGTAACAGTTTCATCTTTCAAGGACCTGAGAATGGAAAGCGAAAAATAGTCTGAATTTCTAGACATCTATTTTCTTCAAGTATTTCAAGTTTGATTTGAAACCGTTTTTCTTCAGAAAAAGGTTTTCCATTCTTTTGCTTTGTTTTCAAGAATTTTCGTAAGAAAACCAACTATTTTTCCTTCTCTTATTTAAAGACAGACTCAAACTGAGTCACTTTCGTTTTCACGTTTAACCTGCGGAAGGAGAACTTATACCTATCAAGTGTTCTATAATTTAGCCGAGGTAATCAACATTTTGTAGATCATGTTCAATTGGTGAAGTTGGGCAACGAAATGTTACAGAAATTAATATTCTATTAGAAAAACTCAGGAGCTTTTCACATTGAATTCATAGTTTAGGCACGTAGCAATGACATGTCTCACTCGTAATGGCAATATAAGATTTACTACTTTGGATCTACTTAAGAAAAAATATTCTACGAGAGAGATTCACGTCCCGCATTTCTATGTATGAAATATCACTTAAGATATATATTCCTGGAACATACACAGAAATATATGTATATAGATGAAATATATATATATAGATGATATATATATATATATATATATATATATATATGACATGTTTTGAACCATAATCAGACTTAGTTTTAAAAAAGGCCTTTATTCTAGACTTAGTACATCTCTTGTGATGCTAAGAGCAGAGAGGAAAAAACACGCCACAGTGTGTTTTAAATGTGTGGAGGACGGGTTAGCACTTAAAACACCGATGGGGTAAGTATCGCGGATTTTATGATTGTACTTGAAAGTTAATGTGGTCATATAGGGCTATTAAATATAACGATGTGGAATTAGACATGTTTATTAGTTAGGTCATATGTCCGAAAGAAATAAAGGGATGATTAGTTTGATACTTGAAGAGGAAATAAAAAAATATGAGTTAAGTGCTAGATAGGGAATTTAATTTTTAATCTAATTTAATTATTCACACACACACACACACACACACACACACACACACACACACACACACACACACACACACACACACACACACACACACACACACACACACACACACACACACACACACACACACACACACACACACACACACACACACACACACACACACACACACACACACGCACACGCACACACATGTTTTTAATTTGTATGGTTTATAATTAAGATCGCCTATTGTAGCTTTAGCATCAAAGTGCATTATTATTGCATTCAATACATTATTAATGTATAAGGGGGCGCGATAAAAATTGTGATTGAAAAGGGGGACGCCAGTATTGAAAGTTTGAGAAGCACTGCCTTTAATCGAAATCATTTACATGTTTTTTTTTCAAAATAACCACCGTGGTACGTAATGCATTTATCTCAAAGTTCTGTCCACTTCTTAAAAACATGTAAATGTCCGTTTTGTGAGAGCTATTTCAAAACTACCTCCGCAGGCTTTACACATGCTTTGTTTCTTGCAAAACATTTGCCTCGTAATGGTTTCTTTAGTTGAGGAAACAGCCAGAAATCGCATTGAGTGAGATCAGGACTGTATGGAGGGTGTGGTAAAATCTCTACGTTAAAACATTCTACGAAATATCCTGTACGTAACGAGCAATATGAGGTCGGGCATTGTCATGGTGCAATATGAAGCCATTTCGAAGCAATGGACGTTTCCTTGTATTGTGCTGTACCATTGTTCGCAGGGCATTCGTGTAGTACGAATCATTTACGGTAGTACCGTGTTCGACAGTGTGTTGATACACAATTCCTTCATAATAAAAAAATTATGGTCATAAATTTACCAGCCCATTTCACAGTTTTCGCTTTCTAGGGAGTAGGTGAAGATGGATGTTTCCATTCGTTGCTTTGTAGTTTTATCGTTGGATCATAGTAATACAATCAAGTTTCGTTTGCTGTGATAAAACGTTTTAAGATATTGTTGCCTTCTTGTTCCAGTCTTTAATCATATCGTATCATATCAAAGGTCTCCGATGCTGATTTTTGCTTCCATTTCAACAATTTGCCGTGTCTCGTAGACGCCAACAAACACTCTTCAGTTCGATCTCGTGATACTCAAGAATACGAGTCTGTACACGCCATCTATCGGTAGGTTTTGTTAAAACAGACAACAAACTTTTCTTACGGCACATAAATTAACATTCCGATGAGTGGTTTTGCGGCAGTAAAATTAGTCTTATTACTTATTTAACAACATAGTAGTCGAGTTAAATCGACAGCAGCATTTAACGTTGGAAGAAGCGTGAAGATTTCACGATATTATAACTGTCATACTCAACAGTGAATTAGTATAATCTGTCTAATTCTAATGGGATTATCTGGGAAAAAAACTTGAAAAAATTTCTCTCTCTCTCTCTCTCTCAACAGTCTTTCAATCAATTTAAACCTATTTTTATGATTTGTTAGTCATGAAAAAAAGAATGGAAGCTATTCTCTCTCATGTTAGTAGCGTTTTTTAAAATTGGGAAATCAAGTTAATCTTCATTCAGTAAAAAAAAAGGTTTGAGCAAAAACAATACTAATTTAGGTTCCTGAGAGTTCATTGGTAGCGAAGTATCTAATAACAAAGACATTGATTGAATGCGGAAGAAAAGTTTTTTTTTCCTGAATGGCTTTTCATTCTTCCATTAATTTGCTTTGTGGATTAAAGATTACCACTTTTGCTTTACATAAGCTTTTTTTCATAATCTTTCCTCAAAGGAAGGATATAAATTTATTAATTTTACTTTCCCTTTTATTGAATTTAAGAATTTATGAATTTTTTCTAATGGAGGTTTGAAAAATAAATCTTATTGAATATTCCTCTCTATTCATAAGCAAGCTCCTGGATTTTTTGAGAAACTTTTTTAACAAGAGATCACTGCATACATTTTCCTAGAAAAATAGTTTTTATGGAAAAGATAGGCAACACAGACCAGAAAAAGGGTTAATCCTAGAAGTAATGGAAAATATCTGAACACGACAACGATCTAGATCCTTCCCAACTCTCAAAATTTGAAAATGCTTGTAGTAAAAATGAATTTTATTCCTTTATCCTTTATTTTACATTATGAATATTTGCTACTCCCCCCCTTCCCATCACCGAACCAAGATATTTCATTGATAAAATATGTTTGGGAATCCCTGACAGGTTCAATTTTTTTTATATTTGGTATTTCAATTTTCAACATCCATTGTACGAATCCAATAGCAATCCTGTATTTGAAGAGATTTGGATTTCCGATAGTAAATTCGCATCTCACTTTTAAAGAGCTGTTATTTTTCTTTGTGACTGTTTTGATTAAATCCTTGAACCCAGATCTACGTAACAATGTAATCAATATTCAAGAACTTTCAGATTAAATTTAAAGTTAAAAAAGCAGAAAAAAATTCATATTGAATATACAATTGTCCTTAAAAATATTTGTGCAATATAATGAGAAAAATTACAATTAATAAAAATCCAGAGTCATCATTAATTGTACTTCAAGTTAATAGTAGATGTACAGCAGATCAGGAATTTCAAACCAATATTTTTACGAATTTTTTCACATCTACTAACTCTTTCTGTGAATCGATTCCTTTGGATTCCCTAAATAAAGAAAACAAACTTAAAAAACCTTCCAGTAACTTGAAACAAAATAGAGCTAGAAAAACTACCATAAGTAGCAGATCAAATACTTCTAGAATTCTTCAAAACTTTGAATGATAAAACTGCTCAATTATTTGAAAATATTCTCACTATTTTCTTGATAGTATAATTATCGCATAATCCTTTCGATATCCAATTACATTAATAATTCTAAAAAACTATAAGGACAAAACTTAAAATTTCCCCTAACTTCGGTATTTATCAAAACCTTAGAAGGAATTTTAGCGGGAGATTTGTGTATTTTTTATCTGTTGAAAGAAAACTTAATTCTCCCCACCCATTGGATTTACTTTTTTCATATAGGCAGTAGAATCTCAAAATGTTTCATACTAAAGTCATAGGAAATGCAAAAAATAAAATAATTTTTTGTGAGAATTTGTGTTGATGTTAAAAGTGCATGCAATTTAGTACATGCACACACACACACTCAGATAAAGTTTACATAAATATTTACAAATTAGTATTACAAACCGATCGTAATCTGTAAATATGAATTTTTTACGTCCAAATCTTTATAATTTATATGGAAAAGCTGTTTATCTACGAAAAAGGTTACTTGACGAGATATACCTCAAGACGACATACCTTTTCCCCATTCTTTATGCAATTTTCGTGTTTATTTTTTGTTTTGAAGAACTAGTGATTAATTGTTCATTATTTACACATAGGATATTTTTCACTACTCTGTGACAGTCCGCTCGATATTATTAATAAAAATCTGCATAATATCATTGATAGAACAACTTAGTGGTATAATTATTGAAAAGAGATTTTAAAAGTTCAGATAAAAGTACACTATTCCTGAACTATCCAACAAAAGAGTTAATTCCTTCCGCTCTGCTGGTTGATTCCTCCTCTCATGGCAATTTTAGATTAAATGCGTAGGAACAGAGGGGTAGCTACCGCCGTATCAGTCGTATCAATGATACGGGGCCCCCAAGCTACAGGGTCCCCACGTGTGTAACTACAGTAACACGAAATGAGTTTTCATTTTTTTAACACTAGATTGCCCAAGGAAGTCATATTGAGTGTTTTTTTAATTTCAATTAGAAAAACAATTACAGATATAATGCTCAATTGCTTAGAATTTTTTAGAATACATTTTTTTCCAAGAGAAGTAAATTTTTTTTATTGTTAATATTTACTAATAACTTGTTATATGACTGTAAATAGTATAAAACATATGAAAAGTTAATTTTTTAAACACATTTTTTACACATTTATCATTATTTCACATTGCAGTCATTTTGACTATAAGTTAACTATAAGTTGACTATAAGTTAAGTTTTGACTATTAATATATATACATAAGTTCCAGTCTTTCTAGTGTTAAAGAGAGCCCCGCAGGAGTTTTGATACGGGGCCCATTCAGAGCTAGCTACGCCAGTGCTTAGGAATGTATTTTTTCTAAACGATATCAAAAGAATCACCATAGTATACCAAAAAAAAATCATTGAAAAGCATCATTAGGTATGCGAAGGTATGGCGTATATATATATATATATATATATATATATATATATATATATATATATATATATATATATATATATATATATTACAAATATTGTGATCTGGATCGGATAATCTATACTATCGTTTTAATTAAATTATGAAGTAGGATTATAGAAAATCAATTATGTATAAATTTAAAAATATTTACATTAAAAATTATATAATATTTTGGTTGCTTGCTGTGTGTGTGTGGTTTGGTTCTATCTACCATAAAACCTGGTGTGCCGAACTGGGTCAGTGTGGTTTTGATTAGAGATTAGTAGACTTGTCTTGACCATGATTACCGATTAGCTCGGCTGTGCTTGTAAATTATCTTTTACATACGTATATTTTAGACATGGGTGATTGTGTTTGAGTGATTGAGTGAGTGAATGTTGGTTTTTATGATGCAAGATCAAAATTTGGCCAAACTGCACCAAACATTCGTTAAATATTAAAAAGCAAGAAAAAATATCTAACATGAGTGAGTGACAAGATATTATTTCAATAGAAGTTAAAATATAGATCGAGTATAAAAAGCGTATTCTAATGATAAAAGCAAACTCATTTTGGTAGGGTATTTTCCCCAACAAGACAGACACGATCATAAAAAAACCGAGAAAAAAAAGGATGTTTACAGTCATAATTTAAGCAATCAATGAGTCATAAATACAATTAGTGCTTACTTTTTCTGTAACGTGATGGAGTCAAAGTGTTTAAATCCCTCTCACGACTATTTTGCTAATATTCTGGCAAGACTTATTCATCCGCTACATACTTTATCATATCCTCGTCCGTGTGGGAGTAATGTAATCGTGTATGGGCTAAAACTTTTACGTGGTTTGTGTGGTGCCATTTTTATTTCTCTTTCAGGTTTATTTGTTGTTTTTACTGAATTTTTCCCCTTCTTTCACTTAGAATTTTGCTTTAAATCCTGACTTGTTCACGTGAGGAACATTAACCCCTGGATGCAATTGATGAAGGAATGACAATAGACATAGGAATAGGTGTTCGAGTCTCAGAAATTGAAGCTGCTGTTGAAGTTGTGGACATCAAGAGGTTTGCTTGAGATGATGCGGAAACTTCAAGGTTAGAGGAAAGAGTTTTTGGTATAGGCTGAAGCAACTTTAGAAGCGGGCGTATTATTTGCGTTATCTTTTCATCTGTTTGAGTAGTAGTGGAGGTTGTTGAAGTTTCAGCAGCCTGGGCATATGTTTGTGTTTTCTGTGGGACTCTTAGTTTGCGAGCTACTGGATAAGACATATTTTTATTTGTTTTTCTTTCTTGAATCTGGCTTCCTATTTTGCGTTTTGGGCAGAATTTGGAATCAGACGGAGAGATGAGGTTGTGAACAGTTGACACACTTTGGCTCTAGAGTACAGTCAGTGGAAGAATGCCCATCAGACGCCCATCTAGAGCAAACCAATTGTATGCGGCAAGAAGTTTGCGAATGTCCGAACTTCTGGCATTTAAAACAGCGCAGATGATTTGGAATGTATGGGTGAATTTTTTGAAATTAAGGTATCCACCCCTTTGATTGATATGGGTCAATTCGGGCTATTAAAAGTTAAAATTAAATGTTTAGTAGGAAAAGCTGTATAATTCTCCTTTATTGTAATTCTTCTGACCTGAATCACACTCTGATCTGAAAAGCCTTCAAGAATTTCAGACTCAGAAGTGCTCAACAAGTCGGGTTCAGAAATGACACCTCGGCTAAAGTTAAGAGATCTGTGTGGAACCACTTGAAGCGGAAAATCAAGGAATGTTTTTGCCGATAAATAACATTTAGATTGTGCAGCGAATTTCGTTTTTATAAGTAAATCACCGGATCTTAATTTTTTGACCGATTTCGGTTCACCCATTCCTTGTAGAGCTTTTTGTATCGCAAAATGAGACTTTCGTGGCATCTCACCATTGGGCAATGTTAATACAAAAAGCGTGTATTATTCGCTATTTCATATATATTAAAGTTTGTGGATAAAACAAGGCCTTTACCCGGGCACATCTGACTTGGAACCATATACGTGAAGCGGACTTTATCCTGGCGTGTGCCTCCACCCACCACGGAGTCCAACAAGGGAGGCATTGAGCCAGTCATCTGGTAAAAACCAGGCACGGCGCTTACCTGGAGTACACCCAGAATATAGCCCTACAGCATCAGGGCGAGAATCTAACGGGTAAACCCGCCACCCCTTATCTGCAGGACTAGCCCTACAGCAATGTCTCTCCAGCGATACCGAAGAGAGGTATCACCAACCGATTGATAGGAGCAGGCTTACTCCTGCTCTCGTCTACAGCGAAGCGTGGGCCAAAGGGAACGCAAAATGTATCCCCAGGACACCATTTTCCTCACGCTACGCCACACACAGCAAACATGTGGGTTGGAAAATCAACGGTGTTAGTCAAAAGAAAATGTAATAAAATGAATATCGAAATAAATAGTCGAAAAAATTAAGGAAAGATTAAATTAATTTAAAGCAATAGAAAATGAATACAAAACTGTTATTAATAACACGAATGAGTAAGTTCTCATAAAAACAAAATCAATAATATTATACAGGCAAATGTCGAAATAGTAGTCTGTGTTCTGGACGTAAAAAGAAGAAAAGAGGAAATTTGATGACAAGATGGTGGGTTGAAAAAAGAGGAAGATTACAGTGGTTACCCAGGTTCGTGACATCCGTGTTTAACAAAGACAGTAAATCCCTTGGGAAAAGAGAAAGATCACAAGGGCACCTCGGGATTGTGACACCCGTACTTACCTAAGGAAGGTGAGCCCCCTGAAGGGAGGGGTAATTGTGTCCGAGTACTGTTCAAGGTGTGAAGAACTTCTGAGATTTATTTAGCTAATATTGCTATTGAATCCTGTATTTGAAAGATTGGATCTTTGTGACAATAAATTCTCATCGCACTTTAAGAACTGCCTTGTTGATTTGCATAAAATCCTCGAACCCCGATCAACGTAACAATACATTCAAAACTTTAGTAAGAAATATTATTCTTCTAGAACTACAATCATCGAAGTGCGTAAAGAGTGTTATTTCTTTCAAAGAAACAATATTTCAATACATATGTTAGGTACTATTTCTAATTTTTTTTTCTGCACTCATCTTTTTATTTTTATTTTTAAAGTACTCATTTTTTATACCCGGCGTATAACGCGCACCTATAAATTTCGTTTTCATTTCTTCGAGTTAAAAGTGCGCGTCATACACCGCATTTTTCGGTAATTATTTTTAATTTGAATCACAACTGGCACTGTGAAAGGATGAGCAACTCTAACTATTTTGGATTTGATTATTTATTAATGTCACATTTTGAAGCTGCGCGTGAATCATTGCCGTTAGACCAAGGAATTTTGAACATTAAATAAGTGACGACACCTAAGAACAGCAAACTTTTCCAGTTTCCTCACATTTCTAACTCATTAGGACTTTGATCCTTGAACGGTTTAACGTACATCGACCCTTCTACACAGGGTGGCATAGTTTCGGTGGGTAGCACCGGTATTAAGTTCATGACCATAGCCATTTGACTACTGTGGTGACAGTTAATTGAATGTTAACCCTTTAACTACCACCGGCTTATATATACGTTTCACTCAATCGGTGAGATAAATGCATCGGATATATATATACGTCTTTCACAAATAAAATTCTCTTCTTTGCGTTGCTATCAGTAAACTATCCCGAAGGTTTTGTGAATGTAATAAAATGACCTTGACAAAAAGAGGACAGTTTGAGTTAGATAAAGATTGAAACTTAAATTTCAGAAAGTTATAGTGAAGTTTTATTATTGAAGATTTCTTGTTGATAATTTAATCTCAGAGAAAAGCTGAGCTGAACTGCAGTGTGGTAAATATTAATTAAAGTCTCATTAAAGCTTATTATTACGAGTGAGATTAAAATTAAATGTTCAATTAGAACATTAAATATAAATCTGGGTTCTCTTATCGTGGTAATCTCTGCGTGATCGATATTTAATTGTTAATTAATTAGATCATTAAATATTTAAGTTTATTTAAAGGAAAGTATCTTTTAAACCTCATAATACTATTTAGATATATTTGTTAATAAGACTTTGATTCTATTTGGGAAAGATAACCAAATAAAGAAAGTTATTTATAAAAATGGCTACTAGCTCTTATCTGACTCCTATTTATTCTCGTTCTCAAAGTGAGGTCCAAGGGGACCTTCACAGTTTTGTAATGTAATAAAATGACCTTGACAGAGTGTTTGAGTAGGATTGACTTATTTCAGAGAAAAATTTACATATTTATGACTTTTCTTTTGTATTCAATAAGCCGCATAGGCGTGCTGATTTGTAAAACGGTGGCACTTGGAAGCGAAGTGCGTAACTTTTAATCGGTAATTAATTGGTAAGAACTGTAGTTAATACACCTCTTAGAAAAGAGACTCTTGTTGAATAAGAAATATAGAAAGAAAACTCGGTGAAAAAAATTAACTTGAAAAATGTGTTTAGCAAGTGAGAAAGTTTAAATACTATTAACTGTTACTGTTTTTATTTAATGTAATGTATTAAAGCTTTACTAAAAACAATCAAACAAATTAAAAAAACAATTTCTAAATGGTTAAAATGATCATTCCATAGAAAATTTTCTATGCTTTAAGTATAAATAAAACTTTCTATTGTATGGCGCAACAGTTTTGAAAAGTGTTATGCAGAAAATGTTTTATAATTAATGTTTCTTTTTTTACATAAATGAATTAAACTATTTATGTATTCCGAATGCACGGGGGACTGTTGATGAGATTGCATCAGATGATGTAAGTACCGCTTGCATGCCCTCATGTTCTGCGTCGCTACCTGCTTGTGGCTCTGAAATGACCACGGTTGATTTATTCTTATCATGATCGTCGAATGGCTGTACTGCTTGTAAATGTCGAGCGATTCTGCAATATGACTAACCTGATATTCTTAGTCCAAATACGCATACTCTTTCAAAGGGGGGGGGTACCTGGTGATACTATATATATATATGGGATATATATATTTCTCCCATATATATATATATATATATATATATATATATATATATATATGGGAGAAAAGTGACTCACACACACGTACTAATTCAGTAATCACGAGATTGATACTATCAGACCTACATACTTGACATTTAGCAAACATATTTCTTTTATTAAGAAAAAATTCGTTAAGAAAGTTTTTGTGGAAATCGACTCCCAAGGGGGTTGTGGGTAATTAAAGGGATACTTTAGATAAAAGAAATTCCCTTTTTTGCGTACAGATTTGAAATTTTGCAAGTGTTTTTCTTTTGTTAGAGTAGAGATCTGCTTCCAATGGGTTTAATGAAAATTTACTCTGAAGAAAGGGTTACAGGGACGTAAAATATAAATATGTTTTCGTGTTAGAAGTCCAAGTTTTATCTTTTTGTAAATCAAGAAGAAATGACAGGAAAATTACTAGGACTTAGGTATAAATATATATAGTGACAACGATAGGTGTTTCATGATAATGAAATACCTATCGTATCTTGGGGGAGGTAACGGTTAGTATTTGTATAAATTAGATTTTCAAAAATGTTCTCAAATTTTTCATAATCATCTCACTTCGGTGAGAACCTTTTTGATTTATTTTATTTCGTTTCTCATTTTTGACAAATGATAAAATATATTTAACATCCTGAGAGCTACATCAATATTGTAAGCTATTCAGCTCATCACGACGTCGTAATAACACAGGTGGCTCGTAGTATTGTTTTCAGAGGAAAGCCGCTTCAATTTGTGTCATGACATTGAATAACAACTTGCACGTGGAAAATACAGAACGCATTATTAGTCTTGAAACAACTTGAGCTCAAAAAGCTAGTTATACATCTGTTAAGCAAAGTGAGTTTGAATCACCTATTGAGTTTTACAAAGAAAAAACTATTTACTTTTTATTTAAAAGCACATATTAATGTCGCTTTTGCCGGCATTTTTAAAAAGAATATCCCCCCCTAAATCTATATTTAGGTTTGTTCTGAGTTTTCTGTTAAATATTTTTCTTACTCATATTAGATCATTGTGTTCAGAATTCTGTAACACTTTTCACAAAATGACTAATAAAATAAATATTTCCATTACTTATTTTCCATTATTCTTTCTGAGTGTATTTGAATAAATACACTCAGAAAGAGGGGCAACCAATCGGATTTATGTATTATATATCATTTATGTTGATTGGAAGAAATAATTTATCCTCATACAATTTAATTACAAGTTTATTACAAATATTTAATTTTGAAAAATTATGTGTCATATAAGTACTATTTCAAACTTCCATTCATCTTGTTGAACTTTTATCACTGTATAAATCTTTTTATTTTAGATAAATATGAAATTAAATAAGTTGTATAAATTCATAGTAGTTAAATATTATATGCAGTTACAATAAAATGTGAATTATTTTGTCCTGAAAATAAGAAAAAAAGTGTTATTTTTTTAAATATTTTTGCTAAGAGAAAATTTTGTAATCTACTATGCTTTTTAGGACGTTCCAATACCTTTATATCTCTGAACAGCAGTTTCTTTCTAAAGTGTTCCATTTCTGCGAAATAAAAACTTTTTAATATGAATAAGAGAACACGTTTTGCGCAATGCTTCACTTTGGTATTCAAATTTAACCCATTCTAATTTTGCAATGTTCTAGGAATTTTAACAACGAAAATCAATTTTCATTAGAATTCTAATAAAACTGTTACCTTCAATAAGAAAAGAAATTCTGAGCATGAAGTATTTTGATATTTCACATTATTTATCCAGAGTTAGATTGTAGTGAAGTTCGATCAATTTCAATTATCGGTGTAAAACTTCCCTTCTTATCTAAAGGTAATTTATATTATCTTTTGAATATTTGGAAATAAGACTATAATTTGAAGCTCTTAAATTTCCTTTTTATAAAAATATTTTTTTAAATGATTATAAAGGTTATTCTGTACTATTTTGCTACATTTGAAATAATGTTACAAAATAAATAACGAAATAAAGATAGATTAGAAAAAACAAAATTTGTGTTATTCGACTTTTTAATTACTTTCAATTTAATGGATTGTAATTGAACTGACCTTGGTTTAATAAAAAATCATCAATATGTATGCGAATAATTTTGAGTATCTCTAATTTACTAAGTACTCTTTACCATTGATTTATTGGTATTTACCGAATGCATGTAATAAATAAAACTGCTTCGTATAAATTCATTAAACATACATTGCTTATTAATTCAAAGAAATAATAAAACACAAATACATTAACAAGGAAAGGAATTGATCCAAGCGTTGCATTGGCAAAAAAAATCTTTGCTGTTAAAATTTTTTATAGACTTTCGAAAGGCTCAGATCAGAAAAGTCTGATCAGTCATAGAGTTTAAAAAAAAATTAGACATTTGTTGAAAATAGTACATAAATAATCACTTTCATTAAATAAAATTTCTTTTCTAGAATTTCTTTTTATAAGAACATAGTATAAATAAACATGTTGAACTTTGAAGGTTTTTCCTTTGAATTTTCTGTTGATTTGAAATTTCAGCGTTTTTCTTGGCATTAGTTCATATATCTATTATGCATAATATGGACAGAAACTTGACAAAAATATTCTCGTTTATCTTATGAGATCCTTAAAGAGTGTTGAAATCTTGTTTATCTTATGTGATTCTTAAAGAGTGTTGAAATCTCGTTTATCTTATGAGATTCTTAAAGAGTGTTGAAATCTCGTTTATCTTATGAGATTCTTAAAGAGTGTTGAAATGCAAAATATTTGTCGATATGATATATAATGCTGATTATTGATGAACTTTTAATATGGGATTTTTAACTCACAACTCCCCTAGAAACGGAGTTCAGTTAAATAGAGCACATGTAGCTGCAATGAACAACTTCTATGCAAAGGGAGTATTTCTGTTTAAATATAATTTGCAATAAACTACTATCTATATTTCGTTATCCAGAGTATAGGTTAAGTTCCATGAAGACCAATTATGGGAACTTATGTAGTTAAAAATTTTATGTTATGTCTTACAATTACATTATTTTATAACAATTACATATCATTTAACTCATAAATTTATTTCATTAAGTTACACTATATATTAAAATAACATTGTTTTTTAAAAATTGTTTATATTTTTTAAAAAGAGCTAGTATTACAGGGATATTTTGTAATCTGCATAAACAATTTTTGTTCTGAAAAGAGTTAAGAAATTTTCTTTTAACTATATTGAATTAAATTCTTCTAAACTTTTCCCACCAAAGAATTATTTTAAGCTTATTAAGGAAACCCCCAGGGCATAAATTACTGATTGTCTGATGATTAGATATTTTTTTAATGAGGCTGTTAAGGTATCCCACTACGTTCGGAACCGTGATTTTAAAAAAAGCGTATAAATGGATAATATTTATGATATTTAGTGTCACTTATATTAGAAAATGTATATAAAATTGTTTTAAGAATAGTATTGGAATAAAAGATTATTTAAGTACCATATTTGGACAAAAAATTAACATAGAATGAACCATTTTCAAAATATTCTCCTTTTGTAAAAAATGCTTCTATTATTATATTTTGCCTGTATATAGCTCACTCTGTACAGACGCTTAACTAGAACTTTAGGAAATTAACTAGAACTTTTGAACCATGTTTTACGACAACAGAGGGGAGAAGTGTTGAAGAAGAAAACGCCGATAATTATTTAAATAGGTTGTAACTCTCAAAATAATGTGAATTTTTCAAAAATTATAGTTGAGCTTCTGTACAGAGGTCCGAGCTATATACAGGCAAAATATTATTATAATAGAAGCATTTTTCACAAAATGAGAACATTTTGAAAAAAGGTTATTCTAAGTTAATTTTTTGCCGAGGTATTGTATTTAAATAATTTATTTTTGTCAAAATGCCCTTAAAACAATTTTATATACATTTTCTAATCTAAGTGACACTAAATATCATAAATATTATCCATTTATGCGCTTTTTTAAAATCACGGTTCCGAACGTAGTCGGAAACTTTAAGAGGAAGGAAATCACAATTTATTAAGAGCGCTATCATTGCCTATTGCTAAATATAAAAATCTGAAGCATTTTGCTTAGGTTTATCTGAAATATTATCTCTGCAGTTTTTATTTCAAAAAGTTGAAACATACTAAGTGAACAATAGAATTACATGTTTAAAAGTTAAAAATTATTTTTAAAGGTAGCACTTTGGAATTTTAATAGTGTTTCTAAAATGAATTACGAGGGAATTTATATAAGTGTAGTAGAAAATAATTGAAAAATAAAATTTTTATTCATAATAGAATTTTCTTTTGGAGCTTTCAGCACTGTATTGTGTACCTAGTAATGCGTATTAAATAAGTTTTAAATTTTGGAATTCAGGAATTTTTATAAATTCCTTTTTAATCTTTATTTTTTCGAAAAAATCTCTATATATTTGCGCATAAATTATAAATGAGGATTGTAATATCTATTGTTATTTTACAATATTTTTCCGCAAGTAGAATTTATGAAATGTTTTGCTTATAAATGCTATCTGTATCAATAAAAATGAGAAATTTATGGATGATAACACAGTAGCGTAAAAATGACTATTACTTGGAGACTACTTAATAAAGAAGATAATAAAGTCTGTTTTCATTTAAGTAAGGTTTACTGCTCCAGTAATAATGCAAAGATGTGTTTGGAAAATTAAAAAAAAAAAAAAATTATCTTTTAAAATATATTATAGGTATAAATTATACATGCATAGCTTAAGTTAAAAAAAATTTAGACTTAAAAATAAGTATGTGTATATATATTTTAATGTATGGTTTATTTTTATAAAATATAATATTTCTTTAGTGCAAAACATCATAATGCAAGAATCAGTAGAAATCTTTAAGGTTTTTAATACATGGATAACAGTTATATTTTATTGTTACCATGCATCATTCAGATAAACCTTTCGTGGTACTTAAACACATTGTGTGACTGAAAACTGGAGATAAAAATGTTTTATTCATTTTTTTTAAATCATTTCGTCAAAGTTTGAGTGTATGCGATGTAATTTCTTTTCCAAAACACGTATCCTGATTCATTATAATCTTTATAAAATTTGCGATTCTCCAAATGATAATTTACAATATTTCATTACATGTTATATTAGCATTGATATAAATATAAATATTAAAAGAAAAATAATTACATTGAAGAAGTAGTTCCTTTCAATTCCTGCATATAAGAAAATAAGCAATATTTCATTAAGAGAAGTAGATTTGATGGAGTTAAATAAAATAATCTAACATAACATAAAAAATAGTGTGTGGAACGCTTCGCGAAAGAAGTGAAACTTCTTTGGAACATTAATTACACAGGTCTGCAAAAAAAACTTTTTTAAAAATTGTTTTGATTTTATTAATTGATCTTTATTTAGTTTTTTGCACTAATTTAAAAAATGCCATGGGTTTTTTTCTATCACGTAAGGCTTGCCTACAAAATAAAGGTAAAATATTTGAAAAAAGTACAAAAAACCAAAGTTTTGGATTTGTTTTTATTATTTTAACATAAACCTAAAGAAAGAAAAACAAAGATAAATAGCTTAAATATAATAATGATGCACATGTGTTGAAAATGCTATTATAAGTCAGTTTAGATCTTTTTTGTTTCCAAGAACGCCTGTTACAACAAGTTTAAATGAATTCCATGCATTTTTTTCTTTCATTTCCATTTTAGTGACAAAAGTTTCATCTTTTAAAAGTTTTCTCATGCCAGGCCTAACAAAGATGCCCTCTTTCAACTTAGCATCGGATAGACCAGGAAACTGTTCACAAAGATACTTGAAACACTCTCCTTCTTTGTCTAATGCTTTCACAAACTGTTTCATTAGCTCCAATTTTATATGAAGTGATGGAAACAAGATCTTCTTAGGATCTACTAAACTTTGTCTTTAAACATTTTTAACTCCAGGAATAAGAGCCTTTCTGATTGGCCACGTCTGCTTTACGTAGTGTTGTTTCCGATCACGGCTATCCCATTCACAGAGGAAACATGGAAACGTTGTGTAACCACTTTGTTGACCTAGTAACATAGAAATAACTTTCAAATCACCACAAATAGTCCATTTATGGTCAGAGTAGCTAAGCTTATTAGGAATAAACTCAAGATTTTCGTAGCATTCTTTCAAATGGACTGAGTGTCCAACAGGCACAGACGCATATCTGTTACCATGTTGAAGAAGTACAGCTTTTTCCAACTCCTTTTTGACGAATCGATAAAAAGTCTCCATTCCTCTGGTTCCTACATAATTTTGAACATTTCGAAAATTACAGGTACATTGTTGCAGAAAACTAGGTCCCCCTCTTGCGTAAAAAAAAAGGGACAAATTCCTTTTTTCTAAATCGGTACCACGAAAATGAATCACCAGAGTTCAAGAAATGTCTTTCTTTAAGTCTAGACCCTAAAACTTCCGCTGTGACCTTTGGGAGGCCCAGATCTCGTACTAAGTCGTTCAAATCTGATTCAGAGAAAAGTTCAGGGTCATTTGTACCTGGCTCGTAGCCATCATCACTGTTGCTGCTAATATGTGATATTTGGTCTAAATCGTCTAAAATATTGTCCAGGGTATCCAGAGGTGAAGGAATAGGCAAGTCAGGTCCATGAGGTACAGGGCGAATAACCGAACGTATGATGGTTGGGTATGAAATGTCCTTCCTGTCTTTTAAATAGAAACCTTGCACTGAACAAGAACAAAAATAACAGTCATCACTGTGATTTTTAGGCTCTCTCCAAATCATGGGTACTGCAAAACGAAATGACTTCTTACCTTGAAACCATTGTCTCAGTTCTTCAACACACACAGAACACACTACTTGGGGCACCCGAGATTTATCTTGGTCCCTAATTTAATACCAAAGTATGCAAAATATACCTTCTGAACAAAATTAGAAATGTCCCTTTGTTGCTTCTTGACGGTATAAGACCCACAAATTTAATAGAAACAGTTAGGAGAGTTAACTCATCCTCTAGTAGCCATTTCTTTTAAATACCGTAGCACAAAACTGTTTGATGTTTACACCACAGTAGTTATCTCCACACTGAGTCACTGACTGCCACCAAGGTCACGGCGCACGACGCCTAGCGGCCAGTAGGATTGGGGAGGTGGCAGACAGAATGAGACATTTCGTTCCAATAGGAACTGGTATTCCGAGTTTAGATTCATTGTCATAGCAAATAAATAAAATAAAACTGTGTTTGTAAATAACACATTGTTTAGTAACCTATTCACCATAAAAGATCCATAATTCAGACTAAATTCACCAATTATATAGGCTATAATATTGAAAAATCGTACGCATACTGGACCTGAAACCCCCTGAAAATAAGAAAATTTCAGATGAAATTTGTGACTTATTTAAGGGTGATGGAATTTTTTCACTATTTTCCCCGTAATCAGCACAAAAATTATAGTTAAACCCACTAGTTAAATATATAACAATTTTTTTCATCGCAGATCTGTGTTATTTGCCTTAATATTTCAAAATAACAGTGTACATGTCTCAATCGCCTAATTTGCATGAAAAGTATTCGTGGCGAATTGAGTCTACCAAATGCAAAGCAGGAAGATATGCTGGAATTTCCGGGCATACAAAACTATTATATTTTGATAAATTTGGTATACTTCTCCTACTTAAACTTTGTCAGCAATTGTAACATTCTTTAATGCCTTCTAAATTAATTTCCAGTAAAATATTTTTCTGCTCAGCAATAGGCGTTCTCAAATCATCTCTTAACCGTAGGCGGTAGCCGAGTGGTATCACAAATCGTCCTCCCGTTGGTGTGGTGTGGTAGTTAGGGAGAGGGGTGCCAGCTCAGGTGTCATCCACGTCAACCATGGTTCAAAATTACGTGGTCCGTCGCCAAAAGCCCTCGTGTAAGTGCGACGTTAATCAATCAATCATCGAACGACACCGTGACCGAAATGATTATCATCAACGAATAGCTTTTGAAAATCTTTGTGGGTAATTTTATGGGTGAGTGAATATTAACGGCGCACTGTTCAGCTACACGAGGGCTTTTGGCGACGGACTTCATAATTTTAAACCATGGTCAAGTGACGAGGGCGTCACTTGAGATGGCACTCCCCCCTCCCAAAACTACAATACCACACCAACGGGAGGACGCTTGAGCTCTCAACACATTTAACATGCATCGTTCCCCTGCACGGCGGGTCTTACGTGGTACTCGGCTCGAACTCATGACACGCCAGCCACGATCTGATACTTTGACCACTAGGCTACCGTGGCCACGCATTTTTATGGAAATCATAGTCTTTGTAACGTAAGATAGAATTTATCATCGATTCACATGCATCAGTTCCAACACGCACTAGACTTGTTGAGGATTCTGTAGTTGACGGCACAGGGTGGTTCACAAAGTCCGCATTAATCTGTGCTGTCTTAAGAAGAGTCTCAATAGCATTTCTATCCCTTAAACTCGGTATTAAGAGAGTATTTTCCAATGTTTTTTACCTTGCTCGATATTCTCTCTTGTGTATTCTGATGGAGATTTGGCACTAGCACTTGATGCATTTGCACTATTTTTCTGTTTGTCATTAAACTCGGCATTAAGAGAGTATTTTGCAATGTTTTTTTTTTTGTGCTTGATATTCTCTCATGTACTCTGATCGAGATTTGGCAGTAGCACTTGATGGATTTGCATTATTTTTCTGTTTTTTTGTCACTTTTTCGACTGAACTTGCTACTAGTTTTTCTTTTTTTTCTTCCACGAATTTCTTTTCCTCTTTTTGTATTTGATATAGTCATTCTGACTAGAATTAATAATAATTTAACGCACATGAAAATTAAAGAAATAAATTAGCCACAGAACACATTGCCATGAAGCAAAAAATCTAAAGAAAATTTCAAAAATGCACGCTTTCGCTGCGAGAGCTATTTTGTCTACACCGTAATGCTCACACTGCAACTGATACGATCGCTGATAATGTTCCCGGGTCTGCGGAAAAGGACCCCTAATCAGAAGGTGGGCAAGTTGACCAGTCGGAGACGGGGGCAATTATACAACTTTTTCATCGATATGACACAAGTCACGTGGTGTCTCAGCTGCCCCCTTTTCCTCTTCTGGCTCTCTCCTTACCATGGAGACGATTCGTGGGGATGGGGGGAGGAAGACTACATCCGTTCGCTTTTTCACTGTTACTCAATTCTAGGCAATTTTCTCATTCACTCTCGGGCCCAAAAAAGTTTCACTTCAATAAAAATGAAAAACATGCAAAAACTTTTGATAGCAATCTATATGTATGTATACGTATATAGGAGTATATGTATGTATCTCTCTCTCTCTCTCTATGTATATTACCGTATATTATATTTAAATAATGAATTATAGAACGTCTAAAAAAATGTTTATTGCCATATTTTCAATGGCACATCCATGCATTTTTTAAAATAATTCTAGGGATATTTTGTAAAATCTTTTGAATATAGTCCTATTATAAGAAATATTCATTTTTGTTTTCTTTTTTATATTTCAAGCATTTCATAAAATTTTGAATATTAAGTATTATTATAAGTACCTGTACCATTATTTAAAGTTATTTATTGTAAGATGCAGACTATTTAAAATTATAGTATTTTCAACTTCTTAACAATAAAACTTGTAGATATTTCTTCATTTTTCATTATTTCCGACGTGTATAAATTATTATTTTTAGATTTTTACTGCAAACAAAATTTTTCTGTTCATGACAGTTACCTAAACAGTTTGTGCATATTATATTTATCCAATTCTTGGTGAAACAGATAGCATATATAAATTAGCAAAAGTAAGAACAAATAATCCATCAACTTTTTCATACTGTTACTTATTTTGAAATAAATCCTGTAGTTTACAGCAACATATTTCAAGCCTTTGACTTTTAGGTTCCTGTTGCTATTATATAATTATGGAAATAAAGTTAGCAAAAATATTCAGTTTCTAAATATTTTGCTATTATAATTTTAATCACAAAATGAGCTTTCTACTAAGTTAAGTTTCCAGCAGCACATACTGTAGAATATTTTTTATTTTGATCTCTTATTTTTACCGTATCTTTACCAAGGTCATCAAGAACAATATTTAAAATCAAGAAAACAACCATTCAATGTACACCGTAAGATTTATTTATAATTCATTGCTGAATAGTTATCAGATAAGATACTTAGAATCTTCTTAAGAAGCATATTCTTAAATATATTTTGAAACGCTTTTTGTAAATGAACTATAAAAATAAAGTTTATTCACAGGAAAGTATTTGCGAAAATATGCGCATTTTATCTTTTTTGGCATAAGAAAAAAAATTCTACAGATGTTCCGACTATTGTTATCTGAAAACTAAAGAGTAGACAATAGTAAACATATCTCTTTGTGAAATTCCGTTCTGAACGTACTATGCACTCCAATATCAGGGTCGAGGACAAAATAAAACAAACGGAAGTTCTAATCGAGAAAGATGTGAGCCGAATGAGTCATTTATCTAGACAACACATGGTCTAGGTAAATGACGAAATAAAACCAATAAAAACATCAATAAACAGTTGAAAATCTGCACAGATACTTATTTGAGAAATTTAAGTAAGAAAATTCTTAATATATATTCACCATTTTTAAATTTATGACAATATAATGTTAATTTCATCAAGAGAATAGTGGTGATTCTAATGTCACTTTATTTTCTAGCAACATTATGATGAACTTAAGAGTTCTCAGGACTCTTAAATTGTAAAGTTTCCTATATTTCTTTTTTAAATATATGTTAAAGTCTCGACGTTTCTGAGCATTTTGATTCCAAAATTTTGTTGGTATTGTAAAAAGTTCCGAAGTTATTGAGAAATAACTATTGAAACTTAAACAAAAACCCTATCTCTTTCTTATTTTTAACTTCATTTATCTCAAAACAAAAAAGTTTAGCTTTCGCGCAGGATTTCTCAGAAACTATTTATGATATAAGGAAAATTATGAAATAAAGCTCTTCATAACTTATGCAACAATTTTCAAAAAATAATTAAATATAATTTTTTTAGTTTAGTTTTAATTTATTTTTTCCTTAAAATTTTAAAATTTTCGTTATAATTGCATTTAAAAAATTTTCTCTCTAAAATTCTTAAAAGTTATTACAATTTCAGAAGTGAACATTTTTATACAATGTAAAATTAATTTTTTGAATTTTGATCAATTTTGTACTTCAGAATTCTGCGCGGTGTAAAATACCGATTTTCATATTTTTGAAAAATCGTCCAATTTATATTTATTTATACTTTAAAAACTGTTTCTTCAAATACTCTGAAAATTTGAGACAATGTAAATATATGATTATCAAGTGGGAAAAATTTCAAAATATTGTTCTGTTTTAATATTAAGATACATTGGTTTGAAGAACGATGTTTTTTCCGTGTGGACGGATATCTGTGCACACGATAAAAACATCGACCTGTCAAGGGTCCTGAGATTTCTTAATGTAGGTGATTCTGGAGAGATTCTGCTTGGTCTTTCTATTTCTCAGAATGTTTATAAATTATAACGGCAAAATTCCCTTAAATAATTCAAAAGTTTTTTTTTCCAAAGTAGATTCTCGCTAATACCTTTATGTGAGATACCGAAAGATGCAGGGGTTTATTAATTATAAAGCAATCTGATGGAATGTGATAGTTTCAAAAGTAAGAACGAACTAACTAATGAGTATTAGTTTTCTTCATGTGACGGTGATTTAAAGTAGAAAGAACTCTGTTAAATCATCGTCTAGTTTTAGAACTTTTTTCGTTGAAATAAAATAGAATTATATACATTAAATTATATAACTGACCCCTCCGCCTCCAACATGTAATACAAACTTGTTGATCTACATTAATCTATCTAAATTAAGTTTAACTAGACTTCTCTCAAATCTCTTAACTAAATTTATCGAAAGTTTTTGTCTAAGAAAACAAGCCCCATACACCCACTTTACTTTTTTTTGTTTTTGCTGCATTAGAAGTACGTTGTTTTCCAAAATATTTTCCAAAGTATTTTCCAAAATATTTAAGGAAACTCTTATTTTTTTATTTTATTAAATTTTCCATGAACTTAAAATCTAAACTATTCTTGGATTTTTACAGTTAGTTCTTGGCTACATTTAGCAAAAATAAATATCACTGAGTGACTTTATAAAATAAAAAGGTTTTTTTTTTCCTTTTGTAAAATATATATCTTTTTTTATTTTCAAAAGGTATTTTAAAAATGTTTTAAATACGGCAATAATTGTATTTATTAGTTTATGTATAACTAAAGGAACTACAAAACTTAAGTAAAATTCTCTGAATACGTCTAACCAGTTTACAACCCTGAGATAAAGTTAATAGGAACCGGTCAAGTTGCTAAGTAGGAATTAAACTACTTTTCTAGTCCCCACGCTCTTGTAATCGCTTTTCTCTATCAAAGATTTGCTTCCTGAAACTCTTTATAAGTGAATTACAGGAAATGAATCAATTAGCGTACAAGCAAAGTAATGTTCTAAGTGAATTGGGACAATAATAAAATTCCAAATAGAGTCTTCGGACATTTCTCAATTGGCCTTCCAGAGTTCAAAGAATTTCGCCCTGGACTTCAGATTCTAAATAGTTAAGATGAGTTGTAAGACGTGTAAGATAGTCGCTCTTTCGTAGATTATAATCCGATTATAAAAGGCAGGACAAAATTGATTCTTTAAGCTCTATATTTAAAACAGATAAGTTAACTTATCGTTCGAAAAAAGTTAAAAATCAATTATTTCTTATAAAAGTGATAAAAAAAAATATTTTGAATATGCTAAATTTTAAAATACTTTTAAAGCATTTTATATACAAATATTAGCATGATTATTGAAATTTACCTTTTAAATTTTATATTACTTTAAGATAATATGAAGAACTAAGAACTTGTTTTTGGCATTGCATATAGTTTTTAATTAAATTTAGAAGTAAATTAGATGAAGCCTACCAGAAAGATAGGTACAACACACATACAGAACCGACATTCATTCTTAAAAAATAACGTAATATATGTGCGTCATAATGAAAGAGATCCAACATCAAGAGTATGTAATTATCTTAAGAATATTCTACTAAAGTAGTAAAGGAAAGTGTTCCTGAAGTATATCCAATGGCTGAAAGTATGCTACAACTTAAAAAATGGGTGGGGGATAGATATAGAATATACTAAAATTACTTATATTTATGTATAATTATATAGTTTTTTAAAATTATTTGCCTATCTTAATTTTTGTCTTTAAAACAACTTTGTATTTAACCCCTTCAGGACCAGTGTAAGGAGACGGAAGCCCTTACGATCGGAAAGGATAAGCCCGTCCGGACCGGTCGAATTTCCCTGCTAAGCCTAATTTCCTTTAAAAATTCATATAAAGTTTTAAATGCAATCAAATACGTCAAAACTGAAAATTTAACATCATTGATAATATTTGAGCATGGAGTACAAAAATTTTCGCTATACTTAAAAAAATAATTGCAAATTTTAAAGAAAATGTTTTCATTTTAAGGGGACTTGGCACCCTTTGAGCAAACTTCTTTATTTACGTATTTAAAAATTATATTTTAGCATTTTATACAATGTTTCTATTCAAGAAAATGTTACCAGATGAAAATTTTCATATATTATTCACACAATTTTAAAAATTTTAATTTTTTGAAGAAAATTGGGAAAATTTTAAAATCCTACTTCTTTTGTAAAAATTAATTTTTTGTCCTGAAATTTTTTTATAATACTCTTATGGATGATCTAAACAACTTTAGGGATCGATTTTAGAATAATTTTATTCGTTTTCGAGAAAAAAAAATAAAATGTTGATATACAGGCTAAAAATCAACGAAAAGGCCAACATGTCTTACAATTTATTTTTTTTTTAAAAAGTATTCAGTTTATAGCAAAACGGATCCCTAATTTTATTACATGCTTTATTTTCAACATGCAAGAAAAAAATGGAAGTTATTGGTAAATAATTTTTAAAGGAGTAGCATTTTGAATGCACTAAGGTTTCGAAAAACACAAACTGAGAAAAAAAGGTTTAAAGTTTATAATTCTGAAAAAATAATTGTTACAAGTTTAATTAAACTTAAAATACCACTTTAAGATATTAGGTATACGTTTTTCTTTAAAATAATTGCATTTTCATATTTTTTCAACCCACACATTTTTATAAATGATCAATTTTTATAGAGTACTAATTGCCCATGAAAATTCAAGAAAAATGTTAAAAATTTTTTTTTTTGTCACGACAGAACTTTTAGCTGTTTTTCTTCTTATAATATTAAAGTATTACATTTGTATGAAAAATATATCAGGAATAAGAACTGAAATTATAAAATTATTAATATAAAATTGTGAAGATCCCCTTGGATCTCACTTTGAGAACGAGAATAATTTGGAGTCGGATAAGAACCAGTAGCCATTTTTATAAATAACTTTCTTTATTTGGTTATCGTTCCCAAATAGAATCAAAGACTTTTAATAACAAATATATCAAAATAGTTATATGAGGTTTAAAAGGGACTTTCCTTTATATTAACTTAAATATTTAATGATCCAATTAATTAACAATTAGAATATCGATCACGCAGAGATTATCGCAATAAGAGATCCCAGAATTATATTCAATAATATTCCTATTGAACATTTAACTTTAATCTCATTCTTAATATAAAGCTTTAATGAGACTTTAAATATAAATCAATATTTACCACATTGAATCTCAACTCTTCTTGAAATTAATTTATCCACCTAGAAATCATCAATAATAAATCTCTAACTTCACTATTATACCTTTCTGCTTCAATCTCTCTCTCCTACTGCTTACTATTCCGTTTGATTTAAATACTTTATCTAATCTGCATATATAACAAGGAATCCTGTCCTCTTTTTGGAGCTGATTGGAAATAAGTAGGGGAATTAAATTTCCCTAAAAAAGACGTCTCAGAAGGTTAGTGAGAAAGTTCCGCATATGTTTGTCACAAAATGCCTTAATTTAAAAATTTTACATGCACACATTTCACAAGGAAGAAAAATTACATTATTGTATTGCCTCGGAAATATTCTGCTTTTAATACTACACATTCTTTTTTATAGTTATTATTTCTATTTCTAAAATAGATTTTTTTTATCATAAAGCATTTTTTAGTTTTTTTTCTAAAAAGGGGGTGTGGCTGAATTGCCTAATTTTTTTGCAAATGAAGTTTTAGTCAACTTCTAACTTTCCGACATGCACAAGTGATATATCAATCGAAAGATGATAATGCAAAGAATAAGATTAAATTAAAATAAAAAAACGATAGGTTTGTGGTTTTTAGGGTACCAAGTCCTCTTAATAAAAAAAAAAATTACATAACCTTCAAAAAATTGATAAAAATACCATACATTTAAATACGAATAAAGAAAATATTAGAAAACTAATGTTAGATAATTTATTAATATTAGAGATATTCATAAATATCTCGGATGTAATTAAAAAAAACACGGTGCCGAAAGCACATATTGAAAGTCAAAGATTTATGAAACATTATTCGAAAAAAAAAAACCAGTTTTTAAACGCCATCTAATGCTTGTAAAATTAATATAAAAACGTTCCTAACTCTGATCACACCGTTGTGATCATGGGCTTACGAGCAGCGAAAGCTCAATCACGTATATGATACCATGGGCCGTGGAGGGAGAAATGCGTGATCACATATATGTGATCATGGTCCTGAACGGGTTAAATGAATATTAATGGAATTTTTTAATATAGTAATAAAACATTCTTCTCTTCAAATATGAAACTTAAATTACTCTTAATATTGGTAACTGTAGATGCCGATGCATGTCATCACTTAGGCCCAGATTTCAATGCGAACGAAGAATAATAGTTTTTGTCATTATGTCAGTGGAATAATTATACCTTTTATCGCAACTAACAACTATTAATCTTGATTGCTCAGAACTATTTTGATGCCGATATGCACTTTTTAAACAATTATTCCGCCAACGACTTGGCTCTAGCTGTATCCAAATAGGACAGATTATTGTTGCATCAAAATATGGCAGTTTATTGATGTTTCCAAATAAGACAGTTTATTGTGCGGTATCTAAATATGGCGGAATATTGGCGTATTTGTGAGCAGCCTGCTTCATATACATCAGGGGTACTCAAACTTTTTTCCTATTGGACCGCATACGTATGTCAGCCATTTCACGCGTGCTGCAACATGAGGTATTAGGGGGGGGAGTAGATAACATTGGGAATTTAGAATATGGAAAATTGATCAAAATATTATAACTCCTGTTTTTATTTTTTTAATTATTATTCTTTTTATATATATTTTTTATTTTTGTAACTAACACTTAATTACAAGAATTAAAGGAACACTCCCCCACAGTTTTTGCATCAGTAAACGATTCTCCATATGAATACCAATAATATAACAAGCTTCTGAGGACGTTTTTGTTACTACTGTGGCATTACCACTGACGAAACACTTTGTGGCTGTTACGAAGAATATTCAATAAACCCTATTTATCACATCTTGAAAGAGGAAGCATATCATTAAATAATTTATGTTTACTGGTATTTTTTTAAATACAGCAATTTCGTGACAAATGAAACAGGTACTGATCCATGTTTGTATTCCACAACAAAACAGTCAACCTCCAAATGATTCGAATATTTTTCTCTTTCAAGGTATTAAAGATTGTTCACAAAATTAGTTCCACCCATAAAATTGCCACTACACTACGTTGTCTGTTCTCACTTACCGTAACCGTTACATATAGAACAATAGTACCCAATTCGCAGCCATTCGACATCGACAACAAAAAAGCAAAATTGATATATTTGATTTCTTGTCAAAGAATTTTCAACCAAATATTTGATACATTGTCTTATATGAAAGATATTCTCAGAGCAATGGGTCATGACCGGGCCAATCAAAAGGGCTTGGTGGGCCACAGGTTGAGCATCGCTGATATAAAGGGTGTTTTTTTAGAGGTATAGAACTTTAAATTGCAATAAAACAACGATGTATTATTCGATTGACATGAATTGTTTTTTATTCGAAAGATAATCTTGTGGCATTACATTTTAAATATGATTTCTGGCATAGGACTGCCACGGCTGGCTCGGATGTAGTCCAATCTGGACGTCCAATTTTGATGACTTTTTCCAACATTTGTGGCCGTATATCGGCAATAACACGGCGAATGTTGTCTTCCAAATGGTCAAGCGTTTGTGGCTTATCCGCATAGACCAATGACTTTACATAGCCCCACAGAAAATAGTCTAGCGGTGTTAAATCACAAGATCTTGGAGGCCAATTCACAGGTCCAAATTGTGAAATTAGGCGGTCACCAAACGTGTCTTTCAATAAATCGATTGTGGCACGAGCTGTGTGACATGTTGCGCCGTCTTGTTGGAACCACAGCTCCTGGACATCATGATTGTTCAATTCAGGAATGAAAAAGTTAGTAATCATGGCTCTATACCGATCACCATTGACTGTAACGTTGTGGCCTTCATCGTTTTTGAAGAAGAATTCCACCAGCCCATAAAGCGCACCAAACAGTCAGTGTTTCTGGATGTAACGGTGTTTCGACATACACTTGTGGATTAGCTTCACTCCAAATGCGGCAGTTTTGTTTGTTGACGTAGCCATTCAACCAGAAGTGCGCTTCATCGCTAAACAAAATTCGCTTATAAAAATCGGGAACAACGGTAATCTCGTTTTGGGCCCATTCGACGAATCTACGCCTTGCTTGATGATCGTTTTGATGAATTGCCAAACCAAACTGAGAATAAATCACGTGACAGCTGTTAAATCGGTCGCCATCTTGGAAAGTAATGCCAACTTAAACTTCTATACCTGAAAAAAAAGACTGTTTACATTGACATAAAAAAATCTCAACACCAAGAAAGGCTTGTGTTGGATAAACGAAATTTGGTAGGCGTGTTTATTCATCTGAAAGATGACACAGATTCAAATTTCGCGTATAAGTGTGACTCAAATAGTGACACTCAGAACTTACAAACTAGGATTGCCTCTTCAATGCGTGTTGTAGTAAGAGTAATTTCTCTTTGAAACGACGTATTGAGTTGATGTTAGCCGAGAATGCCTTTAAGAAGACAAAGAAGTCATTATCAACAGATCACCCCGTTTGAACGAGGTCGCGTAATAGGGCTATACGACAAGGTGGATTCTCTTTCTGCGTTATAGCAGGCACAATAAGCATGGAACATTATATCACAAAGTGACTTCCTATATATGACCCAATGCATGCATGTTTGCAGGCTTGCATTCAAAATTCTGGAGGATACACGGGCTATTTATGTAACAGCATTTCACATTTGACATGCATTTTCTTGAGCTTAAACTAACCTGTGATCTCGAAAATCGAATCAATTAAACATGTTAACGAGACAATTACATTGTCCGAATTTCATAACTTTGCAGTAATATTTTCTTGTGATTTTTTCCGTTAATGTATTTAAATTATTAGACTGTGTTTGTGTGTTTTCGAAGTTTTTTTTTCATGGGAAGTATTCGATTGCTTAATTTGTGCAACATACTTCACATATCTTAAATATTTGATTTCGTTCGAAATAAAGTAATACTCTATAAGGTCTTAATAAGTTTCAACTAATAGTAATAATACTGCTACTAATTAAATTCAGCCATAGTAATGACGATAGTTCTAACATAACGAACATGACGAAAAATTTCTAACATAAATTAATTACTAGTTACACAAGGATTCTCTAACTGTTCAGTAGAAATGTGCATTGTAACCAGTTCTTTACGTAAAATTGTAATCATTAGTGATTTGTGGATACAGATTTTACTCATAGAATTTCGAAATAATTAGATTCTTTTTGCCTGAGTACGGCATTTTTTATAATACAAAAGGGGGAAATATTAATTACATAAGGCAGGCTTTAATACTGGTTCTGAAAGAGCAATCAACACAAATTGGGTTTAAGGGATAAGGGAATTCTTTTAAACGGGTTGAATTTTGGCAGTAAAGCCTTAATTGACATGGCAAGTCCCTAAATGTGTGAGCAATTTCATTGATGGCCCCATCTAGTGGTGGCTCCGGCTGCAAATTTTGTACACGCTTGCATTTATTTAATTCAAGTTCTTGATGGATGCTAAACATTGGCGTGATTTAATTTTTTCCAGCCGAATTGATACTCACAGGGTCTTTTACATGTCATTTAATCATATGACATGAGTGCCTGTGACATTCGCATGCAAAAAATCTATTGAATCCCGCCGGGATAGAACCACAAACTTGGGTTTACGAGGCGGACACGCTACCTCTAAAATACCAAGCCGACATATATGGACATTGATTAGAAATATTTTATGTCATGGGTCGAAATCCTATGGGAAGCGTGTTACGTGTGGCATGCGGTACAATTCTCGGTTGCACTTTGCACTACTCTGCAAATTTGTTAATTATTGATTGAATGAAAGTTGACAAATTTGTAATGGACCTTATTTGTCAAACATCTTCGGAATCATGGACATTTACAGAATTACAAAATAATTTGAGAAATAACTCTAAAAAGAAATGTACAGCTATTCTGTAAATTATTGAATGACATTGCTGAAAAGATCCAAATATTTGAAGCAAGAAAATTGCATGTACTCTGCTTTACGCTTTTGGTTCTACACATTTAAGGTATCCGACTACGTTCAGCACTGTGATTTTGCAAAAGTGTATAAATGGATAATATTTATGATATTTAGTGTCACTTAGATTAGAAAATGTACATAAAATTGTTTTAAGAACAGTATTACGATAAAAAATTATTTAAGTACATGAAAAATGAAAATAGAATGACCAATTTTTTCAAAATATTCTCTTTTTGTGAAAGATGCTTTTACTATAATAATATTTTGCCTGTATATAGCTCAGACCTCTGTACAGAGGCTTAACTAGAATTTTTGAAACATATAACTTAGGTTTATCCATGTTTTACGACAACGCAGGGAAGAAATTTTAAGTAAAACACGCCGATAATTACTTCAAATCATTGTAACTCTGAAAATAATGTGAATTTTTCAAAAATAATTATTGAGCCTCTGTACAGATGTCTGAACTATGTACAGACAACATATTATTTTAATAGGACCATTTTTCACAAAAGGAGAACATTTTGAAAAATGTTATTGTAAGTTAATTTTTAGCCGAAATATTGTATTTAAATAATTTTTTTTTGTGAAAAAGTCCTTAAAACAATTTTATACATTCATTCTAATCTAAATGACACTAAATATCATGAAAATTATCCATTTATGCACCTTTTTAAAATCATGGTTCCGAACGTAGTCGGATATCTGAAATAAAAAAACCGTTCCTCATATCAAAAATTTTTCGAGTCTTCAATTAAACATATTTAACAACTGAATATTCAAAATTGTGTCAAATTGAAAGTCACAAATTATACCCCTGATTTAGCGATATAAAAAGCAGAGCGGTGCAAGCACTAGGTTCGTATTAAAATTTTTATTTAACTATAATGAAGGAAACTATTTATATATTTTATGTTTCTATTTATTATTTTTAGTAAATATATTTAAAAATACATAACATATCTACAATTTTAATTTTTTTTATTTTTGCTGAAGAAATAGTTCTGTTCTAGCTGTTTTTGTTTTATTAAGAAATATATTTAAAGATGCGCAAATAATATGACATAAAACTGTAAATCTATAAAATAAAACTGTAATTCTGTGTTATTATTGACCTATATTCTTTAACTCTGCATGCATTATCTCAGAAATCGTATTGTTTCAAAAATATCCTGTTGGAGGATACACAATGTTTCTCAAACTTTCAATATTTGCTACCCAATATTCAATCATAATTTACATCGTGCCCCCCTTCCATACAATAACAATGGATTCAATTCAATTATAATTTTCTTTGATGCTAAACCTATAATACGATTTTAACCTGTTACATGCCATCAGCGTATATAAATGTCTCACTCAGCCAGTGCGTTAATTGCCCTGGACGTATGTATACGTCTTTCCGAAGTAAAGTCTTTTCTGTGCATAAAAGTTTTCCGAAGGCTTTAGAATGCGATAAAAGGATCTTGACAGCGTTTACGAGGAATTCACTTATTTTAGAAGATTTGCTTATTTTTTCCTTTTTTAACCCAACTCCAATAAACCACATGGGTTCCTCTACGTACTAAAGGGTGGCATTGGGGAGGGAATCGCGTAATTTTTTTCATCGGTATTTAAGGGATTAATTATAAACCATATATGTTATAAAGCGAAGTGTAAATTTTTGTACATAATGTTATACATAAAAAGCCCATGGGGCTACTGGTAATTATTAAAATTGTTTTTAACTTAGTATTGTTAAATTAATTATAAAATATTTTGCGCTGTACTGATATGCTTATAAGTGTATTATATTACTGTAAATGTGTATTTTATTTTTTAGTATGCCAGAATATACATTGTTTGCTTACACTTTCAGTATATTAATAATTTTTTTTAATAATCTTTTGTTTTCGAATTTTCGACATGCTCACGCCCCCCTCGTAGGGTTATCCCTCCCCATAGAGGCAGCGTCTCACAGTTTGAGAAACGCTGGGCTACGCTGAATCATATTGGTAGATTGGTTTGGCAGGCCACAGCTAAAAATGCTGTCGACCCCTGTTTTGCGCTATAATCGAGTTTTGAAAACTTTTCGACTCCAAGAATATCATCCTTTACAAGTTTGTTTAAATCTGGGGAAAATATCAGTATGCTTTCAAGTACATTTTGCACAGGTTTATATTTTCGTTACTTTGATATGCTGGCATCTTTCAAAAATAGGTATATTTTCGCAGCTTCAGTGTATCCATTTTGCTTTCGTCACGAAAGAATTTTCATTTTTACCCTTCCTCAAGGAGCAACAGACATCTCAACAATATTTCTTTAAATTCCTTAAGAGATATTCAAAGCCTTCTCCATCCTCTTTTGTGATTTCTTTTCAAAACATCTATGCAAAAAGCATCTTCCCATTTCAGAAATTGAAAATAATGTTATGCTTTCCTGTTTCGTTCGGAACTGTCAACAAAAAATAGCGTGGGTATTATTTTGACTATGCCCCACAGAAATGAAAAAAAAAATCAAAAGACAAGTGTAGCCGTCATTTGTGATTTTAGATACAAGGCAGGGGAGATATTGAAATTCCATCGATTCATATCTCACAGACATAATGTATTAGACAGAATATTATGAAAAATGTTGAAAAACATTTTAAAAATTTGGCAAAGCATAAATATATATTGTGATTCTCAAACAAATAAATATTACCAAAATAAATGAAGGCGAAGATTTATCATATAATTATCGAACTGATTTTGAGGATGCGGTTTAAGTTATAATTTTCATTACTTAAGGAATAGATTCTAGTTTTTGTATATAAATGAAATCTGCTTTGAACTTATGGAAATAAGAGATCTTCAGTTTTAATAAATGAGATGCTAAATAAAGATAAAGGTACGTTTTAAAATAGAAAGAAACAAGTTAAATGGAGAAAGACAGGATGAAATATTGTTGAAAATTTCTTAAATGCCTGTGGCGGTGCGATATCTATATGAACTAGTACCAACATTACGCGAAGACGTTTGTTTTGGCGTGATCGGTAAAGTACTCTAGTTCGGAACGGAAGGTAACCAGAACGAACCTTCCTTCATTGATTCACGCTGTGAACTCAGTCACCCTAAGTACCTTAAGATTGTAAAAATCTTTGCCAATCCCAAAAAAATAGGCAATATGTGACAAATACATTTTAGTTCCCATGAAGACTGTTCTATAGGAGGATACTGACAATGTCATTTCTAACGAATAAACAAATTTTATAGAACTAAACATTTCGTGAGCCTGGGGGTACTCTGTGCCCCTCACGATCACACCCGGGTTAAGAAATAACTACGAAAACATGTAGAAATGATATGAATACTTCTGAATGTTTTAAGAAATGATAATTAATGGGTTGTAAATCTTAGTCATATATAACATTAAATAACAAAAATTGTGCTGTCTTAGATCTGTGATTTGTGAAGTGTTTAGATGTGTGAAAAACTTGTGGCTTTAGAATCCAAACAAAAAAAACTGCAAGTTTGTTCATTAGGTCAACTTTTTCAAGTACAAGTATCTTTGTCATAAAAATCAATACAAAATATGCATATAAAGGAAAATAAAGGGAAAATTTACTAAATTCGTGGTTTACAAAAATAGTTTTATTCATGTTCCAATGGGCAAATTAAAGTAAAAATGTTTACTTATGCCTTTTTCTGTAGTGTTTAATCTGTAGACATTCTCATTTGAGGCTCCAATAATAGATATCCATTATACGTGTATCCCATCTACCTTTATATCGTGTCTCTCTGACCTTCAAATATCGGGAGAATCCCTCACCTTGCTTATTACTTACTGTGTCAAGAGTTTTCGGTAATTTATTAAAGTAATTATATGAAAAAGTGCAATTTGAGACCGATGTAGAAAAAAAGCATTTTGAGGCTTTCCGAAAGTTGCTGGATAGTTTCAGCGTAATTTAGTGCTCATGTGTTTCCAAGAAAGTATTTGACAATGTCTTTTAATGTAAGCCAGTCATTCATGCAAAGTGTTTCCCTTATTTCCATGAACTGTTCATCTTTAATGCTGTTCATATCTGTGGGGATCATAAATTACAATGTCCCTTACCTTCAGAAGTCAGATATTTGAAACAGCCTGCTTTAATTGACTAAGCTTTATCAAATTGTTTCACGAGGGACAGTCTTAAGTGGAGAGACGAAAATATAATGATCTTTCTGTCAAATAAAGGCTAATGCAGAATATTTGTATAACTAAGTTTCAGAGGTCAGGTACTGGTATTTCAATGTGTCTCGATCTCTATTATCACTCATACACAAAACAAAGAGATATCCACTTTGTCAACCAAGGAGCCCAACACAGGTGATCCAGTGGTGTATGTGATATTGAAACAAATCAATGACTCTCTCTTATGTCTCCATAGTCTTTAATTTATTTGGTACAATCCTAGTAGGCCATTCAAAAAAGTTGAGGTATCTACTGGGACTACACCAAATAAATTTCTTTGTGGAAAGGGACATATTTCAAGCTCGGCTTTGAACTATCGATGAACATTTTTCATTCACTTGTGGTATAACCCAGTGTTTCTCAAACTGTGGAGCGTGCCCCCCTTGGCATATCACGAGCATATCGAGAAGTAGAAGATACAAGAAGGTTTTTAAAAAATGATTAATTTATTGAATTGAATTAATACAAAATACATTCTAAACAATGAAAAGTAACATAATACTTATCCTCTTCCTTAAAAGTAAAGTAATATTTATTCTATTACGAAAAAGTAATTTAAAAAATTTATTACTTAAAAGTAGCATATACAAAGTTTAATGCTTATATTGATAAATAGTACGGTTCATAAATAAAATTGTATTGAAGCTTTAGAGTAAAAGTTTATTTTATTGCATTCAATTCATGGTTGTCGTTGTGTAAGGAGGGGCGATGAAAATTATGATTGGAAATAGGGTCGCCAATATTAACAGTTTGAGAAGCACTGGTATAACCTGAAATTCCAAAGTCTTTTGTTAAACCCACGTACTTAATAGCATTATACAAATGCATCATGACTTCAAAAATATTACAAAAATGCATTTTCTCTAGATCGAAAATAGAATGACTTTATTCCTTTTTCAAGAAATTTTTCTCATGCAATCTTGTGTATGTGTGTGTGTGTGATGCTAACATTTTTGAAGTTCCAAATCTCAGGCGAAATCAATGCACTCATGCTGCTCAAATTAGTTTCGAAAGGAATCAGATTTCATTTAAAAATTTTCGTCATTGGAGTCACTTTGATCTTTAATAGAATCATATTGTAGAAATTCTAAAAAAGGTAATTCTTTGAAAACTGGTACTGAGAATTTCGGCTTGTGACGGGTCTATCCACGTCCCTTTAAAATTAATCCTCTTGGGAAGTACTGGGTATTTAAATTTATTATATTATAAAGCTTCCTCTCGATGAAGATGTGACCATGCAAGTTAAGACTTGTATATAATATTTCAGATTAGATGAGAGAGAGAGAGATGTTAGACTGCTATCGGCGAGCAGTGATTAATAAAACTTGAAATGAGGCGTAAATATTTAATATCTGATTAGTGTAATATTAAAGTTGATGATCTGTCAACAAGGAATTAAACTAGATTAGGTAGCTAAGAAGTAGAAGCTATTGACTAGATGTAAGTGATCTAATTATTTAAAGTCTTCTCATTTATTGCATAACTCGTTAATTGCTTTCCATATTTGATATTTGGATGCATCTCTTAACTTTGGGTGATTTAATTTGTGTTGTTTGTACTGAGAATAAATTGAGTTATTTTGAAATATGGCTAGTCTTCCTTCCGTTTCTCCCACACCCCTAGATGATTCGAATAAACCTTTACAAGCTGAATGAGGTGCTTGGTGTATATCTTATGGTAAACTAGGATACCCTATTTTATTGTTGTATTTTGACATTTTCACCTTTTAATGTAGCATTTAAATGGCAAATCTCGGGCCTCTCGGCAGATCATATATTACTAAATGAAATATATCACGGGTTACTTTTGTCCACGTACGTAAAATATCTACACACTGCTTGCACATTATGTGAAGGCCCTATGATTTATCTTGATCACCAATATTCCTTTTAAAATAGGTAAAAAATATCCTGACAAATGTGAAAATGTTTTCCTTTGAATGGAGAAGGTAAAACTATTCCACATACAACAAAAAAATTATTGGGATTTTTAAGCACTTACGTCTCGAAATAGCTAAGGCAGACACAAGGAAAGCTGTCACTTCACATATAAATAAAAACCAAAGACTGCTAACATTGTATACAAACAAAACTTGGTCTTCAAGCCGAAATGCCTTCCACTGTATCAGAGTGAGCTCACATCATCTCACACACACACATTACAGTATCTCAAGCGTAACTGAGCTTGTCTAGACAATATTGAGCTTGTCGCTGGCTCCCTTCGGCGTCCTTCATCAACGTAAGTTAGAGAAGTTTTATATTAGCTTAGAAGAACAATATCACTCTATGCACTCCCACAGAGTGAAGCACAGGAGAAAAAAAATCTGACGTAATAGGAGAAAAAGAAAACTAATTAAAGAATTGAAATCAGTATGAGACTAATCAACTCTAAACCAGCTCAAAAATCGAAAATATATTCCTACATTGTGTTAAGAATTGTTCACCAGAGTAAAGGATTCATAATGTGAGTGAGGAAGAGTTATATTAACGTCACACTATAATGCAACACGAAGTCTAATGGATACGAACCTCTTCATAATGGGGATTTTGGGTAACTGTGTTTGGGATGTTTTAAGGTAACCGACTACGTTCGGAATCGTGATTTTAAAAAAGCGCATAAATGGGTAATTTTCATGATATTTAGTGTCACTCAGATTAGGATACATTCATAAAATAGTTTTAAGGATATTTTGAAAAAAAAAATTATTTAAGTATAATATTTTGGCAAAAAAATTACTTAGAAAAATCTTTTTCCAAATTATCTCCTTTTGTGAAAAATGGCTATATTATAATAATATTTTGCTTGTATATAGCTAAGACCTCTCTACAGAGGCTCAGCTAGAAATTTTGAAAAATTTGCATTATTTTCAGAGTTACCACCAATTGAAATAATTATTAGCGTTTTTTTCTTAAACTTGCTCCCTTCTGTTGTCGTAAAATATGAATAAATCCACTTCTAAGTTATATATTTCAAAAATTCTAGTTGAGCCTCTAAACAGAGATCTGAGCTATATACAGGCAAACTATTATTCCAATAGAAGCATTTTTCACAAAAGGAGAACATTTGGAATAAAAGATTATTCTAAGTTAATTTTTTGCCAAAATATTGTATTTAAATAAATCTTTTTTGTCAAAATGTCCTTAAAACAAGTTTATGATGTATTCTAATCTAAGTGACACTAAATATCATGAAAATTATCCATTTATGCGCTTTTGAAAATCATGGTTCCGAACGTAGTCGGATACCTTAAAAAAATATTATTCTATTTTTTCGGGAAGAGAAACTGAAAATAAAAGTTCTGTAAGTAGTTACTAAAGTAATTAAATGAATAAGTTCTTTTAAATATATTCAAATAGTTCACTAATGTATATTATAAAAAGTATAGCTGAAAGGGTTGTAGTGTTTTTTCACGCTACAAAACGAATAATGATCTAAATCAGCGGTTCTTAAAAATTCGATCGCCGTGACCCTCCTCCCCTTTACATATCATGCTGATATCACGGATCCCAAGATTCTGAACACCCTCTGTTGCGCCCTTTAGCGCCGCTATGTGAAGCTAGTTTTTGTAAACAAAGGACTGAGAAAAAAGAACGGTCGTAAGAACAGAAACGACTTGTAACGATGCGAGCGAGCGGAATGTGTTACATAGCAATTTTTGTAGAAAATATTGTAAATAAACGTTAGAATTGCCTACCAAAAGAAACCTTTTTGCCGTCAAGTCCATGAGAACCTCTCATTTAATTTAGTAACTATCACATAGATCAACTGTTAAGAACACCACAACCTCTCTGATTCCCATGGCTCAGGTTACTCAATAATCCTCATATTGCCTCTGCTACTTATAAAGGCTTTCTTTTAACACTTTTTTTCTTTAAAGAAAACATCTAATCAAAAAAATTACGTCGTATTAAATTCTATGTAGTTCCAAACAAACATAAAAATAGTCTAAATTGCTGTTTTTGATCGAAATACATATTCTAGTAGAGTTTGTTTTTTGGGGATAATTTAGTGATCTAGTCTAAGATGACATATTTTTTGGGTTTCCTACGAGCCCTTTCAGAGTCTGCAAATGGAGGAAATTTTAACATTAAATGAGAGACCCTCGTGGATTACCTAGAAAAAAGCTGGGGACCCTCAGGGATGCTCAGACTACAGTTTAAGAATCGCTGATCTAAATTAGAATGTTTCCTTCTCAAGAAACTAGTTGTATTAAATTCAGTCTGAAAATTTAATATAAAATTTCTGTTGTACACACAATGAAAAAAACTTTCTTTTTTCAAAATAATTACTTGGGAAAAGTCTTTAGCATCACATCTATGCTCAATAGCTTATTCTGTAATTTCAATATGACATTGTTTAAACCAAAAAACAAAATGAAAAATATTCTTTTCAAAATTGATAAAAATCAGTCTCGAAACTAGGATAGAACCTTTAACAAATATATATGTTAATCATTCAGCAAAGAAAATCAATAAAACAACTAAATGGGAAAGGTTTTATAGCTAAAAAATCCTTTTAAAATGTAAAGTACTCACAAACAAAGCATGCAAAAATTATATAAATAAAAATGCATTATTCACAGAAATACTTTTCCTTACATTTACATTACATTAACATGAGTACTCGGTGATAAAATTTGTAAATTTAGTTATTGACTAGGCGTGCCCATATAATCTTAACGTATTCAGAGCAGAATGCTCTTCTGTCAGCCCGCGCTGACTGTTGAATGGTCACTGTCTGACATCTGTCATTGCTGTCACTGCCAGATGCGTCATCTTGTCAACTATTCACATAAGGTGAAGAGCATACGAGATGAATAAGCTATTGACCGTATGCGAGAAGATCGGCATTACGCTTCATTGAGAAAAGTTCCTATAAGTTTGGATTTACATATATTTTATTTACTCAGTATGTACTGCCGTTCCTTGCTGAATATGATTTCGTTTAGCACGTACTTTTTGAGCTTACACTGCTTTTAAATTGTACTTTTTAAGACTTATTAGTTTCTTGAATTCTGCTTTAGATATAAAATAGTGAAATATGATGCCGTTATCATTATTGTAAATAAAATAAAATTCATAATATTTGTATTCATTGATTTATTGTTTTTTGATTCAAAAACATTCATTTAGGCATGATTTAATTACTTTTCATAGTAGCCACTCCATTCATTTTATATTTCTCGTTATGTCATGTATGTTTACTAGTCGTTACCCGCCCGAGCTTCATTGTGTATTTTAACATGTTGTACGGACATATAATATTTATATATAAATTACTGATACCTAAGTCTGCATTAAGTTTTCGATTGTATTGAAAAAAATTCTTTTAGCTCTCACACCTCTTGTTTTAAAAAAATGGCAGGACTTAATTCTAAAACTGAAGTAAAATAATCTCTTGCGAGTAGATTTCCACCAAATTCATTATTACTGAATCTCTATCCAACAAAATTAACAGGATTGCCGAATTTCAAGTGTGAATAACAAGTTCAAAAAATAAGATATTTTTATCAATAAAATCCGTAATCCTCTTTAAGAATCGATTATCGTGACCCGTTCTAAGACGATTTCAAATCAACAAGAGAAACATGGATACCAAATTTAATTTCTTTAGATCCAGTAATTAGAAAACGGGATTTTTTTTTTAAACACCCCAGCAATTCGTGGCTGCTCCTCTAGGAGTCTATTTCCAAAAACAATGATTCTTAGCGAATCTCTATTCATCGAAAGAAACTTGCTTACCAAATTTTGCGTATAAAGGTCTGAAAGCTCAAAAACAGGAATTTTGATCTGGCAACCCCCTTTGAGGTCTATTTTCGTAAGATCCATTTTAGGAGAACCATACTGAATGAAAGGAACATGTCTGGTCTATAGGTCTAATAGCAACACAAATTTTCAAGAATCGATGGGAAACGAAGGAAAGGAAGACCCCGAACTATGTGGCTAGATAATGTTGAAAAGTACTTAAGGAATCCAACTAACGAGTGTTTTTTTAGAGGTATAGAACTTTAAATTGCAATAAAACAACGATGTATTATTCGATTGACATGATTTTTTTTTTATTCGAAAGATAATCTTGTGGCATTACTTTTTAAATATGATTTCTGGCATATGACTGCCACGGCTGGCTCGGATGTAGTCCAATCTGGACGTCCAATTGTCGATGACTTTTTCCAACATTTGTGGCCGTATATCGGCAATAACACGGCGAATGTTGTCTTCCAAATGGTTAAGCGTTTGTGGCTTATCCGCATAGACCAATGACTTTACATAGCCCCACAGAAAAAATAGTCTAGTGGTGTTAAATCACAAGATCTTGGAGGCCAATTCACAGGTCCAAAACGTGAAATTAGGCGGTCACCAAACGTGTCTTTCATTTAATTGATTGTGGCACGAGCTGTGTGATATGTTGCGCCGTCTTGTTAGAACCACAGCTCCTGGACATCATGATTGTTCAATTCAGGAATGAAAAAGTTAGTAATCATGGCTCTATACCGATCACCATTGACTGTAACGTTTTGGCCTTCATCATTTTTGAAGAAGTACGGATCAATGATTCCACCAGCCCATAAAGCACACCAAATAGTCAGTTTTTCTGGATGTAACGGTGTTTCGACATACACTTGTGGATTAGCGTCACTCCAAATGCGGCAGTTTTGTTTGTTGACGTAGCCATTCAACCAGAAGTGCGCTTCATCGCTAAACAAAATTCGCTTATGAAAATCGGGAATAACGGCAATCTCGTTTTGGGCCCATTCGACGAATCTACGCCTTGCTTGATGGTCGTTTTGATGAATTGCCAAACCAAACTGAGAATAAATCACTTGACAGCTGTTAAATCGGTGGCCATCTTGGAAAGTAATGCCAACTTAAACTTCTATACCTGGAAAAAACACTCTTTACATACGACAACTTCTTTTTAAAAAATTGAAATATGGAGATTTTTGATTTATTTAGTACATCTTAAGCAAAAGTGGCTTAAATTAAGAAGATAAAAATAAATTATTACTACTAAAATGGGAAAAAAATGGGTAAAAATTCTCAAAAAATTACATAAAAGGGGACCGCTCTGTACAAATAGTAAATGAAAAAAATTTACATATTTCAATTTTGATGTATTACTTTTCTATTCCTTTTTGAAATGACCTTCAGGATAAGAGATATTTTAATTTTTACAAAAACTAGAGCACTTTATCTTAGTTATTGTACAAAATTACTAAGAAAAAACTGTGATTATATTCACATAAAGAACTGTAAATTTTGTAATAAAACAGTGATTGATAAATCTGAAGGTTAAAACATTTCTACTGTTATACAGAACGTGCACAAGAAACTTCAGCAAATTATTTTCAAACTTTTTGAGCAATCGCTGTCCCCGTTTGAGCTTTTCGAAAAAAAAAACACATTTGGAGTAAAACGCATTTTTAAAGTTTGACATCTTATGTAAAGTTATGGCATCTGCTTTTACTAAAACACTTGTAGTTTTTATTCTAGTGAATGGAAAATATAAAAAAAAACTTGGTACTTTTATAAAGCTAATAATATGTTCTTTGAAATAAACTCGTAAAAATTGTCAATTAAAAAAAACACACATTACTTTAGGGTAGTCGGATACCTTAAAGATAATTCGAGTCAACGGATGGATGATTAATGCACATCGGATAATGCCAGCTGGAAAAGACTTTGTCAGACGTTCTTGGCCTGCAATACGCTGCAGTGCTTAACTCCTTAACTGCCCCGGCGTATATATCCGTCTCGAGAGGTTTCCAACACCCCTTAAGGGGTTAAGATGAAGAAGAAAGATCTAAAAGTTCAAAAACTGGAATACTTATCTATAACGCCGCTTAAGACTCCTGGAGGGGGGGTGTCGATGTTTACAAAAATCCGTTCTCAGAGCCTATCAAATGTCACGTCTGTAGGTCTAATAAATCCGGAGATATCGTACTGAGTGAGTGAGTCACACATTTTCTCCTTTATATATGTAAGAATAATTGAATTAGATTAAAAATTAAATTCCCTATCTAGCTGTTAACTTTTATTTTTGATTACATCTTCAAGTATCAAGTTGATCACCCAATTATTTCTCCGAAACATATCCATAACCTTTTCAAAAAACATTTCTCATTCGAGATCATTATATTACATTTAATTGTCCTATATATCAGCATTAACTTTCAAGTACACTCATAAAATCCGCGATACTTCTAACATCTGTGTTTAAGTGGTATCTCCCTTAGTTTTCACTTTAGTGTTTCTTTTCTCTGCCTCTCAGCTTCAGATGTTGTCTAGAATTACTTGAATTAAGAACTTTTTAAAATTGTCTGATTCTGGTACAAAGCATGTCATATATTGAGATAATGTTTATAAGTGAAATGTTATAATAGTTATAATAATTTTTTACATAATAATATCTTTTAGAAGCTTTGGACTAACATGAATCTGGAGTTTGTAGAATGAATAATTTATTAGTTATAAGCATGTGCATTGAATAAAGAGCTAATATCCATTTATCAATTAATCACGGACAAATTTGCATAGCTACTGACTATGCAATTTCATTTAAATGAATTTGTAGTATGAAAGAAATATGTATCTCATTGTTAAAATTAAAAGTAATTAATGAAAAAAATCGAATTTTTAAATAAACATTAAGAAATTTTACATTTAATTGAAACATAAAATCAATAGAATGGAGATGATATTTTAATATTTCTCAAACAGTGTAAAACTGGAAGTGCTTTTTAAAAAATTGAAATTTTAATTAATGGACTAAAAATTTATTTTATTTTTAAAATTTCTATATTATTCAGAAATAAGTATAATTTCATCAATATGTTCATTAGATATGTATTTAATAGAGAAGAAATTTTTGAGGATAATGTTTTTGTAGAAAATGTTATTCACAATTAAGAAAAGAATCTTTATGTAAAATCTTTATGTTGGTTTAATGAGCATATATATTCGAGTTATATATATTTTTTATTGAATCTCGAGATAGAATTTTAAGTTTTATAGATTAGAGTTACTTAAATCTCAAGGAAGAATAAAAATAAATAAAGAAAGAAATAAAATAAACAATTTTGACCAATATTTAATTTTATCGAGTAGAAAAAAAATTACACTCAGTTTCTAACATATTGTTTGTGTATCATAACTTCATTACTTTATAAAGGTTTCAAAATATAAAAATGTAGCTGCTTTTATTGTAAAAACAATAAGGAAATATTTTTGTATTACACAATTTCATACTTCATTTCTTCATTCTATAAAGGTTATTAATGTTGCTCGCGGCAATTCACAAATTTATCTGAAATAATAACGTACTTGAAGATAATGACACAAAAAAGTAACGAGTGTATAGTAGTCATTGTTTTCAAAAAAGTAGCATGCAGTTTTAAAGTTGTGACATAAATAGCTTGGTTAACATTGCGTAACAAGTATATTTTATGGACCAGAAATAATGGACAATATTAATTATCCTGGAGTTAAATGATGGTTAGCATAAAGAGTGTATAAAAAAATAATCATTTTTTGATAGCTATTAAGTATAAAAAATAAATTGAACACTTAAACAACAAAATCAGACTAAGTTTTTGCATTTAATTCTTTTTTACTTAATTCAGTTGAGTTTTCGTTTGTACTTCTCTTTCTTTTTTGTTTCTTACGGATTATATAATAAAATCTAAGTAAAATAAGAAAATAATAATGAAATATTTGCATCACTCCTTAAAAATTGACAATAATATTGGTATTTTAAGAAAGAATGAAACTAAATGAGATAAGTATGCATCATTGAATTCAGTTGTTTTAGTTTAATTAAACTTGAAGTATATTATGACAATTAAAAATCTCTTAAGGCACGAGATTATCGTATTTATAGAGTATTTGTTTGTTTATTTTTTTTGAAATATGTGCTTGAAATTTCTTCCAAACCTTAGAACCAAGTTTAGAAAAAAAAAGAAGAAAACAGTTATTTTAATTTTGAATATCTTTTATAATAAATCAGTATCACTGTCGAAATTCAACAAAGAAAAAATATTCCAACATAAAGAAAAACTATTCTAGAATAATTAAAATTTTGGCAATACATTTGTCTATAGATAACATATTTAAGTGAGTTATTAAAGTATTAACATCTTGCCCAACTCTTACACATACAAAGTGAAAAGAACCTTTTAAAATACGAAATTACATTAATTGCTAGTGTAACCGCTAGAATTTTGAATGCATGCATGTATTTTGGTGCTGGATATCAGTTCGTATAATTCCTTGCCTGTTGCACTAGGCCGGTCAAAGTAGTGATTGCTAATGCTGGTTATAAATGACGCTGAAGTTGTCATCCAATGATGCCCCACTCGTGCTTGATTGGGGGAAGATCTAGTGATCTAGTAGGCTAAAATAATACGTCGAAAATCTGGGGAGAATGTTGGCTTACAACTTCAGACAAAATGTATATTCTCCAGTTGGAAAATACCCCTTAGATAATGTTCATAAATCGCAGTACTACAGGTTTTAATAATTAGATTGACGTACAAATGCTCCTTTTATAAGAAATTGCTCTCCAGACCTTAACTCCGAGAATTGCTCCAGTGTGTCTAGGCTGCAAACAGGTTGGCTGTAGGCGCTCATCTGGCCTTCTACAAACCATTATTGGTTAAATTTGGTTCCAAGGTAAAACATGCTTTTACCAGAAAACACAACAAATCTACACCTCGTCTTCAAATAAGTAATAGCCTTATACCACTTACGCCAGTGTTTCTCAAACTGTGGGGCGCGAGCATATCGAAAATAAAAGATTAAAAAAATTTATTTACTGGAATGAAGTAAAACAAAATACTCTCTGACATAATAAAAAAATACACATTTACACTGATATAATTTATACGTATCATCTCCGATATTACGTCATCAAAAACAAAAGCTTCTACTTCAAAGCCTCATTTTAGCTATCTTTGATACTGTAACCAAATAAAAAACATTTTATTTGATTTCCTGTAATCCCATGATGAGAGATTTTTATTACGTTTTCTTTTCAAAACTAAAATACTACACTTTCAGAGAAAACATAAAACCTAGACCCATAATAAAAAAATTTTTAGGAAGATAAAAAAAATTCAATGCCATTATATTATTGAAATATTGTACATTACCTGTAGGCATCAGAATGTATTTGCTGCGGTTTGACCTTCGAACTTACTTGCAGGCTTAGTTATGTTTCTGCTCTTATGTATTTGTTTTTTCATTAAGGGAAGTTGTAAATAAACTATTTTTACTGCTCTTTTTTCCTTGTAAAATATTTTTATGATTTTTGGAAAAATCACAGAGAGCACTTCGAAGGATTACTTGGCCAAGATTTATTTTTTATGAGTATTCCCAATTATATAAAGCATAAAGCAAAACGTTTTATTCAATTTTTTTAGAACATCCATATTGTATTAAATACACTTTTAATCCGGTAGCGGTCACGCCGAGCACAGAGTGAACGAAATTGGTATTTCTGGCAAAACTGTTTAATTGTTACCAATGGCCCTGACACACTATCCTCCTGTTTGACAGTCTTAACGTGAACTAAATATATATATGTCACATATATCCCTCTTTTTTAGGAGTTACAAATGTTTTTTATAATCTTAGGGTACTTGTTTTGACTGAGTTTCCGGTGCGATCATTTTTTTCCGAAATATTTTCTGTGTTCATGCTACATTCCTCCCCCCTCCCCATGAATATCTTAGTGATTTTGATTGCCTTGTTGTACGACTTATTGTTGTTTGGTAAATGAGCAAGTAAATGTTTGGCAAATGATCAGAATATGTATATATATATATATATAAGGAAATGGACATCTTTGATCTCCGTTGAAAGAAGTTAAAACTGATAAAAAAAAGGGATGAACCGGCTGAAATAATGCATATTAAAGTAAATTTGGGGAAAACGATGAACATGAAACGAAAGAAAAATTTTCAAATGCTTCCAAAAGAACTCCATCAATTAAAATATAAAGCCATAAGTATCAGAAGACACACTTTGCTTTGTCAAAAACACGAAAGCAAGTAAAAGTTCAACATGCTACTTGTTGAATATCAGAGGACAGTAAAATTACAATAACTTGAACAAAATATGACAGTTTTGCCTGCAAATAACATTCCTGTAATGTTAGCGAAAAATGTCTGTGATTTGTGTCTTTTTTAAGGTCACGCACATTTGAAACAATTGAGTTGTTTTCTTTGATTTTTTCCTAAAATTATCAAAGAAAAATTGAAAAGACCTTGAAAGTAGGTAAGTATATTTTCTCTTAATTAAATTATTCACTGGAATTACGACTTTTATTGTGTACTATAAAATAATTATAAAAAAGGATTGGGGTTACTCAATAACCCCGCTCGACCATTAGTATCGAGTGCGTGCCTGCTCCAGAGTTAAAACATGTTGAAGTCTTTTCGCTTTAAATATTAAAAATAATACAATTATTCTTCATCGGAATTTTATATTATTGTTTATTATTCATTATCAATTCTAAATGCTAATTCTGTGAGGCTTAAAATTAAGTTCGCTTAAAACTAATTATAATTTGAGCAATTATTTAAAAAAAATCATTTTACATTTTTGTAAACATTGTCGCACACTTGGCCCTACTCTCCTAATAACTCAGTGATTATATCAAGAATAATGTTTTAATTTTTTTAAATGAATTCTTGTTCGAAAAGCGAATACTTAAGCAAGTATACTTATAATGTATCAGTGCTGCACAAGATATTTTATAACTAATTAATTAATACTAAATTAAGAACAACCTTAATAAGTATTAGCGACTTCCATGGGCTTGTTTTACAGAATGCTTATGATTAGAAATTGGCCCTCTAAGTTCTATTTCTATATTTAGCTGATATCTATATTTTATCTTCTAAGCAGCCACCGCATTTTGCAATATGTTCCAATTTAAAAATTAGAGACAGGAAAATAACATAATAATTATCCTATTACTTACTTTTTTTTTGCTTAAAAGTAACATGTACAAAATTTAATACTTATGTTATTAATTTGTACGGTTTATAACAAATATTGTAGCTTTAGCGTCAAATTGTATTATTATTGCATTCAGTACATTATTAACGTATAAGGGGGGGGGGCGATAAAAATTGTGATTGAAAAGGGGGGCGCCAGTATTGAAAGTTTCAGAAGCATTGACTTACGTCGCAAAAGGTAGTTGTTTGGAGTCAGAAGAAAGTACGCTGCAGGGCGTCTGACACAAAGTTGTCCTCGTAGTAACCAATTTGTAACGGTTATTGTGTCTAAGTGCTGCCATCTGCAGGTCGAATTTCTACCACAGAGGCAGTTTGATGAGCACAGCCGTACTCCGACCAGACGATCTTTCCTTCCAGTATTGCTAAGAGGCCAACACAAATATACTCTTTTTAAAGTAGTACCTTCTCTTGATAACTGTGGTCAACAATCATGCTTAGTGAATACACTTCTGCTAAGACTTTCTGTACTATCGCGAAAAGAAAATCCACCATTTCTTAACCCTTTGTATGACCGCAGTCATAGTGATATCAGTGAGTCGTCTATAATAACATTTCGTCTTCCTAAGGACGTTCTTGTCTAACATAAATTCCCTACGTCAAATTTCAACCTTAAATTTGGCTTAAGAATTTTGCAGCGTGTATTTAAAGCAAACGCAATTTGAATGTTCACAGTGGCACCACTAGCGCCAGACTTAGGCACTTTGCATAAAACTTAAATCGACGTCATCTTTCAGATGCTTAAACATACTTACGAAATTTTGTGCTTATCTAGCACAACTTGGTGGTGTAGGGATTTCTTTCCATCAGTGTATATGTTTTGCTATATATTATCAATATCTGTATTATTTCATTCAATAAATGAGTACAAAATGTAGTTTTGCAACTATAATGACAGTTAACTGCTTCATGTATTCAAAAATATGTAATTTCGCATACAAAATTATTTCTTCAAATACGCTAAGAGCAATAGGAGTAATATTCGGTACACGTAAATGTTCTCATAGATAATTATTAAGAAATTCATTCGAAATGAATAATCAAGTAATATATTACAGGGCAAGAGAAGTTAGAGAGTTATTTTTTGGCAGTCAAACCATGTTTATAAGCCCGTGGCTTAAGTTAGGGTATTAAAAATTAAAATTTTTGAATTAATTATTTGAATATTTGCTTCTTACTTAATTTGATACTTGTAATTAAAGTAATAAAAGTTATTTTGCTTTGAAAATAGAACGTGTTTGGTTGATAGTGGGTTGTGTACAATTCATGCAGTTTCAACACTAAGCTTCAATACCCCGGATCGCTGTGATTGGTGTTGTATTGTATTCCAGTTACTCGATATATACTGATTATGCGTTTTCATTTGGTAAAATATTAGGTAAACGAGCTGGTCAGGGCAATCGTCGAACAAGTTCTATACTTAGAAAGTCTAGGACAGCACGGGCAACATGCGATTGTATATTGTCTGCCGAAATGTAGCACACATTAAGGAGATCTTAAAGGTTGTGCAAGAACAAAGGACCTAACGTATAAGAAATGTAATGGATACTGTTAGAGGCACAGTAAAGGCAAATAAGAGTTGGTCAAATCGTATATCCAGTTGCATCTTTCTTTTCAAAGTGATGGACTGATATGACGTTGTCGAATGCATGCTGTCAATGTGCGTTCTTCACGGTACCGAGAAACATGTATGTGACCCTCATAACGGTATATATATATCTGCGATTCGTCTGAAAATACGATATGACTCTATTCTCATGTTCGGGCACGTCATGCATCAATAATTGGAGAAGCATCTGTCTATAATGCAGCACCAATGTTAGTTTATTTCATAGCCGGCGTGCTGATAGTTTATGGCGCTGTAAACGGCATCGCACTACACGTACATACTGTTCACCATACTGTTCCATTTACTTACTCAGCGTTTGCGACATGACTATATGATCCCACAAAGCCATGCGTAAAACATGTCTGCCTTCTCACTTGTTAATAATGGAGGTCATTGAAATCTTGTACGTCGTGCGGTAGAGCTCTCCAGTAACAGTAATTGAATCTCCTTGTAACAGTAATTGAATCGTGACCAACGCGAGTAGCAATTTTGCTGCTCGATAAGCTGCACAATCACAGTTAGACAGCAAATCTACCTTAATGAAAGTCAGACACATGCTAGCAGGCATTTCTTCCTCTTACACATGATATACTAACTTTCTTTATGGGGAAACCACGTTTAAATTAAATTTCTGACTGAAAAGTCAGCTGTAGTAACTCTTAATTTTCAGATACACAGTATTGATGGCAATATCGCTGCCTAATCTGCATGACTTTGTCGAAATTCTAAGATGTGCTTATTTGAGCCTGTTCAACCTGCCATTAAATTTCACAGAGGCAGCACATAGACTTCCTGGTTCAGAAACTTTAATGGCCGAAAAATTGAAAGTAAATCTTTAAAAAATCACTGCACATATGTGCTTACCACATTTTTAAAATTCCTATTCATTTTGGTTACGAAATTATTATTCTTTATTTCATTAAATTGCTGCACCAATCAATTGAAAGACAGTTAACTTTCCCCCTTTTTTAACGAGTTTAATGAAAATATTGGCAGTATTGCATGTATGCCATCGAGTTTCAAATGTTAAGATAAAGAGTTCGATAAGGATAGAGAAGCCTGTTAACGAAATCTCTTGGTCAGTTTAATCAAAAATGTGTTTGATTTCTTAATCTACTGAGAGAACTTACTTAAGTTTACTAATATGCTTATCTATTAAGGCAGTGCTCCACATCCTTTTTATCTCTGCCGACCGGTCAACGTTTGATAATTTTACCGCGGCCCGCTGATGGTGGGACATGTTGATTGTTTATATTATAGATTGTTTTGATTTAAAAATTTTAATTTAGTTACATTTAAATATGCCTTCAGAATAAAATATAGTTACACCAAAAATGAATTAAAGTGATTTAACGTGGAATATAAAGTGATTTCCGTGGAAAGTTGCACAAATTCGAGAGAAATGTACCACTTTAAATAAAATGACAATAGTTAAATTTTCTTCAGGCGGCCCGGCACCATTTGATCCACGGACCGGGGGTTGCGAATCACTGTGTTGAAGTATCCGACTACGCGCTCATGAAAGGATAATTTTCATGATATTTAGTCACTTAGATTAGAATACATGTATAAAATTGTTTTAAGGGCATATAGACAAAAAATTTATTTAAATACAATATTTTGACAAAAAATTAACTTAGAATAATATTTTTCAAAATATTCTCCTCTTATAAAAAATGCTTCTAAAGCAATAATACTCCGCTTATATAAAGTAAAGACTTCTTCCGAGAGTCTGAACTAAGAGTTTTGAAAAATTTTCATTATTTTCAGATTTACCACCAATTGAAATAATTATCGGAGTTTTGTTTCTTGAAATTGATCCCCTCTGGGGTTGTAAAATATGGATAAACCCACTTCTAAGTTATATATTTCAAAAATTCTAGTTGAGCCTCTGTACAGAGGTCTGAGCTATGTACAGGCAAAATATTATTATAATAGAATAATTTTTCCCAAAAGGAGAATATTTTGAAAAGTGGCCATTCTATGTTCCTTTTTAGTCAAAATATTGTACTTAAATAATTTCTTATTGTAATAATATTCTAAAATATTTTTATATACAATTTCTAATCTATGTGAGACTAAATATCATAAATATTATGCATTTATACGCTTTTACAAAATTCCGGTTCCGAACGTAGTCGGATATCTTAAAAATCAAACTATAAGACTATCTTGAATGTGTGTGACTGTCAAGAAAAATAATACTTTTGATGTTTCATTTCTAGAAGAAAATATTTCTTGTATAACTTAAAAATATGCCAGATTGCTTACGTAAATCCCATATTTTGGATTCGATAACAAAAATCGCCCAAGTGGATTTGATTTCGACTTAGTGTCGTACTTGGGCCGTTGAAAATGAATATAATTGAACTGATGTTTCGATTTCGAAGCATTCGCACTATGCCATGCGAGCATTTCGAAGCTATCTAAAATTTAAAATACAGTAATATCCATTTCATTAACTTTAGTTTCTTCATGTAATAATCAACCTTTTAGAATAAGATTCTTCGGTATATTTTATTCAGAAGAATTGTGAGGCTTCATCTGATTTTAGTTGATTCATTAAATACAATTTTATTTTGTTTATTGTACTTCACATCCATTGAGTCTATGTTCATTTGGTGAAATTGTTTATTGAAATATGAGAGGAATGTTTTTAATTTCAAAATACAGTAGTGTGTTCTTATGCATTACGAAGAGAGATAGATTTTATGAATCACCTTTCGTACATTAGCTAAATTTTATAAACTTTACAGCTTATACAATGCAAAACCGGAATACGTTTAAATCAAGAATTAGGGGAATTTTCTAAATTTAAACGTCTTTTAAATTCCTACTTACATTTCCTCCGCTTATTTACAATGCATCGATTTTTTTAAACTTTTCAAGTGTTGAAATTATAAATTATTCAATTAAATAAAAAAACATTTATATATTACTTAGTTTATCTTGTTTAAATGTGGCTCATTGAAGGTCTAAATTACTCAAGTAACTTAATTAAGTATCAAATGTTACGATATCACCGAATAAAATAAATAACATTGTTTCAAAGTTATTTAAACCTATAAAAGTAGATACATCTTTAAAAATAAGAATCAAAGAATAATTTGTGTTGTACTTTTTTCAGCATTTCAAGTTAGTTTTTCTTTTATTTTAAAAGCCAACATGCCCGAAATAAAAGAAGAAAACACATTACATTTATGATATTTTTTAAGAAATGTTTCTTTTTTTTTTTTGCCCTTTATTATGATCATATCTAATTAGAAATACGAACAAGCAAATACTTCGAGCCATTAACATTAGAAACAAATGTTTGTTCTTTTAAAACTGATGCTTGAGAATATAAATTCGAACTCAGAAATGAAGAAATGGGAAGACTTAATTATGCTGATGCATAAGATTCATCTGAGAAAACTAATTTTAAAGCTGAGAGCTGACTATTTTGCCGTCAGCAAAAATATTCTCTCTTCTGAAAATAGCACGTGCCAAAAATGCATTAGGATTTAATGAAATCAGAACAGTTTCGAAATGTTTGTGCATTTAGAAAAGAAAGCCAGGTTTTGAGTTTATTTAATTATTGCCATTCCTTAGTTGGGTCGTTGCTAAGAAATTTGCTCCACAGTGTGTCGGATAGGTTATCTGTAATTTCAGCAAATGCAAGTATGTAAACGGATTTATTAATGAAGAAACTTCGTTAAGATTAACTCGAGTTTTGAAAAGAGGTCTTGAAAAATGATTTGCTTGCCTACGAATGAGTATGAACTGATATCAAGTATTTTTATGTTTAATATGCATTTGCATAATTTCTTCAGGAGAATTCAGCAGAGTTCGCATATTTAAAATATGAGAATTCCTCGAAAATTTCAAAAGTTTAAATTTTAACATTAAAATTATCTACAAACTGTGACACTAAAGTTCGGTGAATAGTCCTTTAACATTAACGTAGATGAAATATTAACGAAAGCTAATATTAACTATGCACTCCTTTAACTATGCACTGCTGAGAGCTGCTTAATATGTCTTGGAAACTTTGCAAGAAGTAATCTTTGTGGATGGAGTACAAAAACCTCTCACATTTCGTTGGGTGTCAGAAATATCGTCAAATCTTTTTCAAAGCTAGTTTGAGGCATAGGAAAGTTCTGAAGGATTGAGATCTGGCTAGAATGGTGGATGTTTAATTTGAACCACCCAACGTTTTGCACGGAACTGTTTGAAGGTATTGGTTGTATGAGGGTGAGCAGTGTCGTGTGAACAAAAAAATCACAAACCTTGCTGTGCGTACTGGGGTCGTACCCTGCATAGACATTTCATGAAACCGGTCAAATTTTCAATGTACCTCGCAGCAACTATCATGATAACAGTTAATCGACGATCTTTTGTGATTAATTTACTAATTTTCTCTCTCAATATTTTCGTCATTGACGGAGGTCGCCGGCCTTTCGCTACGGGGGTTGTTCCTGGCCTTCTCTAAGACGAGCGACGCACTCGTACATACACTTCATGGAGAGTGCTTGATCTCCATACACACATACCAACATCGACTAAGTTTCTGTCGGGAGTCTTGCCAAGCTTAAAACAAAATTTTAAATTGATCTAGTGTTCGTTCATTTTCCTATTCTCAGTTAAGAACCAACGCACTAAACAAGCATTTTGTAAAGCAAGTCTTACACGGAACACAAACTACGCTCAACTGAGCTGCGGTCAGATGATCCACACCTGCCACTACGCAATAACAGCGTTTTGTTTCGCCATTGTTGGCAGATCGGCTGTTTTGACTTTTTTCAACGCACTTTATTATTAGAGGTATTATAATAATTTTCATGCAAAACGCTGCCACTGGTTTTTACAGGACAAATTAGGTAAATTATTTAAAATATCTGAATATGAAATAATTTAATAATTACACAAAAAGGTAAGGTGGTTTTACACTGGTTTTTGTAAGTGTATGGGTTGAAAGTTAATTTAAAAATTATAATGAGACCAGTTGAGTAGTTTTGTAGCTTTTGAAAAATAGCTTGCATATTCGTCTTATATTTGAAACTAGTATTTATAGGATTAAATTATAGAGAAATGAGTATTGAAACATATATGTATAATGAAAAATGAGGTTAGTTTGTTACACGATATATATGAAAATTATATGGCACACACACACACACACAATCAAGAAAGAACACGTTTTAATGATGTTAAGTTCATGTAAGTAGTAACTAAATCTTCACAACATATATTCCGATGCTGATAACAAACATTCCATCTTTACAGAACCTCTGATAATAAAGTTCGGTGAATGAAGTCATAAGGTCAAATCTGGCAACACTGGTGAAACAAAACGCTGCACATGCATAGTGGCAGGTGTTGACCATCTGCCCCACTCCCCCCACCATTGTCCAGTTGAGACTCATTTTTGTTCCGTGTAAGATTTGTTTTACAAAGTGCTTGTTTAGTACGTTGATCTTAACTGAGAACAGAACAATGAACAAACAAAAGATAAATTTAAAGTTTTGTTCTAAGCTTGGCAAGATACCAAAAGAAATTTATGCGATGCTGGTACTTGTTTATGAAAATCAAGCACTGTCCATGAAGTGTGTGTACGAGTGTTTCACCAGTTTTCGAGGACGGGAAAATGTTTCTGATAACCCCCGTAGCGGAAGACCGACGATCTCCGTCAGAGACGAAAACATTGGTTAAGTGAGATGATTAATCACTGACGATCATTAATTAACTATGCACATGATAGATGATGAACTGTAGATTAACCGTGAATCCATGCGATAAATCATTACCCACAATTTAGGGATGAGAAAAACTTGTTATCAACATTGACGATATTCTTAACATCCAACGAAACGTGACAGTGACCTCCATCCCAAAAGAAGACTTCTTGCAAAGTTTACATGACTAGTATAGCAGATTTCAAGGGTGCATAGTTATGGGAGTTTACTATTTCGAAGGACAGTAAGGTAACTTTCGTTAATATTTTACCGACGTTAATGTTAAAGGACTATTCACCGAGCTTTATTGTCAAATGTTGTATAATGTTACGCATTTTATTTACTTATTACAATATGTAGCGTTTTATTTAAATAAAATTATTTAGATCATTATTCATTTGAACTGATTTCTATAAATGTTTTGCTTAGAAATTGATTCCATTAAAAATGGTAGTTTTTTTTAGTGAAAGGGAAAAATGTTTGAATATTGAAGATATATTTTGTAATAAAGATTTTAATGCTGAATAAAAGTTATAGATTCCAATGCTATTCAATTTTAAATTAAAGGATTTTCTTCATTCAGATTTATTTCTGTCTTCTGAAAATTAATTATAATAATTTATGTATGCAACATATTTTAATTTTATCCAGTACGTTAATGATAATATTTGTTTATAACAGTATGCTAAACACAAAAGGCTTCAAAATATGTGTGGATTATAAATACTAAGTTAAATTTTTAATTTAAAATTTTTAAAGATTTCTTTCCTTTTTGATAGAATAACTATTTATGGGAAATATAATTATTAAAAATTAGAAAAATATGTATCGAAGTAATGTAAAAAAAAATAATTTTCTTAAAAATACAGATAATTCTTTGTGAGAACCTCCCGGGGTTCCACCCTGGACACTAAGATTAACTTGAGGCAAAGAATGACCACACTTCAATTGTATAATAACGAATTATATTTATTCACTTAGTTCAAGATATCAACCTTCTAACTACAAACATTCAATGATATGTCTACGTCAAAGGGATTTACCTTCACTATTAAATTAAATTACGAAATATGAAATTAATCAATTAGCAAGTTCAATATGGAACGGGTTTATAGGGATAGGAGGTTCGAGAGATATATGCAACTTGAATTATTAACATTCATTAAAGTTAACTTTATTATTTATTAACGTTTATGGTCAGATAGATTAAGTTAGAATATATCACCTGGCTGTAGTGTAGTTCTCTCCAGGTAGATTAATCTTTCTAAGGCTACTTCGCTGAATAATAACAGCAATACTCTAACCTCTTAATCCACCCGAATCTTCCTAATCTCGTTACTACTGCTCCTGGGTCAATCGCCTTCTTAAAGCTAACTCACAACGCTCTCCTTAAATACCCTATCCGATTTGCATATCCCATTTTCTTCTTTTAGAGCTGATTGGAAATGTATGCAAATTTACAATCCCGAAAAGACGCCTAAGAGTATAAGTGGAAAAGTGCCGTAAAGATTCTTCACATCTTTACGAACAAACGATTAAAATAAGATTTGATTTTTACAAAGCATCGATAATGATAGTAACTTATTTTTTTAAGTTTGGAATCAATTGATTTATTGAAGATATTTTTACTTCTACTTCACGATATTTATTTTTGAAAAAATAACTTTCTGTGTCTGTTTTGTTAAAAATCAAAATATCGTTTATTAACAGAACTGGGTTGTTCATATCTCAGGTATCAAAAATATCAATTAAAATTAGCTTGTATGAAGCAAGTGTTTTTCGAAATAGTGTTGTACAAAGTTCTTATTATTGCCGATTGCTTTTTCTAAAATCTAGATTTAAATTAAACATTTTTTTTTCTTTATTTACATTTTAGTAAAATATAAAATTAGATTTAGGAAAGTATTGTTAATTTTTCGAAAAATGAAATCCATCTATAAAATGTTTCTGAATGCACTTTTTGATCTTATCTTTTAGCATGATATACCTTTCATGTCTCCAATATGTTGTGAGCGAATGTTTATTGTTAATACTATGTATTTAAATAACCAATTACATTTTTTTTATTTATTTTTTACTTAATGTTTTCGTTACAATAGAGATACCAGAAAATTGAGTTTCAAAATGACAAATATTTTTGATTTGATATTTTTAAATTTAACAGCAAGAAAAAGAATCCGCGATTGTACTCACCAAAGAATTTAACAATAGGATGGTAAGTCTTCCAAGACAATTACTTACAAAAACATATTATTTTATATATGCACTCGAAACTCCATATAACGAACCTCTATAGTGCAAATTTTTCTTAATAACGAACTTTTTTCTGGAACCAAGAACCTTTCCCGATGTTCTTCGTAAAATGACCTATAAATAGCGAAGAGCATTTTCTGTATAATGAACTTTTACTCTTGTGATTAAATTTTTTCTCCTTAATTGTGAAGTATTTATGGACATTTCAAGTTATTGTCTCTTTTAACACAGATTTTTGGTGGTCATAAAGGGAGTTTTGGTGCATAAAAATGTGAGGCATATATGTTGTGAGACAAAGCATTTTTTCACTAAAGAAAAACTAAAACAAAATTAACAGATTTTATGAGTAATTAAACTTAAAGTCCCATGTGGCAATGTATGTTAAGAATCTCTAGTTATAAAATAATGTACGCTTTGAATTAGAAAATGTCCTTAAAATTCATTAATTTTAATTTAAAATTATTTTCTAAATGTTGAAAAAATGTAGTACAGTTCTAGATATTTTTTTCTTGTTTTCCTTGTAGTTTTTCTTTCTTTCTTTTTTGATGGGTAAGATATATAAAATACATACACAAATATTAATTTATAAAAAAGATGTTAATAATTATTATTTTTTAATTTTTAGTGTTTATGAATTTAAAATTTGTTTTATGTGATTTATAAAGGATAATAAAATAGGAACTTCTATATAGCTATTTTTTCATATAACGAACTTTTTTCGGAATTTAGCGCTTCGTTAAATAGAGGTCCGACTGTATATATACACAAGTTTTAAATAAAAAGGATTTAAAAGAATTTTTAAATTCCTATCTCTATATTTTTACAGAATTATTTTATGAATGGCTTTGGTTTGAAGTCTTTAGGGGCAAAATGTTTTTGGAACTTATTAATTGTGCATTATTTTTCTCAGAAATGCTGGAATAATTTTTTTTTCTCGTACCTTTAAAGGTAAGCATTCACAGTTTTAAAAACACTTACACCTTTTTTACGAACCTTGTGACAGCACCAATTAGTTCGATTCCATACACATAAATATATTTCTTTGACATTTTTTTACTGTCTCTTTCTTAACATCTTTGCTGATTACTGCAACATTTCTTCTTTCAGGACAATTTAAGAGAGGAAACATGATTGCCTTCTTCAAAGGAAAACCAGCTAATGAAGACGGCTATTATTTCTAAGGCTTTTATCTTAATAAATCAGCTTTAAGAAGCGAAAGTGGTGCTGAAGATACGGAAGACAATTAATTTCTCGCTTTTCGCCGACGCTAAATTTCCTCTAGATCTGTGTTTTAGTTAATTATACGCGAGATGCAACGTGTAATCAGGCTGTTAAAGGCTGATGAGGGCACTTAAAAAATTCAACGAACACATCTTTATCATCATCTTAAGTTTTCGAGATTCATCAGCTTATTTTCTGTTGAAGATTTATGTGTAGAGTGTATTTTGTTTTGTATAACTATATATAATTAACGCTTTTAACACTTGATGATTTTGCTCACATTTATAATTAAAGTTGAATGGGTAATTAATATTTTTAGAAATAATTAAAGGGTAAAATTTTTGTCATTCATATTTAGCAAGGGGACACATAATTAAAATTTATATTTAACTCGTGCAGCTTTTTTTTGACATTGTTTAATGCTATTGCGTAATGCGGGTTCTTTATTTAAAAGCTTATTTACTTCCCATTGAAGTAACTTACTAAACAGTGTCAAATGACCGAAAATATTCAATAAGCCTCTTTAATAAAAGAATAATTTAAATTTAGAATTGAAGTTTTAGAATAAAATGTGTATGCATACGTCTTTTGAAATGGTACGAGATGTAAGCTCTTAGAAGAAATTAGAAGAATTGAAAATATTCACACATAAATCATATTTCTCATTATGCTGATATATAAAGTTAAAAAATAAGTGTTTAATTTAGTAAATAAATTAGCTTACAGCACATGCACAAAGAAAATAATTAAGTACTACTTTTAATCGCTTCTAAATCAAAGAAACAAACTCAGGAGAGAGTGTTTTCTTTATTACCAGTGATCAAAATATATTTGAATTACAGTTTAATTACTTTTAAAGCTCTGTTGAACAAGACGAATCATAAAAAATTACTTTGCGTGCATAAAATGTATTAAAATCAACGAAGTTTATTAAAAAAGGCCTTACCTGGAGTAATATATATTACTTTATTAATGCAACTCAAATTTATTTAAATTTAAATAATTTTCTTAAAATTATAACATTGCATATTCATTAGAAAATTATCCATATAATTTGAAAGGATATTGCTCTATTGAAAATAAGTTCAGATTATTTATGTGCAACTCAAATATTTCTTGATTCTGGAAACTCAAGAAAAGTATGGCCGACATTGAAACATAAAAAAAATAACTTCCTTAAAAATTCAGAAAAATCATTTTTATAAAAGTACAAATTAAATTAACAGTTCTAATCTCTTCACTTGTGCCATTTTTAATATGTTGGAAATAAGCTTCTCGGCAGAAGAACTTATAGCTAGCCTGGCTCCTGTTGCCCAAACACCTTTCCAGTTCACGACGTCATCGACATACTTGGAGGGCTTGGCTGAAAACACAAAATCGCGAGAATCTTCTTCAATTAACAATTTGGATGTCAATCTTACAGCTTTATTCAATGCTAATGAATCAGAAAACGAATATGAACATCGAGATAACTGGTACAGACACTCACCTGGAATAACAGCTGTTTTTTGCGTGGCATATTCTTTGGTGTTCGTGCTTGGAATTCTGGGTAATAGTTTTGTTGTGTCTGTGGTAATGCGATCACCACGAATGAGAACTGTGACTAACTATTTCATCGTGAACTTGGCTTTCGCTGATATTTTAGTGCTGATTTTTTGCTTACCTGCGACACTTCTTGGGAATATCATTGTTCGTAAGTATTACTTTCTAATGTTTGTTATTTAAACAGAAGTTTGCATGCATATAGATATTTTATATGTTTCTTAGTTTTAATCTATATGGATATTTATAATCTTAAGCATCTAAAAATATCTGAAAGAATTTTGGATGATTCACCGCCGTAGGATAACGCGTTATAGAAGTTTAAAGCTTACATAAACCAAATTTATATTTTTAGAGCGAAAAGTTCGCTAGATACTGAACATATTTTGAGATAAAAAGAATTTTTATGATTCTCATCGTATTTTAAGTCATTTTAAGTTCTTTACTATTTTGAAAAATAAAATATAGTAATACCCCAGAGTGCTTGGCTTACTTAAAAAAAAAGAGTTCTTTGTTTGAAATTTCGAAATTCTCTGGATTTGGATCCAGAAGGTATAGTCCAATGTTCAAATATATGATTTAAACTTCTAAATATTTTTGGTTACTGTGCTTCATATTTAAATTTTGTGAAATTTCATCCTCTGTCTGAAGTAAAGCATCCTTCTCATAAATAAACTCTCTTCTTGCTTTCACCTTAAAATAAAGAGAAATGTGCAGGAAAAGTGAATTCATAAGTTCGATACATTTACCAAACTATAAATTCAGGATTCAAGTAAAAAAATAGACTGATATAAGAAAAGATTGAAGAAAATTATGTTTTGTTGAACTTACTGACAGATAACTTTTCATTCTTATTTTCATTATAAGAAAGAACAAGCTTTTAAAAAACATTTAAGTCAATTTTTACGATATATATATATATATATATATATATATATATATATATATATATATATATATATATATATATATATATATATATATATATATATATATACATAGATAGTATAATAAAATAAAAGTGAAAAAGATCTAAAACCTACAATGCCATAGAAAGAAATTGGAGTTCATGACACAACAATAAAGAGATACAAAGTCTTTGGACTAAACTGGAGACCTATTATGATTTTAAAAGCTGTCGCTGAATTAGGCCATCAATTTAGGTTTAAGCAATGCTTTATGGATCCACCTTCCTGCATATATATATATGCAGGGGTGTATTTTGTTTTTACAAGTAGCTTTTCTTTTGTTGTCTAGGGGTAAGTCATTATGTCCAGGATCTTGATATTAAATGAAATAAGCCGTTAGAATAAAATTACTGTTTAATGAAACATTAGATTATTTAAAATTAAAACTTTATGAGTTATTTCACGGAGCATACTCTCAATTGCGGCTAAGCCTATTGCCCTCCACGTTGACCGAAAACGTGACCTATTGCCTGTAAACCGGAGTCTGACCCCCCGTTCCCCGTCGCAATCGTTTCTCCCCTAAATAACTCACCATTCCGGGGGGGGATACATATATTCGCTGGTAGCGCCATTTATTGGTGAGGTTGTAACCTCACTGATCGGAGAATATATATATATTCCCTAATACTTTAAATCCAACACACTCGGCCAATCCTGACTGTCGATGACCTCAGTGACGCTTGAGAATGCTCTTATGATTACATATCGTATTACATTACAAAATATAAGATAAAAATACTCAACATGCATAAGACATATAAAGTGAAGGGTATACTCTATAGTTATTAAAATTAAATGTATTCATTTGTAATTACTATTCTATCAATGAGAAAAATACTTCATTAAATCAGCGGAGGTAGCAGTTACATTTGGCCGAGCGTGATCCACTACTTTCTCAACTGTATATGTGTCTCTAGGTTTGTCTTCAGTAATTTGATATGGCCCGAAAAGTTTGGGTCTAATTTTAAGGTCTTCACCAAATTGTGTACGTTGGACTGCTACCAAATCACCGACTTAGTACTCGGGAGATTTTTTCCTTTTCTTATTATACGTTTTCTTGTTCTTCACAAGTACTATGGGACTAGCATACTCGGATGAAATTGGTCTGGCTATTCCTTGTTTAAGCCATTCTTCAATGTGTATGCTCACAGTTTGCTTTTCCGCGTACGACAACCGACGTGCTGGTTGATAGAGTGGGATATAATCGTTCAGTATTATTCTCATCGTTACATCTGTGGATTCAGTCTTCTCAGGCTTGTACGATGAAATTATTCTGGTTAGATCATTTTGCCCTTGTGAGTCAAGGATGTGACTGAAATCTAACTCATCTTCAGGATTTACTCCGGATGATTGCTAAAGACATGCCTTTTCCTCGTGCTTATGGAACATAACACCCTCTTGGGTGAAATTCAAAGAAGATTGTCCCAAAATGTCTGTACCTATAATAGCTTCAAAATTGAGCTGTTTGGTTGGCACCACATGCCAGGTTAAATAATATTGATCTTTGTCCAAGACAAAATCATACTCGAAGGATACCTTGGTTACTACTTCAGTTTGTCCTAAACCGTATAACACAGAGTTTATTTTGGATAGTCTTGAATGGTCAACAATCTTCATGCTTACATCTTCGCTGATTAGACTAACTGTACTACCCGCATCTATAAGTGCTGATACAATTTCATTGCCTAAAGTAATGTTTTTTAAGTGTAGTCCTTTCAGCGGTGTGACAAAACAGCTTTGTACTTGGGAATTAAGTTGTTCTCTTTTGATCTCTTTCATTGCCTTAGGGCAGTGTTTCTCAAAGTGTGGGGCGCGCCCCCCTGGGGGGCGCGATGACCCTACAAGGGGGGCGCGAGCGTATCGAAAATTTAAAGATTCTTTTTTAAAAAAAAATAACCGGACAGAGAAGTAAAACAAAATGCTTTCTTCCATAATAAAAAAAAATACACACAACACTGACATAATTTATGTTTATTATCTGGCTTTTTTCCGTCATCAAATAGCTATCTTTGATCGCAAAACCAAATTAAAGAAAAAAAAAACATTTTGTTTTATTTGCTGTATTTTCTCAATGAGAGATTTTTTTTTTATTACGTTTTAACATAAAATATTACTTGTTAAAAGAAAACGAAACCCAGACCCTGAGAAAAATTCTAAGAAGATAAACAATTCACCACTGTAATTATTATTGAAATACTGTACATTAGTTGTAGAAAAGAAAAGTAAGTCATGATTCACTTTTCAGCCAGGCTGCATAGTACGTTTGCTAATCATTTGATTGACCTTCAATCTTATGGTATGGTTATTATCAATATTAGTTCCCTCCCATCTTTTATGCGTTTGCTTTTCGCTTAGGGAAATTGTAAATAATTGAGTTTTTATGCGATATTTGGAAAAGAATTGATTGGTTTAACATTTCTGTAGGATAATTGAAAAGTGTCTGATTTTGCGTCCTTTATTATGGTCTTGTACTTTTGAATCATTTTAGTTCAGTTTTATTGATTTTTTCTCAAATCATCAAAGAATTGAATAGTCCTTGAAAGAAGGTAAGTATACTTTCTATAAATTAAAAATATTCACTAGAATTCTGATTTGTATTGTGTACAGTAAAAATAATTTAAACAAATGATTGGGGTGACTGAGTCCCCCCGCACTACCATTAATGTTAGTATCGAGTACGCGCCTGCTCCCGGGTTAAAACATTTTGAAGTCTTCTCGCTTTAAATGTTAAAAAGTAACACAATTGTTCTTCATCGGAATTTTATATTCTTTTTCATAATTTAACATTAATTCTAAATGCTAATTGTGTGAGGTTTAAAATTACAGTTCTTTTAAACAGTTATTTACAATTATAGCATTTATCTAAAAAAAAAAACATTTTACATTTTTGTATACAATGCCGTGCACACAGTTTTACTCTCCTTACAGTTCAGCTATTATATCAAGAATAATGTTTTATTTTTTTAAAAATGAACTCGTGAAGAGTCGGTGTTTCAGCCAATATACGTTTGATGTATCAGTACTGAAGAAGGTATTTTATAAATAATTTCTTATTACTGAAATTGGCCGCGGTAGCCGAGTGGTATAGGTATCGGATCGTGGCTTGCCTTGTCACGAGTTCGAGCCCAGTACCACTAAAGACCCGCCGTGTAGGGCAGCGATGCACGTTAAATCTGTTGAGAGTTGAAACGTTTTCCCGTTGGTGTGGTGTGGTAGTTAGGAGAGAGGGGTGCCAGCTCAGGTGTCATCCACGTCACTTGACCATGGTTCAAAATTACGTGGTCCGTCGTCAAAAGCCCTCGTGCAGCTGAACAGTGCGACGTTAATATTCAATCAATCTTATTACTAAATTAAGAACAAGTTTAATAATTATTAGGGATTTCCACTGGCTTGTCTTGTAGAGGAAAGTTTTTCAAAGGAAGGTTTAATATCAGAAATTGACACTTAAAGAGTTATTTTTCTATATTTAGCTGAGATCTATATTTTGTCTTCAAGGCATCCACTGCAGAAAATCCGGTTTGAAAAAGGTAGGATGTTGAAAATGGTAATAGTATACGAAGTGCTTTTGTTTTTAGTACAGATAATTCCTCATCCACCTCTACTCCAAATTCAAAGAGCGATTTATTACAAAATTGCCTTTTAATTTTTCACTGGATGTGAAATCTATGAAGATTTCTTCTTCGGAAGTTGAGAGCCCTTCTGGAGTATCTTGAAATAGATCCCTAATCCACTCGTAACCTGCTACCAAGCTGTCCTCATCCAGAAAATACTTTTTAAAATTCTTTGCCAACATAGCTGAATGATTTTACATGTTTTAAAAACAACGTTCACATGTTGTTCTACAGATTTGTAAATTTTAACACATATCGAGCTGGGGCTTTTTTTCCACCATTTACTTCAGTAGTGGTAAATCCAAAATTTAAGTATTTTTGAGAAGATCGCCTTGATTTAATTTTCGGAACCATGCTCGTTCGTCTGTGTACTTGTTGATTCTTTATTGTGGTCAAATGTTTGCTTACGACTTAAAAATGTATGTATGATATTGTTTTAATCTACTGCCCTAAATACTTAATTACCGTGAATTACAATTAACGTGGAAATTAAAAAAAATGTACATTCAAGCTAGATTCGGTAGCTATTGGAGTATCGAGTCGACCAAAACTGACTGGAATTGTACGAGGAAAAGCATTTTTACATGTTTTGCGCAGACGTCCGATAGGTTGCCCAGACTCACGCAAACGTACCCTATAATGCCAGATGTGATGGATAATGCCAGATGTGTGCGACATTGACTAGACTATTTTTCTAATGACATTTGTACTTTGAGAAATGAATGCTGAAGGAAATAAATCTTTAATTAAATACATCATTTTGCGATCTGTTCCAATTTAAAAATTAGAGAAAGAAAAATAACATTATTCTAAGTAATATATATTTTAAGTAATTTTCTTAAATTACACTTAAAAGTTACATATACACAAAATTTAATATACTTATCTATTAATTTGTACGGTTTATAATTAAGATCGTATTGTAACTTTAGCGTCTTTCTCTCAAAGTGAATTTTTATTGCAGTAAATACATTATTGTTGTACAGGGGGGCGAGACAAAAATTATGATTGAAAATTGGGTCGCCAGTATTGAAAGTTTGAGAAACACTGCTTTTAATATATGAGTGGTGCACAGAGTATTTTATGACTAATTAATTAATACTAAATTAAGAACAAGTTTAATAATTATTAGCTACTTACATGGGCTTGTCTTACAGAGCAAAGTTTTTGAAAGGAGTTTTAAGATAAGAAATTGACCCTCTGAGTTCATTTTCTATATTTAGCTGATATCTATATTTTGTCTTCTAAGCAACCACCGCATTTTGTAATATGTTCCAATTTAAAAATCAGAGAAAGGAAAATAACTTAGTAATTTTCCTATTACTTAACTTTTTTTTTGCTTAAAAGTAACATATACAAAATTTAATACTTATGTCATGAATTTGTACGGTTTATAATAAATATTGTTGCTTTATCGTAAAAGTGTTTTATTATTGCATTCAGTAAATTATTATGTATAAGGGGGGGCGCGATAAAAATTGTGATTGAAAAGGGGGCGCCACTATTGAAAGTTTGAGAAGCACTGCCTTAGGGCATTTAAAACTCAAATGATCTAAGGAATGACATATGTAATATTTCTAGGGGCTCTTCTATCAAAATCTCTACTCCGAGTAGTGTCTAAATATCTTCTTTCAGGATTGAAAAAAATTTCCTGTTCTCCTAGTATTGTGATTATCAAATTTTCCGAAATGCTCCGCTTGATTCGATCCCCTAACTTCAGGTCTTCGAACAGGTGTTAAAGTATGTGTTTTCTGCTTCAACGTCCTACGGACATCTCAAATTCTTCAAGTCTCTCTGCTAATTTAACTGGACAGTTGATACTTGGCCATTCGTCTAGGTGACGTTCTTTTAATTCAACAGGTGCTCTCTTTTCTTCATCTGGTCGGCTATCATCAGATCCCGTAGTTTCTCAAATGTTTTTACGTCCAATCCTCCAATCCATCCATTAAAGAATGTTTGAACTTCTTGGTAGAAATCACGCCATGTTTTATCCCAACTTTTCTGATGTGTAACAAATAGCTGTCTGGATTTCTATGGGGTCAATTTAAACCTTTTCAAAAGCATAGACCTCACGTGGTCCTAATCCCTCGCCTCTTGCTCAGGTCCCTAGTGATTAACTGTGTGATTTCCTGTGGGAGTAGGCCTAACAGGTGTGAGACCCTAAACTCTTTCGGCACATTCATCATACATACTTGGTGCTCAAACAATATTAAATATTTATAAGCTTTCATATCAAATTTAGGTAGCAGTTTGTTCAATTCATTACTAGATGTACGATTATTCCTACTCAATATTTCCTGATTACTCAATATTTCCTATAATCCGATCTGAACTTCTCTCTCTGGATCCTAAGTTTCTCTAACTCTAAATTATCCCGTGGTTTCCTTTCTTCTAATAATTCTCTCTTTTTTCTCTCTTCAACGATACCTTCGTACATCAATTTGGTATCTTCCTCATCATACCCTGCACTTTTGGTTATTAAATTTTTTAACATTGGCTTAGTCATGTCGACTGTCGCCTCTAAACCTAACTCTGTAGCTAACTCTAATAAATCCTCCTTTTCCCCTTTTAACAAGAAATACATGTTTTCCCCTTTTTAATTAAGGAGTTAAGAATTTATACAAGAATTATTGTACTGAAGAATAACAGGTATAGTACTAAATTCTGTGAAAGGTATAGGGTGCTAGCTCTGCTAAATTCTACCCACACTTATACTAAATATATAAAAGTTATACAAATAAAACTTTCAATTAAAAATTTCCAAATCCAATGTAAAATTCAAATAATTATATATCATGCATCAATAATTTAAAACAAATCAAGTAATAATTTAAATTGGAATGTATAATTTAAAATTAATAGTTATTAAATACAATTTAAAAAAAAGAAAAAAGTATGACACTATATAATGGCATAATTAGGTAAATAATATGTTCTCATACAGAATTATAGAGAGAATAGAAATAACAAAAATCAATTTCATTTCAAATATTTGCTCAGATTAAAAAAAAACATAGATTAAAAATGGAAAATCATCAAAATAGGATTGTCAAAAAATATAACAGATAAGTAAACATAAATAAGTCTGACATTTTGACGTCGAGCTGAGGGTTTCGCATGAGAAAGGGAAGTAGAAACTAACACTCCCTTCTTTTCCTACGTCACAAAAGTCGATTACTCCATCAACCTGATCTATCCTTGTGAATATTTGTTGCTCCCGTGCAAAATGGTGGATACGAGGTCTTTACACAATCTTGAAGGTTTTTCACTTTCAAGCACACACAAATTTTTAAAATTTCAAAATGCAGGGACTACACCCTCCGCTTGGCAAGGACGGCACTCACTGAAGAAATTCTAATACCAGGGAGGCATGCACTGAAGGAATTCTATTACCAGGGTGCCATGCACTGAAGGAATTCTATTACCAGGGAGGCATGCACTGAAGGAATTCTATTACCAGGGCGGCAATTAGAAGAAAAAACAAATGTTATTCGTGGCAGGGGATGGCACATTACTTCGCTATGAAGAGGGTAATCCTTGGCAATCTGGAATCAATTCGTGTCAGGCTGACACACTAGTCTTCAAACCAAAGATTTCGTTTATATTATCTGGTAGATAATTTTTCGACAGGTGAAAGGTCGGGTGTGGTGTCAATGACTATTTACCAATTCTGCTTTTTTTTTTTTTTAAATTTAAAAAAATATTCATGTCGAGCCCCCATAAAGTATGTAGGCGTGTATTTTATTTATACAAGTAGCTTTTCTTTTGTTGTCTGGGGGTAAGTCATTATGTCCAGGATCTTGATATTCAAAGAAATATGCCGTTTAGAATAAAACTACTGTTTAATGAAACATTAGATTATTTACAATTAAAACTTTATGAGTTATTTCATGGAGCATACTATCAATTGTCGCTAAGCCTATTGCCCTCCACGTTGACCGAAAAGGTGACCTTTCGCCTGTAAACCGGAGTCTGACCCTTTCGCGTCTCTCCCGTTCCCCATCGCAATCGGTTCTCCCCTAAATCCTATTATTCCTGGAGGGGAAACATATATTCGCTGGTAGTGCCATATTGGTGAGGTTGTAACCTCACTAATAGAAGAATATATTTATATTCCCAAATACTTTAAATCCTACTTATCTATCTATCTATCTATCTATCTATCTATCTATCTATCTATCTATCTGTCTGTCTGTCTGTCTGTCGTGAAATCCGGCGTATAACGCAAACCCCCTTGTTTACGACGAAAACTGAAATGTGTGCGTATGCAATACTGGAATGTTTTGAAGCAGTATTTCTCAAACTGTGGGGTGCGTCCCCCTTGGGGGCGTGATAACTCTACAAAGGGGGCGCGAGCATATTGAAAAGTCGAAAACAAACCATTATTTGAAAAAATTATTAAATTACTGAAAGTAAACAAACAAAATACACTTTGACATAATAAAAAATAAAATACACATTTACTCTGATATATTACACTTATAAATGTATCAGTGTTACACAATGTATTTTATAATTAATTTAACAATACTAAGTTAGGTTATATATATATATATATATATATATATATATATATATATATATATATTAAAAAAAAGTTAACACTTATCTTGATAATTTATATAAGTTATAATTAATCCCTTAATTGTCGATTAAAAGTTAACACGATTCGCTTCCGAATGCCACCGTTTTCCACGTAAGCGGGCGCCGTATATGATGTATAGTGAAGGGAAAGACTAAAGTAGCAAAAAATATGGGAAATAAGTAAATCCATCGTAGATATTTTCAAGGTCTTTTAATTGCATTCCAAAGCCTTCGGGATAATTTTATGGTTAGCAGTGCACAGAAAAGATTCTACTTTGGAAACACGTATATATACGTCTGGGAAAATAAACGTTTTGGCTTAGCGCGATTTTTATATACTTCTAGGGTAATTAAGATATTAAAGTCGTATATATATATATCGTAGTTTAAGCGCCAAATTACAGTATTATTGAGTTCATATATTGTTATTGTATGAGGGGGCGCGAGAAAAATTATGATTGAATTTTGGGTTGCGAAAGTTCCAACTTTGAGAAGCACTGTTTCGTTTTCTTAAGTTTTTGCAAAAATAGTATACTTTTAGAATTATAACCTTTTAGCTCATTAAGTTGTCATCTCTTTTAAATAAACAGTATTTCGAATTATGTAGAAGTCTAATTATTTTTATGATCATTTCTTTCTTTTTATTTTTATACCCTGCGTATGACGCGCAACTGTACATTTCGGTCTTATTTTTGGTGTTAAAAGGACGTGTTATACACCGAATGTTACGGTATTTATATATATATATATATATATATATATATATGTATATATAATATATATATGTATATATATATAAATATATATATATATGTATATATATATATATATATATATATATATATATATATATATATATATATATATATATATATATATATATATATATATATATATATATATATATATAAGTAGGGAGAGAGTGAACTAATAGTAGGAATTCAAAGCAGGGCGTGATTTGTCTGCATTGTTGTAACAATGCATAGCTGGTTAGGCTAGTTTGGCTGAAAAACCAGTTTTTGATGGCAACTTTTGTCATTGTTTTAACAGTTAAATTGTTACAACAATGGAGATGAATCTAAGTTGGCTGCAAAAATTAATGTAATTTAATTTATATTTGAAAAAACTGTATTAACGTCAAGTGTCATGCACAACAAGTATTAAAAATATTATTTGAACTTGATTGGACGAATAGAAAGTATTTTATTAACGATTGGAAATTTGAGCAAGATAAAAATATATAAATAAATAAATATATATAGAGATGAGAGATAATAGTAGGAATTGAAAACGAGAATAAACTAGATAAGAATTGGGAAAAAAAAAAGAATTTTTGAGTGGTAATTTGACACAACGGCAATAAATACTACAAACCAATAGAGTACATTTCATGTATATTATCTATCGATGATCCCTAAAGCAAAAATAAAAAGTAAATATAATTAGCCAATGTAAAATTTTAATAATGTGTACTTTTCAAACAAAAATTATCCAATGTAAGAAGAAACTTGATTGGTAAAGGAAAGCACTTAAACATTTCAGACCAAGTAATGAAAACTTTGAAAGCTTCTCACTTCGAAACGGATATGAAAAAATCACATTATTTAAATGATCTATTTTGTGTTATAAACTTAGTACTAATGATTCTCTCTCTCTCTCTCTCTCTACATGAATTTTAGGGAATTAAATATCTTAATTACTTTAGATATCAAAAATATTTATTATTTAAAGGGAAGTTTATATACAAACATCTCATTCGAATTTTTCGTCATTTTTCCTATTTTGATAATTATTCAGTCAACGCATGCCTACAGGTATTAAATGCCACCTAGTATAATGTCAGAAAATACATTAAATAATTTATGCGTGCAACTTTCAAATTTCTTCTTCAAAATGAGTATTTTCTCTTATTGTTTTGTTTCCTCATAGCAAATTATTTGGATCATGGTATTATTATAAATAACTCTAGATAGTAAACACGAAAATATTGTATGAGATGCATGTTTTCTGTTGATGCGTGGATGTAAGAAATAATTTTAGAATTTTCGTGATAATTGGATATCCCTTATTATTGCTTTAAGAAGTAAAATTCGAATCAAATAAGTTGTTTCCCAGTTAAAAGAGGAAAAAAATTCAATATAACATACATTTTTCTCTAGAATATATCTTGCAGACTTGTAAAGGAAATGTTTATGTAAGTAAACCTCATTACAATGAAATAAGGTCAAACAGTTTAAGTAAACGGACGAAACCGTTTTGAAAGTCCATTAACAACACTTTTGTTAATGAGTCAAGAAAATAAAAGCCTTCAGCAAAACATTTTTGTTGGGTTTCATCAACCGTTTTTATGAGCATTTTTGGAAATTTTTTTTAAATAAATTGCGGACATCAAGGAAGGAAACTATACAAAAACATAACATAAAAGCAACTTTTCTCCGAAGGAAATAAATTGTTATTTAATTGAATAAATGTTTTAAATAAATTTAAATTGAGAGAGAATTGTGTGTGAAAAAATGAGAATAAAAGTTTGAATATAAATTTGAAATATTAAAACGTACATATAAACTTTTTATTTATTCATATTTAGTATCAAAAAGGCATATTTTATATATATATATATATATATATATATATATATATATATGTGTGTGTGTGTGTGTGTGAAAAACATAAAAAAAAGAATTCAACATATACGGTTTAATTATCTATTTTCTGTGTTATAATGGAATACTGTTCTAGCATTCTATGATTGAATTCATTGGTTAAAAAGATGTTCACATGGTGAATATTTGCATTAGAAAATAATAAAAAATAAATCTACAAATCAGAATATTCCAATGAACTTTTTATGCAATTGCTAACACACAAGGTGTTCAGGCTTAAAGTATCCAAAAAAGTAACGTATAATTCTTACAGAACTACCAATCAGAAAGTAATAAACTGGATTCGAAAACTCTCCCAGATTTTTTGGGTCTAGCCCAATCGGCTGCACGTGCGCGCATTATTCGGCAAACATGATAACCTTTTTAAACTGATTTCATTAGTAAAGATGTGTGGATGCCCGAGTAAAAGATGCAGTGCGTACTATAGTTAACGGAATTTAAATCAGTCATGCGTGGTACAGCAACGTGTTGTTGTGTTGTGGCTAATAACACCTGTCTGACGTAGTCAGATCGAGGCCCACGAAGTTCATCGTGGCAAGGGACTAAAAGTAAGCCTGTCGTTAGCCTAGGCCTTGAGAACCATACAGGTTACAGTACGAATTAGCTCGGCAAAATACCCCGAATGGACGATAGCTGGCTACACCACCTATCTCCATCTCCACAATTTTGGCATGAAACTGAAGGGGGGATATTCTCCAGTTCCCTGCACTCGTGATTCAGCCCACAAGACTTTTGGCCCCACTGATTTAACGAGCACGTACTCCGTGTGTACATTTGAAGGGTATTTGGTGACATCTTACATCGGTCCCAGGCCATCCGGTCTGGAGTCTGATGCTCTAACCACTAGCCTACCCACGACCACAGTGATGTGTTCGAACAGAATGGAATGTTGTTACTGGCTGTGGAGGAGACTTATCAGGACTCCTACAAAATGAATCACGCACACGATCAATAGTGTCTTCTATCACGAAAACTTAAGGATACTTGCCATTTTGAGATACCAAAGTTCCTGTGTCCTTTAAAAATCATTTTCCATTGCTGGATATATTTTGATTTCGAAGAGTCTACATTCCATTCTGTTCGAACACGTCGCTGTACACGCGTGACTGATTTAAATTCCATTAACTAAATAACGCACTGCATCTTTTACTGTGGCATCCACATCTTTACTAATGAAGTCAGAGTAAAAAATTTATCGTTTGCGATTGCCGAATAATACGCGCACGTGCAGCCGATCAGACTAGTCCCAAAAAATCTCGGAGAGTTTTCCAATCCATGGATAAACAATTTATTACATTCTGATGGGTAGTTCCGAAATATTAGCAATTACTCTCGGATATTTTAAGCACGGTCACCCTGTATATCTTTTTGTTAAATGAACGCATTTAATTTAAAATTTCTCATGTGAATTGTGTTATCTCCACAGCTAAAAACAAAAACTGTGAATGTATCATAAAATCAGCTATAAACGTTCATGGCGCATATAGTGCTAAAACTTTTACTGTGTTACTATACTCAAATCATTTTTATAACTTTTTTAAATGAAAAGGCAATATTGTTAAGTCAGTTTTTACATTTTGTAGCTAATTTCAATTTCTTCAATTTTGCTTTACATTTGACTTAGTTCAAATAAAAGTTGTGTTCCTGAATCTAGACACATTAATCTTAGTTCTCATTTAAAGTTTAAGACTTAACTGTTAATTAAAGTATTTATTTGTGATTATTTTACTTTTTTGAGTTAAGAAATAAAATACATGAAAAAAGGACATGGATAAGGATACACACAACTGGTTTTAAAAATTATGTTATTTTGCTTATTAAGTAAATATACATTAGAATTGAAATGTAGTTCCCATTCTCCCGATAATAGGGATACCAATTTTGTATCGATGTGATTAAAACAGCAATAGAGTTCTGCACCACCACATCAGCTTTGTTAAATTAAAATCTTCACGTATCTTATTCTCAAAACTTTTAGATATAAAAGTTTAAAGCTATATTTACAGATTAAACTGTCATTTATCTTTATATGAAGTGAAAATTTTTGAAAACTTTTTTTTCGTAATGTTTGTAAAAAGCAATTTTTGTAGAGCGTCATAAATTTCTTGAAAAATGTTATTTTTTGTTACGGTGTCCATTTTGTAGCCAGGCTTTCTAAGAAATATCACATATTTTATTTTAGTCCATTGCATTACATATTATGAATATATAATAAAATTACGTACAGATGGATTTATTAGGTTTTAAAAAATTTACAGGGGATTTAAAAAGTTATTTCTAAAAAAACTATATTTTTAATACAGACATACAATCTGAACTATTCAGAAGAGTACTGCCCCATGACTAAATTTACTATACTTTTTAACATTGTATTCTTTTCTTTCTTTTACATTTTCCCTTCTCCTTTTAGATTTTTTTGAGAATTCAAATATTAATTGAATTTATCCTTATCAAGGTAATTCATGGCATTTACAACATATTTACCGAGTTCTATTCCAATTTTGTGAAGACATTTCAGCATCTTACAGTGACAGTGCTCCAATATGTACAAATGTATTATTAGAAATACGTAATCTAACGACAGTAAAAAAATTTCTATCAAATTTTGTGTATTTCCATGCAAACTCTTTTTAAAAGAACATGGCATGAAAGGTCTCTAAGTATTGAACTCATGACTTTTACAACAACGAAAAATCTCTATTTATAGTTCTAAATCTTACATTTTATTTTGGCTTTTTAATATCTACCCCATAAATCTCCACAACTAAGGAAAACCCTTATGCGGGTATTTATCCGTAGATATAATTAGTTTAGAAAAAATGTTCAGATATTTGTCGTCTATTGTAAACATTATTTAGATTTCTTTGTGCTGTTAATCTATAGTATGGCTATAGAACTTGTGCATTTCCAGCTAGGTCATGCAATTTTTTCTTTTATATGCTTGCCATAGTGCATCCATGGTAAGCATTAAAAAATAGTCCCCATTCATATAATTTTGTCTCCAAGGGGTTCATGTGCCCAATACATTCCAATTATTGTACAAGTTATTCATCTCTCTATATACGAGTATTTTATTCGCTTTATCCACAGAAAGTTTGAAATCCCCCCTAATTCATGGTATGCCGATTAATATGTAATGAGGTTTGTTGATATTGCCACACGCATAATTTGCTACAAGTCCCGATAGCCGAGTTGGCAGAGCGTTGGACTGAACTTCCTCAGGTCTCGGGTTCGAATCCCGGCCCCGCCAGATTTATCCAAAGACTGGAATTTTGTTTCCGTTTTTAATGTATTGTTTCTCTAGGTTCTAGATGAATCCAGATCATTCTTTAGAGTGCATACTGGTTATTTCTCGAATATTCCGAAGTGTATAAAAGCAGAGTTCATCGCCAGTTGGGCATGTTCTCAGTCCAGTGTTGTATCGAGCTCCCAGCGTTAGAATAAATCTAATTGGTTGTTTAATTGAACTGTGTACTTCTTTCGAACTCCGTGACAAGTTTGGTGGAGGCGCCGGGTACAATTGCGTCAAACGTGGATAATAGCGACAACCTTCGCAGGAGCCTCCGGTTAAGAGGATTATCCCCCAAATTCGGACTGTTAAAAGAAAATAGTAGGAAGAAGACAAAAATGCCGACCGAGCAAGAAGCCAAGCCCGCTGTAGTAACACCTTCGTTACAGCAATGGAGGAGCCCATCGACCTTCCGAGGAGTGCCTGGGGAAGACCCTCTCAAATGGCTTAAAGAGTACGATCAAGTAGCCAACTTTAACAAGTGGGATGACATGATGTGCCTGGCTAACGTTTATTTCTTTCTTGACGGAACTGCGAGACAGTGGTATGTCAACAACGAAGACGCCTTAGATTCCTGGGAAGCGTTTAAAAATGGACTAAGTGGACTTTTCGGTGACCGTCAAAAATATACCAGAAGGGCAGAAGAACAACTAAAATGCCGAGCCCAGCGTTCAGGCGAGAGTACACAGTCCTACATTCAAAGTGTATTAGGACTTTGCCAAGAGGTAAATCCTCTGATGAAAGAAGACGAAAAAGTGTCACACCTAATGAAAGGTGTTGCTGAGGATATTTATCAGGCCCTGTTGACGAGAGAAATCAACGACACAGCAAGTTTTATCAAATGGTGCAACTATATCGAAGATATGAAGCAGAAGAGAGTTGGTCGACCGAGATTTGAAAGGCTTCCAAACGTCGTACCGGTTGCATCCCTGACGGATGAGACTGATTTGGTCTCTCTTATTCGCACAATCGTACGAGAAGAAGTCCATCGACTAGTTAACCAGACGCAAGAATCTTTGGACTCCGATCCCCAATCCTTAGAAGAGATCGTTCAAGACGAAGTTGAAAGGGTTTTGGCCCCAGTGTCAACAAAACCTACAGAAACTAGACCACGACCAACATACGCCGCTGTAACCAGGAAATACAGAGCTCCTGTTCAGAAATTCCCACCTGAACCAAGAAAAACAGATGTGTGGAGAACGGCTGACAACAGACCTGTTTGTTTCCACTGCGGACGTCCTGGACATGTAATGCGCTACTGCCGAGAGAGAAAGGCTGTCTTTGACAACTCTCGAAACCGCCGACGGAACTTCGACGACGTTGGCACTGAAGAAGAAATACGCCGACCAAACTCTTCTCGCCGTTTTACGCCAAGTCCCACGAGAGGCCGATCCCCAATACGTCGTTACAGATCCCCGTCGCCATATCGCCGATCCAGTCAGTCGCCAGGCCGTAGGAGCGAGGAAAACTAAGGAGAGCGACCTTCCAAGGAGGTGAGGCCGCGTGTACTGGAAATCCTCCGTCGACCGCAAAGATGACTGGTAACCAACTAGACGTAATAATAGATAAGAAGCCGATACGTGCTCTAGTAGATTCTGGGGCATCGTTTTCTGTCATATCCGATAAGTATCGCCGATTTTTAAAGAAAGTTCTGTTTGCTGATGCCAAGAGCGTTATGCTGAAAGTTGCGGATGGAAATTTTGTTCGGCCGATAGGGAAATGTGTTTTACGTGTCCGTATAAACAATCGAGAACTGCCTTTTGAATTTATTGTTTTATCACATTGTAGCCATGACGTCATCCTAGGATGGGACTTTTTAGAGGCGTCACAAGCCGTTATAGACTGTGGACAAAATGAACTTGTTCTAGAAGACATCTGTCGAGACTCCACAGCGCCTGACGCCTGGAATTTGTATGCCACCAGGGACTATACACTTAAGCCGCATTCTTTAACTAGAATAACAGTATCAGGATATCAAACCCGAGGAGACATAAATGTAGTTCTAGACGGCAGCAAACATTTGCTCTTCGAGAAAAATATTGCTACACCGTCCATGGTATCCACATATCGTAACGGAAAAAAAAAAGTGATGTCTGGGTTACCAACCTGCAATTCCGAAACCAAATCATCCCTAGAGGAATGTGCATAGGCCAAGCTGAACCACTAAATGAAGGGCATCTATGTGTTATTTCCGACACATCGGGTTGCTTGGATGACCAGCAAGAAACTTCGAGTCACAGATGAATGTTCGTTAATGATGTCACCCGAGTTAAGTGACGAACAGAGAAACAAGCTATCCGAACTACTCCGGAAATTTTCTGGGCTTTTCACGAAGACCGACAAGTCGACAGCCGCGAAGACGAATGTGAAACACAGGATTTTTACTGGTGATCATGCTCCAATCAACCAACGAGCCTACAGAGTCTCGCCGACTGAAAGACGCATCATTCATGAAGAGGTTCAGAAAATGCTTGATGAAGGTATCGTCCAACCCTCTGAAAGTCCTTGGTCATCACCCATTGTGCTCGTAAGAAAAAAAAAAGACGGTAGTTGGCGTTTTTGCGTCGATTATCGCAAGCTGAATAGCGTCACGAAAAAAGACGTTTATCCTCTGCCTCGTATTGACGATACGCTCGACTGTCTGAAAGGTGCCATGTTCTTTTCTTCCATGGATCTCCGATCTGGTTATTGGCAAATAGAAATAGACGAAGCGGATCGTGAAAAGACGGCATTTATTACCCCCGAAGGCTTATACGAGTTTAAAGTCATGCCGTTTGGTCTCTGTAATGCACCTGCGACCTTCGAGAGAATGATGGACAATTTGCTACGCCATTTTAAATGGACTATGTGTCTTTGTTACCTAGATGACATAATAGTGTTCTCAGAAACTTTTTGAAGACCATCTTATACGATTAAGACTTGTTCTAAAATGTCTTCAGGAAGCTGGTCTTAAATTAAATTCAAAGAAGTGTCTTTTTGCTGCCCAAGAAGTAAAGATTCTGGGCCATCTTGTATCTAGTAATGGCGTTCGTCCCGATCCCGACAAAATAAAAGCCGTAAGAAATTTTCCCACTCCAAAGAATATACATGACATACGAAGTTTTCTTGGCCTTTGTTCATACTTTAGAAGATTTATTAAAGGTTTCTGTTATCTCGCCGAACCTTTGCAGTCGTTGCTGAAAAGTGGCGTGGAGTTTCATTGGGGTCCTGAAGAGGTGGAAGCATTTAACAGTCTTAAGAAAGCACTTACTTCGGATCCAGTATTGGGGATGTACGACGAAAGAGCTTCTACAGAAATCCATACTGATGCAAGCGGGTACGGTATCGGAGCTGTCCTAGTACAAATTCAGAATAATGTCGAGAAAGTTATAGCATACGCTTCCAGAACTCTGACAAAAGCCGAAAAGAATTATTCCACCACAGAAAGGGAATGTCTTGCCATCGTATGGGCTACCAACAAATTTCGGCCGTACATATTCGGAAAACACTTTTACTGTTGTAACTGACCATCATTCCTTGTGCTGGCTCATGAATTTAAAGGATCCTTCAGGAAGGCTTGCCAGATGGGCCCTCCGACTTCAAGAGCATGATTTTGACGTAAAATATAAAACCGGTAAGAAGCATAGTGACGCCGACGCTCTTTCGAGAAATCCATTGGAAGAGGAAACGGAAACATCAGACAAATTTTTAGCAGTCACGACGAGTATGAACCTTGCGATGGAACAGAAAAAGGATCAAGACCTTGCGAAATTAAAACTTTTGAGCAACTCATCCAAAAACGAAGAATTCAGATTTATCGACGGTATCCTTTGCAAGAAGAATTTTGATCCAGATGGAAAGTTGTGGTTGCCAGTCATTCCTAAACATCTACGAGCAGACATACTAAGGCACTTTCATGACGCCCCCACGGCAGGACACCTTGGTTTCGCGAAAACTTATGACAGGATACGCAAGAGATTTTACTGGCCGGGAATGTACCGAAATGTCGTTCGGTATGTCATACATTGTCGGGAGTGCCAAGGTAGAAAGTCCGTTCCTCAACGACCACCTGGACGTTTAGTTCCCATCCCTCCAGCTATAGTTCCTTTCCATCGCATTGGAATTGATCTCCTTGGGAGATTTCCAAAGTCTGCTCATGGAAACAAATGGATAATAGTCTGCACGGATTACTCAACACGATATGCAATAACAAAAGCCTTGCCGACAGCCGAAGTCGACGAAATAGCGAAGTTCTTACTTGAAGAAATTGTCCTCAGGCATGGAGCTCCTCGAGTAATTATCACAGATCGTGGAGCCGTCTTTCGATCCAGACTTGTTTCCTCTCTCGTCGACTTGTGTAACATTGATCATCGTTTCACAACGGCGTATCATCCCCCAAACAAATGGACTGACGGAGCGCTTCAATAAGACCTTGGCCGACATGTTGTCAATGTATGTGGATGTAGAGCAGAAAAATTGGGATGAAATTCTACCATTTGTAACCTTCGCTTATAATACCGCTAAACAAGAGACCACAGGTTTTACGCCGTTCTATTTACTTCATGGTCGTGAAGCGGAAACGACACTAGATACAATGCTACCATTCTGTCCTAACGATTTTGATGACAATAACATCACCAAGATAGCAGCCAGAGCCGAAGAATCACGACAGCTAGCCCGAGTGCACACTCTGAGAGCTCAAGACAAAGATCGTCGACGTTACGATTTCAAACACCAAATGGTATCTTACGCTCCCGGAGATCTCGTATGGGTTTATACTCCAGTGAGAAAAAGTCGGTCTCTCCGAAAAACTCTTAAGAAGGTATTTCGGACCGTATCAGGTGCTACGCCGTTTATCAGCCGTGACTTACGAAGTACAAGATTTTGATCCTGCTTCACGAAAAAGAAAACTAAGAGAAGTTGTCCATGTACTGCGTATGAAACCGTACCATGATCCCGCCGAGCAAATCGAAACCGAGGATATTCCTCCCAAAGAATCATACAAAGGACCCATCACTCGTTCCAGAATAAAGACCCTTGAACAAAATGACAGCGGGGCGCTGTCTTCTTTTTCGAGGGGAGCAATGCCACACGCATAATTTGCTACAAGTCCCGATAGCCGAGTTGGCAGAGCGTTGGACTGAACTTCCTCAGGTCTCGGGTTCGAATCCCGGCCCCGGCAGATTTATCCAAAGACTGGAATTTTGTTTCCGTTTTTAATGTATTGTTTCTCTAGGTTCTAGATGAATCCAGATCATTCTTTAGAGTGCATACTGGTTATTTCTCGAATATTCCGAAGTGTATAAAAGCAGAGTTCATCGCCAGTTGGGCATGTTCTCAGTCCAGTGTTGTATCGAGCTCCCAGCGTTAGAATAAATCTAATTGGTTGTTTAATTGAACTGTGTACTTCTTTCGAACTCCGTGACAATATATTCTAGATACACCGTAGTCTTTTCGCAATTTACAAAAGGATCTGCAAAATAGCATTTTCAATCTTTTTAGTGATTATGTTTGATTTTATGAACGTAGAGTATTTTAACATTTATTAAATTTCCAGTGTCTATCCAGTCATCATCGTAATACCATTTATAGACATGTGTAACTTTATTTTGTTGAATTTCATCTACGACACTGAAATGTTTTTGTTTTTATTTTCGTATGTAGATTCTTGCGTAGCTTTCTAAATAGCTTCCTCGCAAACTAGTTTAGCAGTATTTGAGAATCTGTTATTTTAAGGTGCAAATTGCGTAGATTGGAGTGAGATTCAGAACACCTCAAACTTTATTTCAACTTCTGAAATTATGCCAATGAAACACATAGCATACATGAATTTTAACTAGTGTGTACAGTTACCATACACTTGAACCCTACTTGATAGTCTAAAGAAGACAATTTTAGAAAAGTTACAAACACAGCGTTTCAGTATTTTTTTAGTGATTGTAAATCCATGCCATTATCATAAATTTTATCTTACACGTCATTGCCAAATAGAAGTACACTTAAAAACAATATATTCACATTCTAAAATTTCATTCAAGAGCAAACATAACTCCTCTTGAAAATAGGAAAATATAAACCTTATAATTCCTCTCACTGTTACACTAAAGTTCTTTCCAAGAAGTTATTAATAATTTGAGGCTTTAAAACTTTCAGCATTTCAGGCTTAAAAGTCAAATTTTACTTATTTGTTGAAGGGGTAAACTGTTATATCAATCAATGTGTAGTGTTACTATTTAAAGTAACCAACACTCTTGAATAACAAAGAACAATTTTGTTTTGCAACTACTAAAGCTAAACTGCCTTACACCACATGACATCATCACAAACTTTACTCTTGGATTCTCTCATTTCTCCTCTTTCTTTCCTGCTATAAGAGGGTCTCCAAAATAAGTGGAACCGAACTTCTGCATACAGATTTTTGTAGTTATGAGTTGTACTGTTAAGTGGTGTTAGTTGGGAGTCTCTAGCGACCACACATTAGTGAGCTGGCGTTGGTTGGATTTAAATGAATTACTTGTGATGATCTGATTTGTGTGTTTAGGATTTCATCCTTCGATGGTTAGTGAAATGACCGACCACACACACAAAAAGATTGTGCGTGAAACGTTATTTTCTTTTGGGAAAACTATAACCGAGGCATTGGGGTGCTTGGACAAATCCTTAATAGGGATGCTTTGGAAAAATGACAGGTCCACGAATGGTTATCATATTCAGATTTGGTAACATATCAACTGAAGTTATGTCACGCCCAGGGCATCTTTTGACAAGAAGAAATAACGGAAACATTGCCAAAATCAAACGTGCAATTGATGAAGATTGCTCACCAAATTTCTGAGGAAACGAACGTGTCAGGGAGTATATTCCCGAAAAATGCCCCAGCCCACACAGCTTTGATGGTTTAGCAGTTTTCGACAAACAAAAACGTAGTGCTTGTGCCTCATCCACCCTACTCACCCAATCTGGCTCCAATGAGCATTTTTTTGCTTCCACGGATAAAGAGACGTCTGAAAGGAAAACGATTCAGTGATACATATTAAGTCAATAAAAACAAGCTAAAGGCTTTGAACGGTTTCCTGATCTCAGCAGTGGCAAAAGCATCAATACACATAAACAATGCTTTGAAGGTAACTAATGTAGAATTAGGTAAAAATGCAAAATGAAAAATAACAAAATAAATTCGGGTTATTTTTGGGTCATCCCTCGTATACGTCACATTCTTGTTCTATTAGGAATGCAACTGCACAACAACGTTTTTGAAACAGCATTATCTATATCCTAAGACCAATGACTTATTCGTATTACCCAACAGTAATTATACCATACTTTTAATTTAAAAAACAAACATACAATATAGCGTTGAAAAAGTATTGAATTGATGAACTTATAAAAACTACTCGAAGTCAAATTTGGAAGACTACACTTAAGGTTCCTGGATTTCGTTGATTATACATTAAAAACCTTGTTTGCTTCGGCTAATGTCTGGTATGAGCGTATCTAGCTTTTTAACCCTCTAACTGGATACCTTCCTCCTGAAAAGTTATTCCGAAAGCGTTTAACTCTTATTTTGCGATTCCCTTCAAAAATGCAACAGACTTCTTTCCTTTCCCCCATTTAGAACTTGGGAGGTCGAACGGGGACAATTTTACGACCCAGTTCGGTCCCTTTGTAAAGTAAGAACCAAGAGATCAATCGTTTACAGCTAGCTGTTAAGTTGCCTTGGGCAATCTTTTTTGAAAGCGTAGTGGAATTCGGTGTTTCTTTCTCCTATATGTTCAATCACAGTAAAATTAAAACAAAATGAAGGGTAAAAAAAAAAGGAAAAAATGAAAAGAGTAGTATGTTAGAAGTTGAAAAATATTTATATTTTCTAAAAAAAAATATATTTTTCTGTCATTTTTTAAAAATTAAAATATATATATATATATTTTGGTATTGCAATTTGAACCAGAAAAAAGCATCCTGTATTCATTTTTGAATATGAGAGTAAGAAAACGCTCTCACTTTCCTGGTTTTTTAAAAAAGTAATGAGGTAAAAAGAGCAAAGGCCCTATCTCATTTTTAAACAATAACACAATAAATATTACATACGATGATTATATTTATGAAATAAAACCGATCTTTCTCTATTCAGTTATATTTTTAATTTAAAATAGCATAAAAAAGGATTTCAATACTTTTAATTTATTTTAATTAAAATCATATAAAAGATATTTTTATGTTAACTGAATATTTTTCGGAAAAAATTTAAATTTTCCTTCCTAGTGTTCTCTTTTTCGAACTTCTTGTATTAAATAAAAATTCCTTTTCTACATCGGCATTTGTGATGGGCATAACACACATTCAGTCAATAATTTTTAATTTTAATGGGGGATAAACTTCTTCAAATGCGCATGACAGTACTTCTAACCATTTTCTACTCAAGTTAAATTTCTTATCTTTCTGTTTCTTTTATTACAAGGAAAAACGTCACACATCGATAACTACATTTTCACACAATTCAGTCATTACAAATTCTATTGTGAGAAAGGTTCTCCCTAATAAATTTTGTCTTTCAAAACAGTAAACTTAAAACAATTTTGTTCAGTGAAGTTAACCGACAGTTCCACTATGTATTCAAACCAAATTTTAAAAACAAATTTAACACTTAAAAATGTATCCTGTATTAAATTTTTCAGTATACACAAGTATTTCCTGCTGTAGGGAAGATATAGTATGAGATGTGGTGTGCGGTTGTGAAAGAATGTTTTCGTACGTGTAGACTATTTTTGTAAATTTAAATATCACTGAAGCTGATTATATAACTGCAAATGAGCCTTATTTTAATGTGTGCTTGTATCATAGTAAAACACTTTGCAATATTTAACAGCCTATGGGTTTATACTCAACATCACACTATTCGCAAAATGGCTTACAACTTCTATTCAAATTGTAAAGAAACTGAAATATAAATATATCTTACTGCAGTCAAAAATATTCATAATATGTAAATATCCTATTCCTCCACTTATTTCAGTACATTTTAAAAACTGTAGCTGAATGCAATTTTTTATATTTATAAACGAGGCATAAAAGCTCACACAGTCGTAAAAATGTCTTTATCATTTTTAAATATACTACTATAAAACGTATATGGATTGTAAGATCAGTTGTAAAATCCTAAAAGCTTTTAGAGAAGCTAAAAACATGTAATTTTGGACTGATCAAATTTTTAATATAATACACAAATATACATGTTATTAAGCAAATACATTTGAAAAATCAAACTTCCTTCTGAAATAAACGTAATTGAAAGAAAAATGTTTAATTGCAAATAAGTGGAAATACATGTTTATCGAAGAGGTATCCCCAAAGTGAGGTAATCCTCAAACTTAAGACTTAAACTCAGTGGCACAACAATCCATGAGGGCCAGGAACTACTGTGCCCATCATAATACACGTGACCATTGGACGCTGAGGTGTATGAACAAATGTCCCGATTTGGTGGTCTGTCTGAAGAGAGACCTTCAGTGGTTAAGACCCGAAACAAGCTTGGTTCTCATTTATCGACCCAATGTAGCGGGGATGAAAGGCAGAGTCGACCTTGCGCAGACCGTTAATAGAACCCCAGACCTGTGGTGTGGAAGCACTATACACTACCACTCGATTCTATTCGGTGAAAAATAAAATTTAATGTTTGAATCTTATATAAATCCCTAATGAATGAGGGAGTCCAAACTTTTTTATGTAAACTGTTTAGACGGAAATGGTTAATTATGAACATTTCACAAGTTGCATAAATTAAAATTAACCGTTATAGTTTACATAAATTTTTAAGGGTGCAAAAGGTGTATTTCGGCTGCACGAATTAATTTTAAAAGGAATACGGTTACGAAAATTAGTACAAATATATCTAAAGTAGGGTTGGTTACCTTACATATTGTCAAAAACAACAATTTATTGGAAGCCAATTCCACAATTCGTTGTTATAAAAATGTATGGAACATTACAAGATTTATTTTTGCATTTGTAATTTATATATATATAATTTTTCCTGGGAGCTTTACAAGCTAGAGCGGCATCCATCAAAACCGCGGTTCTCTCTCTGTTTTTCCAGATCGCCCCTGACTAAGCCGGCTCTGCCATAGTAAGTGAAAATGCCGGATTTTGTTTGTCAAGATCATTTTATAGCAGACTGCATTTTTCATGTATTTTAGATGGTCGCTTTATATTTTCTTCATCAATATCTTAATGTCTGAATTTAAAATTACATAAAATTCTTGACATTCGCATCAATGACCATGATAATTTTTATTAGTATATGAATGTGTCATCAAACGATTACATGACTAATATTAACACATTATTTTAACCATTTAATTAATATTAAGTGTAACATAACGTACACAAATTTTCTGAACTTTAAAACAAATATTTCGAAAACTACTTAAGATATACTCAAAATTTTTTATTCCTACGCTTTAGCTTCTCAGTTTTGCTTCTATGTAAGAATTTAATGTAATTGTATATTCATCAATTTTTTTTAGTATATTTTTTGCTCTTAGCATGCGGTTTTCAACTGAATTGTATGAAATCTTCGAAATATATTAAAAGATACCAAAAAAGCTATTTAATAAAATTTGAAATTTTTATTATACTCAAACAATTGCTAAAACTTATGGTAAATAATTTTTAACTGCGCGATGCATTTTTTTTTTCGAAATTTCAAATGGAATTTCTAACATAAAATTTCTAGCTTTATAAGGTCGAGATTTCAAAAAATATCCAGATTTTAATTACTTATTCAGTTAGCCTTTAAAAAAGATAAATGTTGAGGTATTTTGTATAAATAGATATTTTTGAACAATATATAATTCGAATGTTTTTCAATAGCTTGAATTTAAAATTGATTTTTATGTTTATTTATATGCATAAATGTCTACTGTAAATGTTTCCGTATATTTTTGATTACCATTTATTCAAACATTCAAGTTATAAAAAAATGGGTGAAAATCTTCATTCATGTTCTCGTTGATGTAAACTGAAGTTCAAGCACTTAAAATTCAAATATAATTCGGTGTATTTTAACAATATATAACCAGGCACACACACTGTACTTAAACTTCCCTGAACACTTAGGCTTTGAAATCTAAAAAAAAAGAAAAAACTAATAAATCTTATTTAGTTTTTTTTTTCGTTATTATTTTTATCAAAGTGTAAGAAAATGTTTCAAATGATTTGATGAAGTTTAAATTTATTCATTTTTAGTGGTTGGAAAATTGAAAAGGTTCCAAATTTTAAAGAGTTTGGTGTTTTATTAATTTTTTCGGTATCTTATAATAAAATAATCATGTTTCAAAAACTGAAAGCTTTGATTAAAATAAGAAAAATGAAGCGAAAAAATATAATTAAAAAAAGATAATTTGTCTAACTGTATAAAATGGCAGATTGCACTGACACGCCTCAAATTGTTATAGTTTCAAATTAATATGAAACCCAAAGGGAATTGTAACATATTTTACTTATGCGTTGGGACTTTACAAAACTTTAAAAATACGAGGTAACAAATAAACACTTCCTGTGGTCTAAAGAAATTTCCCCTCGATTTTTTACGATTGCCCCAGGGTCAAAACACGGGGTTTCCTGCGAGCCATAAAACTTTTTATTAGTGTCCTGCTGTATTGCTTCCACCGTCCCCAATTATCTTTCAAAATGTTAAACCTTTAAAAGGGGGAAAGGATTTCAGAAAAGTGCGGCTAATCCGCTTTTGAAAACGTTACTTGAAGTTAGAAAAATCCGTGCAGTCCATTTTCGAAGCATCTTTACACTGACGGAATTTTCCGTGCTATCCGGTTAGAGGGTTAATTCATGTGAAGAAATTCACAATAAAGCTCGAATATCGAAACAAAAAAAAGGCTATTTTTGAAGTGTACATTTGAGGAATTTCATCAATGTTATTTTTTAAAATTAAATTATAGAATAACTTAAGGTGACTGCCTACCTTGAAAATGTCCTTTTTCGTCTACAAAAGGCATTTTTTTACTTCAAAGTCTTATAGTTTGAGCATTTTTCTTTTTCTTTTTCGAAATAGAAATAAATTTATAGTGATTTTAAAAACATCAAACTATGCACAAGAGAGGTAAGATAAAACCTTAAATTCGTTTTTTCTCAAAATTATGTTTTCCAAAGAAACACTTTACCAGATACATGATATCTCAAGAACCAAACTAGATAACGTTTTGAAATTTTGTGGGAATGTTTATTGTACTATTTTTTTTTTGCATAACGTTGACTATAAGTTTTGTTGTAGGGAAAATATCTTTTCATTTAGGGTAGTATTTATGAAGAAAAAACTTTAAAATGTCAAAATTTTCATACTATTATGTATAAATGTCTGCAATTTTTTGTATTTTAATATTTCTCTTAGATTTTAGTTCAATTTGAAGAGCACCGTAATATGTATATTGTGTATAAAGAATATTATGATAATTGTATTAGAAAGGTTCATACAGTGTTACGCGTTTTAGGAAAAATTTGGTAAAATTTCTTTGAAAACAACCAATTTTTCTAAAAGTACAATATTTATTTAAAATTTTTATGTATATACACTGGTGTTCAAAAATTAAGGACGAAGTCGAAAAATTAGCATATCAGCTGAACGAAGAGGCAGAGCGGACAGAAAGACCAATCAGGAGATTAAGTAAGGTGATGTACGGTAGCACATGGGCAGATATGCAGGTAGATGTAATGGGTGAGTGTCTGAGTAGTATAAAGCATGTTGTCGGTGTAATATCAGTATTTTTGGCAAAGAGATTACACGCCGTATAGCAGTTGAAATCACACCGAGTTGCTGCCTCAGTGAGAAATGGCGAATAATCAAACTGTTAGACGACATCTGGATGCTTTTACCCGAGGTCGAATCATTGGGACGTTGGAGGAAGGCCGATGTATGACAAGTGTGGCTGCAGAGTTCGGAATTGCTCACAGCATCGTTTCACGACTTTGGAGACAATTTCAAACTACAGGAACAGCTATCCGGGGGTTCAGTAGTGGTTGTCCACGAGGAACCACACCCGCAGATGACCGGTGCATTGTCTTACAGGCCAGAAGAAACAGGCGGCAGACAGCAAGAGAAATCGCTAGACACACGACACAGGCGACTGGACGACCGATATAGCGTTTTAACGTGGCCAGAAGACTGCACGGTGGTGGTCTGTTTGCACGACGCCCTGTACGGTGTGTACCTTTAACGCCTGCCCATCGGAGAAGGCGTTCTCTGGGGTGCCGGGAACACCGGAATTGGAGAGACAATGAATGGGGACGAGTACTCTTTACAGATGAGAGCAGATTCAGTTTGAGTAGCGATTCTCATCGCATACTCATCTGGAGAGAGCGGGGAAGCCGCAATCATCTCTCGAACATCATTGAAAGGGACAGGTATGGAGGTCGCGGTGTTCTCGTTTGGGGAGGCATCATGCTTGGTAGTCGTACAGACCTTCACATCTTCGACGCAGGTTCAGTCAACGGGACCCGTTATTGTAACGAGATTCTTCTTCCATATGTGCGTCTTTTTAGAGGCGCTATGGGTCTGCAGTTCCTTTTCATGGACGACAATGCACCATGTCATCGCACAGTAGTTGCCGAACAGCTCTTAGAGAGTGAGGATATTGAACGTATGGATTGGCTGGCACGATCTCCGGATCTCAATCCCATCGAGCATGTATGGGGTTTTCTAGGCAGACGCTTGGCAGCTCGTACCTTACCACCAGTAACGATTCGGGAGCTTCGATTTGCGCTGCAAGACGAATGGGCAGCAATGCCTCAACAACTCATTGACACCCTCATTCTCAGCATGGACAGACGCTGTGAAACCTGCCTAGCAGTCAGGGGAGATCATATCCCCTACTAAAGACCGGATGTTTCTTGCTGGACACCCATCACAGGGATGTTTCGGTCTTCAGTCGCATTGCGCTCCATGCTACTTTTTCAATCAAGCTTCTTTTTATCCCTCTGATTTCTCTTTTAGTAAGTGTTGCTTACATTACACATGTCCATACGTATTGGGGATCTTACGGTATTAAATGTGTTGACTTGGAAAGCTTTTGTACAAAGTTATATTGAAAAAACCGTCTCGTCCTTAATTTTTGCACACCAGTGTATTTACATATATTTTTTTTTTATTTTTCTTCCCAAAACACTCAATTTGTTTCAAAAATTTGTTTTTATAAAAAAATGGGTCCGAAGGTAGGCCGTCATCTTAATCAATTTCTCAACCTAATTTATTTTGGATTTTTCCTGTAAGGAAAAGCATGAAAACTATGAATTATTTAACATTGATAGAAGTCAATATCTTTCATGACCATTGTTAAAGACTGGTTGTTAGAGGTTGTGAGTTACGAAGTTGATTGTATTGAATTGCGAGTTCAAGATCTGTGTTTCCTCCAATATCTAATAATAACCAGAATCTCCGCTCGCTAAATGTAATTGGATCTCAAAACCCTCACATGGCGTTGTTAGGATAGTTTGGTATATAAGGCATAAACTAAGGTTTCGCTTCTAGACATCTGATTGAGGTTCAAAATGGCGAGGTCTGTCATCAATAATCTCTGCTATAGTTGCTCTATTGTGATATTAGTTCAACTAAACCAAGTAGTAAATAGAATAGGCGTCGGCATACTTATATCTGTGGTGAGCCAAGCCAATCTACCAATAGGATTCAGAATGTCACACAGAAGGAAACGTATGGAACCATTCAATTTCCACGGGGCAATGCATGCATCAATGTCATGTGAAAATAGATTTACTTTTATTATGTAATAATTATGCATTTTTGAAAAAAAATGTTCATTAACATAAAAACAAACAACTTCAAATATAAAGATTCCACCAACATTAAAAATTAAAATTGTATATATATTGTATCAACGGTGAATTTTATATTATGGATCTTTCAAACATATTTATTAAGAGAAGAATTAATCACACACACACACACACAATATGAATATTTTTTCACTGCAGTTAAATAAAAAAATAAGTATTTTAAGGCGAACTTCTCCATGCACCATTTTGCTTCATATTGCAATGTCAAGTGTATCAACATTTTAAAATAGCTGTCAACTTATCGTTAGCGTTATCTTCAAGAATTTATGTAATTCGGTAAATTGTGCTTTCTATAATTCTGACGATATTAGTTCAATAAGTTCTATTTCAAGATTATCAATTTCTATTCATTTAAAGTTGATAAATTTGTAAAGAATCACTGAGAACACTACTACGTGCGAAATCTGGCACGCGTGCCATTGGTTGCCGACTCATGATATGGAAGATGTTTTCATAAGAGTATAGATAGGCAAATACTTTTATAGTAAGAAATAATGCACACGTGGTTGATTACACTTGCCCCTATTCAGATTATAAGAAAAAAATCCTGGAAACATGTTTCACTATATAATCCTATGCATGTCATGCAATGGTGTTTTTACTCAAAATTATTTTTTTTAATAGCAAATGAAATTTTTTTCTAATGGTATCGAATTAATTATCATACTCTGTTAATAACGTATAAAATTATTTAATAAATTTAAAACATGTAATGTAAATAAACATTTGATGTGCACAGAGTTGCCGAATTCAAACGTCAAATTCAGAGGGGTGATAGTAAGCAGCATTGAAACGACACATCAACATGAAACATTGGGTCACCAAACACATTTAGTCGATGTAATTCACAAAAATAGTTATGAAGAGTGATGTTGAGTGGAAGTAAAAGGGACAATAAGAGGACAGAAATACATTTATTAAACAACATGATTATTTATAATACAAATAATGCATCACAGCTTGACGCCAGAAAGGCAACAATAAGTTATTTCCAAAGGAATTGCTCTAAGTTACGCAAGAGTAGGTCATGACATAGCCAACCCCTTCGGATGCGTTCGAGCTCATCCAGTGTTCTGGCTATGTCAGCTGAAGCAACAATGATCCGTGCCATAAGATCCTTCACTGTAGCCACCAGTGATACATATAAAAGCGATTTCAAGTAGCTCTAGAAAAAGAAATTCAAGGGGTTGAGGTCAAGGGAGCATGGGGGCTAAGCGGCAGGTTCACCACGTTCATTTTTCCTCCTAGGTTATTTAACATTGCTGTGGTGTCGCCCTGCAGTCGAAAAATGTGATGGGTCACCAACGTTCATGAATCACACGTTTTGGTGTGCAGTAGGCGTTACTCCCATCAGAAACTCCGGAAGGACGTGCAGTAGGAAAACAATATATTTTGTGCCTTTGATTAGTTCGTGAAGTAGGTACTATTCCAACAGATGATCTCCGAGAATCCCTGCCCATCCTTCAGATCGCTATTGTCACGAACTTCATCGACTAAACGTGATTTTCGTGACCCAATGTTCTATGTTCATTTGTCATCCCCATGTAGCCTAACATCCCCCCTCTGAGTTTGTTGATCGAATTCGGCAACATCCTGTATTTATGAACTATAAATAGAGTTATTAAGAACTACCCCACCTACTATTAACATTTTTTGCTTCGTACATTAAGGTATCCGACTACTTGCAACAACTTTTTTTTTTTTAAAAAAAAAAGAGAGATGGGGATTTTTTAGTGATTTTTAGAATTATTTAGTATATTTTAAGGGGAAAAAATCGAAAAATATTGAAAACGGATAAAAAATATACTATTATTAAAATGGGAAAAAACAGGTGAAAATGTAGAAAAAATTACATAAACGGGGCCAGCTTTGTCCAAATATTTTATGAACAAATTCCCACTTTTTGAATTTTGATGTGCTACTTTGTTATTCATCTTCGAAATGACCTTCAGGGTAAGAGACAATTTAATTTTTACAAAAACTAGAGCACTTTAATTAGTGATTATGTGAAATTGCTTAAAAACAGAGATTTTATTCACATAAAGGACTGTAAAATTTGTAATAAAATAGTGATTTATAAATATGAAGGTCAAAATATTTCTACTGTTTTGCAGAACGTACACAAAAAATTTCAGCTAATTATTTTAAAGCATTTTGAGCAATCGCTGTCCTCGTTGAGGCTTTCTAAAAAAAATCCCAAATTTTGAGTAAAACGTATTTTAAAATTTGGTATCTTATACTAAAACACTTGTAGTTTTTGTTCTAGTGAATGGAAAATAAAAATAAACTTGGTATTTTTATTAAGGTAATAAGATGACCTATAAAATAAAATGATAAAAAAACTGTAAATTTTGAAAAAAAATCACGATTTTATGTCTGTATTTCTCAAACTGTGGGGCGCACTCCCCCCTTGGGGGCGTGACAACTCCACAAGGGGCGAGCGAACATATTGAAAACTCAAAAAGAAAGGATTATTTAAAAAGGTTATAAATTTACTGAAAGAGTGTAAACACAAAATACATACTGATATAATAAAAAATAGAATACACATTTGTATTGAAATATTACACTTATAAATGTATCAGCGCTACACAATGCATTTTATAATTAATTTAACAACACTAAGTTAAGAACAAGTTTAATAACTATCAGTGATCCCCATGCGATTGTTATATATAAAATTATATGCAAAAATTAACACTTATCTTAATAATTTGTACAGTTTATAATTAATCTCTTAACTGCCGATTAAAAGTTACGCGATTCACTTCCCAATGTCAACTGTTTTCCACGTAGGCACGCGTGAGATGGGGAAGAATATATGGGGAAGAATAAAGAATGGGGAAGAATAAAGAAGTAAATGGGGAAGAATAAAGAAGTAAATGGGAAAGAATAAAGAATGGGAGAGAATAAAGAAGTAAATGGGGAAGAATAAAGAATGGGGAAGAATAAAGAAGTAAATGGGGAAGAATAAAGAAGTAAATAATCTGAAATAAACAGATCCTTCGCAAGTATTGTCAAGGTCCTTTTATTGCATTCCAAAGCCTTCGGAATAATTTTATGGATAGCAGTGCACAGAGAAAATCGTACTTCGGAATGACGTATATATACGTCTGGAGAAATTAACGCTTTGGAAGGGAGACGTTTATATACGCCTGTGGCAAGAGGTTAAAATCGTATTGTAGTTTTAGCATCAAAGTATTGTATTATCGAATTCAATACACTATTATTGTACGAGGGAGACGCGATGAAAAATATGATTGAAAATTGGGTCACGAATATTGAAACTTTGAGAAGCTCTGTTTTAGGTAGTTTAAGCTCTGTTTAGGCTTAAGGGAACCAGGACATGCTCGAAGGAGTAAAATGCCAAAATTAAGACCCTTTGTTTATGAGACATATATCATTTACAATTTCCAATAGAGCTTAGATATTTTTACGCTCTTAATAAAGATAATTTAATTATTCTGTTGAACTACAAAAATAACTTTTAACTCTAAAAGTTTTTTTACACTACTTAATTTAAATAATACATTATTTTTCAGAACTCGTAATATATACTTATGTTTAGGTACCATTTTGTAAAAAAGTATCCTTTTTTTATGCAAAATATTTTTTACACATACATAAAACAATACATAAAATACAGTGAACCCATTTTTTTTAGTAAAATGTTAGTATAGTTTCTTTAAAAAAATTATGAAATTTTGAAATTTGAATTTTTTATTTTTTTGCTTTTTGTATGCATAAAACTATTTTTAAAAAATTAGGCACTATCTTAATAGAAAAAAATAGGTTCATTATATATGCATAGGCATCTTGTATAGAAGTATAAGAAATCTGGAATCATATAGTGCAATATTTTTTTTAAAAATGTACCTAAATGCAAAAAAAATATGCTTTTGAGAAAAAGTGAAAAAACTAAAAGAAACAGTATTTTCACATATTATACATTTGATTAGTATTTGCTTGCCTATTTTTATATGACTAATAATAATCCTTAATCATTTTCTACAGTTACAAAAGCAATTTTAAATTCATATGTTTTCCCCCCATTGTTTTAGTTAACATGAATATAATTTTCGAGATCTTGTAATACATATTTTCATGTATAGGTACCAATTCTTACAAAAATATTCATTGAATATACAAAAAAAATTTACACATATATACACAGCAACATATCAAACATAATGAACCAGTTTTTTAACGAATTAATTGCATAATTTCTTTAAAATAATCATAAAACCTCAAAGTTATGAAAATCTTAATTTTTTTTGCACGTATAAATTTATTTTTTAAAAAAATTAGACATTATATAATAAAAGATGCTTTGTTCACTATATAGAAAGTTTATATAGATCAAACGCAGGGGAAACTACATATTTAAAGTTCAAAGGGGTGTGTCAAAAAGGGCGTGGCCATTTGTTTACATTTTTATTTTTTCATATTTTATGGCTATTTTATCAACAAACATATAAGTATTATACATTTTTAGATTCAGAAAAAAAAGCATTATTTCTTAGAACTAAAATTGAAAAATCGATTTTTTCAAAGTTTATAATGTCCCTGTTTTCTTAAATCACAAAACTCAGACTGTTAATAATGTGTCGTGATGAATAAGACTGTCCGTATACTTTTCAAAATAAAAATATATATAAATAAGTTTACATTATTTTAAAGTATTAATAGTTAATGTATACCACGTAGACTGCTCTTTATGTTTCAACGTGTTTGGAATTGAATTTTTACTTTGAGAGTCTGTCGCTTTCAATACTTTTGAAATCCATTACCCTTTTCTTAAAATCTTTTGGAAATATAAAACTATATTTTTAAAAGCCAAATATCTGAATTATCTTTAATGAGGGAGTTTCCTTTATTAAAAGCAAAATTTGAAATTTTAGAATTCATTTTCATTAGAGAATATTTTATTTTTAAACTGACATTTAATTTATCCCCCTTTTAATACTTTATGAAGCTTTTATAAGCTTTTGGGAAATGTACACTTAAAGGAAATATTTTTTACTCGAAAAGGTTTAAGTCTTAATTTATATTTAGCAGAATGATGAATCTTGAGTAATATCAATTTCGTCTTTTTTCTAAGTAAATTTAATAAAATATTTTTTGATTACTTATGCTTGCAATAAAAGTAAGTGCATAATAAAAACCTTTCAATGTGGTAAAGTATTCTTTGAAAGCTTTTAAAAATTTAATGAATAGTTTTTCCACATCTAAAATTTTTTGAAAAATTTTCTGCACACAAGCACAGATAAACATGCGTTATTTGTTTAGAAATTTTTTGAAAGTAAAATATAATAAACGTTTTTGTGAAGTATTTCATAATTTTCTTTTCTTTTTTATTCAAACTGTTTTAGATAAATTTTAAAATAGCAATTAATTTATTAAGCAGTTTTATGTGTGCTCTTAATAATTAGAAAAAACTCATTTTGTAATCTATTTATACTTTTTTTTGGATTTAATTTATATGCCAATTATTTGTAAACAAATTATATATTTTGTTGCTTCCGGAACAAAACTATTATTTTGTTAGAAATCATAATCGTTTTCGAGAAATATTTGTCTTTAAAATTTAGTGTTTCATTTACAAATATTTTTATGAAACTTATAGAGAACCTGCATTTTATTTGGTATATATGATTTCAGATTCTCTCAGGCAAGAAAAGAACAATTAAAAGTGATTAATATTTTAAGATTGTTCTAATAATTAGATCCATCCATCCATTAGATCCACTTTTGTTTTAAAAATTATATTTATTTTGTATTTTAATCTACTATTGAGTTATATTTTAATATATATATATATATATATATATATATATATATATATATATATATATATATATATATATAAATTAAAACTCACGCCTTCATTTTTCTTTACAGTATGTATAGAAAATTTATTATTCGTATATACAGTTTATTTTGCAGTAAAACCAAATCTTCCTGTTATGTTTCTGAGCATGTTACTTATTGAATATTATTTGTATAGCCACATTTTCTTTGCTAATAAGTTTGAAACTAGGATTTTAGCAAGAACTTATGAAATGAAATAGAATTAAATAGTAATTTATTTGCTTCTATTTACATGAAAGAATATGTGTTTGTATGTGATATATATATATATATAGTGCATCTTTTTCATACAATTCCCCATCTTAAATTCTAGAAAATATTAAAAGCAAAAAGTCTCCTTGTAAAAAAAAATATTCAGCATATTAGATTCGGCTTTTATTACATACTTTATCTAGAAATTTCAGTAATTACTTTGCTTCCTTTAAAAAAGTAACTCTTTTTCGCTTAAACCTTCAAAAAGAAATTTTTTAAATTAAAAAAAAATATATGAATTTGTTATAAAAATATTTTTTCTAGTATTTGATAAAAATGATGTCATTCTTTCCCTTTGGAAACCATGCTCCTTAAAATTTCATATTAAATCTACGAACTTTCGAGTTATTTTTAAATTCCTCATTTCAAACTTCAAAGCCAAAAATATCGAACTTAATTTTTTAGTGAAGATATTTTTTCACTCAAATCTTAGGGGGATAACACTGAAAAGACGGAAATTGAAATAACCGGAAATTCTTTACTCCTAAGGCTAAAGAAAAGCCCTTTGTTCCCTTAAAAAGTGTAACAAAAAGAATTTAATGATATTTTCGAAACTAATTCCCACACAAAATCTTTAGTCACAGAAGTGAGAGATTATTCTATCAAATGGATATTGTTACGAATGAATGTTTAAACTAGAGTAAATAATTTATATCTGGATGTGTAAAACATTTTTATTACTTTCTGATGTATTTAATTTATGTCAAAATTGTTATATTCCCAAGCAACGCCTTTCCTTACATTATAATGACGATTCACAAGGGAAACTTAACGAAATCTTGGTGATAGAGCCAAGTTTGCACCATTTTTGGCGACTTTGTTGGTGACCATTTTGGTGATTTAGGGACCATTTTTTGCGAGTTCCTACCAATTTTTCTGAAAATTTCGGGAGAAATGTACTCTTTTTCGCGATTTATGATGCAAGCGGAATTCTTGAGAAAAATCAGTGAGGCCCATAAATATGGCGTCACTCGCCGAAACTGAGATAGTTTTTTTTTTACCTTTGCAGGATTCGACCAGTGATTATTGATTACTGCAGCTTTTGAATAGAACGGGCGAGTGCTTGGTAATAATCTTTAAAAATACTTGTATTTTAGACACTGATAGTTATGTATAAATGCTGTAGAAGGTGTGAAGGCCTTCTGAGATTTATTAAGCAAATTTGAGTACTTTGTTATGTATTTCAAGAATTTTTTCCGACAATAAATTTCCATCGCTGCCAGAAAACTGTCTTGTTCTTGGAGACTAATAGCATAAAATCCTCGAACCCCGCTTTTCGTAACTATACAACAAATAAAAAGAATAAGTAATTTAAACGTAAAATGTATGTCATCAGTGTTACTTTTCACTGAGAATGCAGAACACATACTTGAGTAAATATGTTTAAAAATACGTTAATATTTATTAATTGTTTATTGAACTAACAGAAATTATCAAGGAATGGTAGATTATTTTGAAAAAGTAATATTTTATGAAGAAAATTTATAAAATGGAAGAAGAATTTTTACATTTTAGATTAATAATTTTGCTCATTGTTGTACCGTAGGTTCAGGGTTCGAATCCTGGAGAAAGCGTGGGTGTTTGAAACTGAAATGTGCCTTTGCAGCATGGGTGTCCTCTAAATAGCCATTGAGTATCAAATCCTCTAGTGAGGTTGGTGAAAGAGAAGAAGCCTCTCTAACCACACACATCCCTCAAATTTGATGTGGAAACGAGCCAAATCGTACCGTCATCTGTACGGTGCACAAAGCTACAACTATCGACATGGACCCAATTTAGCCGTTTGCAATGATGAATTTTGGGGTTCTCTATCTGGCATTGCCAATCTGGTGGCACACACATTAGTAACAAATATATAAATAAAATTTACTAAATGTTTGTATTAAAAATGTCCTTGGACATTTATTTATAGAACAGAGAAATCACAGTTTCTCTAATTTGGACATAATCAATGACTGTTTAGTACATACGTTGTAATATTTTGAAATATTTATCATAAGACATATGTATAATTGTAATCTGTACTAACTCATGTGTATACTAACCTAAATAATAATGAGAAACCGGACCTGTGTTTCTTGAAATTTATTTTTCCATATTAATTATTTATACGTATAACTATCATACTAAACACGTTAAATGCATTTCATGCTTGTAAGTAAAAAATAAACCTTACGCATGATAAGCATAATAAGTATAACAAAGCAAAATAAGTTAATATGTACTTCAGTATTTCTCGAAGTGTGGGGGGCGCCTCCCAAGGGGGCATGATAACCCTGCTAGGGGGCGCGAGCATATTAAAAAGTCGAAAACAAAAGATTATTTAAAAAATATATTAATTTACTGAAAGTAAACAAATAAGTACATTCTGACATAATAAGCAATAAAATACACATTTACACTGATATAATGCCTTTATAAATATATCAGTATTGTGCAATGTATTTTATAATTAATTTACCGAACGGAGATAAGAACAAGTTTTATAATTACCAGTGAAACCCATGAGCTTGTCATATATAAAATTATAAACAAAAAATAACACTTATTCTGATAATCTGTACATTTTATAATGATTATCTTAAATGCCGATTAAAAATTACGCGTTTTGCTTCCCAATCTCACAGTAGGCAGACGTAGGCAAACGTATGCGTTTAATTCGGGAGGGGGTAGTAATAAATAAGTAAGGAAATCCTCTGCTGAAATAAGGAAATCATTCGCAAACAATGTTAAAGTCATTTTTTGAATTCCAAAGTCTTCAGAATAATTTCATGGATAGCAGTGATCATACTTTTGAAAGACGTATACATACTTCCAGGGCAATTAACGCTTTGGTTGAGTGAGATGTTTATATACGCCGGTGGCACTTAAGAGGTTAAAGTCGTCTTGTAAGTTTACAGTCAAAATATAGTATTACTGAATTTAATACATTGCCATTGTATGGAGGGAAACGCGATGAAAATTATGATTGAAAACTAAGTCGTAAATATTGAAAGTTTGAAGAGCAGTGACGTAATTTATTTAAAAAAAATATTTTCACACTTTTGTTCTAACATGAATTGCTTATTTCATTTTTATCATGAATGATAAATACATTCACTTTCTTTTTTGACATCAGTAGTTATGATTTAACACGATCGATTGAAATCCTAAAAACAAATTGATTTCACGTTACATTTCTTTCATTAATTAAATCCCTTAATACAATTTCTCGATTCATCAAATTCTAAATATAGGTTTTATGTTCATTTTTTACTGTACTTCAAGATTACTAGATCTTCAGCTTTAAATAGAAAAAAAAGTTAGATGGTTTTGTTTAAAATATTTCCTTAAAATTTGATGTTAAAAATGAAAATATTTTCGAAGTGTGATGTGATTAAAAGACTCATGAAGTAATGTAAATTTAGTTTTTCTACTACAAAAAAAATCCCTTTTAGTTTTTTATACTAATTTGTCGTTTTGATGTTTCTTGAATTAATTGTTTAGTTCGGAATAAATTCCTGCTTTAGTAAAATAAATTAAATTTTGGTTATACGAGTATGTGTTATTTTCATAAAGCAAATGTGCAACACGTAAAAGTTAGAAGATTACGTCAGTGACTCTCAAACTGTGGGGCGCGCCCCCCTGGGGGGCGCGATAACCTTACGAGGGTGGCGCAAGCATATCGAAAATAAAATATTTAAAAAATAATTAGTTTACTGGAATGAATTAAAACAAAATACTTTCAGACATATAATAAAAAAGCACTTTTACCCTGATATAATTTATAAGCACGCGCGCGCGATATTAAATCATCAAAAATAAAAATTTCTTCAATACTTAATTAGCTATCTTTGATCCTATAACCAAATAAAAAACCTTTTATTTGATTTGCTTTAATCTCATGATGAGAGATGTTTTTTAATACGCTTTCTTTTGAAACTAACATACTACTCTTTCAGAGAAAAAACAGATCCCAGAATCGAAAAAAATTGGAACATAAAAAATTCATCACTGTCATTACTTTTGAAATACTGCACATTATAGCTGTAATCTGTTAGACCTTCTTAAATATTGGTACAGTTAGTTATGACCCCTCTCTTATGTGTTTCTCTGCTGCGCTTTTTTCCAGGCAAAAGAGTTTTATGATGTTTGGAAAACCACAGAGAGCAAGCACTATGAAGGATTACTTGACCAAGACATATTTTTATAAGTATTCTCAACATACAAAGCATAACGAAAAACGTTTCATACAATTTTTTAGCAGTAACATACATATTATAATAATGAATATACTTAAAACATGGGAGTGGTCGCGTGGGACACACATATTTCGAAATCGTTAGTTCTGGCAAAACTGTTTATTTGTTACCAAAGAAAAATTGAAAAGTCCTTGAAAGTAGGTAAGTAAATTTTCTCTTAATTAATTAGTACTGCACAGAATATTTTATAACTAATTAATTAATACTAAATTAAGAACAAGTTTAATAAGAATTAACGACTTCCACGAGCTTGTCTTGGAAAGCAAAGTTTTTATAAGGAGTGCTTATGATTAGAAATTGACCCTCTGAGTTCTTTTTCTATATTTAGCAGATATCTATATTTTGTCTTCTAAGCAGCAGCCGAATTTTGAAATATGTTCAATTTAAAAATTAGAGAAAGGAAAAATAACATAATAATTATCATATTATTTTATTTATTTAATTATTATTATTATTATTTTTGCTTAAAAGTAGTATACAAAATTTAATACTTATGTTACTAATTTGTGTGGTTTATAATTAAGATCGCCTATTGTAGCTTTAGCGTGAAAGTGAATTATTGCATTCAGTACATTATTAATGTATAAGGGGGGCGCGAAAAAAATTGTGATTGAAATAGGGGGTGCCAGTATTGAAAGTTTGAGAAGCACTGGACTACGTGAAAGACTTTCTTTTCTTTTTATTGTATTATTTTATACTGATTTTCAAAAGTTTGGAAAATTTGCTTCTTTCGAAAGAAGTAATTTATCTTCTATTAATTTGTTTTCGCTAACTGTATGAGAACGTGTATATCATGTCAAAATGAAGTAAGGTGTTTTGGAAACAATGGAATTTAAAGAGATAAAAACAACGTTTCCCAAAATTGTGGGGTGCGTCCTCCTAGGGGGGGGACATGATAACTCCACGAGGAGGGAACAAGCATATTGAAAAGTCGAAAAAAAGATTATTTTTAAAAAATATTAATTTACTGAAAATGAACAAAGAAAAACATTCTAACTCAATAAAAAAATTACCCTTTTACACTGGTATAATACACTTATAAATGTATCAGTACCACATGGTGTATTTTATATACAATACAACAATACTAATTTAAGAATAAGTTTAATAACAACCAGTGTCCTCACCCATGGTCTTGTTATGTATAAAACTATTTACAAAAATTAACATTAATCTTAATAATTTGTACTGTTGATAATTAATCCTGCGTTTCTCAAACTGTGGGGCGCGATAACTCTACGAGGGGGGCGCAGGCATATCGGTAATAAAATATTTGAAAATTAATTCATTTACCGGAATGAATTAAAACAAAATACTTTCATACATAATAAAAAATGCAATTTATTTGATTTGCTGTAATCCCATGATGAGATTTTTTATTTACGTTTTCTTTTTAAACCTAAAATACTATTCTTTCAGAGAAAAAAACAGACCCAGAATCGAAAAAAATTAGGAAGATAAAAAGTTTATCACTGTTATTATTTTTGAAATACTGAAAATTACAGATGTAGGCCGCAGAATATATTTTCTGATAATCTGTTTGACCTTCTAAGTTATTGGTACAGCTAGTTATGATTCCTCTCTTATGTGTTTGTTTTTCATTTAGGGAAGTTGTAAATAATGCATTTATGTGGGGGGGGGTTCCATGTAAAAGAGTTTTATAATATTTGAAAACCACAAACAGCACTTCGAAGGATTACTTGGCTGCGATTTATTTTTATGAGTATTCTCAAACATATAAAGCATAATGTAAAACGTTTTACACAATTTTTTAAGTATTGGCATGCATATTATTATGTTGAATACACTTTTAACAAGTAAGTGGTAACGTGGGGCACTCAGGTCACAAAATCGTTAATTCTGGCAAACCTGTTTATTTGTTACAGAAGAAAAATTGAAAAGTTCTTGAAAGTAGGTAAGTATACTTTCTCTTAGTTAAATTATTCACTGGAATCACAATTTGTATCGTGTACAATAAAAATAATCATAAAAAAAAAGATTGCGGTGACTCAATCACCCTACGTGACCATTAACGGTACTATCCAGTGTGTGCCTGCTCCTGGGATAAAACATTTTGAAGTCTTCTCGCTTTAAATATTAAAAATAACACAACTATTCTTCATCAGAATTTTATATTATTTTTCATTATTTAATATTAATACTAAATGCTTATTCTGTGAGGCTTAAAATTATAGTCTACTTAAAACTAATTATAATATGAACATTCATTTTAAAATATCATTTTACAATTTTGTAAACATTGTTGCGCTTTTGGGTTTACTCTCCTGACAATTCAGTTATTATATCAATAATGTTTTATAGTTTTTTTAAAAAAATGAGCTCGGGCGAAGAGCGGCTACTTCAGACAGTACTTTTAATGTATCAGTGCTGCACAGAGTATTTTATAACTAATTTATTAATACTAAATTAAGAGCAAGTTTAATAAGTATTAGCGACTTAGATGGGCTTGTCTTGCAGAGGAAAGTTTTTCAAAGGCAGGTTTACGATTCGAAATTGACACTCAGAGGACTTTTTCTATATTTGGCTGAGATCTATATTTTGTCTTCCAAGCAGCCACCGCATTTTGCAATCTGTTGCAATTTAAAAATTCGAGAAAGAAAAATAAAATATATATCACTTAAAAGTAACACAAATAAAATTTAATATACTTAACTTATTAATTTGTGTGGTTTATAATTAAGATCATATTGTAGCTTTAGTGTCAAAGTACATTATTATTGCATTCAATACATTATTATTGTAAAAGGGGGGGGCGATAAAAATTATGATTGAAAAGTGGGTCGCCAGGATTGAAAGTTTGAGAAGCATTGAACTAATCCCATAACTGTTGATTAAAATCTACGCAATTCTCTCCCCAATGCCACCGTTGTCCACGTAGACCCACGTATGTGATGCATTATGAGGGGGGAGGAATAAACACGCAAATCCTCTGAAATAAATAAATACTTCACAAAAACACTAAATGTCCTTTTATTGCATTCCAAATCCTTCGGAATAATTTTATGGATAGCAGTTCACAAAAAATATCGTTCTTGGGGAATACGTGTATATACGTCCGGGGCAATTAACGTTTTGGCTGAGCAATATTTTTATATGCGCCAGCGGCACTTAAGAAGTGTAAGTTATATATTGTAGCTTTAGAAAGGTATAGTAATATTGAATTCAGTACATAGTGTGCTATTGTACGGAGAGGGGAGGGGTGCATGATGAAAATTATGTTTGGATATTGGGTATTATGTATTGAAAGTTTGAAAAGCACTGATTTAAGAAGAACAATTCTGTTCTAACCAAAAAGTGTTTACAAATAAAACAGCAGATAGAAAGGAAAAAATAAATATATGAAAAATATATTATAATGGAATCATTTTTTTTTTGAATTTATGAAGACGGATAACACGTTTAAGACAATATATGTTATGAGAAGAACAACTACCTTTTTTAAATTTGGAATCCGATATTTATCTAACAACAGCTAGGGTTTTATATCAGACATTAGATTATCTGGTTGAAGTCTTGTGAATAAGACTTATTAAACCCACTTTAAAGTAGGAGAGTTCCTTGAAATTACTATAAGGCTGCACGAAAGGTTATTTATTGTTTTTAGTAATATTTAAACATGTCAGCTGAAATCACTTTAAAAAAATCTAGTAAAGATTTAATTCCTTAAAATTATCAAAATACATAAAAATTCCTATTCTCCTAATTTATGTTTTTAACTTTATGAGATCTGTAAAAAACTTTTTAAGTATTAAAATATGTCACTTTGATTTAAACTGTCTGCACTCTTTTGCATAGTACACGTGAGTTTGCTTATTGCAATAAATAATTAAAATAGAATGTTTTATTAAAAAGCAATTCAATTTTGCTTCAATATAAAATCTTTAAGAACAATAATTTTTATTTTATTTCTTAATCTTTATTCGTGATTCAAAAGTCTTATTCAATCAGCTTAAAATTTAAGTCATGATTAATGCAGCGTATACAATTCAATTGTCAATACATATTTAAAGATATCAATTTTTTTTTTAGATTTCCATTAACGAGTGATAATTTTCCGCTGGTTTAGAAAATGGTTTTAGGCTTGTTGAGGATATTATTTACACAGCCTTGATTTTTAATCATAGTTAACCCAGTGTTTCTCAAACTGCGGGACACGCCCCCTAGGAGAGCGAGATAACACTACAAGGGGGGGCGAGCATATTGGAAAATCGGAAACAAAAGATTATATAAAAAAAATTTTTTTTGATGTTCTGAAAGTAAACAATTAAAATACGTTGTCACATAATAAAATTAACTTTTGTACAGACGTAATACACTTATAAATGTTTTCGTCCTGAAAAATGTATTTTATGATTAATTAGTTAACAATACGATAAACTTGTTCTTACGAATAAGTTTAATAACAACCATTGATCCCATAGGCTTGTCATATATAAAATTACATGAAAAAATTAACACTTATCTTGATAATTTTTACTGTTTATAATTAATTCCTTAACTGCTGATTAAAAGTTATGCAATTCGTTCCCCAATGCCACCATTTTCCTCGTAGGCTTGCGTATGGGATGTATGGGGGGGAAGGGGAAGAAAAGGAGAATAAATAAGGAAATCCTCTGAAATAGGTAAATCCCTCACAAATACTGTCAATGTCCTTTTATTGCAGTCCAAAACCTATGGATTGATTTTATGCATAGCAGTGTACAGAAAATATTGTGCTTCGGAAAGACGTATATATACGTCAGGGGTAATTAATGCTTTGACTAAGCGAGACGTTTATATACGCCGGTAGCACTTAAGAAAAAGTCGTTGTGTTGTATTGTAGCTTTAGTGTCAAAGTTATTGAATTCAATACAATGTTATTTTTCTGAAGGGGGGTGCGATGAAAATTATATAGTTAATTATTGCGTCGTAAGTATTGAAAGTTTGAGAAGTAATGAGTTAACCATATAATTTTTATGTTTCTAATGGGCTGCACGTTGGTGTTTTGTCACTGCAGAGCAAGCACATTTTCCGGAAGCTGGTATCTCTTTTTAGTGTGGCACCATATAGGCGGATACCAATCGCCTCAGATAATTTTGACGCCTAGTTTCCTCCCCAGAGGGAGGCACCTGAGCTCTGGCGATGCGAAACCGTGCTTCGGATTTTAATTTTGCCAAGATCAGCCAAGCCATACAGGCACTCAAGGGTCTTTTACGTGCCACTAAATATCGTTTTAGTAGTTTCATTTTTTCTCTATCGAAAAAGCTAAAAAGAAGATATCCGAAAAATATCGCTAATCGGCAAGATTATTTTGAATATTATTTTTTGATATATTATTACATATGTAAATATACCTTATCTTAGCTTTGATTTATACGGCTTATTATTAATCTGTTGAACGCCGTTTAAAAATTAAGCGATTTTCTCACCATTGTCAACATTTTTTAACACGTAGGCGAGAGTATAAGACGTATTGGCATGGAAATAGAAAAGAGTTCAATAAGCAAATCCTCTGAAATAAGTAAATCTGTCGCAAAATCTGTCAAGGTCCTGTTATTGCATTCCAAACCCTTCGGAATAATTTTATGGATAGCAGTACACGAAAAAGATCGTACTTCGGAGAGGCGTATATATACGTCTTGAGCAATAAACGTACTGACTGAGCACGAGACGTTTATATACATTGATGGCACTTATGAGGTTAAAGTCGTATTATAGCTTTAACGTCAAAGTATATCATTTTTGAATTCAATACATTGCTATTGTATGGGGGGAGAGGGTGCGATGAAAATTATACGATTGAATATTGGGTCTCAAATATTGAAAGATTGAGAAGCACTGGTTTGACAGTAGGTTTTCTATCTATTTAAAATGTAATTGCATAGAGAGAGAGAAAGTGATAGAGAAAGAGAGAGTAGTCTATTTTTGTTTTTTCTTGAACTTATAATATTAAGTTTTTTAGGACTTCAATGATTAATTATATTGGTACTTTAAGATTTATGCAATTTGCCATTTAATAAAATGTGATTAAATTTATAAAATATTAAATTACTATGACTAACGGAAACTTAGGATTTTCGATCTGGGAAAAATGAATATTTAATATGTTTATTAATATACATGTTTGTGACTTAAAACAAATGTATTATATCTTTTCTGTTTAAATTAGATCACAACTTTTTAATGTGATTCTTTATCTCCTAAAAATATTTTAAACAGTGGATAAATAAATTCTTTGAAGAATGGAATGTTAAAAATATTACTTCAATCTCAATGATTAAAACTGGCTTTTAGGGAAAAAAGGGCAAATATGCTTTATTAAAAACGATTTTTCTAAAAATACATGTAAAAGTAGAATCTAAAAATGTTCAATTCGTTAGTCAAAGTAAAGAAAAAGAGCGATGAAAGAGTTGAAATTAAATCAAACTTGTCAGTATTTTCAATTTACATTTTCGATTCTTCTATAAAATTCTCGGTCCATTATCATTCTGAATAAAGTTTAATTTTCTTAAAAAATTTAAAAACTATTTTTCCACAGGTAATATTTTTTACTTCCATACATTCGTTATTCTTTCAGATATGAATCAAAATCGAGATTTCTCAGATAGAACTTTGATAAAGAAAATTTAAAATATATATATTATTTTAACTGAAGAAAAATGTATTTGCCTTTTTCTGATTTTTCCGAATCAATTCCTGTAGAAGATAACCCAACTAAATCCAAAATAAAATTCTGATATCAAAGCGAACCATGTAGCAGTTTTCAAATCTGTTTGCTTTATATATATATGAGTGTGGGCATTTGTTCGCGTTTATTTTATTTCTCTTGTTCAATCCTAATATAATTCTAGTTTCTTTTTTAAAAAAAACTGCTATATCTTAGAAATATGTAAAATTTGCTACGATGTCAGCAATATTCCTTAAAAAATATTATTTATTATTTTATAAACTAAAATAAAGTAAAAATTATTTAAAAGAAATGTTAAATAAACAGAATGAGGTTTGAATAAATCTTTTTTACCATGTAGGGTCAAAATACATTTTATGATTTTTAAATACTATGTAAAGTATACTTAAGTAAATGAATAATAACAAAATGTAATGAGGAAAACATTGTTTCATTGAAAAATATGTGATTTAGAATATTTTTAAAAGTTGCATCAGTGTGGTTGAGATTTTTTCGAAAAAAGGAATGAGATGTTTTTAGAATTTTGTGTAATTAAAGCTTAAGATAGTGTAAATAATTTATATCTGGATGTTCAATATGTTGATATTACCTTCTGCTGTATTTATTTAATGATAAAAATTTTAATATTCACAAGTCTTCTGACTTTGTAATGGGGATGGAAACGATGAAATGTTAGTGATAGAACCAAGTTGACCTCATTTTCGACGACTTGGTGAGGCCGCGGTAGCCGAGTGGTATAGATATCGGATCGTGGCTTACCTTGTCACGAGTTCGAGCCCAGTACTACTAAAGACCCGCCGTGTGGGGCAGCGATGCACGTTAAATCTGTAGAGAGCTGAAACGTCTTCCGTTTGGTGTGGTGTGGTAGTTTGGAGGGGGGAGTCCAGCTCAGGTGTCGTACACGACACTTGGCCATGGTTCAAAATTACGTGGTCCGTCGCCAAAAGCCCTAGCTGAACAGTGCGACGTTAATATTCAATCAATCAATCGATGACTTGGTGACCATTATAATGTATTTTTTAAAGTTGGTAACCATATGGATCCTTCTGGAAATTACTGGAAAATATATTATCAACACGGTCAATGACGAAAGTAGATCTTTCGAGAAAGAGCTAGAAGGTTGCCATGCAGGTTATACATATGAGTCGCTCACTGAAACTAACTGTATAGAGTATTGTTTTGACTCTTGATGTGTCCACTAGCGATTAGTTGCTTGCAAATACGTTCTTTACGTACTTGTATTTACAGACGCTGATAGTTGCTGAGCGCTGTAGAAAGTGTGAAGGCCTTATGAGATTTATTTTGCAAATTTTGTTGCAACTTTACGGATTGTTCTTTGTAATTAAATATAATAAATTGCATCGCTCTAAATAAACTGTTTCGAGGATTTTATGCTATCATGATACTGATAGCATAAAATCTTCGAATCCGATCTATGTAAAAATATTTTAATGAGCTAAATTACTTAATAAATAAACATTATCAGGAAGTTAATACGATACAATTTTATTTATATCACTTTAAGTTAAAAAAACTTTTTATGTGGAGTATTCCTTTAAAAAAATATTTTCAAAAAGTAAATTAATTAATTAAAAAAAATAGAAGAAATTAGAAGATTTTACAATCTTGTGATTCTTTAAATAAGAATTTCATCAAGTTAGACACACGAACGGTGTTCATATACATTTCAAATAATATTATGTAAACGATCTTTTACTGATAAAAAGTTAGTGCTTAGGTTTGTTTATCTCTTCGTTTCATAATTCTTCAACTGTTTAAAAATTTGGCAATGCATGCAAACACACACGCACACAAAGGATGTTGCTGAATTCTACCGACTAATTCAGATGATAGGGTCTCAAATTGCGTTTAGTGGATGAAAATTGCGAAAATAGTTGCCGTCGTGAGGACGGTAAGTTAGACGAGAGGGAGTGACCAAACGATTAAGGAGATTTGGAGCGCTGTGGTAGGGTTAAAGAAACCTACAAGTATGCAAACTTTCCACTTCCCCCGGAGTTCCTGTAGAAAGTACTGGGCACTGAGCACCACAATGTGTAATACATCCACAATGGTGCTCCAGCACATTTTTCGATTACGGCGTGTAACTGCCGCCATGCTACATATCCCGAATCTGTCGAGAGCTGAAACGTCCTCCCGTTGGTGTGGTGTGGTAGTTAGGAGAGGGGGGTGCCAGCTCAGGTGTCGTCCACGTCACTTGACCATGGTTCAAAATTACGTGGTCCGTCGCCAAAAGCCCTCGTGTAGCTGAGCAGTGCGACGTTAATATTAACTCAACTCAGCTACATATCCCGGGAGGAGGTTTGGATACGGCGAACCTATTGCTTAGAATTCATGATTCTCGGGTCTCATTCGCTTAGATTTCTTCCTCTAGAGCCACCTGAAATTGTTTGTGTAGGCCACCAGTGAAAAGAGCCATTGTTGAAAACTCATCACAAAGCAATCTCATTGTAAATCGTCTTTCATTTAATGTATACCTCTACAAGTTGACGAGAAATTTCAATTGGATTAACATTCCTTGCCTTTAATAAGGATTAAATAACCTACTTCACAGTCGATGGGATCGGTAATCATTTTAAACGCCCACTAACATGTGTAAAAGCGACACAATTTGGATTTCAAGACTTCACTGTACTGGCAAACAACCAGAGACATGTATGCGCAAGGGTTGACCTCCGATACTACCACTACGGATGTGGTAGAGCGAAACAGTGCTTAGTTCCAGACATGCCTCGTAACATATTTAATGTCTGCTACGACGACGCTGAGGTGGCTATTTACTATCTTAACATATTTAGAAAAAGAGAAAAATGCATTTAAAGACCTTCAGTTTAAAAAAAATGATCTACCCGGAATAGTATATTTTCCAAAAATAGCATGTAATCATTATCAAATGTTAGGTTATTCAAAGAGAACTGAATGGAATATAATTAGAATTATTTATATTACATTCATAATAATCTCAAACTTTAGACGAAACAGATATTTCTATTTAACACATCTATCAAAGATATAAGTTTCCTTTGATTTTTAAATATTTCTTTTATATATTTTGCAACACCCTTTCTGATTCGATCCGTAGTAGCCTTGTATGGCAGATATTTTCGGCTTATGTATTTTCCCCAAAGCTACAGAAGCAATTTGCCCCAGAAAGTCCCTCAAAAGTTATTTCAACTCGTGAATATATTATTTACAAATACGATGCGATTTACTTTGATATTTGAAGGCTTTTCTACCATCTGCGCGAGTAACTACTGTGGATATACTACGAAAAAGCTTTCCAAACTTCCGTGGTATCATATTGGGCACCAGAAATATAGGCGTAAACACTATTTCTCGAGATACAGAGAAAAGTTTGAGATGAGCGGGCTTTCCATGTTTTTTAGAAAAGTACTTTTTATACAATGTCTGTACAGAGTGTATACTACAAATGAGAGAGAGCGAAAATGTTTGCGTATGAATGTAATGTACATGGTTTAAAGAAAACAGAAAAAAAATTCAATTGAAGAAGCGATATGGATTTTAGGAATTGTTTTTACAACGGTATTTATTATAAAAATATTCAGTTGCAATGTGAGTAATATGACGCAAAATCTAAATAAATATATCGCTTACTAATCCTTATCATTTATATTTCTTATTTTTATATTTATACGATTTGAAATTATACATTTAAAAGAGTTTAATCATATTACTGTGTTGTATTAAAAACACCAAAAATATATTTTCTAGCATGCGTGGTACTCTTATTCAAAATAATCTAATTTTTAATATAACTAATATCACTAAAACTTTTAAATATGCATTGTGAATTTAAGAAATTGGGGCACCAAATAATTATTTAATTCAAATTAATCACTAATATGCCACCCAGCCAGTGTGGTGGATACGACCCTCGACTTGTAGCGAGTGGGTTCGAATCCCGAGTATAGCATGGTTGTATCCCGGTAATGGATTCCCGTCTCGAAAGGAAATCAGCGCACTCCTTCCGTTATATGCTGATATTATTATGTGTAACAAATGTCTATATTCTTCTGTTTGTATTGTATGTTTCTGTTCTTCCACTCGTATTTAATATGTATCCCTGGATAAAAACACACAACAACAACATCACTAATATGTTTTGTGTTCATTATTTTATACAATAATTATTATTTTTCTGTATCCAACAGTTGTAAATTAATTTGAATGTAAATCACGAAGGAAATTAATGTTACATTCTTCGAGTCACTATTTTTTGAGCAGATATGCTCGATCTACAAATAAAGTTCTGCATTGTTAAGATTGAATTTTTTGAAATGAAAAGGTTCATCGTATAAATTAATCTCTTTAATATCAGTAGAAATGTTGGTAAAACACCAATATATTTAATTCCATAGTGTTACCATAGGTTGTAAACTTAAATTTATTATTGTTATTATTGCTTAAATGAGACGAAAAACAAAAGAAATATCAACTTGAGTTTATATTCTCCACATGAAATATTAGGCTGGGGAAAAAGAAATCCATTATTTTTGCATGAAATTCAAGACTTTATTTATCATATTCGGATTGTTCGATTTGAGTCAAATATGCAGCGTTTCGTTGAGTAATTTATTGCCATTTTAAAGGTAGCTTCATAATGCATCCCTCATAGACCTCTTGGTCCTTATTGGCGAAAAACTCTAGTAATCGTTTTTCACAATCTTCTCTTGATCCCAATTTTTTATCATTCAGGAAGTTTTGAAATGCGAGAAAAAGGTGGTAGTCGCTTGGTGCCAGGTCCGAACTATATGATGGATGCATTAAAACTTCCCAACCAAGCTTCAAGAATTTCTGGCGAGTCGCTATAGACGTGTGTGGGCTGGCGTTGACCCTGATGGAACACATTACCTCTTCTGTTGGCCAATTCTGGCCGTTTCTGGTCAATCTCTAGCTTCAAATGGTCCAGTCGTTGACAGTAGATATCTGAATTTAGTGTTTGGCCATACAGAAGCAACTCATAACAAATTATTCCTTTCTAGACCCACCAAATACACAGTAGAGCCTTCCTGGTAGTTAGTCCTGGTTCGGCCACCATTTGAGCTGTTTCACCGTGCTTTGACCAAGATTGGTTTCACACAATACTGTCATATGTGACCCATTTCTCATCCCCAATCACCATCTGTTTAAGAAATGGGTCGATTTCATTTCGTTTGGACAAGACTTCGCAGATGAAAATTCGATTATTCATGTTTTTTGGTGTTAGTTGGTGTGGCCCCGAAACAGCCAGCTTCTTTTTGATTCCAACTTTGCGCAAATAATTTAAAACAGTTTTATGGTCCATACTTAGTTCTTGCGTGATGGTACGGCTACTAACACGCCGGTGAATTTGTATTATTTCTGTGATTTTATCGACATTTTCGACGACATGCCTGCCTGTGCGAGGTGCATCTTTAACATTAAAAATATCTGAACGGAATCGACGAAACCAAGATTGCACTACGTAGCTGCTACAGTATCGGCACCATAAACACCATTCACAATTTCAGACACCTGGCTTGCATTTTTGCTTTTATCTGTAAAATGTACCGAATTTTTCTTTGTTGACTTCCATTTTTAACACCCTGTAACTTAGAACTAAATGGATCAAACAAAAAACAGCAAAGTAATTTTTTAGTGTAAACTGTCGCCTTGACAACGAGCATAAATTTGAAATTGTTTGATCGGTACTTCACAAGATATCGACACTACAGCCGTCTACCGAAAAAGCAATGGATTTCTTTCCCCCAACCTAATAATAATAATAATAATAATAATATATATATATATATATATATATATATATATATATATATATATATGTGTGTGTGTGTGTGTGTGTATAATAAATGCATTTTCTTGGCAGTAAATTTTATAATTTATTGACAATATCTTTTTGGCAAGATGAATGTATGCAAATATTGAAAAGCAAATGTCTCATTATCAATATAAAATGAATTCGTATTTATTATTGACGAAATTTCAAGCAGTTTAAAAGTCAACCAAGTTAAAAATATCAGAATAGTTTCCTTTAACTGTTGATAAAAGTAAGACACACACCAATGTTAGCTAATGAATAAACAATCTAATCTTCCAAGTGTATAAAAAATAAAGTATAGGATTAGAAAACATTTGCTGCATTTGATAAATTTAAAGAATTTCTTCAATTTTCGTTAAATTCGCAAACTTAATAGCCAATTTAGTTTTTAAAGTCAATTACGCTTTTGTTCAGTTTTCAGCTAGAATATATTACAAATTTTTACGTACTGAAGGGTGATAAATAAAATTCAATTTTTTTTTTTTTTGCATAGTTTTTAAAATTTTTTGTCTTTTATTAATGGTTATAAGCAGTATTTCTAAATAAAACTCTTAACGTTCATGTAATTGAAAGTAATATACTATGAGTAGTAATGTTAAATTAATATGCATATAACTTAACAGAAATAGTTTTACTATCTTTTTAATAAAATTATCAGACTATTTATCCTGAATTGATTGATTCTCAAGGAGCACATTTTTTACTAAATATAAAATTTCTCTTAAAATTTATTTCAAATTTTTTAATTTGCTCAACACACCTTACGAATTATTTTTATTCGCAATTTCAAATAATTTGAAAGGAAATAATTACGAAAAGTAAATCACATAGTTTTCTGAAAGGATAATTTAATTTATGCAAAATGTTACTGGGTCGTATTATTTTCAGACTTAACAACATCTTTTCTATCAAGTGAAAAGATAGATTTGTTCAAAGATATATAGAGAAAAAAATTTCACTTTTATTTAATAAAATGCATTTTCTTCTATTGACTACAATTTAAGATGCATTCAATGCATGTATACCATTTCATTATTCCAAAATAACTTCTTTTACGTCAAATAGTTAAACCAATTCCACATCAATTGTTTGAATTTCCAAGAGAGGGACATTCGATGAAGTGGGTTGAAACAACTAAGACATTGTACTTCACATACAATTTTTCTTTTAATGGACTCTTAATTATTTGTATATTTGTGTAAGTATCAACACTAAGAATTTCAAAAGAGTAACTAATTACTAAACAGTCTCGTCCTTTCAATAATGAAAAGCAGGAAATGCAAAGTATCATTCAAAACGTTACTGAAAGTATAAATAAAATTCCAAGCTATATCTTTTCAATTTCCTTTTAAATGCTCGCGTTTTAGGTAATTTTGGATTCCATTTTAATTAAAGTTTGAGAGTGGTATATAATGCTAAATTTTGTTTGAGATAAATGTAAATATTTTTTAGCATGAATTCTGGCTATACATTAGATTTGTGGTTGCATTTTGATTAATATCTTGAATTAAAATGAGCAATTTGGTGTTGCCTAAATGACTTTCTAATGAGAAACTGAAGTATTACCTCTTAGCTTTTGTATTAAGAATGAAATGGGGCTTCGTTAAAATTTGAAAATAAAATATAGAAAAAGTAAAAAAAATCATTTGATGATTTAGTAATTCAAGGCGTAAAACGGCTGATTTTGTGTTAAATATTAGAAGCTGACATTAAAAAAAAAACGCAAGTTACTATTATTTGGAATTTTTTTCAGGATTTTCCGTTTCTTAAAATTTGGAATGAGATAAGATTTCTAAAACACAATTTATATATCTATGAATTTTCAGGTAAACATTTTTATTTCATTGCATAAGTTATTAAAAAAATAAATTTTATAATATTCAACTAATATTTTTAATGATATATATGCAGTCATTAGCAGTGAATAACAGATGTATTATTATTTAATTAAATGTTTCTTTAAATATTGTAATGCAATATGATTTAATTTCAATTATAATGCTAATTCTGTTTAAATATCTGTTTTAATTTTTATGTTAATAAATTCTAAAAGTTATTCAGAAAAAAATATGTAAGCCAGTGTGTGTGTGGGGGGGAAATGCCATCTTAACTCTACGTGGTAAGCCCAGCACATCGAAAAGTCGAAAATGAAAGATTACTTTTAAAAAAAATTGAATATAAGATGTGAAGGATATAAGATAGAGAGTAACACAGATTGAACTATTTTTCCAATGACATTTGTACTTTAAGAAATGGATGATTGAAGAAAAATATTTAATTTAATTAAAAATTATTTTGCAATCTGTTCCAATTTAAAAATTAAAAAGGGAAAGTAACACAATATTTATCCTATTATTTAAAGATAACTTACTTAAAATATCCATTATTTAAAAGTAACATATACAAAATTTAATACTTATCTTGATAATTTGTAGCGTTTCAAATCAAGTTCGCGTACTGTAGGTTTCGAATTGAAGTACTTTATTATTACAATCAGTGCATTTTTATTGTATGAGGAACGGGATGAAAATTGTGTCGCACGTATTGAAAGTTCGAGAAGCTTACGTAAGTAAAACTATTTATGATAATACTAAGCAACTATATGTTAAAAAAAGAGTTTAAAAACATTTGTCTTATCATCAGTTAATTCCCTAAGAAGTTAATAATAATTTTTCTATTTCTTATTTAAATGCATTAGTTATTCAAAACATTAATACACAAATAAAAGTAAATCATTTTAATTATTAGTGGGGATTTGAATTCAAAATAATTTATTTTCGAAACTTAATATAAAATCAGAAGTGTTAAGTAAGAAAGTGAAAATGGAAGAAAACTAACTCCTGTATTCGTGAGTTTAAGTACTTCATCTGCATTTTCATCTATCTTAGGATTAGCGTCATTCCACATGATAAATAACACGCAAAGAACAAACATTAAACTTCCCTGAAACATACAGAGCATGAATCTAAATGATTTATCCCTATTAAGAATACACATGACCTTCAGGATTCTTTAACATTGTCCTTGAATATTCTTTTCTGCTTTATAATATTAATAGGCCGTCATGAAAATCCCTATTCAATTGCAGATATTCCCTAGAGTCAATAAACGCAGGAAATATTCCAGGGAATTTTCCATTTTTCCAAGCGCATGAAGTTGGAATAATTAGTAAAAAGGACAATAAAAGTATTTTGACAGCTGAAAGTGCATTTTTCATTGTAAATGACGCTATCACAGAAATTGAATTTCCTACGTCAGTTCTTCTGAGAATAAGAGAGCACTAAAAAATTCTTGAAATGAAAGGAAAGGCTTAGGTGAACAAAAAAAGTGATTTCACTAATCCTTCTTTTATCAAAAGCCTTTTTGCTTTGTTCGTATTTAAAAGATCTTTGTTGTCCAAAAGACAAACTATTGCAGTTTCCCGAGGATTACTAATTAATCATGCAAAGATCTCGACTTTTTTTTTTGAAAAAATACTCGAACTGAAAACGAAATGAAAAGTAATCCCCTTAATTAATTTATTAATGAAACGACCTTAAAAGGTAATATTTTAGGTATCAATTTATAAACCTAGCTTCCGAGTAAGAAATATATTGATATATTTATAAATCACATGATTAAAAGCCCTGGAGCGATGAAAAACTTAGACTTATCAAAGCATTTAAGTGCTTTTTAAAAGAATTAATCAGATTTATACTCTAAATTATATAAATATATACAACTGATAAATAAATAACAACTTTTTTGAAAAATTTAGATCTGTATTTTTTCAATATGAAATAACACCAGTAAAAAGTGGATTTTATAAACGTAGGTTTTCTTTCTAACTTCACACTTTGTGTAGCATATTTTTTTTATATCTTAAATTTTAAGAGCGAAAAGTAACTTTGAATCAAGCTGAATTTATTTAATAATTTAATTTCACGAAGGGTTAATTTAATTTGATGGTTTCAATATTCAACTGTTTAACGTTGTAAGCAGTTGGAATTATGAGTAAAATTTAATTCTTGAAATAATTAGTTTAATCAAATAATTTTTGATAATTGTAATTAATCCTCCAACCGGACAGCACGGATTTTTCTGCCCTACTAGAGAGGCTTCGAAAACGGACCACACTGAATTTTTCGTAAGGCCGGGGACTCACCAAAAATGAACCAAACAGATTTTTTCCTCCTCAAGTAATGTGTTCAAAAACGGTAAAGTCGTGTTTTTCCGAATTCTTTTCCCTCCTTTAAAGGTTTAGTATCTTGAAAGATAATTAGACACGGTCGGGGAGACACAATGGGCATTGAGGGGAAGTTTTATGGCTCACGGGGAGACTGGTTCTTCCCTTGTAGCAATTGTAAAAAACTGGGAAGAATTTCTTTAAACCCTAAAGTGTACGGAACTAATTGCAAGTCAACGAGTTGAGAATTCTCATTTTTTTCTTTACCTTAAAATTCTCAAATGGAATTAAGTTTTTATAATGTATGTCTAAGTTTTTAAAAAATATCTGTAGTATTTAAATTCAAATTATATATTAAAACATTGAGGATAATTTAGTGTTTCATTTTTCTTATTTAAATCAATACTTTCAGGGATTTTTTTAAAAAATGATTATTTTGTTATGTGTCAAAAAAATAAAAAAAAAGGTTAAAAATTTAATATCTTTTAAAATTTCGGACACTTCTAAACATGAATAATTTTTAAGCTTCTGTATTACATTATTTGCAAAAAATTTTTATGCATTGTTAAAAAAACCCTATTTAAATCTTTTAGTTTTTCATAATTTTAAAGCCAGGTATTCAGGGCATCTTACATAGAATCCTTTGTTTTGTATTGTTCAGATAACAAATAATACTTGAATTTTGAATGTCTGAACATTAGGTTCATTCAAAGAGAACTTTAACTATAAGCTTATATTTTTGAACTTGAATCTTCAAATAAAGAGTATTTAAAAGCATCTGAACAAATTTACAGTTAACATTTGCGCATATAAATAAATATAAAGATCCTTTTTAAATTCAAGTTAAAAAAATATATATTTATGCATAATCCCTCATCATCCATGTTCCATTAGCGGTTGACTGAAGAAAAGGTTATTAAAATTTGGACATTTTTATAATCTTAACCATGCAAAACTAGGAATTTTGCATTAGCTCCACTGAAATTCTGCATTGGAATTTCGAAAAAGATATTTATACGTGTCTCACATACTCAGTTGAAAAACATATATTTACCATAAATACTAATAATTCTTTGGATATTTAAAATTATCATTAGATTAATTTTTTAATATATATATATATTCGACTTCTAATATTTTTTCAAGTATTCCTTAAATTTCACATAATTTAATTAAGTGAGAGGATATTAAAGTCGCACTCTCTCTTCTCTACTCAACTACTTGAGGGCTTTTGGCGACGGACCTGTGGCCGGGGTACCAGGTGGTCAAGGTATCGAATCATGGGTGGCATGTCTCGAGTTCGAGCCCAGTGCCACAAAAGACCCGCCGTGTAGGGCAGCAATGCATGTTAAATCTATCGAGAGCTGAAATGTCCTCTTGTTGGTGTGGTGTGGTAGTTAGGAGAGGGGGCTGCCAGCTTAGTTGTCGCCCTCGTCATTTGACCATGCTTCAAAATTACGAGGTCCATCACTAAAAGCCCTAGTGTAGCTGAACAGTGCGACGTTAATATTCACTCTCTTGGCGACGGACCTCGTAATTTTAAACCATGGTCAAGTGACGAGGATGATGCTTGAGCATCGCTCCCTTACACGGCGGATCTTCAGTGGTGCTGGGGTCGAACTCATGACACGCCAGCTACGAGTCCGTTACTTTGACCATTAGGCTACCGCGGCTTCACAATGTGGTTGAAAACTGTATGTTATGAGTAAAAATATGCTGAAACATTTTTGATGAACTTATAATAGATTTTTGCATAGAAGATAGATGTGTGATATGCTAAAATGACAATATGTAAAAGTTATGAGAATATCGATGACAATTTTTAAAAAATTCAATTTAAGTTTCAGTTTGAAACTTATTCGTTTTTTTTCGCATTTAATATTAAATAGTCGCGATAACAAATTAATAGTTTAACGCATTCATAGATTATAAAAAATAAAGGTATAAATGTGACATTGTTGGGAATAATAAGTTTTTATAGTTTTGAATTCAGACTTCTTTGCAGGAGTGTAGACTATTAAAAGGCTGATGTAGAAGTTGGAAAACTAATATTTAAAATATATGGAAAACGATATCTGCAATTCCATGATCTTGACGAGCAGAAGACGGCATTTTTACTTAGTAGGGCAGAGTAAGCATAAGGTAGGAGCTTGTGGAGTAAACAACCAAGCCTCTGCAGTTTTGGCAGGTAATGAACTCCCATTTGTTGCTTTCTCTCTCTCAGTAAGGAATATAAAAATAACAAATACAAAAATAAGTCATGTAAAATTTTATATATTTTAATAACAATGAATTGTGAACTTAATTTCCAATTCATTTTTTCACGAGTTGGCAGTAACTACGGTACTCTATCGACCGTACTTCTTTTATATATATATATATATATATATATATATATATATATATATATATATATATATATATATATATATATATATATATATATATATATATATATTATATATATATATATATATTTTATATATATATTTATATATATATATATATTTATATATATATATATATATATATTTATATATATATATATATATATATTTATATATATATATATAAAAAAAGATGTACGGTTGATAGAGTACCAATAATTTTAACGCAATTTTATATTTCGTTCTCGTAAACTTTACTCCTTTTAAAACATGTATTGCCAAAATACTCTCCTTTTCTATATTTATAAAATTTTAAAAATATAATGGTTATCTTACCCAACATTTTAAATCAGGGGCGGCAACTGTGTAGCTAAGACGTGCCAAACCAATTTGTCAGTATCATTCAGTGTGCCACATAGTAGGAAATTTTTGAAATCCTTCGATTCTTACGGTAATATTTGCAGATTTAAGGAATAGAGGTAAATAATTTAGATTTACAGTTTTATTTTATATTAATTATGGATCAATAAAATACATTTATTAAAATAAAAATAAACAACATAAAATGTTACTATTTCTTCAACAAAGATAAAAAAAATTAAAAATGTATGTTTCCAACATATTTATTTAAATAAGAAATAGACAAAGTGAAATATAAATTATTCCCTTCATTACAGTTAAATAAAAATTGTAATGCGAATTAACTCTTTCACCACTCTTCTTTCATATCGCAAAACCAGGGGTATAATGCGTGACACGATTCTGAGCATTCAGTTGTTAAACAATTTCTTTGCGGAGTCAAAATATTTTTCATATTAGGAAAGATTTTTTACTTTGATATGCCGAATCATAAGTGGAAAGCAGAGTACATGCAATTTTCTTTTTTCAACAATTAAATCCCCTAGCAATAACATTCAATTATTTACAAAATAGCTGTAAATTTATCCTTAGAATTATCTTTCAGATTATTTTGTAGTTCCATAAATGTCCATAACTCTCAGAAGATGTTTGTCAAATAAGGTCTATTATCAACTTCCATCCACTCAAGAATTGACAAATTTGTAGAGTAGTGCTGAGTGTTACTAAGAATTGTACCACGTGCCACAGGTCCATAGATTGCCGACACGTTTTAAATGTTCTTATTAACTAACCATCTCCTATTCAAACACAATTTATATGATAAAAAAGGGTTTTCATTCATTTTGTAGGGAATTGTATTAGATTCAACCATAAGTAATTTTTTGTATCAAAAAATTTACATTGTTTCGGGGATCCCCTTAGAGCAAAATGAAAGGAATTTGACATAATTAAAGTAAGTTTCTCTAAAAGGGAAAACGTTCACTTTTAAAATACACTGCATAAAATGGTTTTAGGTGTACGAAGTTATATTTACTATTATTCCTAAAATAAATTTTGATATTTTGGTTTTTCGTTAAGTTTTGAAGTTATTTCTTCAAATATACTTCTCCATTACATTTCTTTCAAACTTGCTATTTTCTTTTGCGGCCACGGTAGCCTGATGGTCATGGACTCGTGTCCAGTGTTCGAGCCCTGGTACCACAAAAGTTTAGCGTTGAAGAGGAGCTGATGCACGTTAAACACTTCGAGGTCAAAAGTCCTCACGTTTTTGTGATGTGGAAGTTTGGAAGGGGAGTTATCAGCTAAGGTATCGTCCTCGTCACTTAACCGCGGTTCAAAATTACGTAGTCGCTCGTCAGTAGTCACCGTGTTGACTTAGAATGCAATATAAACCCTTGACGTGTGCACTTGAGTTAATTCGAGTACGCTAAACAGTTCCAAATATGCACATTAGATATAATTCAAACGAGATCGTATTTTATGCTGCTGTAATTTTCTCACTCAAATATCAGCGAGCGCCGTCTGCACTCGTGATATTTGACTGTTGTTTCTTATATTTACGATTTAGTCGTGAAACATCAAAAACTTGGATAAAATATTTGTATAAAAAATTAAGGGAAAAGAAATACTTAGATTTTAGAAGCAAATTACTAGAAAATTTACATAAAATTATTACTATGAAACAAATATTATCCAGTAGAATCCGAAAACTTTGCCATTTCATTGCGTATTCAAAGATTTGAACGTCGAGATAGATAATCTTTGAACATAAAATATTTACTGACGTTTTATCTGACGTGTAAATTTTAACTGAAAAATGTACACGGCAAATTTACTGGCAATTAAACAATTAAAAATTGACACGGCACTGATTGAATGTGTATTATGTGTGCAAATGCTGACGTAGAGAAGGAGATTTTCTCTCAGTGCAATCTGTTACGTTGATTTATAGCGAAAAAAATCATTCAACAGAAAAATATAAAGATATAAATTTGCATAAATTAAAAGTATTGAAATGAATTTTATGTGTTATTGTTAATTAAAAATATAAAAAATTGCAGAAATCCAAGTTTTATTTTACAAATTTATTCAGCATATATAATGCTACTACATTTATTATAGTTTTGTTAAATAAAAAAATAATCACTTTTACTTTTTACCTCATAATTAAAAAAAAATGAAAAAAATAACAGGAAAATATTCTTGAGTTTTCTTCGTCTGATATTCAACAATGATTACAGAGAGCTTCTGTATGGTTAAAATTGTGTAACATCGAAATAAAAATGTTCCTTTAAAAATTTTTTTAAAGCTCTTAAAAATAACAGGAGAAAAAAAAATTTTCTTTTGCTTATACATATATTAAAAATATTTTTCAACTTTGAATGAAACATATCTTTAAAACTTTATTTTTTACCTTTTATTTGCTTGCCCTTTTGTTATGGAATTATGTATATGTCTCGAATTTCATTTTAATTATCAACCGTAACTAAAATTCGTGTAATTCTCCCCCTCCTTGTGTTCACATAATCATATTTATTTTCTCCTCTCTAGTTGACGTTTAATTTTAATTGTTTATGTAATGTATTTTTTAAAAAATTGTATTGAACTTAATTGATCATTAAATTAAAGGAATTACATAATATACAATATGTGTTAACTTCCAAAAATATACTTAAGGTTTAAAATGATTGTAAATAAATTTATATATAAATTACCGTTGAAGTTAAACAAGAGAGAAAATTTATAAACTACATTAAATTCGTTTTTACTCTAACCTCTATCATAGATAACACCAACCTTTAATAAGATAAGACAAAAGAGAGAGCTATAAATTTATTTTATTGAATTTTTAATTTCTTGTATTTCACAACCATCATTACGCTTATAATTCAAGCAGAATTTAATACTGTTTTGTAGTTGATTTTTGGGTGAAGGCCTTACATTAATCCCCTTGAATAGAATTAACAAACAAATAAATTTTCTGAAAATATGGAAAAAATAGAAATATCAAATTTTTTATTTATTTTTTGAGTATTTTTATCATGTATAGCTTACAAACTATCAGTATTTAAAACTGAACATGAACCTTAATAAACACTAGCTTTTTTAAAAAAATATTATTTCTGTAAGATACAGACATAATAAAAAATAAAATAGTGTAAATAATAAACATACTATTTTAATAAATTAATTGTCCATAAAATTAGAAATATAATAAATACATCTGTTTTGTCATAAATCAAAATTAAGTAGGTTGAACGAATCGTATTGTTTAAAAGTTATCTTATGTTTTTATAGAATATAAGCAGTTTATGATATATCTGATTATATCATTACCTATATGGAATACGCAGAGTTTTTTTTTAAATCTGAAATACATATACGTTATGGAAGCAGTAAAACTGAAATATAATAATGAACGAATTACTAATCTTAACACTTTTTGAATTCGAAGTTTTGATAATCTCAACTGCAATATTAATTGCAATTGGACCTCTATATTATGAAGTCGCTAAATCCTGAAAAAAATTCGTTACATGGGAAATTCATTATATAGAGGTTCATCTTTCAATTTTCTTTGTAAAACACATAAAACAAATTTTAAATTCATAAACACTATATATTAAAAAAAGTAATTATATGTATTCACATCTTTATGTAAATTAATATTATTTATTTTGTATATTTTACCTATATCAAAAAGAAAAAAAAGGAAGGAAGAAAAACTGTACGGAAAGTTTCTTCACACCTTTATCCATTTCCTGAAGAATTAATTATTTTTCTTTGATGCTCAAGCACTTACGTTTTGATATTTTCATGCCATAAAAGACGAAGGTACCAATACGACTGATCAACACTACAAATGGACGGAGACTAGTTCAAGGATACGGGGACAAGGGACAACTCTATAGAAGGTAAAAGAGGATATCGAAGATGTTTCTAGTGAAGCGAACGATGGTGATTAAATGTTACACTTCTTGGATGAAATGCCCAGAATTATATTGCTCTTGACGAAATAGGTGACTAATATAACGTGTTCAAGATTCATGACCACCATAAAAGGATTTTAAAGAAAGATTAACTTGAATTTTTTCAGAAATACTTCAAAAAAGGGAGAACAAAAATTGAATTTCAAAAGAAAAAAGTTCTTTAAATAAAAAATTCATGTCGCTGTAGAAATGTTATTTAATGAAGAAATTCGTAAAATGTTTAAGGTTCCAAGAAAAAGTTCGCCATACAGAAAAAATCCCATTATAGAGGTTCGTAAAATGGAGGTTCGACTGTATTTTGTTGTCATTTAAAATACGTAAGCTAAGCCCATCAACTAGTGAAATGCCAATCAACTTTCTTATTTCTAAGACCATTTGCACGAACATAGAATTGAATTAATTTTCTTTTTCAATTTCTGTTATTTTTTTTCTTCCTTCGAGTGAGAGAAAAACCCCGCAAACGTGCTTTAGTAAATTTTTTGTCTAATAATCCAAAAGTTAGTTTCCAGGAAATCGAAAAATAAATTTCACACTTCATGACTTAAGTCTTTGTAATAATGACATTTTACGTTGTTTCCATGCTACATTTGATTGATGGGGTTTGTAGTAATCATATGAATCGGTAACTTAGTAATGGAAACTTGGAAAAAAAATATCCCCTAACTCTTTTATTATACTTCATTTTTCTTCTTTGAAAATAAGAAATTCAGTAATAATTGAAGATGGAATATATATGTGCTCACCATTACACACATTGAGTGAGTCGGAAATATAAAATCTGTAAAATTTTTAAAGAAGCATAATGCAAGTGCTAATTACTTCAATTTTACTTAAAATATCAATTCAATTTAAAAACTATTAAAAGTTTTTTTGGTCGCGGGAACGTGAAATGCAGATAACAAATGACGTTATGTGTTTTGAATCATATGAAGTTAAATGTGTTCATCTCTCATTCAGATTATAGTGTTGGCAGGAGCCCTTATGATTGATTATGAATTTTAGCACAAGATGCTTTATTATAATTTTTTTTATTTTCATTCAATGCAAGCTTTACTATATAATTTATTGATGGCAAATCACATCCCATTCCTTTAGTTTTACAGATACAAATTTTAGAATATTTCAAGCTGACACATTTTATTCTTTTATTTATTAATATAATCTTGCATGTAGATAAAATTCTTTTGAAAATAAAACCACATTTAACTTTTTAGAAACTGAAAGGTTAATATTGAGAGACATCAATTAGTCATGAAGATATATCATTGTAAATTCACCTCAACATTGGAAAATGTTGCATTAAGAATACGTTTAAATGTTAAGTTTGTTTGAATTCATTAAATCAGTATGAATATTTTTTGCTCTATCAATTCACTGAGTCACTTATTTCAATCAGCCTACGTTCATTTTCTATGGTTGAGAATTCTCATATACTAATAAAGGAAGTAAACCACACTTTTTTCAGTTTTATATCTAATGAAAATGTATCAAAAATGTGATTGTTTCTTTAAAAAAGTAGATTAATGCTGTGAATTAAGCCCAGTGATTAAGGGGTTAATGCATTGCGCTTCCACACCTCAGGTCTGATGTTTAAACCCCGGGCTGAGAAAGGTTGACTCAGCCTTTCATCCCATCAGGAGGTCAATAAATGAGTACGAAGATTGCTTGTGAACTTAACACTAGGGGTTTCACGTCAGATTGACCACCTGACCTTAACATCTGCTCATGCACCTCAGAGCCCAAGGTCGCGTATACTGAGTTGGGCACAGTTGGCCTTGGCCTTCATCGGCTGTTGCACCACTGAGTTAAGTTAATGCTCTGAATAACAGTGAACGATATTATCTATTTTCTTAAAATAGGAATGAGGATTAGTAATTGTCTTTGCAGATGTAGGACATTTCTTGGGAGCTAGTATCCCTTTTTAATGTTGCATAATATAGGATACCAATATTGGTGGATACCAATTTCGTCAATGTAAATTTGACTCTCAGTTTCCTGTCCAGAGGGAGGTACCTGATCTCTGACGATGTGAAATTTTAAAAGGAAGGCATCCAAGCCTGAGGGCACCCAAGCCAAAGAGACTCTCTAAGGATCTTTAACATGACGAATAATCAATCATACGATATGGAGGCTGTCAATTTTTTATATCATGAATGTTCACTGACTTGGGCTGGTGTCGAATCTTCAATCTTAGATGTAAAGTTCAACTCCCCTAACTAGCTGATGGTATATAAACAACTGGGGAAGTTTATATCTATGTCAGATTAAAGTCACGAATTGCACTTTTATCTCTAAATGAATGAAGTATCACCATCTATCAAAGTAGATGATGCGATTTTTAAAGAGAGGGACGTGATACACTTATAATTATCCAAAACTAATTTTTTTTAACATGAGATTAAATTATTTCAAATTTGTATATTTCATAGGTACTTCAGATAAAGACCATATGCTATCGAAATAAATGTCTTTCATTATCACGAATATATATATGTGTGTGTTTCCTTCCTTTTTTCTCATCCAGAAAACTTTCTTAAATCCTCTATCAATAATTTTGATGTTCCAAGTATAAAGCTGGGTGCTTCAGCAATATACGCATTCTATTTTCTGCTTATCTTGCGAAGTCCATTCTTTGAGATACTGTGTTCAAAGAAACACGAAATGCGTCGTCGTTTTGTCTCTTTTATATGTGTTTTCTTTTTTCGTTATGTTGTTCTCCAAATTGTCTCATCACTGCCCTCTGGCGTAAATGACCCGACCAACCGCCGAATATCGTGGTAAATAGTACGTCACTTTTATTTAGGGAAGTCTGTCGATAAATATGGGATGAAATTTTTCCGCAAGGAAAGTGTTGGGAAGATTCGAGTCAATACCAGAATGAGTGCATCATACAAGGGAGATAATAGATACTCTGAGACTAAATCTTTGACTAGTCAATTTAGGCAGTGGATGTGGAATAATTATAGTAAGTAGTAATAATATTCGTTAAAGTTTTTCTATGACATTCACATGCACATAATAGCAAAAGAGAGAGAGAGAGAAAACTATTTTTTTTACAGCGACTGGGAAAATGCGAATGGATTTTTTTATTTAGATTTTAAGTGTTTTTAGTCATGCATTTTTTTTCTTTTTGTTTGTATGCCAATTTTCATCAGCCTGATCAGAAAAGAATGATATTTAGTTTTTGGTAATCTAAAGGGTGTTTTTTTAGAGGTATAGAACTTTAAATTGCAATAAAACAACGATGCATTATTCGATTGACATGAATTTTTCTTTATTCGAAAGATAATCTTGTGGCATTACATTTTAAATATGATTTCTGGTATATGACTGCCACGGCTGGCTCGGATGTAGTCCAATCTGGACGTCCAATTTTCGATGACTTTTTCCAACATTTGTGGCGGTATATCGGTAATAACACGGAGAATGTTGTCTTCCAAAGGGACAAGCGTTTGTGGCTTATCAGCATAGACCAATGACTTTACATAACCCCACAGAAAATAGTCTAGCGGTGTTAAATCACAAGATCTGGGAGACCAATTCACAGGTCTAAAACGTAAAATTAGGCGGTCACCAAACGTGTCTTTCAATAAATCGGTTGTGGCACGAGCTCTGTGGCATGTTGTGCCGTCTTGTTGGAATCACAGCTCCTGGACATCATGATTGTTCAATTCAGGAATGAAAAAGTTAGTAATCATGGTTCTATACCGATCACCATTGACTGTAACGTTGTGGCCTTCATCGTCTTTGAAGAAGTACGGACCAATGATTCCACCAGCCCATAAAGCGCACCAAATAGTCAGTTTTTCTGGATGTAACGGTGTTTCGACATACACTTGTGGATTAGCTTCACTCCAAATGCGGCAGTTTTGTTTGTTGATGTAGCCATTCAACCAGAAGTGCGCTTCATCGCTAAACAAAATTCGCTTATGAAAATCGGGAACAGCGGCGATCTCGTTTTGGGCCCATTCGACGAATCTTAATGAGGCGTGAGTCTATTCATGAGGAATTGCCAAACCAAACTGAGAATAAATCACTTGACAGCTGTTAAATCGGTCGCCATCTTGGAAAGTAATGCCAACTTAAACTTCTATACCTGGAAAAAACACTCTTTATATACTCTCTTTCAACTATATAAGATAGAATATTTATATATACTAAATATGAGATATAATCTCTTATTTAGTGATAGTTTGAAGTTTAATTATGTTTTGTTATTATTTTAATTATTACTTTTTATGAAAATAAATTCTTTCGGGAAAATTTATGATTTTTATTGACCACTTGAGAATTACCTTTTACTAAAAATGAAAAAGGGAATGGTACATTCCACAAAATGTTTAAGAAATATGGTACATGTTAATTAAAATCTTACTAAGATCCAACATTAAAATCACTTTGAATGTAAATAATTCATCTTATGGAAAGTTTTAAATGTGTGTAATATTTAGTTGCATGAAAGGTGTGGGAACTTTTGAAAATTTTGACATCAAATGAGGATTAAAAATAATCGCAACGAATGATATGGTAATTTTTGAAAAAGTGAATAGTCACTCAGATTTTATTCTTGTTTCATAGTCAAGGCTTTTAAATAAAAGTTTTATACCTCGATAAATGTATGCTTCCGGTACTAATTAAAAGACGGTCATAAAAAGTAGCATACTTGTAATAATGTTTGCATGATTAACATCAAAGTTCCCAGTTAAAAAAACCCCAAAATTTTACGCTTAATGATTTACTGATTCAACTTAGTTATTGCAATTTTTTTAAAAAAAAACTCGAAAATAAATAAAATAAAAAAATTATTCTTAATTTTCTTGCCGTAGATATCAATTTCTTTTGTGTGTATCTAATTTCTTATCATAAAAAAAAATAAACATCATATTTTATAGAATTTCACCTGAAAATGTTTCACATACAGAGAGACACACACAAAAAATGGTCTATTAATTTTAAATGAGTATCTTAAATATCTGACTATAAAAGCTTTCTTTAAAGATAAATGGTGTACAATAAATTGGTATGGTGAATGGCGTATAATAACGTTTTAGAATTATAAACCAGGGGAAAAAAATAGAAAACAGTAACATTTCTATGAAAAATTTGAATTGTTAAATGCAGTTATGAAATAAAGTTAAATGTAATGAATCAGACCTTTTATATTTTTGGATTTATCAGTTCAGGAAACTTTTAAATGAAAAATATGATAAAGTTCCTTTCATTGATTTAAAAATATTCAAGACCAATACCTATGATTTAAAATCGTAGTGTTTTAAGGGGCGTTGCAATATTTATTACATATTAATCCTTAACTCATTTTTGCAGATATAGTTATAAAACGTGGGAAGTATTACAAATTGTTTGCACTGAAATAATGTGGTATATAATTCCCGAACGAACTTTTATGATATTTAAAAAACTAGTGATATAATTCGAATAAAATTTAGGCCATTCTCAAGATAATTCTCAGTAAAAATTTAGGTTCAATATTGGAAAAAATTCATTTTAGAAATTAAAAATATTTAAATTGATAAAGTAATTTATTAACATCATAACTTAGTTTCCATCAAACCATTAAGCTTATTATTAATTTAGAAACTGTTGAAATGAAAATTGCAAAAATATTTTAAGATTATTCTAATTTTTATAGATTTTGTGTACATATTTCTTTTTAATTTCGTTAATTCCCGACTAAAATCTGAATTAAAGAACGCTTATACCAGATGAAGCACCAGAGTAAACCATTATTTTCTACAGACTTTTTGGTACACAATGATCTGAATTGTATTCTATATATATATATAAAGAAAGTAAATTTCATCAATACGGATTTATTTCATCATTTTGAATACTTTTGATTTTATTATTTGTTTTAATGACATTTTTATTTGTTTCCTTGTAGCTCTTTATTATTGGATTCGATTATTGTACTTTAATGTGTGTTTCTTTTATTTTAGCTCTTCTTTTCTTTCTTATTTGACATCTTATATTTAGTTTGAGGGTTTTTAGAAATAATTACGTCTAGCGTTTCTGCCTCTGTGGTTTTCAAAACTACAATTAACTTAACTATGCACTCAATCAAAAATTTTTTCGTATCAAAGACTATATCACTGACAATTTTTGTTTTGAAGTGGCTCGTTTTGAAAACGACTCTAAAATACTTAAAAATCGGAAACTTTTATCAATAAAATGCAATTATTTTATCCATACTAAATCATTGAATGAAACAGTAGTATATATTTTGGTTTTCTGCATTTTATCATTGCGATTTCATATTAATTGTAATGTAATATATGAAAACTCTCGTTCAAAAGTAATAAGCAAAAAAATTCTTAAGAATTCTTACTAAAGCACGTCTCTCTCTCTCACTATTCTCTTATAACTCACGTAACATTCTTAACTTTTATTATTTTATCTTTTACACAAACTGAAAGGTTTCATTATATAATAATATGATCATTAGTGTTTTTTCAGCTCCGTAATCTTCACCAGATGTTTAATCGAATTTTTCAGTATCGCACAAAAATTATAGATTTAAAAATATGTTAAGCTAATGATTCTGAAAACTGAAATACACAGTATTTCTTTGAACTTGTTTTCGGATCAATTGAAGTAAAGCAGAACTTCGAATATTAATTAACTGAATTTCTCAGTTGCTGTGTGCTTACTAATAGGAAGTCCAATTAAAATAACCCAGTGAATAATATGTATTGCTACATATTTAAAATAAAGTAAGGTACATTTTTGTCATGTTTACTTATCTAGATACGTGTGGGGTGCTTTTGTACTTTCTTTTTAAAATAATTTTCAGAGAGATGATGTTTGAGGAAAAATTATTATTAATGTTAATTTAATTAATCAAATGTCTAAGAATAAAATTAAAAAGCAAATTCTACAGTTATTCATTGTATAATTCTAAGCATCTATCAACCTCAGGTAATATTTTTCATAATCGTGCTTTTAAATTACTTCTTTAAAATTAAAACATCAGTACACCTCATAAAAATACGAAATAAACTGATTTATATCGATGATTGGGTTATGAATCGTTTATACTTTAGATAATTTTTTTTAATGGAAAGGTATTAAGCTGATCAGTTTTTCTATTTTAGATACAAACTTATTACATATTTTGTTTTTGATTGACGTTTTGGTTAAAATTTTCTCTTTGATTAATAAAGATTAATAATGTACATTATTTCTTATTTTATTAGAGTTTGATGAGAGATGATTTATATATAGTTATCATAAATTAATTTATTTATGGTAATTTTGTGTATGTTTAAGTATGTGTGAGGCAAAAAATGCGAGCAAATTCATTTGATTTGACATTGTTGTTGTTGTTATTACTAATCTTCCGTTTGGTCAAACGAATTTAGACCACAACAGTGAAACCGTTGTCTTCAACGAAGTTTAATACTAGAAGTGGACTATTATGGGAAACTTCCCAGTCCAGTCCAATGCGGTCAAAGATGTTCTGAGGTTAAGCCTGCTCTAGCTGGTGTTTTGGTCAATGGGAAATCTCTTATTGCCTCCAGAAAAAGTAAGACTTTTTAACTTGCTCACTGGCAAGTTGGGGCAGTCAAGTGTTGAATTGTCTGTCACAAGGAAGAGATAAAGAAATCCCTGGTCTTTTTCCTTTATACCATTTATGAAACGGATGTTTTACCCGTTTTTCTTTAGTTTGGACCTTTTGCCTTGAGAAAAATTATAAATATGTGAATTCTGAGATGAAAGGGAATAGGTGGTCTACTCCCACCTTTTTAACAGAGTCTGCCAGTTCATTTCCGTAGATATTGGCATGGGGGTGGGATCCATTGAAAATGTACTTTGTGACGATGGGAGATTAACTTAATTTTTCGAAGGATAGGTAAACTGATTTTATATACTATGAGGGCCCACATTTTGAGGCGTTGATTTGGACTACGGTTCTTATATTCCTATATTCTCATATAAGGTTTCAGAAGTCTTCGTAGTTACTTTCACTCATGATTTTCTCTAGTCCCACGTCAATTGCAATTAGCTCTCTTCGAAACACGGAACAGAAATCTGAGTTACGTTGTTTTATGGAGTGTGTTTGAATATAAGTTCCACTGCCTGCCCATGTACCTATTTTACTGTTATCGGTATAGATTGTGATGTCATTTGGAGGAATTTTCTTGGTAAATTCCAGGACCAATTAATTAAGAAGGTCAGGAACACAATCTTTCTTAGAAAATCTGGTAAAGAGCCGTCACGAAAATCAACCTTGGAGAGTTCTTTGCAAGCATTAAGTTTACAATGAAGATAATGCGATTCTACATTTTTTGCAAATAACTGCATTGATTTAATCTGATTGATATCGCTGATTTTCTTTAGTTGAACATGCTGATTTGACGTGTAAGGGTATTAAAGAAAATATTATTTCGAATGTTGTGTAATTGTATCTGGATGTTTAATACATAAGTATTACTTTCTGATATATTTATTTTATAATAAAAATTTAATATTTGTAAGCAAGGCTGCCCCTTACATTATAATAACGTTTAAATCGAAACTTGACTAAATATTGGCGATATTGAGAAGTTGGCATAATTTTTTTCGACTAAATTTGGCGAGGCTTTATGGTTACTTAGCTATTATATGGATGCTTCTGGAAATTACTGGAGAAATATATTAACATCCCGGTCTATGACGTAAGCGGATCTTCAGGAGAAGAAATTGAAAACAGCCATGCAGACTATAAATAGGAGTCGCTCGATTAAACTGAGTCAGTATTGCTTTGAATGTTGAATAGTCCACTAGTGATTATTTAATCGTAAATAAGCACCATGTACTTTTATTTTCAAACGCTAATAGTTGTATCTGAGTGCTGTAGAAGGTGTGAAGACCTGCTGAAATTTATTTTGCTGCTAAATGTCTTCAGTTAATTTTTACTATAAAAATATTTGCAGATTATGGTACGAATAGCAGAAGCGTTATTAACAAAACCAATCACAAAGTCATTTTATAGATTCTCTATTGATTATTTTAGTCTTTATACAATATTTCACTTTCAACACTGAAATCCAATTTCCAAACTTCCACTAATACATGAGATCTAAATTGATGGAAATACTCAATCTGCATCCCTATTTAATCACAATTTTATGATAAAAATTATCTAAATCTCTTATGATCTGTTTCATAACGATGGAGCTATTTTTGACGACCATAAGCCTGAAACAATACCTTTTCATGACATTTTTCTCAATAAATCATCTTTCAAATACCATGGTCTCCTGTAACAACATGGTGATATATTATATAAATTTCATTCTTATATATATAGATACACTCAAGAACAAAATAATTATAGCACCAAGAAGAAGTTATCCAAATGAAACGAAATTTTACATACGTAATGACTACTTTGATACAAGTAAATGATTAGAAAATCAAAGAAAACGGATCATTTATTTGAGAGAAAAAGGCAAAAGAACGAAGAATTTAATACCCTATTGAACCCTTTCTAGCTCGAATGCACGATGCGATACGATCGGGCATTCAAGCATACACGTTTTGTATGATGTCTTTAGACATTTCGTTCCATATTTGTTGTGACCTTGTCTGTAGTTCATTCACACTCGTGAGATGCCCAACTCGCCGTCCCAAATGATCCCAGATAAACACGATTGGAGACAAATCTGGGGAATGTGCAGGCCAAGGAAGGATAATTACAGTGTGGAAGCAATCTTGTAATACACTTGCCGCATAAGGCCGAGCATTGTCTTGTTGAAAAATAGCTCCTAGGAGCCTTTGCATGGGTGACAACACATGTGGTTACAGGTTGTCATGGGCATACCGCTGGGCTGTCATAGTGCCACGCATCAATAATAGGGGTGACCGAATATTGTAAGCAATGACACCCTATATCATCACACCAGCTGTGGGAGTGGTGTGTCACTGTAAAGCAAAGGCAGGATTGAGGCGTTCACCACGGGGTCTCCACACACGAACACGATTGTCATCACTTCTGAGATTGAATCTGGATTCGTCGGTAAAGACGAATTGGTTCCATTCCTCTGCAGTCTAGTTTCCTCGTGCTCAGCAGCGCTCCAAACGGAGGCATCGATGGGTAGGTGTCAACGGCAGTACACGTAATGGACGCTGTGATCTCCGAAATGCCCTTAAGCCAGGTGCCTTCATAAGGTTCGAGAAGACACAGGGTCCCTAATGAAGGTGCTACCTGTACGCGTGCATTTCTTACGATATGGTGGTCTTTTCGATGACTGGTCCATCGAAGGCGTCCTGAGCCTGGTCTTCATGTAAATGACATCTCTCGGAGCCACTGATCCCAACACCTCCCCACAACACAATCAAAGCAGCATAATTGACGAGCTACTCACCTAGCTGATTTCCCAGACTCCATCATGCCGATGATTCTCTCCCTCTTAAATTGCTACAACTGCTCATACTTTCTTCGAAAACGGCGTAATGGCACGTATACCTCAGCTCTTCCTTTGTAAACGATTCAGTACACATTTAAACAAGCTTTGGTTACCTGTTTCATACTCCAAGGAGAACGACATTAAACATCCTGTAGATGCTATACATAATGTGCAATCACACTGCATTTCTAATCATTTGCATATCTCCCCGATATGTACCTTCATGCCAAGTTTCGTTACGATCCTGCACTTATTTCTTGGTGCGCTAATTTTTCTATTCATGAGTGTATATATACGCATGTAAAGGACGAGTGGTAGCGCTCCCACATCACAGATCTGGGTTCTATTCCCGGGCTGGGTATGGTCGACTCAGTTTTTCCTCCCTACTACAGTGAATTCATAAATTACCGAGCTTTCTTGGGGACTTAAGCACTGGGGGTCTAGCTTCAGCCTGACCACCTAATCGGGATATCTGCTCATGCACCTCAGCACCCAATGTTCCCGTATACTTGGATAAGCACAGTATGCCTTGGCCCTCATAGGCTGTTGCGCCACTGAGTTCACACACACACACATATATATATATATATATATATAATACATGCATGCATTATTCTAACACACATAATACTCAGTTCCACAGCAGTCAATGTTTTTGTGAAGCCATAAGGAAAAGTTAAATATGAAACTCAAAATAGCAAAAACTTAGCAAGACTGATATCTGCATCTAAATAATACATAAAAAATGTAGTCGATATGCACATTGTTATACAGAGTAGTTTCTTTGAAATATTTTAATTATTGTAATATATACTTGATATTTTACACCAGTATCGAATACTTTTTATTCTGAGGGATACATTATACAATATCTTTTCAAAGGTGTGCATTAAGATCATTGTCTTATAGTTCAAGTTATAAATCAAGAGCACATATTAAGAACCGTTATGAAATAATACATGATTTGTAAATAGTTTTATGTTGTCAATGCGACACTGTTTCGTTTTTATACCTAATGAAAAGTAAGATTTCTATAGTTGTATTAAAATCGCATCTTACAAATACACTTCACTAACAGTAACTGATGAATATATACATTCTAGTAGTTAGCTATTAGATAATTATGATGGAGAATTATTGAGTAATGTTCCAATTATATTGCGAACAATGCATGGGAGCTAAGAGGAGTAATGATATCCTAACTTATGATTCATAAGTAATGTCTTATATTTAGTATGGCAATTAATATATTGTTATATTAGTATATAATATAGCTTTATATTATTAATTATTATTATTACATTAACTTAGCTTCAATTTTTTTTAAATTTAAAACTAGTATAAAGATCCCGTTTGTAGGCTATTCCGAATTCATGTGTGTTATGTTAATCCCATATAGTTTCTACTTTCCTCTTTAAACCAAGATTGATTAATTATTTGAACGCAGTAATGTATACCCTATGAAAGATCTAGAAGTATGATTCATCGAGAATTAAATTCTAACATATCATGATATTTTAATTTCGGTTAACGTCAGGTTCGAGTTACGCAATGTATTGATGAAGGGACTTCAACGGATTATATATATATTGGTTGTTGCGCCATCTATAGTAAAAACGTTACTTATGTTGTATATTTATGTTTGAAGTGAATGTCAACTCACTCGTGTTGTTGTAAACAAAGCGAAAAGAGAAGTAATGATACGAACAAGCTAAATGAAAAGTTATAAAAAGGTGTTTTTTTAATTAGTTAAGTTATATATGTAAATAAATGTAAGATGCTTTAGTTAAGTTATATATGTCTTGCTGTCTCAAACTAGAGAGCCATTCATTAAATCTATGACACTCGTGGATCCAAGAAGCCACTATTGATAGTGAATTTTGAACTACACAGTGAGTTGGAGTGGACGACATCTCAGCTAACGTGGAATATTATTCACAATTAATTTTATTCCTATGGGAAAAAAATTGGGAAATATGATTTTTTTTTCATTTACTGTGCAATTATTACGTTCGCAAGTATTTGACGTAATTAAAATTCACATTTTTCTTTTTTAGTTTAAGATAAATAAAATTTTAAATATTTATTACTATAAATTGTTTTATTTAAAAATTATATATTTTTCACATATGATTATAAGTCATGAAATATTTTGGTCTCCTTAATGTGTAGGAATCTTATCGAAATGTATTTCAAGAATTCAACACATATTTCAGTTCTTATATTAACAGTTCCTGAAAAAATATTAGACTAAGAATGGAAGGGAACATTTAGCTTTAAAAGGGAAGAAGAGTAATTTTTTGATAAACAGGTTTGTATATAAAATATATTCCACTTTAAAGAAATATCACGAAATGGCGAAAATTACTATATTTTGTTTTTATTTATACTGAGTAGCGTAGCTCAGATTTTACAGTTATGAACTTAAGGATCCAACGATTTTCCCCATAATGCCAAGTACCCTTGTTATTTTTAACTCTAGTCAAGTGCCGAAAACGACACCGAAGCTGGCTCCTTACTTTCCAAACTACCACACCACGCGAATGTGAGGACGTTGAGCCCCAACACATTTAACGTCAATTCCTCTACACGTTTCATTTAAATACTTTCAAATTTACGGTAGTCGACTCTTGGATGTCAAAAACTGTATGAAATTTTTCTGCAAACGAGAGATTCCCGATGTAATTTGGGACACCGAATCATTATAGACATTGTTATAAAAATAATCACTTTTATTTGAATCTAATGAATTTAAGATCAATCAAGGATTTTAAACCAAAGGAGCAATCTAATTTAAATCTCTACCTTGAGCTAATAAAACAATTAATTAAGCATCTATTTATGTTTGATCCATTAGTAGAACACTTGTCGGATCTCTCCCAGGTTGACTATAGTCTAATCCAAAACTTTCCTTCATCCACATTTCCGAAAGGCAATACTTAAATCTCACTTTCATTTGAATGATAGAGTAAGAACTAAGGACTAACTCTAACACACCCATTGCCAGGGTTTAAATAGCACTTAAATTAGCATAAACCAAGTTATCTGTACAAAAGGCGGGTTAAAACTAAAACCACAGTTAAAGAAGATAAATGGAAGGGCTACAATAGAACCCATCACAAGGTAATTTTCACTTGAGACCTCATACTCGAGTCATAGTTCCATTAATGAACCATTGGGTTGAAAACTATGGGCTATTTCACGTTCAAAACAACTGAATTTCAAAATTATTAAAAATGATTGATTTTAAGAGAGAGAAGCATCCGATCAGGTGTTACTCTTATTTGATTATTGTATGATCTACTAGAAACATCTCTAATTTCCTTCGAGAATTCTCACATAATAGCAACCACAATTCAAATCATTTTTTTCATGCATGTAAAGAAATGCATGTGTTTTAGTATCTATTGTTATTTTGATGCGTTTGCCGCAATTGAATTTCTAACACTTTCCTCACCTTCTGAAATTATTAAATTTTTACTTAAATAAAACGGAGGGAAATAATATTATTTTAATATGAGGAATTGCTAATGTAAGAGGGGTTGGAAATAGTTTATGACACAGAAAACTTTGCTGTAAACGCCACTTTAAAATGGAAATCTTTTGGATAAAGTGCGGACTAAAACGCTTTTCAAAAGAAAATTTCCGCCAAAAAAAAAGGTATCTATATCGTTCTGTATTATTTCTCATGCTGAATATTACACCCTCGTAGGAAACGATCTATAAGCGACTACAATGAATGGGCTTGCATTTCTCTTGGACGGTTCTTTTTCTATGCCTCATAAATCAAATGCTGGCAGAAATGAGCCATTTAAAAAGAACATTTTTTCCCTTGATATTGGTTTGAGAAGTGAGATATGTATATTTCGACAAGTCTCTAGTGCCTTTTGCTGGATAAGTGATTTTTTTTTGTGGATTTTGAAAAGAGAATTGGTTATTCTTTGGGTACCATGTGTCAGAAAGAACTATTTACGATTGTTTAGCAGTCCTTTTTATTGTAGAGTGTATAGAAGATTGTTTTTTCGATACCGTTGGGATTTCCTAGAGAAATAAAATCCTGAATATACAGTAATATAAAAAGAGAGATTCTCATGTAATAAAAAGGAAAACATTTCACAAAAACAAACACATCATTATCGTTATTGAAAATAGAAGAGTACATTTCGTACATAATTATATCCGATGAATAAGCTGTGGATCAATTATATGTAACATATTTTAAAATAAATTTCTATTAAACATTCCTAATTTTTTCTTACAATTCAATTCAAATAATAAATTATTCTTTAAGGTATCCGACTACGTTCGGAACCGTGATTTTAAAAAAGCGCATAAATGGATAATTTTCATGACATTTAGTGTCACTCAAATTAGAATACATGCATCAAATTGTTTTAAGGACATTTTGACAAAAAATATTTAAATATAATATTTTGGCAAAAAATTAACTTAGAATAATCATTTTTCCAAATGTTCCCCTTTTGAGAAAAGTGGTTCTATTATAACTATTTTGCCTCTTGATCTCGGACCTCTCTACAGAGGCTCAACTAGAATTTTTTCAAAAATTCACATTATTTTCAGAGTTAGCACCAATTGAAATAATTATTGGAGTTTTTTTCTTAAAATTACTTCCCTCTGTTGTCGTAAAATATGAATAAACCCACTTCTAAGTGATATATTTCAAAAATTCTGGTTAAGCCTCTGTACAGAGGTCTGAGCCGTATACAGGAGTGTTTCTCAAACTGTGGGGCGTGCCCCCCTGGGGGGCGCGGTATTCCTGCTAGGGGGGTGCGAGCATATTGAAAATAAAAGGTTTAAAAAATAATTTTTTGGAATGAAGGAAAACACAAAATGCTTTCTAACTTAAAAAAATGCACATTTACACTGATATAATTTATATATATCATCTGGTGATCATCAAAAATTATTCATTCCACTTCAAACGTTCATTAGCTATCTTTGATCCTATAAACAAATAAAAAAAGACATTTTGTTTGCTTTACAGTAATCACACGATGAAATATTTTTTTTATTACGTTTCTTTTAACCCCTAAAATGCTACTTTTGAGTATCATATATTTGACCTTCAAACTTACTAGTATGTTTCACTCCATCTGTTTTTCTTTTAGGAAAGTTGTAAATAATATTTTTCTGTTGATTTTTTTCCATGTGAATGAGTTATGTGATATACGGATAAGCATATTGAGTACTTTGAAGGATTATTTAGCCAACATACAATGCATAACGGAAATTTTTTTACGCAATTCTTTTTTAGAACTAATAGCCATATGTTTTATTGAATATACTTTTAACACGAGATCGATGCGCAGAGTCAACTCATGTTCACGAAATCGTTAATTCTGGGAAAACGGTTTATTTGTTACCAATGACCTTGAGAGAGGATCCTCCAATAAGACAGCCTTAATGGGAACTAAAATGAATTTACCACATTTCGCCCTTTTTTGGGGGAGTTTCAAACGTTTTTTTTTTTTATCAATCAAGTTACTAGTTTTGTTCGAGTTCCCTGCGCGACCACTTTTGTTCAAAAATATTTTCTATGAACATGCTTTATGTCCTTTTTTAAGGGCACGCAAATTTGGAACATTTTCATTAGTTTTATTGGATTTTTTTCTCAAAATATCAAAGAAAAATGGAAAAGTCCTTGAAAGTAGGGGTAAGTACATTTTCTCTTAATTAAATTATTCACTGGAATTTTGGAATTTTTATCGTGTATAGTAAAAATAATTATAAATTAAATTATAGTTTAAAAACAAATAAAAAAACACGCTTTTATAGTGAATCGAACTAAAAAGTAAAAAAATATATATATAAATGACTTAAAAGTAACATATATAAAATTTAATACTTATCTTGTTAATTTATACGGTCTATAATTATGATCGTATTGTAGCTTTAGCACCCCCAATGCATTATTATTGCATTCAATACATTATTATTTGGGTAGGGAGTGCGCGATAAAAGTTATGATTGAAAATTGGGTCGCCAGTAGTTAAAGTTTGAGAACCACTTATATACAGGCAAAATATTATTATAATAGAAGCTTTTTTCACAAAAGGAGAACATTTAGAGAAAAGATTATTCTAAGTTAAATTTTTGCCAAAATATTGTATTTAAATAAATTATTTTTGTCAAAATGTCCTTAAAACAATTTTATGCATATATTCTAATCTAAGTGAGATTAAATATCATGAAAAGTATCCATTTATGTGTTTTTGCAAAAATTCACGATTCCGAACGTAGTCGGATACCTTAAGACAGTCACATACGGACTTATCCAGATTAGATTCCAGATAAATCTAGACAAGGAAGATAAACAAAGAAAATAAAAATCATTGTACTTTTATGTCATTTTTTAAATCAAATATTGCCATTATAAACGAAATTACAGTAAAAAAAGAGTTTGACGATCCTTTATTTGTACTGTTATGTTTAACGTTAAAAGAAGTAAAATCGTAGATATATTTTCAATTTTCTATTACCGTATTGTCTTCAATTCTGCATTTGATATTGCCCATGTCTTTTGCATATTATGTAGTACAAACGTAAAAAAATGCCTTCAGTTGTTCAAGATGTGATCAAATAATTCGGGGACTGAATATTTGTTCTACTGAGATTTATACTATTTTCAATCCATGTTACCTTTAAAATGTAACCCTTCAGTTTTCAAAATCGAGTAGCATAACAAGCATTAAAAGCCTCTAGATTAAAATATGTCTTGCCTTTTTTTAAAGTTTTTTTTTAAACAATTGAAAATAGGGGAAATATTTCTGGATACAAATATTGGGGAAATTAAAATTCAGGAATATTTCTCAGTTTATTGCAAATCAAGAAAGAAAGGACAATGTATGTGGCAGCATACCATATGTTTCTTTTTTATGATTCATTTAACAAATAATTGAAAAATGACCTTTGCAATCCCCTATTTTTTATTAGCAAAACCCATATAAGGGAGGGGGGAGATCTTTGAAAGTAAAAGAGTATGAATGGTATAGAGCTGCCATCTATATTGGGACATAATTCTTTTGTATATTTAGAGAGTTTTAATTGACTGATTGTTTTATTAGCTTCGAAGTCTTAAACAAACCGATTGCAGAATTGTTATTCATTTCGAAAATTGGGCTCCTCGGGAAAACAGAGCCACCGCGTGCTCCACGGCCATAAGTTTGAGAGCCTTTGAAAACAATGGCTGTAGTGTTTTCTATTGAACTTTCTAATTGTCGTTTCCTTAAATAATTTTTAATCCGATTCATGATTTGGCTTGTATTTGTTCATGTTCTTTTCTGGTTAGTATTGTTGAAACAACTGCAAGATCATCGGCAAATGCTTGCATTAAGCACCTATTATCATTTAGATTTAGAATTGAATTAAAATAGATGTTCCACAAGGTAGGTGGAAGCACTGATCCTTGAGGACAACCTTTGGAAATAGAATATTCAATATTAGTATTTTAACTGTCGAAAATTATTTGATGATTAAAAACATAAGAATAAATATACCTTTGAAAATGCCGTAGAATGTTATATGATCAATAATATTGACCAATTTATGTTATCGAAGGCCCTTTGGATGTTTATTAATGTTAACGAGATATGGCATTTATTTTTAAAATTTTTGATGTTAGTGGATAAATTTTGTGTAACATAACCACACTACTAGTATTTTCTTTAAGAACATATTGGTTAGGGTGAATAATATTGTTATGAGTAAGCCAGAGCTTCTCAAATTTTCAATATTCGTGATCCAATATTCAATCCTAATTTTCATCCCCCCTTATACAATAAAAATATATTGAATTAAGTAATACTATACTTTTTGACGCTAAAACTACGATATGTCTTAAACCCCTTAAGAGCCACCGGCGTACATAAACGTCTCATTCAGCCAAAGCCTTAATTTAACTGGACGTATATATACGTATTTCCGAAGTACGATCCTTTTTGTACACTGCTATCCATAAAATTATTCCGAAGGCTTTGGAATGCAATGAAAGAACTTTGACAATTTTTGCGAAGGATTTACTTTTTTCATATTATTTGCTTCTTTATTCCTCCCTAGCCCCTCAATGCATTGCATACGCACGCCTACGTGGTAAAGGGGTGGTGAATCAAGTAACTTTTTATCAACAGTTAAGGGATTAATTAATTATAAACCTTATATTATAAACATTATTAAGATAAGTGTTAGTTCTTGTGTTTAAGTTTATATATAACAATCCCATGGGGTCACTGATGATTCTTTAACTTGTTCCTGACTTAGTATAGTTAAATTAATTATTAAATACATTGTGTAGCACCGATGCTTTTACAAGTATAATATATCAGTGTAAATGTGTATTTTGCTTTTTATAATGCCAAAATGTATTTTGTTAATTTACTTCCTGTAAATAAATAACTTTTTAAAATAATCTTTTGTTTTCAACTTTTCGATATGCTCGTCCCCCCCCTCGTAGCGATGTCAATCCCCCAAGGGGGGCGCCTGAGAAACGCTGGAGTAAGCCATAGTTTGAATCTGTTAAGAAACACCCTTTCTTATATTTTGCAGAAGGTGGAGGGAAGACAAATTAGTTGATAGGATTTAACGGAGGCCGGGTCCTTGTCTGTGTGTGGTTTCTGTAAGAATTTAATTTTAGTATTGTTAAGGTATTGAGAATGTACTAACATTTAATGCAGAAGCTTAAAACTTTAATTATCATTCTCTGATACTTAGAGTAAATGAGCTTCCAAATAGAACAGGGCTTTATTAGTGATAGACCACGTAATTTTTAATCTTAGCTAAATGACATGACTGAGCTTGGCACTACCTTCCCCAAATTTCGCATTACACCAATGTGAGGGCTTTGAGCCTGGATATATTTAGTATGTACATCATCCTCTCTCCATAGCAAGACAAATTCAAACAATTCATTGATTTTATTTGATTGTTTCATTGATTGATTAAGTAAAATTTAAATTTGGCAAGGAAAATTCAAACACTTCATTGATGAAAAAGTAAAATATAAATTTGGCAAGGAATATTCAAACAGTTCATTGATGCAAAAGTAAAATTTGCCAAGCTAAATCGTACTGTCAACTGTATGGTGCTCAAGGTCAACGACAGGCGTACTTCTAGCCCCTTCCCACGATGAATTTTGTGGGCCTCGATCTGACTACTTCAGACAGGTGGCATTAGAAACAACAACAACAACAACAAAAGTAAAATTTAAATTTGGGTAGGAAAATTCAAACGCTTCATTGATGTAAAAGTAAAATTTTAATTTGGCAAGGAAAATTCCAGTCCCGGAAATTCTTGATAACAATTTTTAGAGTTCTGAAAACATTCGTCCTTTTCTTATAAAATGAGACAAGAAGCTTAAAAAAAATTTCCAAATGAATTTAATACCAAGTTCTAGGTATTTTTTTGTCAGTGAAATAGGGCATAATAATTCTGTATATGGAATTGCAAAATGTGTAAAATTATTCTTTTATAAATTTAATCTTAAAATCTTCATCCCGATAATAAATGTTTGAAGGACACACTGATCTTTTCAAAACATTTTTATATTTAGAAAAATAGTTCTCTAATTTAAAATAAGATTGGAATAAGAGCTAATATTCCTCAATGAGACGCAAAAAAGAGTAAAGTAATAATGCTTTAAAATACCCTTTTTAATGCGGATCAAATCTAAAAACAGTCTTTATGTCGTTTGAAAATTTAACTTGAGCTAAAATAAATTAAAATACTTTATCTCACACACTATTAAAAAAGTTTAGATCACTTGAAACTAAATAGACTCTAAAAATAACTTCACTAATTAAAAAAAAAATGCCGAATTCTTGTGTGCTTCGATCTTTCTGTCCAGTTTTTTTTTCTAGATTTTTCATTAAAAATCCTATATTTATTCTAATTGAAAAAAGCGAGAAAATACCATTTTTTAGTTAATATTTTTTTAAAATTTCTGGTTTTGAAGCTTTAATTGTTTTTTATTAAATACTCTATATATACTATTATTTCTAAAATAAATGGTAAAAACACTTTTATTTTAAATTTTCGAGACTTTGAAATGGGCATAAAATCTTGGTACAAATGTTTTTCCTTCCTCGGATTCTAAAATTGTAGGATTTTAAAATGAGACGGATTACTGAGAGCAAAATCACTAACTGTAAACAAATTTGAACTTATTTACAAGTTTGCAGAAAGATATTCTAAATGAGGCTATGAATATATTCAAAACGTTTAGTCTTTTCGCACATTGCAGAAAACTTCATATGTAATTGATTTCAAAGCATTTTCAATTATAAGGAATCAAGCACTATAACTACTTTGGAACCAAATTCATCAACTCTTTTACCCTTACTTATTCTTAATACGATTTATATGTGCATAAAGCTTTTCATAATAAATAATATTAAAATTGTCTCACGTAAAACAAAGTCAATATCAATATGCTTGATACAATGCAACATTCATTCCTTTCTAATAGAAATCCAAGTTAATAGCGTTCATTTCTAACAGTAACTAGATAAAACAAACTTAATTAAAGGGAGAGGATTATAAGAGTCATACGTGGCTACTTTTAAAACAAAGAAACATTTTCTATGGAATAAATGGTACTTATTACGCTCTTAAGGAATGATAAACTATAGAGATAGTTCATTAATCCATTAATTATTTCAGTCCCTATCTTTCTCTATACAAAACCCATGTTTGCAAAGATATCAGATGAAAATTTTATGAATGAAGTACATAGTAGATTACACCAAGGTATAAAAAATCACTAACGAGACTTTAATACGCGAGTTCTTATAAATATTGTATTAGTAGTTGTTTTAGATGAGTAGAAAAGGATAAAGAATATTCTGCTTTTCTGATTGTAGGTTTGAAATCCATTTCCACCACGCCTACAATTTCGTATTATACATTTTGTTATTTAAAAGTATATGATATTGTAATATTTTTATGCTCCTTATTTCTACATTTTAATAAACTCAAACTCAGAGGCGCAACAGCCTGAGGGCAACGGCTTACTGAGTCCATCTCAGTGTACATGACCATTGGGTGCTGAGATGCATGAGCAGATGTCCCGATCAGTTGGTCAATCTGATGTGGGACGCCCAGTGTTTAAGTACCCAAGCAAGACTGGTACTCATTTATCGACCCATTGCAGTAGGGAGGAAAGGCTGAGTCGACCTTGCCAGCCCAGGAATAGAACCCGGACCTGTGGTGTGGAATTGTGATACGCTACCACTCGATCACTGAGCCTTATCTACATTTTAATACAATATAAAAATGATTTCTTAACAAAGTAGTTATCAAGAATTTAAATATTTTATTTTCTACTATAAAAGTAATATTAACGGGAATCACAAATTTAAAACGGGTTGCAAATCGGTTTTATATAAAATTATATAAATTACCCTTGTTGATCTTCGTGCATAATAAATTTTGCTCACAATTGTATGTCGACTAAAATATAAATAATAATTTCCCCATAAGTTTCTTCATGCATGGAAATTTTTCAGCAGACAAAGATTTGTAAAAGTCAATGTCATAGCACTAAACATTTTCTTCTTACTGTAATCTGACAGCAAGTCAATAAGTTGCAAGCTGTAGCTCAATTTACTTACAACCTTGAAATTTTTTGTGGCATTGTCCTCCAAACCCTGTATATAATCCAGCGATACTGAACCTTCGGCCCCTCGGGCCTTTTTAAGGGGCCCGGTCATGACCCAATGTTCTGAAAAATTCAGTTATTTAAGAAGATTTTATTAAATCTTTGGTGGGGAGTTCTTTGACAAGAAATCAAATCTATCAATTTTGATTGTTTGCTGTCGAAGTCGTGCGGCTGCGAATTGATATTCTTTTTTTCTATTTGTAATGTTTATCGTTAGTGATAACAGACAACAGTAGAGTATCGGCAATTTTATGGATGGAACTAATTGTTAACAATCCTTCTTACCTTGCAAGCGAAAAATATCCGAACATTTTGGAGATTGGCTGTTTTGTAGTGAAAAACAAACATGGATCAGTACTTGTTTGATTTATCACGAAGGTGTGGCATTAAAAAATGCCAGTAGACAGGAATCATTGAATGACACATTCCCTCTAAGATCTCTTTCAAGAGATGTAAATAGGCTTTATTGAATATTCTTTACAACAGCAACAAAGTGTTTTGTGAGTGGTAATGTCACAGTAGTAACAAAGACATCCTATGAAGTTTATTATATTATTGATAACCATATGAAACCGTTTACTGATTCAAAAATTGTGAAGGAGCGTTTCTGAAATTCTTTTAATTTAGTGTTAGTGCAAAAATATAAAAAAAATTAAAAATTAAAATCAAAAGAAGCAAAACAGGAGTTGCAATAGTTTTATTCATTTTCCACTTTTTAAATTTCCAATGTTATCTTGATCTTAAAGCATTCCCGTCCCCCCCACGTTTAAAACATGTTGCGGCCCAAGTGAAATAGCTAACATAAGTGTGCGGTTGAGTACCCCTGATCTAACCTTCTAGCAGAAACACGTTACGTTACTTTGTTTCCGCAATAAAGGAATTCTGTTTTTCTGATAGTGAAAGATACAAGAAGAATCTTTGATCATGCACGGGAAAGGAATCTCGGTTAAACGCGGATTTTCTGACTGGCTAGGTGGGTCGCAAAACCCGTTTGCAGGGTGCACATGGTGGGTGGACCACTAGTTGCTCACACCTGATCCAAGCTCTTCCAACTAAATGAAATTTGGTAATCCACTTGCAGTGGCGTAACGGAGTACATTTGGGCCCATCTGCAAAAAGTCAGGTTTTGGGCTCCCAAGTTGAATTTTACAAAGGGTAGTCACTTGGTGACAGTCAGGCTTTGCCCCCCGCGTTGTGGGGTTGCAGAAGTGTACGTTACACCACTATCCACTTGACAACAATTGAATGTGAAGAAGTGGATCTTACCACTGTGTTTTAACAATTTCTTGCTTTCATAACATTTTTTTACAAGGTACTTGATCATTACTTAGTATTCAAATTTCACGCTTTTTTCTTTTCATCTTCAAGAATCATTACACAGGGAAAGTAACAATTAAAAGGCATTCACACAGATTCCTCCCAGATCATGGATACACTTGTGTTAATTCATGAAGAATAAATAATTATTGCATCAGAACAAGGTTATGCTACGAACAACTTATGTCTATAATTCCAAGATTTTTTTGAAATCCCCTAATATTTCACAACCTGTATTAACCCTTTAACGGGCACACAGCTAAAATACAATTTTCTGTGAAAAAATACTCGACAATCGTGAGTTTTTTTCCTGGGTGGTGGCTAGACGTTATAGTCACTGCGCATTTAGGACATTTAACTTACTTTTCAGGACAGAAATAATAAATCATATTATAACAAACTTTTATATGAAAAATTAACATTTACTTAATAAATATTTCAAAAACAATTAAATACAAAGTATAAGTGTTATTTAATAATAATAGAATAATTGTACAACATAGAATATATATATATATATATATATATATATATATATAGTATATATATATAGAAAAAATATATAATACTTAGAACATACATTGAACTTGGTATATATCCACATTTTATATTTTATACAATTTAAGTATGAAGAGTTAGAAATAAAGTAATATTTTTGAGAATTGAAATTAGTTATTTCCCAAATTTGATGAGCTATTTACATTGGAACTTAATAATATGCAAACGTTTTCTCCGAGCAGGAAAGCTGTAATGAAAGACTTTCGAACCGGAGAATCTTGTACTACATAAAGTGAACAAAGTTTGTTTATATTTCGCACCCTCAATATTTTCACGGGATTCTAAATACTCTATCTCGAGTACAGGAAAAGCGAAAATTTCTAGGTCATTTTTCTGTTCTAGGTGGGCAGTGGATAGAGCCTCTATCCACATATTAAAAGTTTCCAAAACCCTAAATAAAACCTTTTTTCAATTGTACAATTGCTTAATTCATTCAGATGAGAGAAAAGTATAATTAAGACATGCCGAAATTTTTTTCAAATATCAGAAATTTTATTTATAGTAATCGAAATACAATTTGTATATTTACACCGAGAAAAACTGTTTTTAACTACGCATTAGAAGACACGAAATGCAAAACCACGTATTATGCTGCTATCCGTATTAATTTGTATGCGTTTTAGCATCAATTAACTCATATAGTTAGACTAATTATCCAACACCCGCTTTGAGAAACTTTTTTTAATGTGTGACTAGACTGCCTGCTAAGGGGTTAATATTTTTTCATGAACAAAATATGTAATGAAAAGAGATTATTTTGTTTATTACTCAAATAAAAACCTGGTAAACATTGATGGCATAAAAAATGGAGAATATATTCACTTAAGCATTTTCAAAAGCTTTCAGTTGAACTATCATAATTACTTCGAAGTTCTGTGACTTTAGAAGAAAAAATTAGCTTCTTTTATTTTTAAAGCAAAACTAGAGAAGGAAAACAAACTATGACCAAAACCTTTTCTTACACGCTAACTAAAAATTAAGGATTAAACAATAGACAAAGAACATGTGTCGTCTACCCCAAGACTAAGGGTAGGTTAAACGATAAATGTGTTGGTTCATTAATATTAATATATGTGGGTTAAGCGACAAGTAAACGAAAATGAATGTAACCGATAGTTATTAAAATGATCAGTGAAGTGTGTAAACTATTACCTAATTTCGAATAATTACTGGTTTGTATAATTAATGAACGCGATTTAGTCGACGTTGTCAGTATTAATTATTATACAATGGATTACTCACAGTCAGTGTAAGGGAATATAAGTATATTCTTCTTATTAGTGTATTTTTATATTCCTTATGCTGCAAATTTACATCTTTTCTCCAAAAATAAGTACTTAAACGGAATATGATGGTTATTGAAAGAGATGCTCGAAGCCAGCGCTATTTTTCCTTTTTAAAGCTATTTTCTTGTATTACATATACATACTTCATAGACTAAAACCGTACTTGACTTGACAAAGCTTGTAAAAGTTTAAGTGCTGGATAACTATCCGTGATTCTAACATATTGTATTTAAGAAGTAATTAGATGATTACATTGATATAAGAGGTCGTTAAAGATTTCTCTAAAACTCTTTTGTGATTTATTACTCCTTCATCATTATTTTCTTCAAACGTTTGATATTTTTATTTTCAGCTGTTCTTTAATGAATGAATTTAGCGAATCTAGTTTATATAAATCTGCTTCGTGATAGCGTGTCTCTCAATGAATGGATAAAAAATCCATTTCAAACATATTCTTTGCAGAATGAATAATTTCCCAATTGCTTTTGTTCGATATTTTTTTCATTCAAGAATAAGATGAAGAAAATCTTCTAGTTCCTTTATTTACTTCATAACATTATATTTATTTTTTTAAAAAAAAATATGCTATACTTACCTTTAAAAAGTATTTAAAACTGAATTTTGTGATTTATTCATATCAAATGAATTCTATTCTTACTTAAATGTTGAACTTGGTAATGAATTCATTTTTGCAATGATCTGCATGAAGCGTAGCAAAAGAGCAATATTGACAAAATATCATTAATATAATCTTTTAAAACAAATTTTGGCCACTGTAGCTAAGGCAGTGTTTCTCAAACTGTGGGGCGCGCCTCCCTGGGGGGCGCGATAAACGTACAAGGGGGGCGCGAGCATATCGAAAATAAAAGATTAAAAAAAATTATTTACTGGAATGAAGTAAAACAAAATACTTTCTGACATAATAAAAAAATACACATTTACACTGATATAATTTATATATCTGCGATATTACGTCATAAAAAATTAAAGCTTCTACTTTTATTACGGTTTCTTTTCAAACCAAAATGAGAAAAAACAAAACCCAGACCCATAATCAAAAAAAAAATTTTAGGAAGATAAAATATTCATAACTGTTATATTATTGTCATTAGCTGTAGGCAGCAGAATGTAGTTGCTGTGGTTTGACCTTCGAACTTACTTGAACGGTTAGTTACGTCCCTGCTCTTATGTATTTGTTTTTTCATTTAGGGAAGTTGCAAATAAACTATTTCTGCTGCGATTTTTTCCTTGTAAAATATTTTTATGATTTTTGGAAAAGCACAGAGAGCTCTTTGAAGGATTACTTGGCCAAGATTTATTTCTATGAGTTATTCCCAAACATATAAAAAAGTATAATGAAAAACGTTTTACATAATTTTTTTGAACATCCATATTGTAATGAATACCCCTTTATTCTCCGGAGCTGTCACGCTGAGCACAGAGTGCACGAAATCGGTAATTCTGGCAAAACTGTTTAATTGTTACCAATGGCTCTGACACACTATCCTCCTGTTTGACAGTCTTAACGTGTGAACTAAAATATATTTATCACATATCTCCCTCTTTTTTGGGAGTGACAAACGTTTTTTTTACAATCTTAAGGTACTTGTTTTAACTGAGTTCCCGGTGTGATAACATATTTCCGAAATATTTTCTGTGTTCTTGAAAGTAGGTGAGTATATTTTCTCTTAATTAAATTATTCACTGGAATTACGATTTTTATTGTGTACTATAAAAATAATTATAAAAAAAAAAAGATTGGGGTGGCTCAATAACCCCACTCGACCATTAGTATCGAGTGCGTGCCTGCTCCAGGTTTAAAACATGTTGAAGTCTTTTCACTTTAAATATTAAAAATAATACAATTATTTTTCATCGGAATTTTTTATTATTGTTCATTATTCAACATCAATTCTAAATGCTAATTCTGTGAGGCTTAAAATTACAGTTCACTTAAAACTAATTATAATTTGAGCAACGATTTAAAAAAATCATTTTACATTTTTGTAAACATTGTTGCGCATTTGGCTTTACTCTCCTTAAAATTCAGCGATTATATCAATAATGTTTTATTTTCTTATAAATGAACTCGTGCAAAGAGCCGGTACTTCAGCCGGTATACTTTTAATGTATCAGTGCTGCACAGAGTATTTTATAACTAAATAATTAATGCTAAATTAAGAACAAGTTTAATAAGTATGAGCGACTTCCATGGGCTTGTCTTACACAGCAAATTTTTCAAAGGAATGCTTATGATTAGAAATTGACCCACTGAGTTCTTTCTAAAAAAGCTGATATCTATATTTTGTCTTCTAAGCAGCCACCGCATTTTGCAATATGTTCCAATTTAAAAATTAGAGAAAGGAAAAATAACATAATAATTATCCTATTACTTAATATTTTTTTTGCTTAAAAGCAACATATACAAAATTTAATATTTATGTCATGAATTTGTACGGTATATAATTAAGATTATTGCTTTAGCGTAAAAAAAGTGCATTAATATTGCATTCAGTACATTATTAATGTATAAGGGGGGGCGCAATAAAAATTGTGATTGATAAGGGGGGCGCCAGTATTGAAAGTTTGAGAAGCACTGAGCTAACGGGTAATTGTTGTGAACTCGTTTCTAATATTGCTTTTGTCGAGTCGTATGTTCCAGTGATGTTTCCACTAACGGTCCACTTTGTATAGAATGTAGTGCACGTTAATTCAGTCGAAGCTCAAAGTCCTTACCTTGGGCCAGCTCAGGTATCATGATCACTACCTTAGAGTGGTTCAAAATTATGAGGTTCATTGCTAATAGATTTGGGGTTGCTTCGAAGTGTGATGTTACTACTACCAAATGGAGATAATATTTATTCAGAGTACGTTGGTAATCCAAAAAGTAAGTTCCATTTAACAACACACACAGAAAAGAAACAATTATTTATACAACTAATTGTTATTAAATAATGAACTACAGTGATCAAACTTTTTTTTTACGTATGCACCACCATTGTTTTGGGATTTATTGTAGCTGGGCAAGACTGTTTGAATGTCTTCGTTAAGGAACAATGCCGTCTGAGATTGCAACGTTTGGGTGGTGGCAACGGATCTGAATTCGTCGTCGTCTTGAAATTGCTTGTAAGCAAGAACGAACTTCAAGTGCTTGAGCAGATGTAAGTCACTTGATGCTAGATCTGATAGTAAAGAAAGTGATCAAAAACTTTCCATCAAAACTCCGTAACTTCGTTTGTTATCATGCACATTTTAACGTTCACATTATGTTGTCGCACGCATATTTTGACTATAGAATGTCTCATCACACCGGGTTCGTTTGTGACAGATCTATTTGCTTATCTTCCGCTAATCCTATTGGGAAATCTTTGGGCTATCATTCGCGTTTATTCACAATCAACCCTTTTGAAGAAGAAACCGTGATATTTAAATTAAATCTACTATAGATATAGTCAGGATTTTCTAGCTAGCAAGAAGGGAAGGAAAGAAAGAAAGCCAGCTACTGATCAGATATTAGTACAAATTATTGAATATATTAATTATAAATAGATGAGGATTTAAAGTCTCGATTGGATACTAAACTTAAAGTAACGATAAGCTAATTGGGATAATTGAATTGATCCTAAATTAAAGTGGTCGACATTCATAGTTTTCGTATTAGTCGTGCATCTCATTATTGTTCCACTTGTATTGTTCATATTGAGGCATTCTCTTCGTGAATTTAAGTGAATCAGTGTTGTTAATTTGGTTGTTTAATAAATAAGTTGATTTTGAATATGTCTGGTATCCCTTCACTTCCTCCCTCACATCTAGGTGGGCAAGAGGGGGGGGTACACCCTCACACGTTCACTCTTCAAATTCACAAACATTAATAATCCTCGCATTGAGAAATCAGATGATTGACCGTATTTCCCGTGTGGTGAGACGTTCGACTGTTTAAATCGTTTTTAACTCTCACCAAACTATCGCCGTATAATTCAGCGATTTGAAAATGCTTTTCATTTTTCAATTCCTATTATTAACTTACACTCTCTAGATATTTATTTGTTTGTTTATTTATTTATCTTGGTGGAATTTCCAGTCATTAATAAAATATATTTTAAAGGGCTCAATTGAGCTGAAATATAAGGTACATGATTATTTTGGATGACAATACAATAATTTAGTTATAATTAATAAAAATCAATTGATTAAAAATAATTATTTAAATAATTACAAATACAGCCACGTTGGTGAATTAGCGATCCTTTTGGCGAATTGTGTCAAAACTTGAAAATGTTTTTTTTCTCACATTTTAAAGCATTCAGTTGAACTGAAATTTTATATACATGATTGTTTTGGATGACAATACGATAATTTAATGATATTTAATAAAAATTAGTTACCACTAAATGTTGTGATTCTGTCATATGTATATACATATTTGTATTAACTACTTAATAAAAAGTAGCTAAAATAAAATTTTTCTTCGTTGATCTAAGTAGGAAATGACTTAATTTTTTTTTTATATTAGTTGTGTGTGTGTGTGTGTGTGTGTTTTATCAATAACTGCTTAAAAATAATGTGCATGCTTGAAATAACTAACGCAGCTATTCTGCGGGGAAAATGCAAACCCGAATTTTCTTTGTGGATTATTTTATAATTTAGTATTTGTCTTTCGATTTTAAATATTTGATTTCCGGGAAATATTAATATGTTTGGATAACAGGTAGTATGTCATGAGTATTTAGTTAATGCGTGTTATTAAAAGCTACATAATTTAAGATTCATTTATATTTATTCCATGAGAGAAAATTATGAGTTTTCAATCGAAATAAACCCTGAAATGATTGGATATCCCGCATATTAGAATATTTACGTTGATCCCTAACCCTTTGTTAAATGGAGCATTTCAAGTATTTTTTTTCCTTTAATGTTTAAATGTGCTAAAATTTACTCGATTCCAGATCAAAAGTGGAAACAGTATTCCATCAAAATAACAAGTTATCGTTATAGATAGATAATTTTGCGTCCGTTTATTTGGTTTTCTTTTAGTTTATTGAATTAATTTTGCTCGCTAGAAATAATAAATTACTTAGTTCTATTCAAAATTTTAGTCGGAACATATATTTATAATTTTTCAATTTTTGACGCTTATATTTTTGTTATATTACCTTTTAACTAATGTTTGATGAAATAACGGCTAGTTAAAATAAAATTTAATACGAGGAAAAAAATTGCGTAACAGAAATGCGTGTTTAAAGTGCAACAATATATGTGGATTTGTTTAATATTATTATCAATATGTTAAATTGTTATTTTTAGTCATATAAATTTACTTAAATTTTTTATCCTTTTTATTTTGAAAAAATTTAGTGGCAACAAAAAATTTAATAGGAATTCCTTGTTAAATGATAAGAATACTGTACTTTTAAGTTGTTCCCTTGATTGTTTTTTTTTCTATTGAATTTTACTTAGAAAACTTGTTTCTCCTAAATCTTGCTTGATAAATTGTTACATCTAATATATTTTACCTAATAATTCCTTCCGATCTTTTATTTATATGGAGAACAGACGATTTCATGTATTCAAAGGTGGCAATTAAGAAGTTTAAAAATAATCAATATTCAAATAAGTGTCTTTATAATGTAGAATGTTTTTGTTATTTTATGGGTTATCAAAAGCCTTAACACACAGTCCTATAAACGATGATAAGTTAAAGAAAATTATAAAACATAATAGAATTTTAATGGATTAATAATTTTTGTATCATTCTTTATTTTTAAACTCTAATACAAGAAAATATGGAAACAATTGATGCACAGCTTTTTACGAACTTCCATAATTTTTACTCCTTTCATGCCGTAACTACTGACTTCAACAGAACAATCTTTCCGCAATAGGCACATGCATCACATCTAGACTTTGGACACCTGCACATGTCACAGAAACCAATAACAATACTTAAGATATCACCCTTTGATATCTTTCTATCTGGATGCCACTTCAAGAATCACTCAATCAATAACGGCAGACACAAAAGGGCGGGAAAAGTCACGGAAAGCAATCATCCATCGTTAAATGTTCTTCGATCTCTGCTTTTGATTTTCTTCTTCTTTTCATGCATAGAATTTGATTTGAGCTTCTGCTCCGATGAAAATGAAGATTGAAAGTAAATGGGAATTTTAAGTTCATCGAATATTGTTTAATGGTTATTTAATTCATCCCGTAGGAGGATTTTAGTTTCGGAAAATGTTTCTTGGCGAAGAATGGAATTCTTTGGAGAAGTTTTCGGAATCAATTTGTTAAAGGAAACGGATTTTATGGGAATGATGCTTGCTAAAATCGTTAAGATTTGAAGGTATTTAAATATTGTTATTGGATTGTAACTGTAATTGATAAGTTAATTTATTAATTATGAATTGGAAGTTAATGGTAAGTCGGTCATAAATGTTTATTGGATATAGAATTCAAGTCAAAGATTCACTAAATGTATTATTTAAAGATAGTTTTGTATTTAAAGCTAATTATATTTGTATCTATAATTAAATTTGATGCTGTAGTACGTGATATTTATAACATTAAATGAAAAAAAAAACTAAAAACCGTATTATTTCCTACTATATTTTGAAGACATATATAACGAAGACATACATTATACATCGAAGTATCAAAATTAATGACATAATAACATGCAAGTATTCAGATGACAATATCATCACGTAAGAAATATATAAATGGGAAGTGAACTATCAGAGCTATCACATATACCCAAGTGATTCACGTGAAAACTTTTTCTATCATAATTATGACCAAACAGCGAGAATAAATCTATTTTAAAGTAGCAATCTAGTTGGAACTCGACGCATGAGACATTTCATTTCAAAAGTAGAATTCAACATTCCTCGATCTTCAATGCCGAAAATGTGCCAAGGATGTATTACCAAGTAAGACAGAAAGTTTCTTCGCTAAGTACCTAACCTAAAAGACACTGAGCTTTTGTAAGGGTACCAAAGGCTCTAGAGAAGCCAAGAGGCTACATGTTTGGGAATTGCAATAAACTCAAGGCTAAGTAGTAATAAAAATTCCAACAAGGTACTGGATATTGGCAGCGTGTGAAGTGAACTGTTAAAAAATCTAGCCGGTGTAAAATGAGGTACTACGCAAGTACTACTTACAAATCCTACATTAAATCTGTTGTAGAGTATGGTACATAATTAATTATAATTGCTTCTGAGTCAATTCAGAACAAGGTTGAAACTGCTCAAATAACACCTTTAAAATCATCACAGGTGGAGCAGTTTCAAGGCCATGCAATTGCTATCTAGTATTGAGTCTGACTGATCGAACGAAAATATGTGTTTAAAAGTTGGTTGAGAAATGTATGAGACGTGGTTACTTCTGGAAGATGTACAAGAGCCTTCAGATTGTTTTTTAAAATTCCAGCGTACCTTCTTACTTATGACAAATGAACTGTCTGTTGTTTTTGATATATCCTCATTCAACAGCCAACCCCATTCTTGAAGCTGGTATGTTTCTACGACATTCGAATATGGTAATTTATAATTTAGAATTAGTTCTGTGTGTGTGTGTGGTCAGTTAGAAATCTTACGCTGGAACATTATTGAATATTGCCACTTTGACCATTGTCGGAGAAAGATTTCTTGCGATGCAATGGTTGCATGCTTACACCGATGGCTGTGCTTCCCGTGCTGATTGAAATGTTGATGATGGGGATTACTTTTAGCACTTTCGCTTTATTAGGAATGTTGGGGAGAAATTATACCAACTATGATACCGAAGTGGCTGTTGTCCAACTGGCTTTGATTGAAATTCCTAAAATAAATTAAATATCTTTAAATGAGATGCAAAAATAATAAATAAAAAAAACTGTTAATCTAAATTATTTACCTATATTCTAAAATTCTGCATGAAATTCCACAGTAATGGAACTGTTTCAAATATTTCTTACTTGGTTTAGATCGGTTAGATCGGTTTGGCATTCCACACATAAAAAAATGCCGACCCCTGGTATAAACAATGATTTTAATAAGGATTCATTATTGAAAAAAAAATCTTTGTATTTGTTAGAAATAACTTTTAAGAATAACGTAATGATTGTTTCAAGTTTCATCACACACACAGCTCTTATTTATAAATATTTTAAGGAATCCATTACTCTAATTTTTTTCATTCACACAACATGGATAATTTCAAGAAGTAGTGATAGTTTGTGACGGGCTCACGCGTCTTTTCTTTAACATGTCCTTTGGGTTTTTTGAGGCCAGAATTAATGGCAACTCTTTTCCAACCAAATCCAAGAAGAGAAACGTGAAAGAAAGATGCAAATTAAGAATCTTTTAAATATCAGAAGTTACAGTAAGCGCAATGACAATTTGGGGCAATTGATATCAAGTAGAGGAATGCTAACATAGTTCGTGGTCTAAGAGTGAAGAAGTTGCGGATAACGTTACCCGCCGAATAAGTAGGAATTATACGTGAAGAGATTTATAGAATCAAGGTGCATACCATTGCTCTCGAATCACGGTAAGATTTCATATATATTTTATATTTATTACTTCAAACTACAACAAGGTAGGATTGATTATTTAATATTAGGATCAGTGATTGTATTAGAATTGAGTTTAGGCGATTCAGTTGTTGATAGTGGTCCGAGTTAGGTTAAGTCGTTATTATAAATATATTGTGTGTGGTGTGTTTTACCACCGTATATTCTCTCACGTAAATTATTATAATCTAATTTGTTAAGGATTTAAGTTGAATATCTTAATAAAATCTTAGTAAGATAATGTTTCCTTCTAGTTCTTTCGGTAATCCTACGCCTCTAGTTCACGCTGATAATCTGAGAGATATTCTCCCAAGGGGGGGATTATCACAAGTTTAAGTAACTGAATAAGTAGAATTATTAACTTTATGAATTGAAAATATTTTATATATTAATAGGTAATTCTATGCTAAATTAATCATTTGTGCATTTAATTTATTCACGAAAATAAATACAACGTTTACAAGTAATATATTGATTTATTGAAGACGTTGACATACACTCTATAACAACAACAACAAAACACTACGCACCAAGAACGAGTTGTCCGATAGAGACAAAAATTGGTAAATAGAAAGATTGTGTAAAGAATAAAAAAATGATTGAAGACTTCAGAAAAGTAGAATGACATTTTTAGAGTTACATAGTGACAAAGTAACGAGCTCAATAAGGAGTTGAGCCCCCTCTAACCTGGATGCAAGCTGCCACACAACGTGACAGAGTGATAAGGCACCCTGATGGCCTCTTGCGGTATTTCTCGCCAAATTTGCTATAATTGTCGTGCCAGGAAGATTAATATCAACTATGATGCAGAAATTGATAATGAAACTTCAGTCACAGAACTGCAACATTTCCAATATTTTGTATTGTTTGGAAACGACGAAAACGTACATCTCTCTTATGCAGTATGATGTAAATTATGCAGTAATTTCTTCTCTGCATATCGAAATAAGGATTATTTCGAGTCAGGAATCAAAAATAATTTTAACAACTATTAGTGAGTACTTTAAGGAACGTGGTACCATTTACACAAAATTGTTTAATTTAATGATTTTTATAATTTTTTGGCTGCCTACACAGATTTTGTGCTCAAAATTTCATAAAAAGCTAACCATTTAATTTTTTAAGGAAAAACACTTTAAACTTATTGAGTAATTTTAAAATGCTACTCCTCCTACAAAAATTGACGCATATATCTAAAATTTGGTTTACAAGTACGTTAAACAATGTTTAACAAAAGTTTGTATGGGTTTTGCGATAATATGTTTAGTATTCCTACAATACTTCTTTTTATAATGCTTATTGAAGAAATTTCTTGAAAAATGAGTAAATTCTAAATGCAGTTATTTTTAAAAAAGTATTGCTTTGATTGAAAATTCCATGCCAAATTTTTTCCATGTAATATTAGCAACAAGTGAAAAAAAATTTCCTAGCATTAGGTGCAATAGAAAAAAAAGCTTTAACATTTTAAATGAAGACAAACTAGTTATTTTATCTTTCTGAGATAAGTCAGCTTAAAGTTTTGATTTGCCATTGGAATGTGAATAAAAACAAATGTAAAAGTTATCATAACTCTGCATTTTTTATACTCAGAGCTTTTAAATTTTGTGAGTTTGTAGAAAACTATGTACAAATAGTTAAGGCTAAAAAAATTAAGTTTGATTTTTTTTGTCAATTGAATCGGACTGTGTTCTCTTAAAATTTCCAATTAATTGGTGCGTAATAATTTACTAACAGTGTTTTTAGTGTTGGATAAAAAGTGCGTAATTTTTAACTATGGATATATATTGTGTAGTTTCTTAAAGAATTTCCAAAAGGTAACTGCAAAAAATTTGTATTTTGTTTGGATCCCGATATAACAAATAACACCGAATTAACGAATAAAATGTTCAAAACCTACGAATTCTTTAAATCGGGGGTCATATTTCCGTAGATATCGTGATGAGTGAGTTGCTTTTTTCTTTTATATGTATAGATTCATGTATGTATAAAGACGTTAAACAATCACACAAGCTGGCATTATCTGTAATTTATCAGAATAAGTGAAATAATTTGTTACTAATAGAGCAAAATTTTCTCATATAGATTCATGAATTGTTAACTAGTGTACACAATTTAATAAATTTTAATTAAAGGACATCTTGTGTTAGGATTAATGACCCATAATAAAGAGGCGCAATGCCAAAAAAATTCTGCTCAAAGGAATCACACTTGATAATTCTAAATTGACAAAAATAATATATCCTTAAAATGTTTAATACTGAAATTAAACTCAAGAATCTTTCTTTTAGATTTCAACTCACTAAAAGTAGTATGATGAATTTTTCATTAAATTAGCCCTTTTTTGTTTTGAATTCAGTTTTTATTACATGCTGGTTTTTAGTTTGAAAGTAGATCAAAGCAACCATAATTCTACTCAAGAGGTTAACAACCTTTTTCTGTACTTATGATCTTTAAAAGATGCAAACAAAAACATTTTTAAAATCTTAAGTCCATTGATGGACTTAAAAAACAGATGTGCCATTAGTCTTTAGGTTCTTTCAGGCATATTTATTCCTTAGAGTGAAAATATTTTAGAGCATTCATTTACAAAAGCATCTGAAGCACAGCAACAACACATTTTAGAAAGAGTTCTTTTAAAAGAAAACTACACAAAGAATCCTTAAGAGAAAGACTTCCTGTTTTAGTTTGTAATAAGTAAGGCGAATCTATGTCGTTACTTTCCAAGCTGAATATAAATCTTTGTCGTAATGGCAAAAGTACTTATTTAAAGATGTTTTTTCTGTCTTTAAATTTCTTGATGTTACGGTTAAGTAAGACAAATGTAATTTGACTGTAGATTAAATTACTGAAGAGTTTTGTAGTTTATTAGTAGTAAGCTGCTTTATATAACCCGATGTTCTTAATGTACTTTGGATCAAAAGTTTTCCAAAAAAAATCACGTGAAGCGTAAGAATTTGTATTGTAGAGCATTACATTAAAACTATTTTCCCTTTCAGAGTTATGAGGTAACAAAATTGTAAATAATAAGTAAAATGTCATTACCACTAAATTATTATAAAATTTAATGTTTTACCTACAATTTCTATAAACATTTGTAAATAATATCAACTCAAAAAATTAGTATTTTATTCACAAAAATATGAATATTGGTTCTTTAATATCATTTACTTATCTCTCAAGCATTTATTTTGCTCTGTGTATCTTTAAGTATTTATTCTTCAGATTTTCTCTAATTAGCTATTATTCTCGTTAAAAAAATATTGAAGTATCAATCTAGCTATGTATTTATTTGTACATTTTATACTCTAATTATTTTGATATTCATATAAAAATATCTTTATTGATATGTATAATGTTATTATAATGCATTATCTATTATAACATTAATACCATTATTATTGTTGTCAAGATATTTTAAAAATACTAAGACCTTCCCAATTAAATGAAATACATTTTATGTAAACTATGCAAAGATCGATTCTTAAAAAGCACTAAAGAGAATAAATGAAGTAAATATTATGAAAGCTATGCAGATCGATTCTCAAGAAGTACTGAAATTCATCCGAGTAAAATTAAATGTTTTTTATGAAAACTATGAGACCAGTTCTTTAAAATGTAATTCCTTTTACTGAACATATTTTGAAAATGAAAGCTGGACAACATTTTTACTAACATATTTTGACTGAGAATGTTAAATACGAATTATATTTTTTACGCTTTGTGTGTCAGCATTAAATACAGAAAAATGTAAAAGTATGGAAGAATTAAAAAAATTAAATTCATATCAACCAAGGGATCTTTTACACAAAAAGTTTTCTACATTTAAATTGTTTGTATGTTTGCTTTTGTTGCACATTTCTTGTTGCCTAATTTTGCCCAACCCAAAGATCTGCTTTACAAAATCAATACCCTTCATAATTTTAATACTAGCTTAGATTACTACGCCCATACCTCGTATTTTATTTTCCTGTAACATCCCCTACGAACTATCGAATTTCAACAGTTTTAATGCTCGTAAGTCCTGCTGCTTGATAGTCTTTGTTATTGATAATGTGCCATCTGTGTGACGGTGCGAGATCGAGGCTCGCAAAATTCATCGCGGCAAAGGGCTAGATATACGTCTATAGCAGGGGTGTCCTAAACGCGGCCCGCCAACTCTTTTAAAAAATTTTAAATATCAAGTTTTTAAAGTGTTTTCTCATTTTGAAATTTATTTGAGAGGAAATTTATTTATATATACATAAATATGCAATGCATTTGCTTATTACCTGTTCTTGTTTTAAAGTAAATCCTTTTTGATATAATAGAAATATCCTTTATACTAAAATAGATTTATATTTCATCAAACAGTTACATTTAATTCTACTATAATAAATTACTTTTTTTTAATAAGTTCCAAATTACGTTATGCATATCATTTACTATGGATGGTACATGATTCTCTATGTATGCAACTTTCATTTCTCCTCCTCCTTTTTTGTTTGGAGTACCCAAAAAGCAAGAGGCAGTCAGATATGTTTTTAAAAGTTTAAAAAATATTCAAGACGGTTAAAATAAAGAGCAATTCATACTTAATCACTTGCGAATGATAACACAATCAAATTTTAACAATCAGTAACGAAAATATAATTTCAAAAGGATCGCCGTGATTTTCAAGAAAATGGCAACACACTGTAATATTTTAAACATTATTTGATCATTGCATTATTGTATTATATAAGCATTATTATATTATCTATGTTTATATACATGAAAAATAATGAAAACAATAAAAAAAAATTCATTCTGTTTTAAATTTTCACTCCAATAAATGTTTTTTTGTTTCCAAATCTATATAAAGCTACATATTTTTATGTGCGGCACGCGAGATTATGTTTTTCCGAAGTGGCCGGCCGGGTAATTTGGGTTGGCTCTCCTTGGTTTACAGCTATGAGTAGCTTTGAGCACCATAAGGTGTCAATGAAAGTCTTTAGAAGCACGATACCTTAACCCAGATCCACAAATTACAAAGAATATTTTAAGTTTCGAAACGAATAACCAGGGATCAGAAACCAAACAAACATATTCAAAGTTTTAAAATGATGCGAGAAATTTGAAGTTGATAGAATATTTAATGTGCTCGAATTTTAAACTTGTTCTATTTAATATTAGTTAAATTAAAAATGTAATTGAACTTCAGGGGATGCATAAAAAGCATTTTATTACCGATTGAAAATTTGAACAATATATACAAATAAATTAATATATATAGGGAGAGAGTGAACTAATAATAGGAATTGAATAAATTAAAAAATTAACTCTGTCATTTTCTTTTTCGTGAGAGTTATAAAACTTAAATTCAAAAATTCAATACAACTATCAAAACAATTTAAAGTCCAAACGAAGTTAATACTTTTAACTCAAGCGATATCAGAAATGTTAAATTTTCTACCTCATCGACACGGTTAGTACGCTTAACGTAACTCTTTTAAGTAGCGGCTCTTAATCTAAATAACCCTAATTTATCAGACATAATGGGCTAATCAACCACCAAGGGGTGGTGATGATTGCCCTCATGAATCAACTCATTTGGAGGGGGAAGGGTAATAGTGCCGAGTAACGGTATTCGACAGAAGTTGTTTGGGGGCTATTAAATGGGTTTACATCGATAGTTTATTAGGATGTAACTCTCGTGGTGTTTTAGCAGGGGCGGACTATTCAGTGAAGAGTTTATTTTGCTATTCATATAAACTGTTCCTTCAGTTGATTAGTTGAGTAAATGATGCGGCACATCAAATGGGGATATACATATAAAATGTTATTTAATGATTAAAACTATACAAATTTTAATCTTCGTTTCTAGATAGGAAGAAATTGATGTTAAGTTTTAAATACTGTTTTTTCTATTTATGCATGATATTTTTATTTTTTAAACTTTATGTGATGAGTATGGTTTTTGTTTGTTTTGCGAATCGAAAAAATTAAATTGAGAATTATTTTTATAAAAATAAATTTTTTTCACAAATAGTTTTTGCTTTCATGAAAACACAAATATAAATTTATAAAAACAAGTTTTAAATAATTATTGATATGTTTTATTCTAAAATCCAACTTAATCTTATAATTGAGATATTTCTCTTTATGTCCCATTTAAGGTATCCGACTACGTTTTGAACCATGATTTCAGAAAAGCGCATAAATAAATAATTTTCATGATATTTAGTGTCACTCAGATTAGAATACATGTATAATTGTTTTAAGGACACTTTGACTAAAAAAATATTTAAATACAATATTTTGTTAAAAAATTAACTTAGAATAACCTTTTTTCAAAATGTTCTCCTTTTATAAAAAATGCTTTTAAAATACTAATATTTTGCTTATATAAAGTAAATTCTTCTCCAGAGAGTATGAACTATTTTTTTTTGGAAAAAATCACATTATTTTCGAAGTTACAACCAATTGAAATAATTATCGTTGTTTTTTAATTATAATTTCTCCCCTCTGTTGTCCTACAACATGGATAAACCCACTTCTAAGTTATGTCTTTTAAAAATTCTAGTTGAGCCTCTGTAGAGAGATCTGAGCTATATACAAACAAAATATTATTATAATAGAAGCATTTGTCAAGAAAAGAAAATATTTTGAAAATGGGTCATTTTCTATGTTCATTTTTTGTCAAAATATTGTACTTAAATAATTTTTTATTGTAATTGTAAGCTTATTCTTAAGACAATTTTACATACATTTTCTAATCTAAGTGACACTAAATATCATAAATATTATTTATTTATACGCTTTTGCAAAATCACGGTTCTGAACGTAGTCGGATATCTTAAATCTTTTATCATTCTGAGAAAATGAAATAAGTTTTGATTTTCTATTTGATATCATATTTAATATGCTAATTAGGATTACTACTTACGTTATTTTACATAGAAAAATTATAAAAACGTCTTTTAACTTTTTTTTAACCTTAGTGATATTGCAGCATTTTATTTAACGTCTGGTATATAACCTTGTAAACTAATATTACTAATAACATATGCAAACACTGAGCATTAAGTTTAATATTTCACGGCATATTTACTTCGGCATTAATTCAATGATTGAAAATATACTGGGCATCAAAGATTTTTGTAATTTATCATTCCCTATTTCATTTGATACATTGAGTTTATTTATTGAGGTGATTATTGTTTTATAAAGTTTATGTATTATTTAGTCTTGTTTACTGTCAATTTCAGCTTGGATCTTTTCTATGTATTGCTTTATTTTTTTTGTTTCTATCGATTTCTTGCAATATATAACAATTTTGATGATATTAATTTTTTTTTTGTTTTGTGCTTTATTGTAGTGAGTAATGTAGCTATTTTTCAAATGAAATAAATTACGGCCGTTAGGAATAACCTACTAGAAATTTATTTAAACTATAAACCTGTTATTTATTCATATAACGTTTTAAAAATAAGAGAAATCGAGCTGTAATACTACAGTTTAAAAACGTTCTACTGTATAATAGTTACGGGATAACTGTGTTTCAAAAACAATATGATTTAAATATATTTACCTTAAGAAATGTGAAAAAATCTAGCTAATAATAATAATAGTCGATAGCTACGTAAAATTTTATAAATTATCCGTATCATTTACATTGATTTTATGTTGGAAAAGTATTTCTTTTTGTAAAGACAGCTAAACATGAATTAATTTCTGTTTCAGTTCTATTTATAATACTGTGCGGACAAAACTAATACTTTGCTGGAATCACTCTTAAACAATTATCATTATACTATACCCTATACAAAGCATAATAAATGAAACATGCTACAATCCCCTACCGAGTAATTCATCGAAGAGATTTAACATTATTTTCATAGAGAATTACAAAGATATATTATTTTAAAACTGAAATTAATTCAGTTGCAATAAATTAAAGTTTCTAAACAAAGGAATTGAAGGTTAGGACATAATACTTAATACTTAGCTTAGATAATACTTAGCTTAATAGGGGCAAATCAATAATGCGGATGCAAAGTTATAACAATGTACATGTTTTTGTGGTATATTGCTACACCAAATTAAAACAAAAATTGTTTGCCTAAAGCAGTGCTTCTCAAACTGTGGGGCGTGCCTCCCCTGGGAGCGTGATAACCGTACAAGGAGGACACGAGCATATTGAAAAGTCGACAACAAAAGATAATTTAAAAAAATATTAATTTATCGAAATAATACAAAAAAAATACGTTCTGACATAACAAAAACAAAGTACAAATTTACACTGGCATAATACACTTATACATATATCTGTACTGCACAATGTATTTTATAATTAATTTAACATTACTAAGCTAAGGACAAGTTTTATAATTATCAAGCTTGTCGTATATAAAATTATATGCACAAATTAACATTTATCTTGATACTTTGTACGGTTTATAATGAATCCCTTAAATGCCGAATAAAATTTACACGATTCACTCCCCAGTGCCTCTGTTTAACACGTAGGCGAGCGTATGTGGTGTATGGGGGGGGGAGGAATAAATTAAGCACAAATCCTCTGAAATAAGTAAATGCATCGCAAATACTGTCAAGGTCATGTTATTGCATTCCAAGGCCTTTGGAATAATGTTATGGATAGAAGTTCACAGAAGAAAACGTAGTTCGAAAAGACGTATATATACGTCAGGGGCAATTAACGTGCTGGTTGAGCGAGACGTTTATATACGCCGGCGGCACTGAAAGAGGTAGTTCGGTTTTTTGTAGTATTAGCGTAAAAATATAGTATTATTGAGTTCAATACATTCTTATTGTATGGAGGGGGCAAAAATCTGTAGATTCTAAAGGGGCTGCGGTAGTCCATTGGTCAAGGTATTGGATTATGACAGGCATGTCATGAGGTCAAATCCAGTACCACTAAAGAGTCGCCGTGTAGGGCAGCGATACACGTTAAATCTGTCGAGATCTGAAACGTCCTCTCGTTGGTTAGAAGAGGGGGGTGTCAGCTCAGGTATCGTCCACACCACTTGATCATGGTTCAAAATTACGTGGCCCATTGCCAAAATCGCTCGTGTAGATGAACAGTGCGACGTTTGAGTTTCGTCACTTCAACATTTCACTCACTCGCCGTAGATTCTGAAGAAAAATTGTAATTATAATTAAATGTGCTTAATGAAAGTGAAATAGGGTGGTTAAAAACTGTCTTCATGATAGAAACAATTCTCGTTCAGAATATATAAGCTCTTTGGTACTCTTTTAATACAAAATTCAAAAATGAAATTTTATTTTGATCATACAGATACATGCTTGACTTAATTTGATTTTAAATCGTTCTTTTGGTATATTTGTAGCTTAATATATCACCGGTAATAACAAATTAAAGAAATTAAAGTAGTAAAACTTTTCTATGCAGTTAGTGCTATCAAGTAGATACGAAACAAGTTGTATAATAGAAATCTTAAAAATATTAATAAATGTAATATATGACATATATATATATATATATATATATATATATATATATAATCTATGAAATCGAAAACATAATCTTAAAAGAATAAGAAAATTCCTCAGTTTAATTGTTTTTTGCTTGGAAGCATCTATTTGTACTGCAAGTTCAAAATAGAAATAGATTCCAGTATTTTTTCTGAGAATCAATATCAATACCGTATATTTTCTAATGTGAGAGTGAAAATTAAAACACTGAATGCGTTAGGGAAACATTCCTTGTCTGACCTAATCCTTTAAGTACTAGGCAATGGAGATAGAGTTACAACTGACAATCAATTTCCAAAGCACTTGAGTAGCGATATAAGCTAAGATAAAGTTACGTATAAGTTTCAACAAATACTAAGTAATTAATAACGCGTCAATCATGATTTTTTTTAACAAACTTGGAAGATTTTTTTACTGTATTGTATTAAAAATGTTAAAAGAGAAAAATGGTTTAGTGCATTAAGGTAACCGACTGCGTTCGAACCGTGATTTTAAAAAAGCGTTTAAATGGATAATTTTCGTGATATTTAGTGTCACTTAGATTAGGATACAAGTATAAAATTGTTTTAAGGACATTTTAAGAATAAAATTTATTTCAATATAATATTTTGGTAAAAAATTAACTTAGAATAACCTTTTTTCAAAATGCTCTCCTTTTATAAAAAATGCTTCTAAAATAATAATATTTTGCTTATATAAAGTAAAGACTTCTTCAGAGAGTCTGAACTATTTGTTTTAAAAGATTCACTTTATTTGCAGAGTTACCCCCAATTGAAATAATTATCGGCGTTTTTTTCTTAAAAGTTCTACCCTCTATTGTAGTAAACTATGGATAAACCCACTTCTAAGTTATATATTTCAAAAATTCTAGTTGAGCCTCTGTACAGAGGTCTGAGCTATATACAGACAAAATATTATTATAATAGAAGCATTTTTCACAAAAGAGAATATTTTGAAAATGGGTCCTTCTATGTTCATTTTTTGTCAAAATATTCTACTTAAATAATTTTTATTGTAATAATGTATTTAAAACAATTTTATATACATTTTCTAATCTAAGCCACATTAAATATCATAAGTATTATCCATTTATACGCTTTTGAAAAATCACCCTTCCGAACGTAGTCGGATACTTTAAATGTTATTCAACGCAGATGGCTACAAATATTTTTCAGATTCCCATTATTGATATTATAACTCTTATAAGGCAAAGCTTCATCAAGTTTAGTTTAGTATTTGCATAAGTAATTCAAGTGTGAATAGAAGTTTTTTGGAAGACTGCGTCCTATTCGAGTATCAAAAACATTTAAAAAGACGGTGTTTACATGCAACTGCATTCTTTTATAGTGCATTATACTCCTCTGAATTTTAAAAAAAATGTATAGCTATTGTTAAGGTGTTAAAAAATTTGTAACTGGTTCATCCTTATTATTATTGTGTTCTGATTACCTGAATAGTGATTATAGATATTAGAATTAAAGAAAACCTTTATGGGAATTTGCATAAAAGTATTTTATTGATATTTATATATATAAGTAATATAAGTTTAGAGCTAAAAACCTGATTCGGGGAAAGCGAATGAATGAACAATTTTATATATATACAGTGGTGATCAAAATTGTGGACACTTTTTAAAATTGTTATGTTTTTTAAGTTTGTATGCTTACAGAAAATTTTGCATTGCACAAAATGCAAAGTTATTTTATTTCAATTTAAAGAGAATTTAATACTGAATTAAATGCAAAAAACATATTTAAACATTTGGAACACAAAAAAAGTTATGTTGCAATAACTGTCTATATATATATACATTAGATACTGACGATAGCAGTGAGTTATCAGAGCTTAGGGAGGTTTATTCTTTATTACAGATTTACATCGATGTGTCGCTGAGCTGAAAATAGTTGAAAGTTCTTCCTTCGTTATTACATGATGCCAGGAAACAATTATGTCATCAATTAGTTCTTTTTTTATTTTATGGGTACCTCATTCGGACAAGAGTTTTCAAAATGTGCTACATGTTTTCGATATTGTTGACACCAGGACTATTTCCTGGCCAGGATAACAATATTTAGTCAAAAAGCAATGACATCAAATAAAAGAGTAGATTGGATACATGTGTGACGAGAAAGTGGTATTTCCTATGTTAAAATTTTTTAACAAGTGGGAAATTCAGTGACTATATCTGGAGACTGAAAGTTTTGTTTAAGATGTCAGGAGACGAATTTAATAAAAAAAGCAGGTAAAGGTCGAAAAAGGTGTACCACATCTGTTAATGACAGAAGAAGAAAAATACTATGTTTTAGAGATAAAAGAATTTCATAGACAACCATCGGAAGTGATGTTGGTGCTTCTGTCATTTCAAAAACAATCGGGAGGGAGCAGATTAGCATATTAAGATTAAAAGGTAGAACTCTATGAAAAGAGCCCTATATCAAATAACAGCAGCGCTAAAAGGGACTACAGTGGGCAACAGAACACATTAATTGGAAAAAGCATGATTCGTCACAAGTTATATAGAGCAGTGCTTCTCAAACTGTGGGGGCGCGCCCCCTGGGGGAGCGCGATGACCTTACGAGGGGGGCGCGAGCATATCGAAAATAAAAGATTTAAAAAATAATTAGTTTACTGGAAAGAATTAAAACAAAATACTTTCAGACATAATAAAAAATGCACTTTTACTCTGATATAATTTATAGGCGATATTAAGCCATCAAAAATAAAAACTTCTTCAATACCTAATTAGCTATCTTTGATCCTATAACTTTAAACCCTTCCCTAAACTTTTATTTAATTTGCTGTCATCCCGTGATGAGAGACTTTTTATTGCGCTTTTTTTTAACCTAACATACTACTCTTTCAGAGAAAAAACAGATCCCAGAATCGAAAAACTTTAGGAACATAAAAAATTCATCACTGTCATTATTTTTGAAATACTGCACATTATAGCTGTAATCTGTGTTTGACCTTCTAAGTTAAGTTTTATGATATTTGGAAAACCACGGAGAGCACACACAAGCACATGAAGGATTACTTGGCCAAGACATATTTTTATAAATATTCTCAATGTATAAAGCATAACGAAAAACGTTTCACACAATTTTTTAGCAGTAACATACATGTTATCATAATGAATATACTTTTTACCCGGAAGTAGTCGCGCGGGACACACAGATTACGAAATCGTTAATTCTGGCAAAACTGTTTATTTTTTACCAAAGAAAAATTGAAAAGTCTTTGAAGGTAGGTAAGTAAACTTTCTCTTAGCTAACTTATTCACTGGAATCATGATTTGTATCGTGTACAATAAAATAATTTAAAAAAAAAAAGGATTGGGGTGACTCAATAACCCCGACCGTACTGTATAACATCAATTATAAATGCTAATTCTGTGAGGCTTAAAATTACAATTCGCTTAAAACTAATTATAATTTGAGCAACGATTTTAAAAAAATCATTTTACGTTTTTGTAAACATTGTCGAGCACTTGGCTTTGCTTCCCTTACAATTCAGCTATTATTTCAATTATGTTTTATTTTCTTATAAATGAACTCGAGCAAAGAGCGGGCACTTCAGCCGATATACTTTTAATGTATCAGTGCTGCACAGAATATTTTATAACTAATTAATTAATACTAAATTAAGAACAAGTTTAATAAGTATTAATGACGTCCATGAGCTTGTCTTGGAAAGCAAAGTTTTTATAAGGAATGCTTATGATTAGAAATTGACCCTCTGAGTTCTTTTTCTATATTTAGCAGATATCTATATTTTGTCTTCTAAGCAGCTACCGCATTTTTGTAATATGTTCAATTTAAAAATTAGAGAAAGGAAAAATAACATAATAATTATCCTATTATTTTATTTATTTATTTATTTTGCTTAAAAGCAGTATACAAAATTTTTAATACTTATGTTACTAATTTGTATGGTTTATAATTAAGATCGCCTATTGTAATTTTAGCTTCAAAGTGCATTATTATTGCATTCAGTACATTATTAATGTATAAGGGGGCGCGAAAAAATTGTGATCGAAAAGGGGGGCGCCAGTATTGAAAGTTTGAGAAGCACTGATATAGAGGGACAAAACTAAAATATCGTTATTCGGTAGAGAAAGCCTAAAATATGTAAGACGTACAATTGCAGAAATACTACATTCTGATTGCATACATGCAAACTGTGAAGTACCCACATAGTGTTATCATTTAGTGATGCATATTAGTGGATGGTATTGGTCGCCTTCATATCATCGGTGGGACACTGAATGTCATGGAATACATTGCCACCCTTCTAGAATTAAAAGCTCTGCCTTCGATAAGGGATCTATTTATTAACAATGTTTCATTTATTTTTCAGCAAAATTCTGCTCTTAGCCACTCAGTAATGTAATTTAAAGACTTTTACCGTTTTTAGATTATTCAGTTGTTCTCCTGACCAGGAAAAAGTCCTGAACTCGATCCTATCGAAAACTTGTAGCAAACTCTTGTCCAAATTAGGTATCCATGGAATAAAAAGGAACTAACAGAGGATATAATTGTTTCCTGGCATCATATAATAACGAAGGAAGAGCTTAAATTTTTTTTCAGCTCAATAAAACATCGATGGGAATCTGTAATAAAGAATAAAAGCAACCTTACTGATAATTAACTGCTATCCTGGGCATGTAATGTATATCGACAGTTATTGTAGCATGACTTTTTTGCATTGCATAGATTTTTGAATTTTATTTATTGTATTGAATTTAGTATTAAATTTCCTTTAAAATTATAAAGAATGCTTTATATTTTGTGCAATGTAAAATTTTATATAAGCAAACTGACTTAAAACATTACTTGTAAAAAGTGTCCACAAAAGTGTCCACTATATATATATATATATATATATATATATATATATATATATACAATATAAAAATTCAATATATAATTATATACATATACATACACATATATATAAATTTATACATATATATACATATACACAAATATATAAACGAAAATATAAAAATAAACATATAGTTATATACCTAAGATAACTAAAATTAGGTAGAAGGCACAGTAGTATAATGACAAACTCCTGACCTTAGGAGCCAGGATCGCAGGTCTAAACAAGTTTTGCGGCCATATATATATATATATATATATATATATATATATATATATATATATATAATCTTTGTGTAAAGTTCGGTGAAAAGCCCTGTAAAATGAACGTAGATCAGCGTTTCTCAAACTGTGGGGTGCACCCTCCTGGAGAGGGGCGATAAATCTGCGTGGGGGTGCGAGAATATTGAAAATAAATGTTTAAAAAATAATTTTTTTGGAATGAAGTAAAACACAAAATGCTTTCTGACATAGTAAAAAATACACATTTACACTGATATAATTTGTATATATCATCTGGTGATCATCAAAAATAAAAGTTTCCACTTCAAACGCTCATTAGCTATCTTTGATCCTATACCCAAATAAAAAAGACAATTTGTTTGTTTTGCTGTTATCAAACAATGAGAGAATTGTTATTACGTTTCTTTTAACCCCTAAAATACTACTTTTGATTATCATATATTTGACCTTCAAACTTACTGGTATATTTCACTCCGTCTCTTTTTCTTTTAGGAAAGTAGTTAATAATATTTTTCTGTTGCTTTTTTCCCATGTGAATGAGTTTTATGATATATGGATAAGCATATTGAGCACTTTGATGGATTTTCTGGCCAAGATGTATTTTTATTAGTATTCTGAAACATATAAAGCATAATGAAAACCGTTTTACACAATTATTTTTTAGAACTGGCATCGATATTTTTATATTGAATACAATTTTAACAGGGAAGCGGTCGCATGAGGCGCAGAGTCAACCAAGGATCACGAAATCGTTAATTCTAGGAAAACTGTTTAATCGTTAACAGTAACCTTGACATTATCCTCCTATTAGACAGTCTAAATGGGAACTAAAATGAATTTGTCACAAATATGCCTCATTTTTGAGAGTGGCAAACGTTATTTTACAATCAAGGTACTTGTTTTGATCGAGTTCCCTGCGCCGACCACTTTTGTTTAAAAATAATTTCTATGAACGTGCTACACTTTCCTCTATGAACAACTTTGTGGTTTTCATTGATGTGTTGTGCGACTTATTATGGTTTATAAATGTAAATGAGATGAATATAAAAAAATGGGCATCTGTGATCCTGATTGAAGGAAGTTGAAACTGATCAAGTAATTGAAGAACCTGCTGATACTATGTATATTAATCAAGATAGCAAAAGTAAATATGAGAAAAGTGAAAGACATGAAATGTTTGAGTCGAATTGAAATTTTCAAATGCTGCCTAAACACTATGAAGAAAACCATAAAGTCATAAATGTAGCACTTCACCTTGTCAAAAAGACACAAGGAAGAAAAAGTTCGAAATGCTATTTATAGATCATCAAACGACAGTAAAATTACAGTAACGTGAACAAAATATGACAGGAAAGGTATCTTTTATTTATTGTTTGAAGTTGCAATAATTTATTGGGAATTGCTATAAAAATACTGACTAATTGGTTGCGAAAAAATGATGAATAATCGGTTGAATAAATTGATTTAGTTCAGTACAGAAAAACTTTTTATTTATTTATTGGCTTCTTGACCATTTGACGCCATGCCTCCCAGTAGCAACTGACGATGACATCAGCTGGGTATTCATTGAGTCCAGTGCATTGGAGTAGGTGGTAGGCATCCATTCTGGCATGGCTGCAGAGTAAGCAGGCCTCGTTAGCAGTCACGCCAAGCCAGTGGAGATATACTCTTAAAAAATGTCCGTAGTTAGGCGAAAGCGGGCAACAGGCCCGGGTCTCTAAAGGTGTCTTGGCATTGGGCCCACAGTGGCCAGAGTTTCTATTGGCTTTCTAAAACTCTTCGTGTTTTGGGTTATGGCTGTATATTTGTCAATGTGTGAGGAGATGACGCTCTTTGATCTTCTGAGGGTCAAAGGAACTTCCGGTTGAGTCGACTCGGCTCCCTGCTTGACTTTTTGGCGGGCTCTTTTATTGTCGGGGATCCCAACACGACTTGGGACCCACTGTAAGGCCATATTCCAGCCATATCAGATGAGCTCCGCAATTTTAGTTCGGCACTGAATTGTGTTAAGGCAGTCAGTTGGTGTATTATAGTTAAAAACTAAAATTGCCGCTTGGGAGTCTATGAAGAAGATAAATTTTGCAGGAGCTAGGCCAGCAGATCATAAATGCGTTGTAGCTTCACAGACAACTAAAACCTTACCATTGTAGTTAGTGGTGTTCTTTCCCACAGTCAATGAGCCATAAAAAAAACTTGTCAAAAATAATTTTTATTTCGTTATTGCATAAGAGCGGAAAAAATATTCCTTTCATCTACTTTTCCCCCCAAAATTATTTTTCGTAACTATTCCTTTTTAAAACGGGAGAATCTAAAATTTAAACATAAATCATGTAGCAATTTATGTTGAACGTATCATTTTTCACATTATAAAAGCGTAAAAAGATGTAAAATAATTTGCACTTCCATATTTAGAAACAACGAATATGTTTTAAATGGTTCTTAAGCACTATTATAAATTTCAGATATTAAACTAATAAGGCATAAAGGAATAAATTTATAATGGTGTATGAACCATTCATCTCTCAAATAAAAATATTTGAGAACCGGAAATGGATGTTCACCTACAAACAATATAACACTTTATGCTTTATAGAATTTTTAGTGAGGTGATCAATCATGGTGAATTCTTAAAATTAATGGTTACTTAAAAATAACTACATTTCCTTTTATGAGAACCTAGATATCAACAATAATTGTAAATAAATGTAACGAATGAAATTTTCAATATTTCTTATGGTGGTCTGAGGATGAAAAATTTCATTTAATGTTTATCTTCATAATTATTTCTAGTATGTTTACTCTCAACATTATTCTCTTATGTAATAATGGTTGAAGATTTATAATATAGTTTATACCTAGATTCTAAATACGCCATACATTGAATGAAAAAGTCTTAGATTGAACTATACCTCAACAAATGATAGCAATTGATTTTAAAAATAAAATTTTCAATCTCATAATAAATACTTTAGAAAATATGAAATATTCATCTTAAATTGCATTGAGAATTCATATATCTTGCTATCTATTCATTTACTTATTCCATGAAAATACATTTTTATTCTCTCGCTCTACTTATGTATTTTATTTCTCTACCAAGTATTCTATCGATCTACCTATGTATTTTTTTCCTCTACCAACTATTCTATCGATCTAACTATGTATTTTATTTCTCTACCAACTATTCTACCTAGCTGCCAATATATTCTATCTGTCTACTAATATATTATATCTATCTACATATCTATTCTACACTCACTATCTACCTATCTATTTTATCACTTTATATCTATCCATCCATTCTACTATTCTCTACCAACCAATATATCTATTCTATCACTTTCCATCTATCTATCTATTCTAGCATTCTCTACCTCTACCAATATATCTATTCTACCACTCCCTACCTACCAATACATCTACTATTATTATTCTTTCAATATTTTTCATGCACATAAAAATATAATAATAATAATACAATAATATCAAACAATGTTTAGTTTATTTAAATAGTGTAATATTTGTTTCTCATTTATTTTCTCAAGTTCTCATTGCGTGTATTAGCACATCGTAAACGATGTTGAAGGTTTTCGTCCGTTAAATTTGAGCTCAATTTATGTTCGATAAATTTCATACTTGATTTCTCAGATTTATTTGTTACAAAACACTACACTAAAGACAAAAATATTGCACAAAATAATCATATTTTGAAAAGTTGTAAATGTTAATGAATCTTGCTGGCTACGAAATTATACGAGAGGGGCCACATGCGGCCCTCGGGGCAAGGGTTGGTTACCCCTGGTCTATTCTATCCTATTTAACTCTTTCTATATAGTTACCTATATAACCAATATATATATCTATGTGTATTAGTTCTCATTTAAATTTCTTAAAACATAAAAAAAACCAATCTTTAAAAATTGCTTTTTATTGATGTTTCAAAACTATTTATAAACAAAACAAATGGCAAATAGTTTGTAAAAGAGTTTTCAGCACAAGTCCCTTTAGTCAACTAATTAAATGAGAGTTTCATGATTTATTTTCAACTTTGCTTGCATCAGTTCGTGTATCCTAATTGAGCATTCACATGTAAATAAATGCAAAAGAGACAAAATTCTCTAAACTTAAATGCTGGTATGTATCCTGATTAAAAATCTCTTTATTTAGTCTAATTTCCATTTTCATTTCCTGTTTAAAAAATGCATTACTCTTCAAAAAGTAGTTCGCCATCTCCTTATAGAGCCGCCGGCTCTTTTCGAAAATAAAAAGGTAGATACATAGTAGTTTCAAAATACTACCGGCTTTTTCCTCATAGGCGGCTGAGAGATTTTTTTCCCCTCATAATTGTTTTTACACGAAAAATAACATACTGTGTTCTGAAAAGAACAAGAAGTCCTAGAAAATTTTCTTTGTTTTGAAGAAAAGAGGTTTTTTTTTAAGGAAGTAACGAAGAGGATGGACTTGGAAAACAAGATGTGAATGAACTATGAAGAATATTTCATCTGTTAAAATAACAAAATTTTGAACTTCAAGTACTAAGGTTTAGTAAATGAAATTATTTATTAGAATAACATTTGAAGATTAATTGTACAAGGTTTTTAAACTTATACCTTGCATAAAATTTAATGCGCGTAACAAACTAATTCCTTACATTTTGTGAAAATAGCCTTTGTTTTCAGAATTAATAGACATTATTTCCAAATTCTAAAGGGACTTTAGGTACTAATGTTAACATGTGCAATAATTTATTTCAATGTAACACACACGCGCGATCACACACCCAGATACAGAGATCAAAGTTTTTCGAACACCTGTATGTTTTGCTTTTTCCTAAGATAAAAAAATGAGTGTAATAATTGGTCACTTTTTACTCCAATGACAGTTGCCACTCTCTGTGATAAAGGTTATCCTTTATTTGCTTGAATGTCATTTTATGATTTGGGCGCAGAAAAACATTAGTCATCTCTGCCACCCTATGGAGAGTTGGGGTCTCGTTGACAAAAAACGTTTTGATTCATCCCATAAATGTTCTATGGGTTTCAAGTATGAACTTTGAGGAGGCCTATCCAGATCCTGAATATCAATTTTAGCAAACCCCGTCTACACAGGTCGAACTGTATGGACAGAAATATGAGTCTGTTAATACAGGAATGGTCCGCCTCCGAACTGATGTCTCAATATATATCTATCCATTGTGTAATCATCCAAAATAACCAGTCTCCCATCTTAAGAGTTACTTGCACAGGAACCAAAAGATTCAGATGAAATCTTGAAAAATACTTTGAAACCATTATGCCTTCAGTTTCAAATTTCACTTGCTGCACATTACAGCAGTTTGAAAGCGTTCACCAGGCACTCTCCACTCACAGACTCTATCATTGGGTGGTCAAAAAGTGTATCTTGAATCCTGACTCCTAAATACTTGATACCATTGCTGAATGTTTCAATTTTGGCAACTTTTTCCCACCTAAAAGCAATGCTTGGCCTTGTTTTCGGTACTATTTGCTTTATAAACTGTAACAGTGCCATGGGAACCGAGATTTTAAACCTAGGAATGCACTGTGATTGCATTGAAGTTGTGTCAAGTCGCTTCTTGGTGAATGCTTTCTGTCAAATCCTACGAGTGGCTTTCCTAACTCTCTTTAGTGCCTTGTAATATTTGTCTACTAGACGAATGGTTTATTAGATACAGGTTGAATAGTTATAACCTGTGCATGGTTTCACTTCAAGGTAACATAATGTTTACTAAAATGAGGCATTCCTAACATTTCAGAAATGTCGGGAACAGACAATCTACAGAGGTAACAATCGATTACCTTACTATGTTCTCAAAATAATTTTTCCTCCTAATAAACTTTTCCAGCTGTAAAATGACAATTACGAACACATCTAATTTATTTTATACTCGTTTGGGAGCTATCAGTTTAGCGTCGATGTAAGGATTCACTAATTTGACAGGTCCGTGGGTAGCCTAGTGGTTAGAGCATCGGACTCCAAACCGGAAGGCCTGGGTTCGATGCCACCAAATACCCTCCCAGTACACTCGGAGTACGTGCTCGTTTAATCAGGGGGTCCAAAAGTCTTGTGGACTGAATCACAAGGACAGGGGACTGGAGAATATGTCCCTCCCCTTCAGTTCCAAGTCTAAATTGTGGAGGGGAGATATGAGGTTTCGCCATCTATCGTCTCTTCGGAGAATTTCATCGAGCTAATTCGTACTGTCACCTGTATGGTGGGCAAGGCCAACGACGGGTGTACTTTTAGCCCCTTGCCACGATGAATTTCGTGGGCCCTGTTCTCATTACGTCAGACAGGTAGCATTAGCCACAACAACAACTAATTCGAAGTGCGTCCGGATATTTTAGATCACACAGTATATATATGAACAGAACTTAAGAACACAATGAGAAACAAACAAAGTAAGAAAAACTATTATTAGATATAAAGATTAAAATCCACACACAAACATCGAATTTTGCAGATCTCCTAAATTTTGATTGACTTATAGAGTATTATGATTTATCAATATGGTTAAACATATTTCGTGATGCCTTTCTTTGACTCTTTTACTTAATATTATTCAAAAATATATAAATTGCTTCAGAAAATAAAAGAGAAGAGAGGAATAAAACAAATAAATAAGCTAAAAATAATATTCATTTAAGTTTTAATAAGAAACTTACCAGTCTGTAACGTGTAAAGTAGTGTTTAAAGTAATAACCTTAAAAAAGTATGACAGTAGAAAGTAAAAAAATATATCAAGTTTATATACATAAATAATATTTAATTTGACATCGTATATTAAAGAGTAATGTATACTATAGAAAAAGCCTTGAAGGCATATATTATATATATATATATATATATATATATATATATATATATATATATATATATATATATATATATATATATATAAACCGTAAAATTAGGCGTATAATGCGCACTTTGAACACAAAAAACAAGATCGAAACTTAAGGGTGTTCGTTATAAGCCGGGTATAAACACAATAGTTTTAAAAATAACAAAAGAGATAAGAATACAAAAATTTATTTCTATATGTATAAAAATATCGTTTGTTTGAAAGAAACGCTTTGCATTATGAACTAAAAGAGTTGTAGCTCTAAATATATATTATTTTTTAAAAGTTTGAGAATAACTGACTCGAAATAATGACCTCGAATAAATAAATTCAAAACATAAGAGCAATGTATTCTAATACTTCAAATTTCTACGTTAAAAAGGGCGTGCGTGTTATACGGCAAATATACTGAAAAATTAAAAAAAATTCAGCTTGAAAGTTTAGGTGCGCATTATACAACGGTGCGCGTTATACGCCAGATTTTACGGTACATTCCATTTTACATAAATTTAAATATATAATCAATGGTGAATGGTCATCTACTTTGATAAATGTTAGACTTTTAAATGTAAAGCTAAGTAGAAGACAGTTAATTTTGATTCTGCTGTTGGAATGTTTTGCAAAATGATCTGCGGACGTCAAATAAAGTGTAATTTTCGTTTGTATTTATCACATTCGCACTATTTTATTTTTGAAAAGAAAATTCTAATGATTATTTTTTCGGATATCAGAAGAGAAATATTCAGAAACAGTAATATGTCCTTTTAAGTTTCTGAAACAACTAAATAATCTTCTTTTCACTTGATCTCTCTTAAGGGTCTAAAATAAACTTCTTAATAAGTTTTCTACTTATTAAGAAACTTATCTTGTGGATTTAAGCAAGTTCCTATCCAAAACAGCTGTCAAAGTTTCTTAGTGCTTTCTGCAGCTTATTGATACGTCTTAGTAGGCTCAATATTTTATTAATAAATTTGATTTATATTTTCAGGTTTTTATTAGCGGGAAAGATAATCTTTTTCTTGGGAATTTCATCTCCGATTGCGAATATCTTTTGTAATAATAATAAGAAATAAACTATTACAATGCGAAGAATAAAGCATTAAACTAATCTTTTCATCAGTGAGCCTTCTCTGGATTAAATGAACAACTCTCTTTTATCAAAGACAGCAGAAACTAATTTCTACGTTATCTTTCGGAATAGCTTTTATTTCATCTTGGTTGTATGTAGGAAATGCCCTTTTCCTAATACATCCCCAGTGTGTGATAATACGAATCAGATTTATGTCTTACTTTCTGTCTTCGGAGACATAAAAATAGACCTTTGGACGCAGTGTTGGCCTAATTTTACTTGTTGGTAAAGCACTTTAATATTGACAGACTTTATTTTTTATGTGTATATGCATTGCTGCATAATCCTATACAGAATTTTTGTCTTGTATTACTGCAGCGTTTCTCAAACTATGGGGTGCGCCTCCCTAGAGGGGAGTGAGAACTCTGCAACGAGGAGGGGGTGCAAGCATATTCAAAAATCGAATATAAAAGATAATTTTTGAAAAAATTGTAAATTTACTGAAAGTAAACAAGCAAAATACATTCTGACATAATAAAAAAATAAAATACACATTTTCACTGATATAAAACACGTATAAATGCATCAGTACTGCACAATGTATTTGATAATTAATTTAACAATACTAAGTCAAGGACAAGTTTAATAATTAATAGTGACCCCATGGGATTGTCATACATAAAATTATAGTCCAAAGTTAACACTTATCTTGATAATTTTAACAGTTTATAATTAATACCTAACCTGCTAAATATTTATTCATTTTTTCTTTTAAAACTGATAATTGTCTCGATAATTTATGCAATGAAACCAAAATGATAACTGTTGATACTTTACACAATGGAATACTTACTGACGTAAACTAGTTAATCGGCAAGATTGTTAGATTGCAAAAAGTGTAAATATTTCAAACGCTATTTCATGTATTGTTTTATAAACAGGCCAAGGATAAGGAAAAACAATACATATTTGGTTTACATGTTGATAGAGCTTAAATGTGCAAGTTTTATGTATTCAGGGAAATAATTTAAAATCAGAAGTGCAATAAATAGCTTAAAAAGTTTCTGGTTTCGATTTTAAACATTACTTTTCTTGTGTCAAAATTCAGGCCCTCCTAATTACTGAATTTTACAAAAATTATTTTATTTTTAAGAGCATGATAACTTTGGTAAAAAAATTTGATATCCAATATATTTTCAATCATTGAATTAATGCCAGAGTAGATTGCTGTGGGATATTAAAATTAAAACTCAGTTCTTGTATATGATTTGGAGGCTGCGGTAACCTAGTAGTCAAGGTAACGGATTCATGACTGGCGTGTCATGAATTCGAGTCCAGTACAACTAAAGACCCACCGTGTAGGGGAGATGCACGTTAAATTTGTCGAGATCTTGTGTATTCTCCCGTAGATATGCCCGTAGAAGAAGGGGTGCCAACTCATGTGTCATCCTCGTCACTTGACCATGATTCAAAATTACGAGGTCCGTTGCCAAAAGCTTACGTCTAGCTGAACAGTGCGACGTTAATATTCCCTCAATCACTCACTCAGTCACACTGCCGGATTCAAAACCAGGCCCTACGCACAATATTTAGCGTCACTTTACACTTGTGTGGTTATGATAGGTGGCTATGCACTTGTTTTTATAACATGCGTATGAATATAATAAAAATATAAAATTTGAAATATATCAAAACAATACTAAAATAAGTGAAAATTTGATTTTTATTATAATATAGATTATAAGAATATTGTTCAAGTTTATATAAATACTTTTGGGGAATGTTGAAAACAGAATGAAAAAAGGCAATTTTTTATAACACATACATGATTTATCATAATATACTTTTTACTATTTAACACCGTTTAGAGCTCCATTCACCATTAACACAAAGATCATTTTTAGAGCACCATTCACATTTTTTACTGTCCATAACTTTTATTTCCCATTCTTCGTTACCCATAGTCCTTTATTACCATAGTTAATATTTTTTCGCAATTTGATTCTTCAGTTATTAGTAAGCGCTGAATTTACGCTTGGAGTATGTTTTCAGTTATTATAGTCTATTATTTAAAAAGCTTTTAAAGCTCAAATGTAAATCCTCTTGTACCGCCTTAAATATCATAGAAACGTCGGTGATTGTAAGGCCATTTGCTATTTGATATAAATAAATGACTTTCTGGCAAATGATCCCATGCAAATTTTCTGTTTTACTCCAAGCTTTCCCATACGTTTCAGAGAAATTAGGTTGTTAGTATTTTCTTTTAAGCATCATATTAAATTCTAAAATTACATCTGATCAATAGATCATATTTTTAAATAACTCCTAAGTTCTCAAATGCATTTTGAAATGGACTCTGTTTTTGGTATGAGTAAATCTTGTTCTCTCATCATCATATTTCTTTCAAACTTCTTAGACATTAAATACTTCTATATCGATAAGTAGGATTTTATGCAAAAGTATGGAAGCATATTAAGAATTATTGGAAAACTAATCTTATTTTATTTTGTCAATACTTACAGCTATATCTTTATCTTGAAACATTTTCATACATCTTCATTTCTTTATAAATCTGATATTTTCGATTTATCTTATATTGCTCTAAATTTTAAATAATTGTTAATAGTTTTTTTTCCCTTCAGTTGTAAGCATTGGTTAATGGAAAATCTATTTTTGTTCACCTTAAGCAACTAGACTGAATAAAGTTCATCCATGTGTGTGTGTGTTCTGTAAGAATTCCAGTTTTTTTCACGCGCGAAAGAAGATGAACTTAAAAGTATATACAATCTGTGAGCATTTTTTTTCCCTTCTTTTTTAAGATTATTGAAATACAAGTTTTCCTGATAAATGCAAATCTTCTTTGCTTTTAGCATATTTTAAATTTACGAAATATATTGATGTATTATTTAAACACTTGCTTAATTAGTACATTTACTCGCAAAAAGTACTTTTATTTCTGTAGATTTTAGGCAGACAAAGATTGAAAAATCATGATATAATTGTAGAGAAAATTTTAAAAACATGTACATCTAACACATGAAATAAAAAAACACTAAGATATGCGTATAATAATGCGCTCTTTAAATGTATGTATGAGTATCAGTGGCGCAAACAAGGGGGGGGGTCCTGGGGTCCGAACCCCCCAAGCCCTTGATTTTTTCCCGATTGATAATATTTCTAAGTATATAATATTTAAAATTTAATTAATTTTTGCTATTAATGATTAATTTTCTTAATTAATGCTTATTATTTATTCAAAAATTAGTTTTTTACTGTGTTTTGTTCCCGTCAATCGACAAAATCAAAAGGAGCATGATACAAGAATGATGAGCTTTCGACCCCGAACCCCCCCTTGAAAAATTCCTGTGTGCGCTAATGTTGAGTATATATACATAACCAGTTGCACTTTAGCAAATGATATTAAATATGTATTTTACAGAAAATCAGAATCATATAAAACAAAAAATAAATATAATGAAAAATCTTGTGACATCTTTGGGTACTTAAGTATTATACCCTTGTCAAATTTAACCAAATCAAAAGATTTTGCCAAATACCGCGATATGTAGCCAATAAGGCAAACCATTCCCTCGTATGTTCGAGCATAATAATAATGACGATGCCACTATTTGGTGACATTCTTTGAATCAATTACGTCTTTTGATTTCGCAAAATTGGTTGACAATACAACTATTAAGTACCATTGTTTTTATTGGACCGAATATCATCCCTCTAATTCGTAAGAGAGATAAAAGTAGCAAATTTTAAAAAAAATAAGACACAAAATAACTCTTTTTTTCATTTTGATTTAATAATCCTGATCGAAATCCATCTTTTATTGCAGATTCTTTTAAAAAATAAATGGTTTATGCTAAATTAAATTTCGATTTTTACCAAAAAGAATCTCTCTACCTAACTACCAAATTATTACAAAAGCAATCCGATAGACCTCGAGCAACACATATTCTATTACCGTCTTAAATCCATAGATAACATCCGCATTCCAAGGAATTGTTGTTCTTGCTTAACAGTCCATACATGAGATGGATGATGGATAATAAGAAGAAGCGAATGACCCGAGAGGATAAATATCCTCCATCCATCTTATCCAGCGCCTCCGTCGATGGATCTAGAAGAAGCAGTCAGATGTCTACTAACTCTTTGAAAGCTAATATTACACTTTTTTAACAGTTAAGAGACTGTCATTAATTTTTTTCACCTATATAAACAACTTTTGGAATGTATGACACTATAATAGGTGATGGAAATAGGCTATCCTTTCTCCCACCATTTTCTGTGTTAAGGTAATCGAATAATGGAATTGAAGTATTGCAGTATTTATATATAAAGTTAAAAAGATATCTTTTTATAGGATCCCCTGCTTAAAAGAATCAAATAATAAGCTTGCAGTAAATGGTCAAACTAATGATGACTGTTTGATAAGTAAACTGCCCAGATAGAAATTAATGTTATAATTCAGTATATTAAATTCAAATACATTATTATAACTATATTTGGTACTTACGTATTATACTCTACCAATTCTAACAAATAAAAATACATCACCAAATGTTGTCGTCATTATTATAATCATTTTGGAACTTGCAAATGAATGATTTTTCACTATCGGCAGCATATCGAGGCATTCGTCACCACCTTTTGATTTGAAGAAAACAGAAAGGAGGAAGAGGATGGTGGCATATTACTTAAGCACCCTATTTTTTAATACTTAAAAAAGAAGAAAAATTATGTTCCCTTAAGTATAAGAACTATTTATTTTACCAACGTAAAGAATGCCCATATGCTACTTTAAAGTAATTTTGTAGATATTGGTTGAATTAAAAATAATAATTTAAGGCCTCTCAGGACTCTTAACAGATATCCGTGCACTCGAAAAATACATCCTTCTTCAAACCAATGTAACATAGCAATAAAACGAAACAATAATTTTAAATTTTTACCACAAAATAATCAAAGGATATTGCGGTTTTAGGTGGATCTTGTGGCTGGGAAACTTTTTAACTGATTGATACATGGTCGACAGACGTAGTAGGTTATATGAGAATAAATTACACATGTTTGGCAGAAAAAATGCACTTCATTGCGCATTTGTGTACAAAAGGAAAAAAGCACAATTTGTGCATATGAGAAAAAAGAATAAAAAAAGGTGTTTTCTTCAAAGGAAATCATTTTCAGTAGGGGGTATGGTTTCCACGGACGGCCAGCAACGTTGAGCACCTTTGAGGCATGGAATCAATGAGACTATTAATGACGAGTTGGGGTATTCTGTCCCACTCTTCCAGAAGAGCTCTTTCCAGTTCTTGGAGAGTTTGGGGGGGTATTTGGCGGCCAGCAACTCGTCTTCCTAGAGCGTCCCAAACGTGTTCTATTGGATTCATGTCTGGAGAACACGCTGGCCATTCCATTCGTACGATTCCTTCCTCGAAAAGGAAATCCTCCACCAGGTTAGCATGATGGGGCCTGCAGTTATCGTCCATTCAAATGAAGTCAACTCCAATTGCTGCAGTGTAAGGGACTATAATAGGTAAGAGGATTTCATCCCTATATCGGTGTGCAGTCAGAGGTTCATCTCGAATGATGTAGAGGTCTGTGTGTGCACCCGTCAATGGAGATGCCACCATACACCGACACTCCCCCACCACCAAATCTGACACTTTCGTGCATGGACGCAGGATTATTCCTACTGCCAAGGTCCCTCTAGATGAAAATATGCATATCATCCGGATGAACAGAAAAACGGGACTCGTCAGAAAAAAGAACATTGCTCCATTCATTTCTCCTCCAGTTCACCTGCTCTGTTGCGCACGCGCACTCCCTGCGGACGCGACGATGCCTTGATGTTAGTCTAACACATACCATCGGTCGACGAGCATACAGACCTACACCATGGAGCCGGTTTCGGACAGACTGAGTTGAAACCGTGGTGCCAGTAGCCGAGCGAGATGTTGTTGGAGAATAGTAGCGTTCATATTTCGGTCTCTCTGAGCCGTTAACACTAAATAACGATCTTCATTGGGCGTTGTTGCCCGTCTACGACCATGTCCTGGTCTTCGGCCTGCACTTCCAGTCTTGAAAAAACGGTTCCAGATCCTGGAAATCACGTTTGTGACACTCCAATGGCTTGCGCTACTTCGGCTTGAGTTTGGCCCCTTCTAACCTACCAACAACTCTCCAAGCTTTTGAATCAATTAAATGACTTCGCTGAGACATCGCACTCATCGAAACAAAGCAGTCATTGAATGCCGATCATCCTTGTCTTCATTTCAGTTGAAAGTCAAATTTCATTCGTTGCCGCTGAAGCGACGTTTTTGACGTCGAACTCAAAATTAGCATACTCCACAGTTTGAAAATCACAAAAATTTGCATTTGTGAATCTCTTCTTCCATTTTCGGCAAAAAAAATTTCGCTTATATCCTTATTTTGTATAAAACTTACAATATCCTTTAATTGTTTTGAGCAGTGTATATACATTATGTCTCAAGATTTCAGAGAATTTGAGAAGAAATTAAAAAAGTTATAAAGAAATAAAAATTGGACAATTTTTTAAAAATATGAAAATTAGTATTTTACATCGCGCTTGGTTCTGATGTACAAAATTGATCAAAATTTGCAAAATTAATTTTACTTGGTATAAAAATGTTCACTTTTGAAGTTATACTCACTTTAAGGAATTTAGAGAAAAAAATATTTTTAAATACAATTATATAACAAACATTTTGAAATTTTAAGAACAAATTAATTAAAATTCAAATGAAAAGATTCTATTAAATTCTATTTTGAAAATTGATGTATAAGTTATAGAGAGACTTATTTTGAACACGCGTATAAAGCTTCAAATTGATACCATAAATAGTTTCTGAGAAATCCTACGTGGAATCCTACTTTTTTTGTTTTGAGAAAAATGAAGTTAAGGATAAGAAAGAGGTAGGGTTTTCGCTTAAATTTCACTACTTATATCTTAACAACTTTGGAAGTTTTCATAGCATCAACACAATTTTGGTACCAAAATACTCAGAGATATTGAGACTGTAACATATATTTTTTTTTCAAAAAATTGAAAAATTTGCAGTTTAAGAGTCCTTAAACCATAAGTTTAAATACTCATTTTAAAGTATATTGATTTAAGATGAACAGTAAATGAACTATAATCAGGGAATGAGGGACCGTCACACCTAAACGTCACACCGTATAGCAGCACTGGGGCTATTAATGACGGACCTCATCATTTTAAACCACGGTCAAGTGACGTTTATGAACGGGATAATTTTGCCTTAATCCTCTATAGTTAAATAATAGAATTTAATCGTTTATACAATGGAAAAAAGAAGCACTTATCAATTAATCGATTATATGCAATTGAAGCTATTTCCTTCATTTATAAGAAACAATAACTTTAATCAAGATATTTTAAATCACAACAGAAATAACTTTTTAAATGACATATTTTCCCTTATTAGTTTGGAAATTCGTAACTTAAAGCGAAACAACAATTACATTATAATTTCACCTTCTTTTTGAATTTGGTCCATAGTATTTCCAAGGCAACACAATTAAAAAACAGTATAAAAGTAGAATTAAAGATCATTAAGAGTTATGACCATGTGCTTGCAGTTTCACGAGTTTATATAAGTTTGGCCCCATGAAATACTAAAATATAGAGCATTGAATATTGCAACAATGATAAATATAATTAGGCTTCAATTATAGCATGGCCTGCAAATAGAAAAAAGTAGAAAGATAGGCAAAAATTAATAGTCTTCCCAATTTCACTTCATTTGAAATCAAAATTAGAAAATCGCATTTGATATGTAGATTGATATGAGTATATTTCAATATATTTTTAATAAAATTGAATCCAAATCGTGTGATTCTGTAAGATCCAATCTGAAATATTTGTTGTGAGAATTAACGTGTTTTTGTTTTGCAATACAGGATTATTGAAATTTCATTAATGAATTGGAGATACATTCAATTTCTTACTTAAAATTCTTTAGCTACTAGGCAAATTTCCATTTCTATTTAAAAGTAAAATAAAAACTCAATAAAAGTTGTTGAATTAACTGAAGAAAATCAGATAAGAAATAAAGAGACTAATATTCATACACTTTAACACACACGTTTATGATTGAATTTACCATCTTAAAATTTACATGGAGTAATTTTTATTTTAAAAGTTTTCCATGCAGGCCGAAATCCGTCTGCGACATATATTAAATGTTTTGCTTTTAAATTGCTCGTACATACCACGTAGAAGAAATGATGACATGTTAAGTATGACAAGTGTATGTAAGATGATGTTTACGTACATATGACGTAATTTAAAAAAACATTATTTGATAACCAGTGTTACTTGTTGTGCTGCCTTCACACAAACCACACTCATGTGAAGGTTACTCACTCATGTAAAGGTTACGAGTTTAGTTAAATCAAATCTTTTTTATAACCGGGACAATTTTAAATTTGACTTATTTTGCTTTTTAATTTGGCGAGAGGAATTTTGGTACTTACCTATTAATTATATATATGTATACACAATCGGCTTTCTTCCAATAAAAAGTCGTCACCAAATGCTACGATATTCAGCCGACAGTGGAAGATCGTTTTCATGCATGCTACAAAACAATATATGCGATGACAGCTTTGGTATTCTTTTGAATTAGCAACATTCTTTTTATTTGGTGAAATGGGTGTACAGTACAGTGGCGCACACAAGGGGGGCCTGGGGGTTCGCTCCCCCCAAAGCCATTGATTTTTTCCGACTGATTATAATTCTATGTATATAATACGTAAAATTTAATTAAGTATTTGTTATTAATGATTAATATTATTAGTTAATGCTAATTATTAATTCAATAATTAGTTCTTACTGTGTTTTGTTCCCGAAAGTCGACGAAATCAAAAGGAGCATGATAAAAGAATGGTGAACTTTCGACCCCGGACCCCCTTAGAAAATTTTTTGTGGGTGCTACAGGTGCAGTATAATGCATAAGTACTGAAATTTTGAGTAAAATGTTCGTGCTCATTATCTGATAACATTTTTCCTTGAAAGGTAGTAAAGGTCGTCCGAGATTGCAATATATATATTGCAATATAAACAAGTTGTAAAACGTATTATTTCCTTGTACCATACAAAAATACGAAATTATTTTATGAATATTCTGCTCACAAAATAAAAATTAAAAAAACTTCTCAATTTATAAAGTAAAATAAATAATATTTATTATTTTAAATAAAAAACATGCTTATTACTGAAAATAAAATAAAGTACATGCAATAGAAGCCTCCAAACTGACTTGATTATTGATTGCGAAAAAAGTTCCATGTCAGTCATTTATGTATACGAAATAATTAATTCACCAAAGCAAAGGAAAATAATAGAAGAAACGCCAGATTTAATCACAGACCCCAATTCTAAATATACGAAAATAAGCATTGCTCATGGGCATTAATAAAATGATTATTTTCTCTTATCAATGAATAAACCTGTCTACAAAAGACACCGAACAAACTGCCAAAGATTCAGTTTTGTCAAAAGGACATGACAACTAACAGAAAATTGACAGAAGACTCAAATTGGAAGTAGAAAGCTTCAGACATAATACCGATTGAAGAGGAAGGAAAACAAAGTAATATAACAAGCCTCTCTTCTTAAAAAAAGTTCAAAAGGAAGTATTGTTAGCTCCGAAGCTACAAAAAAAGGACGGCATCTTGCTGTAGTGACTGCAAACAGATGACGTATGATGAAAGGAGGGTCAAAGTGCTCCATCGTCTGGATCTCACACAGATCGATGTTCCTCAACATAATTGAATTTATAATTTTGCTGCCATTTATAATTTATTCATTTAAAGTTCGTAATCACTCATCTGTCAGAAGTTTGTGTTTTTATTAGTGTATTTCGATTTCTTTGTCTTTCTAATGTGCTAGCTGTATTGATTTTATGAAAGCGTCAGATGATATGAAGAGTTCTTTGTTTTTCGTATTTGAAATATAAAAATATTTTATGCATTAAAATGGGAAAAAGAAAATCTGCATAGTTTCTTCAGAATAAAAACAAATGCCTTGATGAGTTAATTGTATTAAAATACTGCATCCTTCCAAAAGGTATAGCTCGGGAAGTTCTAGTTAATTTGTTCTCCTCTTATATAAAGGGTGTTTTTTTAGAGGTATAGAACTTTAAATTGCAATAAAACAACGATGTATTATTCGATTGACATGATTTTTTTTATTCGAAAGATAATCTTGTGGCATTTCATTTTAAATATGATTTCTGGCATATGACTGCCACGGCTGGCTCGGATGTAGTCCAATCTGGACGTCCAATTTTCGATTACTTTTTCCAACATTTGTGGCCGTATATCGGCAATGACACGGCGAATGTTGTCTTCCAAATGGTCAAGCGTTTGTGGCTTATCCGCACAATAACTTTACATAGCCCCACAGAAAATAGTCTAGCGGTGTTAAATCACAAGATCTTGGAGGCCAATTCACAGGTCCAAAACGTGAAATTAGGCGGTCACCAAACGTGTCTTTCAATAAATCGATTGTGGTACGAGCTGTGTGACATGTTGCGCCGTCTTGTTGCAACCACAGCTCCTGGACATCATGATTGTTCAATTCAGGAATGAAAAAGTTAGTAATCATGGCTCTATACCGATCATCATTGACTGTAACGTTGTGGCCTTTATCGTTTTTGAAGAAGTACGGACCAATGATTCCACCAGCCCATAAAGCGCACCAAACAATCAGTTTTTCTGGATGTAACGGTGTTTCGACATACACACCGTCGACATGGATTAGCTTCACTCCAAATGCGACAGTTTTGTTTGTTGACGTAGCCATTCAACCAGAAGTGCGCTTCATCGCTAAACAAAATTCGCTTATGAAAATCGGGAACAACGGCAATCTCTTTTTGGGCCCATTTGACGAATCTACGCCTTGCTTGATGATCGTTTGGCTTCAATTCTTGCACGAGTTGGATTTTGTAAGCACGCAAACCAAGATCCTTCCACAAAATATTCCATAAAGTGGATGGACACAGATCCAGTTCCTGTGCTCGATGGCGGATGGACTCATTCGGGTCTTCATCAATACTACGCTCTACAGTAGCAATAGCTTCTTCTGTACGCACCGTACGGCGTCTCTGGGGATGCGAGTTATCAATTAGAGTAAACGTGGTGCGAAAACGTTTCATGATTAATCGAATTAACTGCTCTGATGGACGATTTTGTCGACGATCAAATGGACGTAGTGCGCGATGCGTATTCCGCACAGAACCATTATTTTCGAAATAAAATTGCACAATTTGAAAGCGTTGTTCAGGCGTGAGTCTATTCATGATGAATTGGCAAACCAAACTGAGAATAAATCACTTGACAGCTGTTAAATCGGTCGCCATCTTGGAAAGTATTGCCAACTTAAACTTCTATACCTGGAAAAAAAAATGACTCTTTACATGAAAAACATTCTTTTATATATTCTTGAGAAAAACATTTTTTTTAAACATTTGCTTTTAACTTCGCTGCTTGTTTTAGTAATAACCAAAAGAAACTTTTGTTTGAAGGTATTTTGTGTACATGCCAAAAGCATCCATATGGCAAATTTATAACCGGTTAATTTAGTGGCTCTCAAACTTTCAGTACTGGCGACTCAATTTTCAATCATAATTTTTATCGCCCCCCCAAATAATAATGTATTGAATGCAATAATAATGTACTTTTGGGCGCTAAAGTTACAATACGGTCATAATTATAAACTGTATAAATTAACAAGATGAGTTTTAAATTTTGTATATGTAACTTTTAAGTAATATATATTTTTATGTTTTTACTTTTTAGTTCGACTCACTATAAAAGCGTGTTTTTTTAGTTTGTTTTTAAACTATAATTTATTTTATATTTATTTTTACTATACACGATGAAAATCTCAATTCCAGTGAATAATTTAATTAAGAGAAAATACTTATCAGTTTGAGAAACACTGGCTTAATTGCATTATTTCCAAATAATTTGCGTTGATATTTCAGATATATATAGTATTAATTCCTTCATGTAAAATAATGATTCTACCATATTTTAATTACTTGAAGAGGCTGGCATACATGCCAATAAATTAATCAAAATGTAAGATTGTTAGATTAAGTGCGGTGAAAAATTCATACTATTAGCTAAATTTAGGGAAACATGCAAAAAAAAATATGTGTAGGTTCAGTTATTTATCCCTAAACTGTTTTCGATAAATATTTACTCACTGCTGAAACTCCATTTTCTGATCCCTATGCTTTCTGTCTTTTGCAAAATCTCTGACATCGTATCTTTCATTTAAAAAGATAAACCCTGTTCCAAGATGTACCATAATAGATTTTGCACGTAAACAAGCTTACACACATATTTGTTCTTGATTGATTTATTGTTTACTAACGTCAAATTCTGAAGTGAGATGAAGACTCTTGTTAATTGAACTAGTAATTTTGAACAGCGGTTTATTAACAAGAATGACACCTAAATTGACACTTCACTCATTTCTCTGGAAATACCTAAGTTTGACAGTAAAAAAAAAAATCAATGTTTCATATTTTCTATAAGATGGGACTGCACTTTTTTTTTCTTAAATTTATACTTTTATTTCCGCAGCCACGAAGTGGGCATACTGTACAAATATGTGAAAGTGGAATCAGATTTCTTAAATTATCATTACTATCTTTACTACAGTGCTTAATTTGCAAAATTCACATGACCAAAAAATGAGCTTAATATTCTGCATAATTTTGTAATGCATTAGGATTTCTGAAAGAAAGGCCTGCTGAATTTTTTACTGTTGCATTTTGTATCTGTTAACACCTTATTTGGGATTCTTGATTAAAGTGTGCATTAACCCCTTAAGTGCCGGACGTGCGTATACACGCCCAGCTTAGTTGGTGCGTTTGGTGTCCTGACGTGTATATTCGTTCTTTCAAAGGAGAACTTTTTGTATTAGTGCTCTGCTTAAAACTAATCCCACGGCTTTGGAATACAGTAAAATGTCAATTTGACAGTGTGTGTGTGTCAATGACAATCTAAATAATTTACTTATTTCTGAGAAGGGGTGGGGGAGGGATTTGAAAGAGTATATTCCAGGAACGATGAAATCCATAGCTTAGCAGGTTTTCTTGGTTTTTCGTTTGAGTTTCCTCTTTTTTATTCTATTCCTCATTTGCAGTCATTCTTACTTACCGTGTGTAATAGCAGCTTTTTAACGTTTTGTACGAATGCACTGAATATCATGCTGGTTTATGTGTTCAACCATGTTTCAGGATATATCTCAGAACAGATATAAGTAATACTTTATTTTTAATATTATATTGTAACTCTAGAGATTATTTCATTTTCATTTTGTTGTTTTATCCTTTTTTTTCTTTCCCTTCTTTTTTCAAGTGAAAGTAAACAATTTTTAGGTGAAGAAACATGCCTTTTCCCCCCAAGAAACCGCTTAACAATGCGTGTCCGTGGAAAACACGGAGGCACGGGGGGAGGGATTCGTAACTTTTCTTCGGCCATTAAGGGGTTAAAAAACACGAGTTATAATATTAAAATATAAATTGAGTGATAATGTAAGTTACAAAATTGATGCGATTTGTCTTAAAGATTTCAGTTTGGCTTGAAAGTAGACAAAAAAAAAGTAATAATATATTTTCCCATTCCAAATACTTATGGAAAAAATACAGTTAACAGTTTAAAAATTAATCTAAACTATTTATATTGAACATTATACTGTCCCACAAATGCTCTCTGTGTGTGATTCATACATATAAAATTGAATTCTTAACTAAGTTAAGCTGAGTGGCGCAACAACCCATCTCGGGTCAAGGTCTTTTATGATCATCTCAGTTTTCGAGACCTTAGACGCTGAGGTGCATGAGTAGATGTTTCAGTCAGTTGGTTAGTCTGACATAAAATGCCCAGAATTTAGTTTCCAAGCAAGCTTGGTACTTATTTATCGGTCCATTAAAGGGATAAAAATCAGCCCGAGATTTGAACCCCGGACCTGGGAAGTGGAATCACGTTACGCTTCCACCAGCCACTGGGCCTTTACATGTAAGATTCTAGAAATAAGCACATAAAAGTATGTTATGAGAAGAAAACATAACCAACGAAAAAAATTATATTTTATAGTTCATTGATTTATTATTCTAAGTTTCATGAATTAAAAATAAATATTTTGATGCTAAATTGTGACCAACAAGTGTTTACTTATCAAAGGGCTCATTGTAAAACTATTGATTAAGGAAATTTGCGTGTTACTGAACTCCGTAAAGTGAGTGAGTGAATATTAACGTTTCACTGCTCAGCTACCCAAGGGATTTTGGTGACGGACCTCGTAATTTTGAACCATAGTGAAGTGACGAGGTCAAGTGGCACCCATCTCCAATCTACCACACGAGGAGGTTTGAGCTCTCTTACACAGGTATACCTTTAATGGTACTGGGCTCGAACCCATGACAGGCCGGCCATGATCGGAAACCTTGACCACTAGGCTATGGCGGCCAATGAACCACATGTAAACATATTTTAACTGTATATGACAATCACAATGTCCTCGCCACCAATTATTAGAAGCACTTCAAACGGAATAGAAAGACCGTGTAGGGAAAAATCATTTCCCTCAATTGGGATCTATCATTTGTAAATGTATTTCGTTTAGTATGCAAATAAAATAACTTCTTGGAGTGTTGGTATGCAGCTCAAAATCTTTGGGGATGAACTTGATTCTCCTGAGTAAGTTAGTAAGTAAGCCTAGTAGGAAAAATGTTCGCAACAAACTTTTAAGTATTTATGAATGTGTGGCATTTTGTAACTTTATCACTTAGCAAGTACAAGATGAAGTAAATACAAAATACTCTGATTAAACAATGTTCAAATATTGAGTAAAATACAACATGAAACAAGATTTAAAAATAATAAAATTTCTGGCTCAAAGAGAATGCTTTTTAGCTTTTACATGTATTTATTTTGTTACATGAGGGACTTCCATAAGTACAAGATAACGTCGAACGACATATTTCTAGAAAACTCTCAATCATTTCCGAATATAATTATTCACGCAGAACAAATAGTCCTTTGAAATCTTAGACTCTGTCCAACTCCTTTTCTTATCAATCGAATCCTTACGAAGTCGTGGTAGGGGTGATTAACGAGGAAGTTGCGAAATGATACCTACGGAGTGTTAGGTTCGTAGTTCCTGAGAATCAATCAATGTTTCCACTGAAGTTTAACTTCACTATTTCGCGGCTTTCAGTTAAGTAGATTAATGTATTTGCAAAGTAAAGATTGATTCTTACTCACTCCGATGTTGTAAGATTAATGGAATAGTTTGATGGCTGTTTTAGGAAGATTTTTAAAGTTCTTCCTTTTGTGGAAACGTGCGTTATTAGATGTAACATAAAATAAATGTAAAATTCGGCGTATAAAGCGCACCTGTACTTTCTAGCTGCATTTTTTAATTTTTAGGTATATTTGCTTTATAACACGCACCCCTTATTCATGAACAAATCTGAAATGTTAATATACAATGCTCTTGTATTTTCGAGGTATTATTTCGGACTTTTGAAAAAATAGTATAATTCTAGAGCTACAACTCTTTTAGTTCACAAGACATTCCGTTTCTTTTAAAAAAAACAGTATTTAGATATGTGTTGAAGTAAATATTTTTCATGTTCTCTTTTGTTATTTTTAAGACTATCGTTTTTATACCCGGCGTATAATACGCACCCTTACATTTCGATCTTATTTTTTTGTATTAAAAGGGCGTGTTATACACTGGATTTTACGGTACATCTTTTAAAAGATTTTTCATTTACTTTTTGAATTACTGTGAGACCCCGATTTAACGAATTCATCGGGACCGAACATTTTATTCGTTAATTTGAGATTATTCGTAATATCGAGTTCAAAAAAGTACACATTTTTCATACTTACCTTTTGCAAATTCTGTAACAACCAACCACAAAAATATATGTAATTAGAAAATGCACAATTTTTATTCAGTAGCTGAAAATACTATTAGCGAATTATGACGCACCAGTCAAGCGAAAATCTTAAAATACTGGCTATATATGCTTAACACTATTTTTGATTCCTGACTAGATTCCTGTCTTTACGCATAGAAGAAAATGCATTCTTCTACATGATGCAAATTTTTAGTTTTTTAAACAATATGTTAAATATCAGAAAATGTAAAAAATTTTTAATTGGAGTTTCATTATCAATTTCTGCATCGGTATCGCTATTAATTAGCAACCAAATTTTCAAAAAAAAATTACTACAAAACCGTTTATATAATGTCTCCTTTCAAACAAAGAGAATAAATGGTAAAAACTCTTAAAATATCTCCTGCATTGGGGAATCGAATGAGATAAGGAAAAGATTCCCTATCCTATTCAAAATTCAAGCGACAGGTTATATACTCCAGACTCATCTGCAAACAAAAATTCTAATAATGGTCTTCACCCTTTCCTCGTCAAAATTTATTACTTACAAGAAAATCTTTCAGTTCTGAACAAAAGAGATATGTCATTTGAAAAGAAATCCAATTTTTTCTTACCAAAACTAATAAATATTTTTTTTCTTTTTGTCTGTTAAAATAATTAGCTAATTCGGTGTTTATTATTCGTTGAAAACGGTTTTTGCCTTTATTTTAATCAGAGTATAAGAAAAAAATGGGGAAATTCGTTCAATATGGGTTTGGTAAATCGGAGTCTCATTGGTAAAGATGTGTTCAGTTAATTCGTCTGTGTGTGTCCGTCAGTGCAAATCTATATGAATATGTAAGAACATATTTTAAAACTATACATACATTTCCGAATTTGATAATTTGGTGTATGTACTCAAATATTAAGATTCTTCAAAAAAATTTCCAAAATTAAAAAAAACACCCTTACCTTGCGTTTGTACTTAAAAATCAATGACATTTTGTTTACCTATATGCATTATTTTTGATAAATGTTATATTTAAAAAAAAAAACTTTAAAAAATCAAAAGTTGGCAATAGCGAGGCCCATGAGCTGATTGGCAAACACCTGTTTGCTTTAATTATGTGACTGTGATGTCATATGAATTTAGCTGATTATTAGTAATAAAAATCATAACAATATAGATTTGATGCAAATGATCTTGTACTATCTTCCCCATCAAGCGAATTGCATTTAGAGAAATACCTCTTTATAATCAGCATTTTTAAATTGCAATTTTTTATAAATACTGAAAACATATGCAATTATTTTAATCGTGTTAAAAGGATACCTTAATTCGAGATATTAATATTATTTCATAATGTGTAAAAATAGTCTGAGAAGTGAAATGGAAAATGAATTTTGTGCAACTGTACTACTTGCAATGTGTATTTGACCAACATCTGCTGATTATTCGAACCAATAAGGCAACGTCATTAATACTCAATTTCGCATTATAACAAACGCATCCATTTGTTGATAATATTAAACTTATGAATAAATACAGAGTGTCCCAGGATTACGAGTACAAACTTTATGGGGAGGTAGAGGACATCAAAAGGATTTACATTTGCATGGCAATCCATGGTCGGAAACGTCCAAGTTCGGTGCTATGTGCGTTGTTCAAAAAAGCATTGAAAGAAACAGACTTGCATTACCACAGAGATTTGAGCTGTCATGTACCGCAGAAAAATATTGTTCGTACATATGGTTTATGAATACCGAACTGGCAGAGCTGCATCTGATCAACGGATTGACAGATGAAGCACCAGCAGCAGAAATATTGAATCGCGAAAGTTACCCCCAGAGAGCTGCACCAAACCACCGAATGTCACAATTTGTGTGAATATGGATCATATTACGAGGTAACAAGCACAGTGAGGGAGGGGTATGAGTGATTCGTACTCTCAGCATGATCCAGTTTCCTCCTATAAATATTTCAAATGATTTTAGTATTTTGTCTCTTTGTTTCTTGTACCTGTGATACTACTTTCCCAAGAACTTTTCCGACCATGAGTTGGATCCATATATCTGGTGATGTCACCTATTCCTCTTAAAGTTTGTCCCAATAATCCTGGGACACCCTATATAATACAATTCTTAATTAACTACGAAATTCCATCTATAGCTAAAATCATTTAACTGAAAACCTTTTTTTCATTTTAAAAGAATTTTAAAAGATATCGCAAAAAAAGTATTCAACAAAATTAAGTTTATAGTAGTCTACTTCATTTACATACATATGTATATAAGCATAGGTTTAATAAAAACCGTTCAAAAGTTTACGTAATTTGCTCTCTTTTTTTTAAATTAATGTTGATAAAGAAGAGTTAGCACTACCGAAATTTTAATAGATTTCCGTTTTCATGTTCTGTTTTTGATCAAAAGCCTTAAGATGCTTCACTTTCCTTTAAAGTTAAATAGCGGTTTGCCTTCTTCTCAGCTCTTTTTCGTTCTTGCAAAAAAAATTTTTTGAAATAGGAAAAATGTGAACCGAACTCACTGATTTTTACTCTCAATGCGATGTACTCGTCATCTAATTTCAAAGCTGTCTGATGAGACATGAAATGTTTTTGTGTGTCGTTTGTAGGGATGTAGAGTGAAATTAGTTTAGATAAACAAAACTGGCTCGTGTCACAGTCTATCCCGAGGGTATATCAAAGATAAGTTAAACTCCTTTCTACGAAACATGTGAAACCACCTCTCTTTCATTTCATAATCCCCTCTTAAATTTCACCCACTCGGCTGGTGTTTTCCTTATTTTGTGCATTCCCAGAAGGGAATTCCTTTCGTGTTAAGCTATTTTCATTTCATGTAAAGAGAAAAAGAATGCATGAAAATAGATATTAGTTTGTCGGGACCGCTGTATTATTTCGCGTTAACTGATATTTTGTCTTAAGCTTTTTCGCGTTAAACGTATTTCACTGTAATATGTCCTTAGAGTACTTCTGAGTGTCTCATAAACATTTTATTTTATTGTCTATAAATCCCTGACTTTTTTCTTACAAAGCGTAGTTTAAATTATAAAATTTATTTAAATGGGAATTAAATACACGTAATCAATAATTAGATATATTTAACTACTTAGACATGAAGAGAAAGTATTAGAATTTTAAGGGAAAAAACTTATTGATTTTCAGAAATTATTCACATTTAAAATATTAGGATAGTGCCTTTTAAACTTTCTATACTTGCGACGTAATTTTCAATCATAATTTTCCTCGCGCCCCCTCCATATAATATCAATGTATTGAATTCAAAATTAATATACTTTGACGTAAAGATTGAATTCAAATTTAATTTATTTTGACGTAAAGGTACAAGGCTACTCTAATTATAAACCATTCAAATTATCAAGATAAATGGTAAATTTTGTATATAAGTTTATGACATGCCCATAGAAATCACTAGTAATTATTTAACTTGTTATTAACTTAGTATTGATAAATTAATTATGAAACACATTGTGCAGTACTGATACATTTATTTTTTATTATGTCAGAATTTATTTCTACTTTCTTTTTTTTGCTTTCCTTTCAGTAAATTAATAATTTTCTTAAAACAATAATCTTTTATCTTCGACTTTTTCATAAGCTCGTGCCCCACAGTTTGAGAAACATTGGATTAGGATTTTTTGAATGGCTTCATAATGTAAACTACATATACTGCAAAAACTATAATTTACGAGCAGAGTAAAGGCCTTTTGAGAATAATTTTTTTTTTCCATAGGGAATGAAGCATAACTCTTTATAAAAAAAAATCAATTTAGATGGAAGTATTTATTCAAGTATAAATAAACAATTTGATTTTTTACTGCGCATTAATATGCTTAAAAGATTAAATTGTATTTTTCTGTCCCTGTTATTAAAATATTTCCTTTATAACTTTTTCTGTGTTTTCATACAATTTTACAAATATATAAGAGGAGGAGGTATTTAATGCGATGCCTCCTTACATTATTGATGTGCAAAGCAGAAAAAAAAGAAAAAAAAAATCTGAAATTCAACCAGTACTTATTCATATACTTTTCAAACCATTTTTTGATAATAACTACAAAAAATTAATCCTTGCATCAATGAAATAGTATTTTAAAACTTTTATTTTTTATGGGTGTTGACTTAATGTTGTGGAGTTTATTTTCAGTTCGGAAAAGAGGTAAATAATTTCCAGCAAATATAAAAAGAAGTTTTTTTCTAAGAGAAAAGGGACAAAACATCCTAATTATGTTGATAGCACATCTCAATAGTTAATGCAAGCCATTTATTCTGATTTATTGCTAAATAATAGGATTTGGTTCATCTGTTTCTTAAAAAAAGGCATTGATGAGCAAGTGCAACAACATAAGCGATTGAATTAATACCTTAAAATATACAGGATGTTGTAGCTGAGTAACTATGATATCCAATATCATATGAATGTCACTGTGCACCGATATCAATATCGTATACTGGAAGCTCTGGCAAATTAAAGGAAGTTTCCCTGGAAATTCCTCATACGGCTTGTGTTGGATGTACTGATGTAGTTTTAATTAAAATAGATAATGCCATTATACTTAAGTGCAAATCTTGTCCCTGAAACGGCCGCTTAAAATTAGAATATCCGTCCCAAAATAGCTCTCTATCGGATTAATGTTTGGAAATCAACCATGCATTACTCACGCCTTTTATATTTTAAGTTGATTTCGCTAATGTAGGTCTGATATTAAGGAAAATAATCTATATTTCGAGCCCATTATAAGGTAAAAATAATCTACATCAATGTGATTGACTTCATTTGAAAGCAGGATTTTTGAAAAGGCGTATACAGAAGGTCGTTCACACTTTATGGAAACAATTTTGATAGTTAATTTTTATCAATAATTACCGTATTTTTTGTAGAATTTTGCTTCTGTCTGATAGGCATGGTTCTTGAAAATAGTTCTATTTCGAATTTTTCATGAAAATAAACTTTTTCTTAGTACTGCCATGCCAACTTTACTCCATTCCTCTTGAACCGTTTTTCAAAATACGTTTAATGTTCTTGAATGCCGTTTCCAAAGGCTCGTTTTAAATAACCGAAAGTATAAAAGTCCATTGGAGGAGCGTAAGGGTGAATTTACTCGTATTTCATCAAATGGAATACACTTTAATCCTGTCTCTGTGTGTGTGATTCATTATTTGCTAATGATGATGATGTTGTATCCAAGACGGGACCAAATCAGACAGTACCATGAGCCAACATGACTGTTATGGCAATCTGTTCAACAAAAAATATTTGTTGACGAAAACAGGACACCTATTTCTTGTAGAGCAAAAAGAATAGCTGGACAGTCAAAAATATGAGCAGGTGTTAGCTATGTATCTAAGCAGTTAGCACAATTTCTATAACATGCTACTATGCTTTTTTGCTAAATAGACGTGTGACTAGAGGCTTTGTCCATATGAAGCTCAACTTTATCAATGTCCTTTCCATATAAGGGTAGAATTTTTTCTTCAAAAGTTGGTTCTACAATGTTCTGTTGACTGTAGAATGAATTAATGTTGACTTTACTAGAGACTTTTTTTATTTTTATTTTGCGGTTGTTAAAAATCCTGCCACTATCTTGAATCCCTTTGGGAATTTTTCTGTACACTGACGAAGCCATTTCATGCGGTTATTCCCGCCAATTAAGCAATAGAAAATTAGTCTTCTTTTATTAAAACTTTAATATACCCATACCTCATCGAGTATCACCACAAATTTCCTTTTTCCCACAGTTAGGTGTTTTTACGTGATGTTCTGCAATTTGCTTTTCTTTTAACAATATGCTTTAAAAAAGGCTTAGAACCTTAGGTTTAAATATCTGTCTTAACTTTAAATCCTTCTGAATGATTTTAATTACTGTTTGGAAGACATTCCTAGTTTCGATGCAATGAATCTATCAGTCACTGGATTTTGCTTTTAGGATATGAGACTTCACTTTCTTGACAGTTGCATGCATTTGAACAATCATAGGATGAAGTTTCGTAGTCATGTTTTCATTCACCTATACAGAGATTGAATTAAATTTTTGAAATATATAATTTAGAAGGGGATTTATGCATGTTTTAATGTTTTATGATATCAGAGTAGGGAAATTTTCGCAAAACAAAACAAAAAACCCTGTTATTTCTACAAATGATAATATCTCTAAAAGTAATGTGATTTTTTCCAAAGTTTTAGCTCAAACTTGGTATAGATGTCTTAACTATATACAACAGTGCTCCTCAAACCTTATTTACTTGCGACCCAATTTTTAATCATAATTTTAATCGCCCCCATTCTTCATACCATAATAATGAATTGATTTAAAAAAATAATGTTATTTGACATAAAGCCACAAAACGACTTTAATCATAAATCGAACAAATTATCAAGAGAAGTATTAAATGTTTTATATATTTTATGATATGCCCATATATATATAGGGTCACTGGTAATTATGAAACTTGTCCTTAACTTAGTATTGTTAAATTAATTATGAAACACATTGGGAAGTACCGATTCGTTTATAAGTGTATTATATCACTGTAAATGTGTATTTTATTTTTTATTATGTCAGAATGCACTTTGTTATGCTTTCTTTTAGGAAATTAATATATATATATATATATATTTTAAATAATCTTTTGTTTTCTACTTTTCAATATATTCGTGCCCCCTTGTAGGGTTATCACGCCCCCTAGGGGGGGCGCTCCACAGTTTGAGAAACACTGATATACAGGTAAAATATTATTACTATAAAAGCATTTTTAATAAAAGGGGGATGTCTTGAAAACATTATTCTTCCTTCCTTTTTTTCTGCAAAAAAAAAAAAAAAACATTGATTTTTTTGTAATAATGTTCTTAAAGCAATTTTTTATGTTTTTTGTAGTTTAACTGACACTATATGTGAAAAAGATTATCATTTCATACATTTTTTCAAAATCGTGGTTCCGAACGTGGGGACTATCACCTAAATATAAATCCTATTATAGTAAGGGTTGCCCAAATGAGAAAAGTGGACACATACAATTGTTTCAGAATGAAAGCAGTTATAGCAAAGCTTCCAAACAGGGACACGAAAGATGACAGGAAGTATACACCGCATGCAATGTTTAACTTTAAAACCTGTTAGTTGTAGAGGAAATTAATAAAAAGTAAAGTCGTGCCATATAAGGATGCGTCCCGAATGAAACAACGCGCGGTAGTATGGTTTCTGATTGCTGGGAATGAGTTTTATGCGGATATCTATTGACAAGTAGTGGCAGTCTATGGCGAGCACTGTTTGGGTCGAACATCTGGGAACAGTTGATGTAAAAGTTTTCGAGATGGGCAACAAAAGACAACGGGTCTCCAGTACAATCCCATACATCACCTAAAAAATCTGTTCGGAAATGTTAGAACCCCTACATACAGTCCGGATTTGTCCCCTTGTGACTTCCTCTAGGCTTTTAGGCCCCTTAAGATAGCCCTGCGTTTCTGATTGGACGATGAAGTGAAAGAAGCTGGGCAGGACTTTCTCAAGAATCAACCACGTTATTTCTAGAGACGAGAAATAGACTTGCTGACGAAACGATGGTACCTGTGTTACAAACCCCAGATCGTTTTCTTTTGTTTTCTAATAAAATCTTTCTTTTTATTGAACTTGCACATTTTTCATTTAGGCAACCCTTATACTAAAAATTTATAATCAGTTATTGTAACCACATCCTTAAAATATTGTGGAATTTTTCTCTTTAAATTAGATTACATTTAGCAAAAAACTACGTAAGGCAGTGCTTCTCAAACTGCGGGGCGCGCCCCTTACAGGGGCGTGATAACCCTAGGAGAGGGGCGCGAACATATTGAAAAGTAGAAAACAAAAATTATTTAAAAAAAATTATAAATTTGTTGAAATTAAACAAACAAAATACATTCTGACAAAATGATATATATATATATATATATATATATATATATATATATATATATATATATAGGACCTTTTTAATTCTATAGATATTGATGAAATGATTAAGGTTCTACAGTTAATTTATGATAAATATGAATTATATACTTCAATGAAAAAAGATAAATTTGATATTCTTGTTAACCTCGTATTAAAAGAAAATTTCATTGCATTTTTGATCAGAATCTTTATAAACAGATCAAAGGATTACCTCAGGGTGGTCCAGCTAGTAATTGTTTAGCGAACCTATATTTACATTTTTTTTAAATAGATCATGTTGTAAATGATTCTTACTTAATTTATCGTTATATAGATGATATAATAATTTTTGGTAAAAATAGTGAATACAAACCAAATATTACATTCTACCCTGATTATCTCAAGCTCCTTAAAACTAACTTCAACTCTAATATGGTGGAATTCTTGGATTTAGACTTGCATCTTATTAACAATAATGTAGTCAGTAACATTTTTGACAAAAGAGATTCGTTTAAGTTCCATATAATTAAAATTCCCGTATGGAATAGTAATTTGCATATATCAATTTACAGAAATATCATTTTGAATTTTTTATTTAGAAATGATAACTTAACTAACCACAAAATAGATAAATACAATAATATAAAACAATTTTTTCAATGTTGTTTAGATCATGAATACCCTTTTAATTTCTTAAGAACTTATATTCATCACAAATACATTAACCGTCTTGCTACTTCGAATTCCAAAACCACCACACAACAATAGGATTTCAAAGTCAGCATGTTAGTGGTCTTGCTGTGAAGATTATATCATAACACTCATATCACAGTTTACATTTTTTCCACACGCATCTTGAACATCTTACACATTGTTGACAACCAACCAAATTAGAGCCTAGCAAATTTACATTTTTGACAATCAACCAATTCAAATTCTACCGTATTTGATTGTCGTCTTTTTTATACCTGTCTTTGCTGGCTGGTTTAAAAGTCAGCTCAAAAGATGTGTTTATGTATTTTCGAATTTTTTAACTTGGTGAATAATCGATTTTTATTAATGTCAAGACGCTTGATTCTCCTCGTAAAAGCTCTGTGAGTATTTTGTTAAATTATTTCTTGAAAGATACTTTTCTTATGTAATTGTTTTAGCATTTTTCTACTTTTCTTACGTAATTATTTTGTGATTTTTCTGCATTAAGAGTTTGGGAGAGTTTGTTACATAATAGTAATGAGTGGTTTTTTCATACTCTCTGAGTTATCCAAACTCTGAAGTTTTGTTTATTTTATTTTATTTGGTTTTCCTACCGAGTTGCAAAGGGGGAAGGTTGGCGCCTTCAAACTAGTTTAACCCCACTTATTCGGTCCTAAGTCCAAAATTGCTTTCTGACTCGCTAGGTTCTTCTTTTTTGTAGTTTCGTTTTTTATTTCTCTATAATTTTGTTCTTCATGTTCAGGTTTTATATTTTTATTATGCTATTTCTTGTTATGTTCTTTATCTATTATTTCTTATTTTTGATATATAATACATATTTCTTTTATATATATATATATATATATATATATATATATATATATATTGATATAACACCCTTATAAATATATCAGTACTATACAATGTACTTTATAATTAATTTAACAATACTAAGCTAAGAACAAGTTTAATAATCATCAGTGAACACAGGCTTGTCGTATATAAAAATATATGCAAAAATTTACACTTACCTTTATATATTGTACAGTTTATAATTAATCCCTCAACTGTGGATTAAAAGTTACGCAATTCACTCCACAATGCCACCATTATGCACGTATGCACGCGTACGTGGTGTATTAGTGGAGGAGAAAGGGAATAAATAAAAAATCATCCAGGATAAGTAAATCCTTCGCAAACACTGTTAAGAAGACTTAGTACCCTAAAAATCACAAACCAATCGTTTTTTTTTATTTTCATTTAACCTTATTATTTGCATTATTATCTTTCGATTGATATATCACTCGTGCATGTCGGAAAGTTAGAAGTTGAGTAAAACTTCATTTGAAAACAAATTAGGCAATTCAGCCACACATCCTTTTTAGAAAAAAAAGCTAAAAAATGCGTTATGATAAAAAAAATCTATTTTTTAAATAGAAAGAATAACTATAAAAAAGAATGTGTAGTATTAAAAGCAGAATATTTCCGAGGCAATACAATAATGTAATTTTTCTTCCTTGTGAAATGTGTGCATGTAAAATTTTTAAATTAAGGCATTTTATATTAATAATTTTATAATTTCAGTTCATATTCCTGATATATTTTTCATACAAATGTAATAATTTAATATTATAAGAAGAAAAACAGCTAAAACTGGCAGAAAAAAAATTTTTTTAGCGTTTTTCTTGAGTTTTCTTGTGCAATTAGTACTTCCTAAAAGTTGATCATTTATAAAAATGTGTGGGTTGAAAACATATGAAAATGCAATTATTTTAAAGAAAAAAAGGAAAACTAATATCTTAAAGTGGTATTTTAAGTTTAATTAGGCTTATAATAATTATTTTTTCAGAATTATAAACTTTAAACTGGTTTTTCTCAGTTTGTGTTTTTTCAAAACCTTAGTGCATTCGAAATGCTACTCCTTCAACAATTATTTGCCAATCACTTCCATTTTCTTCCTGCGTGTTAAAAATAAAGCATGTAATAAAATTAGGGATCCGTTTTGCTATAAACTGAATACTTTTTTTTTTAAAAAAAATGTAAGACATGTTGGCTTTTTCGTTGATTTTTAGCCTGTATATCAACATTTTATTTTTTTTCCTCCAAAACGAATGAAGTTATTCTAAAATCGATCCCTAAAGTTATTTAGAACATCCATAAGAATATTATAAAAACATTTCAGGTCAAAAAATTTATTTTTACAAAAGGAGTAGGATTTTAAAATTTTCCCAATTTTCTTCAAAAAATTTTATTTTTTAAAATTGTGTGAAAAATATATGAAAATTTTCATCCGGTAACATTTTCTTGAATAGAAACATTGTATAAAATGCTAAAATATAATTTCTAAATACGTAAATAAAGAAATTTGCTCAAAGGGTACCAAGTCCCCTTAAGGTCATTTTATTACATTCCAAAGCCTTCGGAATAATCTCATGCAGAGCAGTGAACATAAAAGATCGTATTTTGGAAAGACGTATATATACGTCCAGAACAGCCTACGCATTGGCTGAGCGTGATGTTTATATACGCCGGCGGTGGAGAGGTTAAAGTCGCAATCTAGCTTTGGCGTCAAAGTTTAGTACTATCGAATTCAATACATGGTTATTGTATGGAGGAGGTCTCGATGAAAACTGTGATTGAGTATTGGGTCGCAAGTATTGAAAATTTGAGAAGCATTGAAGTAAGGCAAAATATCAAGCATATTCGGTACATGAAAAATAAGTAAAGAAAATTGAATCTCACAATAAAAGGTGATGTATAATATTATCTTAGGTTCAAAATTTTGCATTAGTCTTGATCTATTTTATTTTTTTTTTGGAGAAAATCCCCTCCCACCCCACATTGTGTCATATATTCTTTCAAATTACTTGAACACTGTCTAAAGTTATCGAGAATCAAATACATTACACACATATCGAGGAAAACATTTAATAAAAAATCATTTATATACCCAAGCTGAAAAGAATATTTAATATTATTTATAATTAGAAACTAAAAGAGAAATACAAATCTGAGAGAAGGCATGTTTCTATACCATACCAAAAGCACATTATAAACGATATTGCAATCATGTTCACATGAAACAATAGAATGATTGATTTAATGCAGTGTTTCTCAAACTGTGGGGCGCCTCCCCCAAGGTGGCGTGATAACCCTACAAGGGGGGCGCGAGTATATCGAAAAGTCGAAAACAAGAGACTATTTTTTTAAAAAAATTAATAGTTTACTGAAAGGAAGCAAAACAAAATACATTCTGATATCCTAAAAAATAGATTTACACTGATATAATATACTTATAAATGTATCTGTACCGCACAACGTGCTTCATAATTAATTTAACAGTGCTAACTTAAGAAAAAGTTGAATAATTACCACTGACCCTATGGGAAGGTCATAAAATTATATGCAAAATTTAATACTTATCTTGATAATTTGTACGGTTTATAATTAAAGTCATATTGTAGCTTTACATCAAAGTATATTATTATTGAATTCAATGCATGTTATTATATGGAGGGGGGTGCGATGAAAATTATGATTGCAAATTGGGTCGTAAGTATAGAAAGTATGAGAAGCACTGATTTAATGCATTCTTTATTTTCGGAAGAATGATAAAAATTTATTCTTGAAGAGAACTGTTATATTAAATTACTGAATATACTTCTATATTCTAAGATGTGATAATGGAAGGAGAAATTAGTATGGAGTTAAATTTATCTATTCTATGTCAAAAACTCTAGCAGTACGTTAACTCAACTGGATGAAGCAATTATGCACGATAAATACTATAATTCTTCTTAATCTAAACATTTTAATTAGAGGATTTAAGAATCATTAACATATCACTGGTGTTAAATCAGAATATACCAGGAAATCCTAATTTCCTTTAATGCGTTAGAACCTCATTAATCCAGACTAATTAGGTTTCAAGTCATCCGGATGATTGAAACCAAAATAGCCAATAAAATGAGCCATGATACATAGCTAAACATGCTGTGCACAATAAAAATAATATACATTTTAAAATATAAGAAACCAAAACAGTAAATAATTGCACAGGGGAAAATTCACATCCGTTCTTAATTTATGTAAGTTAAAAAAAAGGATACATAAAACGTTAACTCAGCTTTTAATTTAATTTTATTAATTCTGAATTTTTAAATTGTAGTTTCGATAAAGAGATGCTAAGTTTAATGCGGCTTTACTGTACTTCTTAAAATGTCGATAATATATTTGAAGACATTTCGAGTAGAAAATCTTAATTTAGTTACTTAGAACTTTAGTTTTAATATGCAGGAAGATTATAACTAAATTCCATCTTTCAAAATGCAGTAAGGGGAAAAAAACACTGCTGAAAATATCTACAAATTTGAATTGAATACTCTTGAAGTGAAAAAAAGAAAGGAAAAAATAAGAAAAACATTCATTGGCGTTTTTATTGTTGTTTTTCATGGGATTTTTGGTCAACGGATGGTTAAAAACGGGGTTTTCTCATATAATATTATGCTATCTTGCCATGGTGGATAAACTTTTCACTAAAAGAGAAACAACTGTTGAAAAATTCCATCAAGATAAGTTATGGTTATTTTTTTAAAATTCTAGATAATAATAATACCTCTATTCAGAAGAACATTTTTGTACGGTCAAAGAAACGACAGTTAGTAGGCCAACAGTTGAAGGAAACTGACAGTTATAAGATGTAAGGCTCATGTGTCTTTCAGATGAAATTGAGTTTTAAGCCTGAAAGAGCAGGAAATATGAAGGTTAATTCGAGGATTTAGGATATTAACATGTGTTTTAGAAGCTTCTTAATTTAAAATAATATATGACACTTTTCTTTACGTAATAAACTTTTAACATGGTAGAAGATGTGTGCATTAAAGTAACCGTTGGTTAAGTCAATCACGTACAAACCACATACCAAACTTAAAAACGTTCTTTAGTTCAGGTAATTAGCGTCGTTAAAAAAAAAACATGCTAAGTTAATATACATTCAATCTATTGACAGAAAATAAAATGAGCTATATAATAATAATAATAATAATAATATATATATATATATATATATATACATATATATATATATGTATATATATATACATATATATATATATATATATATACGTATATATATACATATATACATATACGTATATACATATATATACATATGTATATATATACATATATACATATGTATATATATACATATATACATTATGTATATATATATATATATATATATATATGTGTGTGTGTGTGTGTGTTCAGTTTATGATGTTGAAGTCTGTAGTATTTGCTTGTGCGCTTTTGAAATTTGTGATCTAGATATGAATACCTAAACGTAAGAAGAAAATTATGCCGATATATAGGATTAAAACTAACACTTATTATCATGTATGTTAATTATTTCTTGAATTATATCCTAACTATTTTGCATTACTTCAATAATCTAATTCACTAGCTCGTGAGATAAAATAACTTTACTTGCAATTTTTTTTTAAAACTTTTCAAAATATATTTCTTTTTTTTCTTCTTTTCTTCTTTTATTGCATTTTTATAGGAAGTATTGCATATGAATGGTATATTTGTCCCTTAAACTTACATACTAATAAAATTTTCACTTTTTTATCCACCTACTTGAAATAAAGTGAGCCTGAAGGTGGTTAAAAATATTTCTTTCAAGAAATGTTGATTACTATTTTCAATTTTTAGCTTCTTAAACAACATTCTTTTTGAATTAGTTTTATAAAATGCAAATAAATTTAAAACATAATTTGAAAAGGGCGCTTGTAACATGCATATATGATTGTATGACACTCTAAATATTTTCTGGACTTTCATCACAAGGCTGATTTTGATAATTGAAATACTAGACAACGTAAAAGGGCACTTTTTAACAACAAAAAAAATAGTACAATACATTTAAAAATGCAACTATTGACGTAGGACAAATGGTTCTTTCAAATATTGATCATTCACTGATCTCTATTTGAAATGTGAATTTTTAAAGCAAAATATCGTTAAAGTAGTTCTTGTTATAAAATATTTTTTTTGTTTTTATTATTCACATAACTATAGATACTTTTCTCAAAATTTTTCAACCGTCTCAATTCATGAACATCGTAAACAAAGTAATTCAAACTTACTTGATGCAATTTTTGAAAACCTTATTCCTTTAATTTCAGCAATTACACTTTTTTTCCAAAGAATAGTTGTTCAGCTTTTTCTTTATCTCTCTCGCTCTCTCTTCAACTTTTGTAATTCAATAGCATTAACTCGTAGGGATAAAGACAAACTGGAGTTAGAAAAAAAAGAACAAATTGATTCTCGTGCTTCCTTTGTGAGAAGATAATGCAATAAACACAGATGTAACAACATGAATTATGCATAGCGTTGCGCTAAAGTGAGGAGTAACACCTTTTTTCTGGCAGATAAAACACAGCGAGAAGTTAGAATAATCATAAAGTGCTACATTTTCCAAGTGGAAAAGAGTTTCGGCAGCTGCAGCGAAAGATAGGTTTCATTTATACTAGTAACTTCCGAGGAAAAATAGTTAGGATGTCAAATTATGTGCTGATTAAAATCTGTGTTTATATTTTTGCATCCTGGCAGAGAAAAATGCACAAGTACTTAACTTTGCCAAAATTATTTTGAATTTTTAACTTTCTTTCCCGTATGTGTAGAGTTTGAAATACTTATTTTCGCAATAGTGATCTTATTTTATATTCTTTTTTCATTTCTGTAAGTATATTATTTTTGTCGTGAATTGAACTTATAGAGAACAATATTTTAAAATATTTTTTTCAAATTTTACCATACGCTAAGTGAATCATCGAATCAAATTATTATTTTTTTCAACTGTGGTTCATATGGTTTTCCATATGGTTTTTTCATATGGTTTTGGTGATCTTTTCTAAAAATTCATTTAAGTTTCTCGAAAAATGATTTTAGTATCAAGAGTTTAGAGCAGTTACATAATCCAACTATATTAAATATGATAAGTATTATATAGTTGCTCAAGGAACTGATTGAGTTAAATCAAATATGGTTAAAAGCAATCAGTCTGTACAATCAGAATTAATCAATGGATATCAGTAATTCTAAACATTATTTAGATTGCAGAAGTTTGCAATAAAATTGGTAATTCCTATTGATTTTTTTTCCAAAAACATTGAATAAGTTGGTTATTTTAAGTCAAATTCAGCTGAAGTTCAAAACAAATAAATGTAGTGTCATTTTGAAAACTGAAGTGGAGAATCAAATTTTACGAGCGTCATATTAAGCAAACATAAACCTAAAAGTTTCAAATAATAGAGACCATGGTAACCAAGTTGTCATGATTTCAAAGTCACGGCAGGCAGTATTTCCGTTGAATCATGGATTTGACACCTAATTCCGCTAAATATTCGTCGTTTAAAGAAACTAATACACGTTAAATCGGTTCGGGCTAAAAATTATCTTGTTATTGTGGCATGGAAATTTAGATAATGGGATGCTAGTTGAGATTTCATCTTTGATGAGATTGAAAATTGCGATGTTAGTCGCCAATAGGTTTGGTGTTAATTTGAAATGCAACCTTATTTGTTAAACGAAAATCAGTTCAAATAATAGGGTATAGTAGAGATAAAGATGCAAGTAAAACATTTCAAGCAAACATACATATATTTGTCTAAACCGGTCAATGTTGACCATTAAGTTTAATCAATTTAAAGAAAACAATCCACTTAGCATATTCATAATGATGAAGTGAGCACAATGCACCATGTAAGACTAAATATTAAAAAAATAGCAATGATTATTAGTTTTCTGACTGTTGCAAATTAAATACACCTAATTTTATTTTTCTGTAGCATATTTATTGTTCATTGCAATATTTTTGCTCCAAATTTATAGTCCAGTTTTAATGTTTTAAATATATATATAATTTTTAAAATCAATGTCTTCTGAAAATCATTGGAGTACGGACAGAGATACCTTATTTCATTTTTTGAAACAAATGTTTAGTAAACAGTAATAATACTTGTATGCAATTAAAAAGCTATAGAAACCGACTCGATTTACTTTTTGGAAGAGAGATAAAAGAACTTGTTTCATAACTAGGTTATTCTAGAGTTTGAGGAAGCCAGTTGCTAACACAAATAAGTCTAAGAATGAAAAAAGTTCTTTTATTTAACTAATTGACTTGTTAACTGTTACATTGAAGTTAGAATAAAGTTCATTATTAATGAATTGTAAAGAGAAAATAATTAATAGAACTTCAAAGTATAAACAAGTTAAAACAAAGGTTTTGTGCCATTCTAAGAAATATGTCGGCAGTCTAAATTTTAAGTATACTTTTCAAATTAAGTCCTTGCTAAAACAATGGTTATTAGTGATATTTTCTTGAAGAGAGAATAACTCTCTTTTATTCTCATTTATATTAAGTTCATAAGACTGTTATTATATACTGAGTTAAAAAATGCATTTCCTCTTTCTGCTGAAAGGTATTACAACTTGGAGGAACAAACGTGTTTTAGCGGAAAGGAAATGATTACGGGAACTTAATGAAACTTTTAAATACATCAAACACAGTGAAAGCGAATTTTATATAATATTCAATTGTTTTTTTTTTTAAAAACAGAATTTAAGTGAAATAGCTGATTTCAAAAACAATACAATTATAAAGAAGATTATTATGACAAATATTTGAATGTTATATCTAAAATTTAATAATAAAATTACATTTCGCCATTATTTCTAATTAATGCGATTGTACTTTTTATCTTTGCTTTTTAAAAAGCGGTCACATATGCACATTAAATTTTCTTCAGACAATATAATTTTTAATATCATGTAACCCATTTTAAATTCCCAAACAAATTTTTTTCTTTGAGTTAAATCCCTCCCCCCCCAAAAAAAAAATCTTCAAAATAAAATTATATTTAAATAAATAATTATGTGTGTACAACGTTTCCTTTAAAATTCTTAAATTGTGAAAACTCAAAGTTTATTTTTGTTAAAAAATAATCTTTTTACAACAATAAGAGACCATAATTTAATCCAAAAATAATATTGAGCATAAATTGGCTTAATTTTGTTAAAGAAAAAAAGAATTACTTTAAAGACTAAAGGTAAAATTCGCTTAAAGCCTTTGTTTTAATATATAAATATTTATTGTTCTTAATAAATTGCTTAATAATATATAAAGAATTATCTTGAATTTTAAACCCTTGAGAAAATCGGTTAATAATAAGAGAGTTTAAGTGCTTAAAACTTTTTAACTTTAAATAAATTATAATAATAAATTTTAAATTTATACTTATATATAAAACAGCAATTACTAAGAATATGCTTTAAATTCCATAATATTTGTAAAATTAATGCGTAATTTAGAGCAGTAGTATAAGGTCTAAAACGTAAATTCAATTTCTCAAGATAAAGCCCTTTAATTCAGATTCAATACATTAAAATCCACATAATTGAAAATAATATTATATTTATAATACGTCGTAATTAAGTAAGTGTTACTTGAATAGATTCAAGATATAAAAATTTTCTGAAACAAATATTTCCAAACTTTTAATCAACTAACTTAATATTTGTATGTAATAGTGCTTTTCCCATTTAACTTTTCTAGGAAAGAATTCTACTGTCAAAGATTCATTGTAGGAACAGAATATAAAACTTTATCTAAATTTTCATTTTAATGAATTCCCTAAGAAATGAAGCAAAATATATACAGAAAAAGTTATATGAATTATAATTTGTTCATAATTTAAGCATTTTATTCAAGTTTAAAATATGTATCTCCTTTTCAAGATTTGTGGACAGTTTTAAAACCACCAGTACAACAAATGCCTAAGCCAGTGCTTCTCAAATTCTCAATGTTTGCGACCCAATATTCAATCATAATTTTCTTCGCACCCCATCCCTTTCCATTAAATAATAATGCATTCAACTCAATAATACTATACTTTAACGCTAAAGCTACAATACGACTTCAACCACTTAAGTGCCACATGTGTATGCAAGTGCCTCACTCAGCCAAAGCGTTAATTGTCCAGGGCATATATATACGTCTTTCCGAGATACGATATTTTCTGTTAAAAATAAACAGAAATAAAGTTGTAAAAGTTGTTAAATAATAAAAATAAGCTATTCATAAAGTTGTTCTTGGCAACATGCTTTGGAATGAAGCAAAAATACGTTGACAGCGTTTGTGAAGGATTTGCTTATTTTAAAGGATTTGCTTTTTTATTTCTTTTCTCAACCCTCCACCCCCGTCAATACATCACATACGTACGCCTACGTGGAAAACAGTGGTATTAGGGAGTGAATCAGGTATCTATTAAACGGTCATAAGGGATTAATTATAAACCGTACAAATTCTCAAGATAAGTGTTAATTTTTTGTATTTATTTTCATATATGGTAAGCCCGTGGAGGCAAGGATAATTAGTAAACTTGTTCTTAACTTAGAATTGCTAAACTAATTATAAAATTCATTGTGCGCTACTTTTTATTTATAAGTGTATTATATCAATGCAAATGTATATTTTTTTATTATGTCAGAATGCATTTTGTTTGTTTATTTTCAGTAAATTAATAATTGTTTTAAATAATCTTGTTTTTGACTTTTCAATAAGCTCACCCCCCTCTCGTACAGCTATGAGCCTCTTAGGGGGCACACCTCACATTTTGAGAAACGCTGGCATAATCTATAGCTTTCTAAATTGTTAGCTGCTAGTCAGCTTTGAATCATTCACGAGCATGGCTCCAATGGATTCCCTAGATCAAAATATTTCACACAATTTAAAGGACTTTTAACATTACAATATAACGCTTATGCACATATGTATTAAATATCAAACAAAGGCTTTTAATATATTTTTTTCTGAAATAAAGCGTTTATTAATGTTTTTGCAGAATTTATTGATAAAGTATAAGTAATCAGAAAATACACTGATTTGTTTTATAAGAAAGGTGGAAAGTGTATCTTAAATCATACTGTGTCTAAAAGTTAAAGTTAACTTAAATGAGGAAACTCTTGGCATCATCTATAACTTTTTTTAAACCATAAGATATTTCCTGTATCTCCCTCCGTGATAAATGTCATACTAGCTTTATAGAAAGAATTCTGGTAAAAAAAAGACAAATGTTGGTACTCTCTTTCACTATTTTGTTTAACAACATTTGATTACAAACAACAAAAGAGATAGCAGATAAGTCTAACTGTCAAAAGAGAAATGCGAAATTCAATGAATTTCAAATAAGGTCTCTTCTTTCAACAGCATTTCCAAAAAAGGGGAAAAAATGTTCATGGAAAAAAATAAAAATACTAACTCCTTTGAAATGAGTTTAAATTGAAATTTCAAGAACTTGAGTCTCACTTGTGGGGGGAGAAAATCAGAAATGGTGTTTCTAGAATACCATGATTCATTTTCCAAGAATATTACATTTTTTAAGTAGGTGTTACATATGTTTCATATGCGTTGTTGTGAGTATTATTTCCTTTCACATAATTTTAACTGTAGCAAATATATGAAAGCATGTTGAAGTTCACAACAAGATGCAAAATAAGCATGGTGGTGAATTAAATATGAGCTCAACTTCCTTTCCTTTTGCATATTGCTTGCGAACAGAGTTAGAAAATAGCATTTAAAAATTGAATTTTATTAAAAATGTTGAAGTTTAGGTGCTATATATTTTGATGTATTAAATTCAGAGACATGCACATAATTCCAAATAAAAGTGCATGTACAAAAAAGTAATGCAACTAAGGCAAAATTTAGCAAATAATATATACGAGTACGGAAAATGAAAAATAGGATACCAAGGGAGGAAATTAAAACAGGAGAATAAATACATTTAGCAAACCAATATTACAATACTGATCCATTCAGGTTCTAGTGCAACCTATTCACGGGCTTGCTTTTTAATTTTTTTTATCTTGGCAGGCATCTTCCAATGAAATTTTTTTTGAAATGTTATCCATTTAAATTGGATCAGTTAGATTCTGGGATGGGGAGTCATTTATTAATCATAATTCTTTTGTGCCGTACATTGGCAAGATCTGGAAATATAACTCACAAGAGAATTACTTAAACAGAATGATTAAAATCTGTAGAAATGTTAGCCTAGTGCATGTAGAAATGTAAGCGAATATAATCCCTGAAATCAATTTAATTCCAATCCGTGAAATTCAATATCGAATAAGATTCGTATCATATGTCATATCATTGTATAATTACAACAGGTACTCGCCATAATGGGCACTTTGAATTTAGATTATATTCTCGAAATTACATATCAATGAGTACTTTGTGTTTTACTCTGTTCTAAGTTGAACCCTTAATAATATTAATAGAATTGTGAAAAACCCTCTCGTGATCACTCTAGTATCTTGATATGGGTTTTTGAAACGGACAAGAGCCATTCTTAATATTATTACTCAAACCCAAAAGTCGCGTGCTCATTTCATTTCCATCACCCTATTTAATTAATCCATTTCTCACATGGTGGTAAAGGTTCGTGTTAAATTCAAACTAATTTGAAAGATATTGATACTATCGAATTCCGTTGACGGAATAAAATTCGTTTGGAATTCCCTAAAGAATGGAGTTTCTGTACTTTTGCACAATAAATGAAAATATCCGCTGTAATAGTTTAGTGATATAGATACTTATTTATTAGGAATAAAATTTAACCAGTTGTCCATTGGAAAAAAAGTTATCCGCATTCGAATTTTTTTTACATTATGATAGCTCAGCTTCGAACTTCTTAAATATTTTGAATTTTTATATAATATTTATGACAATTGAAGAATTTTCGACCGGTGTTTAACTGTTAAAAAATCAATGTTAAAATATCCTTCAAATGATTTTGAGAACTGTATTAGATAAAGAGATAAACTATGTTTAGAATGTTGAATAAAAATAGCATAAGTGTTAGGAAAAAAAAATCTTATATATATATAGCATAAAAAGCCAATTTTAAACAAACACCAGACAATCAATTAAAATATGACGTTCGTTGTACGGGTTATTGCAGTGCTTCGCAAACTTTCAATCCTGGCGCCCCCTTTTCGATCACAATTTTCATCACGCCCCCCTTATACATTAGTAATGTACTGAATGCAATACTAATGCACTTTGATGCTAAAGCTACAATAGGCGATCTTAATTATAAACCATACAAATTAGTAACATAAGTATTAAATTTTGTAAACTACTTTTAGGCAGAAATAAATAAATAAATAAAATAATAGGATATTTATTATGTTAATTTTTCCTTTCTCTAATTTTTAAATTGAACATATTGCAAAATCCGGTGGCTGCTTAGAAGACAAAATATAGATATCTGTTAAATATAGAAAAATAATTTAGAGGATCAATTTCTAATCATAAGCATCCTTATAAAAACTTTGCTTTGCAAGACAAGCCCATGGAAGTCGTTAATATTTATTAAACTTGTTCTTACTTTAGTATTAATTAATTAGCTATAAAATACTCTGTGCAGCACTGATACATTAAAGGTATACCGGCTGAAGTGCGCGCTCTTTGCCCGAGTTCATTTGTGAGAAAATAAAACATTATTGATATAACAGCTGAATTGTAAGGAGAACAAAGCCAATTGCTCGACAATGTTTACAAAAATGTAAAATGATCTTTTTAAAATGGTTGCTGAAATTATAATTAGTTTTAAGTGAATTGTAATTTTAAACCTCACAGAAATAACATTTATAAATGATGTTAAATTATGAACAATAATATAAATTTCCGATGAAGAATAATTGTATTATTTTTAATATTTAAAGCGAAAAGACTTCAACATGTTTCAACCCGGGAGCAGGCACGCTCTCGATACGGTCGAGCGGGGTTATTGAGTCACCCCAATCCTTTTTTTTTATAATTATTTTATTGTACACGATACAAATCGTGATTCCAGTGAATAATTTAACTAAGAGAAAGTTTACTTACCTACTTTCAAGAACTTTTCAATTTTTCTTTGGTAACAAATAAACAGTTTTGCCAGAATTAACGATTTCATAATCTGTGTGTCCCGCGCAACCACTTCCGGGTAAAAATTGTATTCATTATGATAATATGTATGTTACTGCTAAAAACATTGTGTAAACCGTTTTTTTGCATGGAAAAAAGCGCAACAGAGAAATACATTACTTACAACTTCCCTAAATGAGAAACAAACACGTAAGAGAGGGGTCATAACTAACTGTACCAATAACTTAGAAGGTCATACAGATTGCAGCTATAATGTGCAGTATTTCAAAAATAATGACAGTGATGAATTTTTTATGTTCCTAAATTTCTTAGATTCTGGATCTGGGATCTGTTTTTTCTCTGAAAGAGTTATATGTTAGGCTTAAAAAGAAAGCGTAGTAAAAAAATCTCTCTTTATGGGATTACAGCAAATCAAATAAAAGTTTTTTATTTGGTTATAGGATCAAAGATAGCTAATTAGGTATTGAAGAAGTTTTTATTTTTGATGACTTAATATCGCGTGCCTATAAATTATATCTGAGTAAAAGTGCATTTTTATTATGTCTGAAAGTATTTTGTTTTAATTCAATCCAGTAAATTAATTATTTTTAAATCTTCTATTTTCGATATGCTCGCGCCCCCTCGTAAGGTTATCGCGCCCCCCACAGCTTGAGAAACACTGGGTCATTGCAAGATGTCGACCAGTTGATGTTAGTGGGTCAGATGGGTACATTCAGCTTTAAGGGAATTAAATTTAACACTTTTGAAATTTAATCAAAAGTAGACATGCTTCAACAAGGGTATTCAGTAAGTGTACTTAGTTCGCAACAGTAAACAATGATTCTTGCCTTGCCGTTTGATACGTTATTACGTTAAAAAGTAACGGAAAAACACAATTGAATATGAACATTCATGATTGCAGATATTCAGATTCAGAACTTATGAGCATTGATATTCATTTGGAAAATTCCTAGATATGTGTGATGATTTTTTTTCTAAATATAGTGTTAGAAGAATTTTAAAAAAATTTAAAAAATTAAAAAACAATTGGATACCAATTTTTTTAAAAAAACAAATGTCTAATGTGTTTTCTCTAAATCTATATAATAACTAATATTTATTTATCTTTATTAAAAAGTTATGATACATATGAAGTGACATTCATTGTGAAAGCTAAGAAACCTTTTTCAGTTAGAAAATGACAGAGGTGATAAATGATGGGTTAAATAATTAGGACATTTGATTTAACCAATAAATTTGCCAAGACTTATCAATTATTATTTTTCCTCAAAAAATATTTGTCAAAGAAATTAAGTTAATGCTAGAAGTCTTATTAATTTCAAACTTATTTCAATATTAATGTATTAAAGAAAATTTTTACATTTAAATATGACATTTTCTTTCAGTATGTCTAAAAGAATTCGAAATTAGCTTCTTTGTCTAAGTAATCCAAACGTAGCCGACATTTATTAAAAATATTACATTTAACCATCCCAATCACAAGAAATTAGAATTCTCTCAATGTCAAAAATTTGAGCAGTAGAAGTATATCAAATTTTGGCTATTTTAAAAGCAGTTATATATGCCTAAGGAAGTTTTGAAGAGAAAAACTCGTACACGGGATTGTTTAAGACAGGGATTTCAAACACGCAGCCCGCCGATACATAAGTTGCGGCCCACCGTGGTTTTTTTTAAAAAATATTTAAATATCAAGCTTTTAGAGTTTTTTTTTTTTTTTTCATTTTAAAACTTATTTGAGGTGAACTTTTTAAAATTTAAAACGTATTTACTTGTTACCTACTCTTATTTTAAACGAAATAGAGATCAACTTCTTAGTGGATTAAATAAACTACATTTCTCACACAATATAATGCCGTTGCACTATAAGCCCATGAGATTAACACTACGTTACGAGTCATTCTCCTTCTTCTAAACCGTTCTCATAACCTCTGTCTCCTTTTTGTCAGTGATCTCGCACTTCCAGTGGGCAGAGGGACTGTCCCTTGAAGCCCCCTCTGGAGTTAGAGAGTATTAGGACAGTGTTAACATCTTTATGACTTAAAATAGCATCATAATTTATCGTGTGTGTGACTTGTATTTCTCTTTCTCCGTCTTTAAAATATCCAATCAGTGGGAAGTTAAGTGAGTTGTCAGATGCAGTCACAAAATGAACCACAAAATAAAGGAAAGAGTTTGGTCAATCGTTTGCAGATGAAATTTGATTTTGGTAAAAGGGGATTAAATCTCTAAAAAAAATTAATTAATACTATAAAAAAAAAACCAAACTTCAACTACAATGAGGAAAAAAAGATCAATTGAAGATGGACGACGCATTTTTCAAGAAAAATGGGAGCAACAATATTTTTGTGTCCAAAACAAGAATTAAATGTTATGCCTGATTTGCAAAAACTCTATTTCAGTTTCTAAGGAGTGTAATATTAAAAGGCACTATGAGACAAATCATAAAGCAAATTATGACCAATACGTTTCAAAATTTCGTGAAGAAAAATTGACGAATTTGAAATCAACTCTTCAAAAACAACAAAATGATATTCATTAAATTTTCTGAAGACATACAGCTGCTGTATGTTATCCCATTAAAAAGAAAGCAGATTGAAACCATTTACTGCAGTGTTTCTCAAAGTGTGGGGCGCGCCCCCCTGGGGGGGCGCGATGACCCTACAAGGAGGGCGCGAGCGTATCGAAAATTTAAAGATTTTTTTAAAAAAAATAACCGGAAAGAGAAGTAAAACAAAATGCTTTCTTCCATAATAAAAAAAAATTCACACAACAACACTGACATAATTTATATTTATTATCTGGCTTTTTTCCGTCATCAAATAGCTATCTTTGATCCCAAAACCAAATTAAAGAAAAAAAAACATTTTGTTTTATTTGCTGTATTTCCTCAATGAGAGATTTTTTTATTACGTTTTAACATAAAATATTACTCGTTAAAAGAAAAAACGAAACCCAGACCCCGAGAAAAATTCTAAGAAGATAAACAATTCACCGCTGTAATTATTATTGAAATACTGTACATTAGTTGTAGAAAAATAAAAGGAAGTCATGATTCACTTTTCAGCCAGGCTGCATAGTACGTTTGCTAATCATTTGATTGACCTTCAATCTTATGGTATGGTTATTATCAATATTAGTTCCCTCCCATCTTTTATGCGTTTGCTTTTCGCTTAGGGAAATTGTAAATAATTGAGTTTTGCGATATTTGGAAAAGAATTGATTGGTTTAACATTTCTGTAGGGTAATTGAAAAGTGTGTGATTTGCGTCCTTTATTATGGTCTTGTACTTTTGAATCATTTTAGTTCAGTTTTATTGGATTTTTTTTTTCTCAAATCATCAAAGAATTGAATAGTCCTTGAAAGAAGGTAAGTATACTTTCTATAAATTAAAATATTCACTTAGAATTCCGATTTGTATCGTGTACAGTAAAAATAATTCAAAACAAATGATTGGGGTGACTGAGTCCTCCCGCACTACCATTAATGTTAGTATCGAGTACGCGCCTGCTCCCGGGTTAAAACATTTTGAAGTCTTCTCGCTTTAAATGTTAAAAAGTAACACAATTATTCTTCATCGGAATTTTATATTCTTTTTCATAATTTAACATTAATTCTAAATGCTAATTGTGTGAGGTTTAAAATTACAGTTCTTTTAAACAGTTATTTACAATTATAGCATTTATCTAAAAAAATCCTTTTTACGTTTTTGTATACAATGTCGTGCACACAGTTTTACTCTCCTTACAGTTCAGCTATTATATCAAGAATAATGTTTTATTTTTTTAAAAAATGAACTCGTGCGAAGAGTCGGTGTTTCAGCCAGTATACGTTTGATGTATCAGTATTGAAGAAGGTATTTTATAAATAATTTCTTATTACTGAATTTGGCCGCGGTAGCCGAGTGGTATAGGTGTCGGATCGTGGCTTGCCTTGTCACGAGTTCGAGCCCAGTACCACTAAAGACCCGCCATGTAGGGCAGCGATGCATGTTAAATCTGTTGAGAGTTGAAACGTTTTCCCGTTGGAGTGGTGTGGTAGTTAGGAGAGAAGGGTGCCAGCTCAGGTGTCATCCACGTCACTTGACCATGGTTCAAAATTACGTGGTCCGTCGTCAAAAGCCCTCGTGCAGCTGAACAGTGCGACGTTAATATTCAATCAATCAATCTTATTACTAAATTAAGAACAAGTTTAAAAATTATTAGGGACTTCCACGGGCTTTTCTTGTAGAGGAAAGTTTTTCAAAGGAAGGTTTTAATATCAGAAATTGACACTTAAAGAGTTATTTTTCTATATTTAGCTGAGATCTATATTTTGTCTTCAAGGCATCTACTGCAGAAAATCCGGTTTGAAAAAGGTAGGATGTTGAAAATGGTAATAGTATACGAAGTGCTTTTGTTTTCAGTACAGATAATTCCTCATCCACCTCTACCCCAAATTCAAAGAGCGATTTATTACAAAATTGCCTTTTAATTTTTCACTGGATGTGAAATCTATGAAGATTTCTTCTTCGGAAGTTGAGAGCCCTTCTGGAGTATCTTGAAATAGATCCCTAATCCACTCGTAACTTGCTACCAAGCTGTCCTCATCCAGAAAATACTTTTTAAAAATTCTTTGCCAACATAGCTAAATGATTTTACATGCTTTAAAAACAACTTTCACATGTTGTTCTACAGATTTGTAAGTTTTAACACATATCGAGCTGGGGCTTTTTTTCCATCAATTACTTCAGTAGTGGTAAATCGAAAATTTAAGTATTTTTGAGAAGATCGCCTTGATTTAATTTTCGGAACCATGCTCGTTCGTCTGTGTACTTGTTGATTCTTTATTATGGTCGAATGTTTGCTTACGACTTAAAAATGTATGTATGATATTGTTTTAATCTACTGCCGTAAATACTTAATTACCGTGAATTACAATTAACGTGGAAATTTAAAAATGTACATTCAAGCTAGATTCGGTAGCTATAGGAGTATCGAGTCGACCAAAACTGACTGGAATTGTACGAGGAAAAGCATTTTTACATGTTTTGCGCAGACGTCCGATAGGTTGCCCAGACTCACGCAAACGTACCCTATAATGCCAGATGTGATGGATATAATAGAGAGCGACATTGACTAGACTATTTTTCTAATAACATTTGTGCTTTGAGAAATGAATATGCTGAAGGAAATAAATCTTTAATTAAATACATCATTTTGATCTGTTCTAATTTAAAAAATTAGAGAAAGAAAAATAACATAATTCTAAGTAATATATATTTTAAGTAATTTTCTTAAAATATATATTACTTAAAATATACACAAAATTTAATATACTTATCGTATTAATTTGTACGGTTTATAATTAATATCGTATTGTAACTTTAGCGTCTCTCTCTCAAAGTGCATTTTTATTGCAGTAAATACATTATTGTTGTACAGGGGGCGAGACAAAATTATGATGGAAAATTGGGTCGCCAGTATTGAAAGTTTGAGAAACACTGCTTTTAATGTATGAGTGGTGCACAGAGTATTTTATGACTAATTAATTAATACTAAATTAAGAACAAGTTTAATAATTATTAGCTACTTCCATGGGCTTGTCTTACAGAGCAAAGTTTTTGAAAGGAGTTTTAAGATAAGAAATTGACCCTCTGAGTTCATTTTCTATATTTAGCTGATATCTATATTTTGTCTTCTAAGCAACCACCGCATTTTGTAATATGTTCCAATTTAAAAATCAGAGAAAGGAAAAATAACTTAGTAGTTATCCTATTACTTAACTTTTTTTGCTTAAAAGTAACATATACAAAATTTAATACTTATGTCATGAATTTGTACGGTTAATAATAAATATTGTTGCTTTATCGTAAAAGTGCATTATTTTGCATTCAGTAAATTATTTTGTATAAGGGGGCGATAAAAATTGTGATTGAAAAGGGGGGCGCCAGTATTGAAAGTTTGAGAAGCACTGATTTACTGAATGTGATTTTATTAGCGAAGACTTAATCAAAGCGGCGGAAGTATTATGTCCAGCATGAATAAAAATTTTAAAGAGTTAGCTTAAGTCGAAATACTGTAGCTAGTAGAGTTGATGAAATAGCCGAAAATTTGAGAGATCAGCATCATTCAACAATATCAATATTTCAGGCCCACTCGATTGCAATTAATGAAAGTGCAGATATTCGAAATATCGCTCAGATGGCCATTTTTATTCGGGGAAGTGATGTTAATTTAAAAACAAATGAAGAACTTTTGGAAGCCATTTATATGCATAATACTACCACTGGAGCTGATATTTTCGATGCACTAATGGAAGTTTTAAAAAAGTATAAGTTACCATTAGATAAGTTTGTTTGTCTTGCAACTGATGGCTCACCTACTATGAACGATATTACCAAAGGAGTTGTAAAATTAAAAGAAATGTGTAAACAACATGGAAACAATAATTTTGAACATTTTCTTTACATTCTTCATAAGCAAGTACTGTGCATTAAAGTTTTAAATATCAGACATGTTTTGTAAATTGTCACTAAAAGTGTAAATTATATTCGAGCACATAGGCTTAATCATCGTCAATTCACTACGTTTCTGGAAGACATGGAAAGATAATTCACCGATCTACCTTATCATACAAAAGTTCGATGGCTTTCGAGTCAAAGTATTAAAAATATTTTTCAAACTGCTGAACGAAATCATAATTTTCTTAGAAACAAAAAAAATACGAATGGGCAGAATTAAGAGATGGACAATGGCTAAAGTACCTGATCTTCACAGTTGATATAACAATTCACCTTCATCAACTTAATCTTAAGCTTCAAGGCAAAAATAAGCTTTTACAACACTATTTGATAACAATAAAGCTTTGAAAGAAAAATTATTTCTTAGGTGAAAACAAATAGAAGAAAATCTATCTTACTTTGAATGCTGCCAATATCTTTTTATTAAATCCCCTAAGTTTAAATTTACAGAATATGCTCCCCAAATTAAATTGTTAGATATAGAATTCGATCAAAGATTTTCAGATTTCAAAATCTGTGAATTACATTTCGTCTTTTTACTTCCCCTCTATCTATGGACATTGAACTTGTTGATCAAAATTTACAAATGAAATTGATTGAGATCCAATGTGATTCGTTCCTGAAGAAAAATATATGGAAGTTGGAATTGCAGATTTTTGCACATATTTATTAATAGATTGATTTGCTAAAAAGATGGTATCCTTTGTTACGCATATAATAACTATGTTTGGAAGTACTTATTTATAGGAGAAATTATTTTCTTTAATGAAAAACAACAACAATTCAGAAAGATCAGGATTAACCAATAAACATTTATCATCGATTTTAAAGATCGCATCAGCTCAGCATATTCAACCAAACTTTGATGATTTGCTGTATGAAAACGGCGCCAAACATCTTCTGAAAAGTAACATTGGGACCACGTCATCCTTGGCAGGTAAAAATAAACTTATTTTAAGCCGTAATATCTTAATACTTTTGTGCCTGTGCATGTAAAAAAATCACAGTTATAAATATAAATAATTATGTGTGAACAACTATAAGCGATCATAATTTAATAGTCAATAGCTATCATACTTTTCAGTCATGTACTTAACTTTATGTGCAACTTTCTCTCATTAAGGCTACACTGTACCCAAAATATTTTATTTTTACCGAAAAAAATTTTTTTGCATGTTTTGGTGGCCCATATCATTGAGATTCTTGTCGCGAAATTTCAGATCTGTTATCAAATTAGTTTTTAAGATATTTGAAGTTTTATGAGCTATGGTTTTGGTTTAAGTTTCTTTTTAAGAAGACTTGGTACCCTAAAAGTCACAAACCTATCGTTTTTTTATTTTCATTTAATCTTATTCTTTGCATTGTTATCTTTCGATTGATATATCACCTGTGCATGTCGGAAAGTTAGAAGTTGAATAAAACTTCATTTCAAAACAAATCAGGCAATTCAGCCACAAACCCTTTTTAGAAAAAAAAGCTAAAAAATGCGTTATGATAAAAAAAATCTGTTTTAGAAACAGAAATAATAACTATAAAAAATAATGTGTAGTATTAAAAGCAGAATATTTCCGAGGCAATACAATAATGTAATTTTTCTTCCTTGTGAAATGTGTGCATGTAAAATTTTAAAATTAAGGCATTTTATATTAATAATTTTATAATTTCAGTTCTTATTCCTGATATATTTTTCATACAAATGTAATACTTTAATATTATAAGAAGAAAAACAGCTAAAATTTCTGTCGTGGCAGAAAAAAATATTTTTAAACTTTTTCTTGAGTTTTCTTGTGCAATTAGTACTCTCTAAAAGTGAATCATTTATAAAAATGTTTGGGCTGAAAACATATGACAATGCAATTATTTTAAAGAAAAACGTATAAGTAATATTTTAAAGTGGAATTTTAAGTTTAATTAAGCTTATAATAATTATTTTTTCAGAATTATAAACTTAAAAGTGGTTTTTCTCAGTTTGTGTTTTTCGAAACCTTAGTGCATTCAAAATGCTACTCCTTCGACAATTATTTACCAATCACTTCAATTTTCTTCCTGCGTGTTAAAAATTAAGCATGTAATAAAATTATTGATCCGTTTTGCTATAAACTGAATACTTTTTTTAAAAAAAAATAAAATGTAAGACATGTTGGCTTTTTCGTTGATTTTTAGCCTGTATATCAACATTTTATTTTTTTTTCTCCAAAACGAATGAAGTTATTCTAAAATCGATCCCTTAAGTTGTTAAGAACATCCATAAGAATATTATAAAAAAATTTCATGTCAAAAAATTAATTTTTACAAAAGGAGTAGGATTTTAAAATTTTCCCAATTTTCTTCAAAAAATTTAAATTTTTAAAATTGTGTGAATAATATATGAAAATTTTCATCTGGTAACATTTTCTTGAATAGAAACATTGTACAAAATGTTAAAATATAATTTTTAAATACGTAAATAAAGAAGTTTGCTCAAAGGGTGCCAAGTCCCCTTAAAGCATTTTTTCACACTTAAGTTGAATTAATTAAAAATACTTTTGAGCTTTTAGTTTGAAATAGTTATTAATTCCAATTTTCATTACTAAAATCATTTCTGCTTGATTATATTTTGAGTTTTTGGAGTTCTCATAATTAATTAATAAAGATTATTTTCATGGCCAATTTTTGCTTTAAAAATAGTTTATATAACTTAAAAGCTTTATCATTAATTTTTTTCTGTAGAGAAAACGCCATGACAAATGCGCTCTGGGTTTCTGTGAGAAACAATATTTCGAAGAGATGGAATACTACTGAAAATGATGTATCTAAAAATCAGTGATCAGCTGATTCTGCAATTAGACTTCCGAATACAAGTATTTTGAATTCAAATGCTGCAGATATAACTGAATATTTCTCTTTGTTGTTGTACCAAACTACATTATACTGAACATATTGTGGTACTCTATTTTAGTATTTTAAAGTTGTACGACAAGAACTAAAACTTCCTAAACTGCCCCAATTTAAAATTGAAAAAAATTAAATTTTATCAGCAAACCTGACTATTTTTAGCTTAAGCTTACTGGAATATAACTTTTAAACTTTATGGTGCTTGTTAACATATCATTCTATACAATAAATGTAAATAAAATATTTTTTTTAAAAAGTTTAATTTTATGATTTAAATATTATTTCAAATTTTTTGAAGGTAATGTGCAATATATCTAAAAGTTTTAAATATTTATTTTTTTAAAAAAATACTCATTGCATTGGAAGTAACTAAATTTTGTAACATGCAAGATATGAGTGCTATAGGTAAAGTAGATTTTCAGAAAATGTATTGGAATCTACACACAAAAAACTCATTTTAAGAAAATCAAAAATAAGGATATTTTTCATCATGATTTTAAAAATAAGTATTTGAAGTCAATATGATTAGTGTGCTGTATTTTGTTACCTTTGTTTTTCTTTTAGTTTTAAGTTATTGCTGTTTAGATTTCTTTGTAAGCATCGCAAACACATGTGTCCTCAACGATTCACAGTATCTTCCATATAAAACACTAATATCTTATACATTAATTTTTTACTACTTTTATACTTCACTTTGAGCACTATCCTGGCATGATATTATAGCATTATTTAGATTAATTTATTAAATAAATATGTAGCTCAAATGTCTTTTTAAAATTATAAAAATAAATCAGTTTAAAATTAATTATAAATACAAAAAGAAAGAGTACAGTGTTCAAAATTTTGTCCCTTTAAAAGGGGGAAGAAGTATTTCTTTTATTATATTAAAATTCAACTTTCCAACTTTCTTTTTGTATAATTATAAAATAAATTATACACCAAAAGAATTAGCAAGGTATCCTTTAATTTTTGAAGCCAAAATTCTTAAAAAATGCAAACTTTGAAACATTTTAAATATTTGGTAACCTTAAATAATAATTTCTTATTATAACTTTTATTTTTGTTTTTTTATATTGAAAAATCCCTTGACATTGCGTCTAATAGATGCATAATATAATAATTCCACAAATTGTATTTTATTAATTTTTTGAACATTGAGAGCAATTGCGGCTCACAATATCATATGAGTTTGACATGCCTGGCTTAAGAAATACATTTTTACTTGCTTGTAATCTGTATTTTTATGCTAAGTGAAACGTCAATCTGTATTTTTATGCTAAGTGAAACGTCAATGTATTGCTGTGCACTTTACTCTCACACAAACATGTCGAACTTTCCTTTTCAAATCAAATTACTTAACTGCTGTTGTTGTTGTTTCTAATTCCACCTGTCTGACGTAGTCAGATCGAGGCCTACAAAATTCATCGTGGCAAGGGGCTAGAAGTACGCCTGTCGTTGACCTTGGTCTTGAGTACCATACAGGTGACAATACGAATTAGTTCAGTGAAATTCCCAGAAGAGACGATAGATGGCGACACCACCTATCTTCACCTCCACAATTTAGGCATGGAACTGAAAGGGAGGGAAATATTTCCAGTCCTCTGCACTCGTGATTCAGCCCATTTCGGATTCACTGATTTTACGAGCACGCACTTCGTGTGTACTCAGAGGGTATTTGGTGGCATTGGGCATCGAAACCAGGCCTTCCGGTCTGGGGTCCGATGCTCTAACACACAACTAGACTACCCACATTGAATAACTAATGAAATACCTTTTAAAATGATTTGATCAACTTGACCTATTTTTCAGTGGTGGATTCTCTAAAGTGGGATTAGGTCTTTTCAAAATATTTAAGTAAATGTTCTTCGGTGTAAGGTTATAATGCAGTTAATAAGATTAAATAGAAAAGAAAATTATATAGACATATAATTGGGATATAACTTTAAATATTATTTAAAATTCTGTTAACGTTAGTAAGTAATTTTAATGTTAGTGATTAAGATCTTTGAAAGCACATTGTGCATTTAAAAATTTCTATTAGAGAACGACAATACTTTAAGGTAACACTTTTGAAATGTTCCTAACTGGTTTAATTTTTAAATTCATCATTTACATTTGCAATATGATTTAAATCAGAAAACTTATTATGTTATTGTAAAGATAACATAAAGTTACCGAATTAAATTAGATTTCCTAAAAATATATTTAAATTCAAAGAATTATTGTGTTTTTTTTTTTTGTTGTATAGCATGGAACATTTCTCTTAGGGTAATCAACAATAATCTTTGCTGAAGTAACAATTAAAGTTAAACTTTTCTGGTCAAAGAATACAATATAGTTTATAAAAGTTTTTTTTTAAAATTATATATTGATTGCAAAATAGCAGTTTATATTTTTTTTAACATCTGTTTATTTATGTTTTAGAATATTTGATAAAATATATTACCATAGGTAAGAAAAAATAATTTCTTCTTTGACATATTTTTTATTTAACTGAGTAGTTCTTATCGTGTATGCCGAGACGCAAAGTTACAACCTAAAAAAATTCCTATTACATCGTGGGGATTCCAGATAAATACGCGTTGAGGTATAAAAATAAATACACATAATCAACCATTTCATTAGGAAAATACACCATTATTACATTAACTAAAACGCTTAGTGCCATGTCGGTTCTTCGATAACCGACACTGAACTTTTGGTTCAGATTGCGTTAATTGGGAGTGATTGACAGCATATTTTTAGTAAGGGATGCGGTTTCGTATGTTGACTGACGACATAAAATTTAAAAAAAATATCCTAAAAGAATTCCAAAGCATAAGATAATATATTGTATAATTTACGACAGACAATAAATGTTCACTGAGTAAAAATATATTCTAATCATAATGTAATACACATCACACAACTTAATCAATTCACCGGTAGACAGCATTTCTTAAATCCAAGGTCACGGTCCAAATGAAAAGTAACATTTTATAATGGATAGTATAACAATTGATATTTTGTATCTGAGAAGCATTGGCAGCTGATGTGGAATTCTTGTGCTAATTACTTATTTTAAAAATATTGGAGTGAGGGAGAGTATATTAATGCCTCACTATAAGGCGAAACGAGGTATGTTTTAAAGTGAATAGTGTTATGTACATATTATTAATTTTTTAGATATAAATACACTAAAATAAAATAGATATATTTCATGAAATGAAGAGTAATATTTGAAAATACAATTCTGAAAGAGAGCAAAAGTTACGAGCAAATAAGGAATATAAATCGAATCTACAAGCAAATGTAATAAAAGTTATTTTTTAGTTTGACTTAGGAAGTAAGAAATATATTTTGCCCTTTATTTTTATGCGGAGATGTAAAATGGCGTATGAATAATAGGTTCTTGTAAATTGAGTAAACACATTAAAACTATGCACCCTAACTTAAAAATTAATTTGTCTTTTTAGAGATAGTTTGAAAAGTATACCAATACACGAATTATTTTAAAAATATAATGATTGTTTCTGATAAATCTTAAAATGCTTCTTATCAAGTCTGAGAACTGATAGTAAAAATATGAAAGCTCATAAATAAATCACCTAATTTGCATGCATACCAAAATGATCATAATACTATATGGAATGAAGCAATAAATAAAAGAAAACAGCACACAACATTTTTCTGTCCTACAATATAGGTTAAAGCAGCGATACTCATACTGCGGCCACAGAGCCTTTTTAAGTGGCCCGGTCATGACCCATTGCTCTGAGAAATTTACTTATTTAAGGACATTGTATTAAATATTTGGTGGGAAACATTTTTTGTCAATAAATCAAATATATCATTTTTGCTTTTTACTGTGGGTGTCGCACGGGTACGAATTGATATTCTTTTTCTATTTGGAACAGTTATCGTTAGTGATGACATGCAACAATGGAATGAGCAGTTGGTGGAATAAATTTTTAACTGTTTTTCCTATCTTGCAAGAGAAAAATATTTGAAAAAAATATATCGTTTCAAGACGATAGGGAAGTTAACTATTTTGTAGTGAAAGACAAACATGAATCATTAATTGTTTGATTTGTCACGAGAGTGCTGTATTTAAAAAATATTAATAAAACATGAATCATTCAATGACACTTTTCCTCGAAGATCTCTTTCAAGAGGTGATAAATAGGCTTTCTTGAATATTCTTTGCAATAGCAACAAATTGTTTTGTCAGTGGTAATACCACAGCTGTAACAAAGACATCCTATGATGTGTATTATATTATTGGTAATCATATGAAACCGTTTACTCATACAGAAATTGTGAAGGAGTGTTTCTTAAATGCTTCTAATTTAGTGTTAGTGACAAAAATAAAAAAAATATAATTAAAAAAAAAACAGGAGTTCAAATACTTTGATCAATTTTTCACATTTTAAATTTTAAATGTTATTTTGGTCTTAAAGCATTTCTCCCCCCCCCCTCATCCTCTTATCCCATTTATATTCATGTTGCGTCCCGCGAGAAATAACTAACATATGTATGCGGTCTACGTTAAATAGCTGACATATGTATACGGCCCAGTAGAAAAAAAAGTCGATTACCCCTAGTTTAAAAAATATGTATAATTTTCCTTTAACATAGAGCAAAATGTACGCAGCAATAAATAGCAGCATTCAAATTTTGTATTGGAAGGTAAAGTCGCCAAACATTACCAAGGCAACATTACGAATGCAACTCTTAGCATTCGCTATTTTATACATGAATACCAAATAGTAATTCAGTTACACTTTTTAAAAAAAGAATTAAACTTTCTGCAAAAAATGTGAAGATGTTTTTAACATTTTTGAATAACTATATTCATAGTTGTTAACATTGAAGTCATGCAAAAGCCTGTCAACATACGGCGACCCTTGCATTAGTAGGCTATGTTAAGAACTTGACATCTTTTAAAAAAATGCAAAAACCAAATGAGACATTGTTCTTTGTTCATAGGGAGGCCTTTACGGTAAAAACACTGGGAAGTAAAATAAGAGACGGAAGTTTTATATCAAGCTGTTTTCAAGTCATATAAACTTTATAAAAATAAGACGTGTAAAATTTGTTTTATACGAAAAAAAAATCTCTTTATATCAATTAGGAATCACAATATAAACGGCTGATTTCACATTGAAGTGTGGTGGTTGTGAGGAAGTAAATTATTTGCCCATCTACATGAACTAAATAAGTACTTTCTCAATCCTTTGAAGAGGTGAAGCAATAATATTTCGTAATCTTCTACGGTGCGAATCTTAGAAGGTTAACTTAAAGTACTTGTCCTATACATTTCAACAACTCAATACTTTGAATACTAGTGTGCAAGGAAAATAAAGAAATATTTAACTGTGCATAAATAAAACACTTTGAATAATAATTGAATGTTTAACAGATTTAAAAAAATTGGGATCTTAATATCACATCTTTTAATACAGAACAATGCAATTAGATTAGAAGCCCATTCGAGAAAATTCAAATGAAATTGATTAAACATTAACAAAAATAGCATTGACAGCTGTATACATTGATCTTGGGCAGCTGATTAAATTATATTTTAAGGCCTTTTGTTTTTCTAAAGAAAATTGGGGCATAATATCTAAAAGACCTTTTAAACATTTTACCACAGTTTCCTACATTCTCTGTTTATATCAATTAAAAAAGTCTCTACTAACCATAATTAATAATAAAAAGAAGAAAAAATCTCAAAGTATTCATGAAAGTATTAAAGATTGTTTTCTAAATATGTGTCTTAACATGGAAGGAACCTCTGAACACATCGAGCTATTTCTGATTAAATTTAATACATTCTATCTAGGATGAATCGAAAATACGAATTTTTATAAGAATACACACACAAACACACATACACATATATAACGATAGCTTTTGCAGTTCTTTTATTTTTTTATCCTTTTTTTATGAATTCTAAAAAGCATAACTAAAGAAATGCAGAAAAAAAACGTTTTTTCCGTCAGAATAATTGTAACGTTCATATTTTGTTTAACCATTAACTTCGCAATTTTTTAAATTTTAATGAAAAAATTATATCAGCTATTTTTCTCAAATAATAATAAAAGGGGAAAACATGAAAAAAATTAAGCAGTTTTAAATTGAATTTCAGTTATCTTTTTGTTTGTTGCAGAAGTACAACATTGCGCAGTAGTGATGAAAATAACAAAACCATTTTTTTTATATGAGAGTTTTATTATCATCATAAAATGTTTAAATTTCTTACCTGGTAATTTATTTCGTCATTAAACAAGAGGAAGCATAAAATATAATGGATTCTTTTTATAGCAAAAACACAGCTCTTGAGGCATGAGAGATTTTAATAATTGTTGTGATTTCTGGAAAAAATGTACTTCCATCTAGTGACAAAATTAGCATGTATTTCGTTGCAGTTATCTTTTTTTTTCTCAGATAAGTGATTTATAGATAATTAAAAAATATTGAGTCTGTTAAATATTAAAATAAATCATATGTTTCAGAAAAGAAGCAGTGTGAAGTTAAGAGATAAGGTATCCGACTACGTTCGAAACCGTGATTTTGCAAAAGCGTATAAATCAATGCTTCTCAAACTTTCAATACTGGCGCCCCCTTTTCGAAATTTTTTCGCGCCCCCCTTATACATTAATAATGTACTGAATGCAATAATAATGCACTTTGATGCTAAAGCTACAATAGGCGATCTTAATTATAAACCATACAAATTAGTAACATAAGTATTAAATTTTGTATACTACTTTTAAGCAAAATAAATAAATAAATAAAATAATACGATAATTATTATGTTATTTTTCCTTTCTCTAATTTTTAAATTTAAGGGGACTCGGCACCTTTTTTTTCAATTTTTTTATTTAAGGATTTTAAAATATTTTTTGTATATTATTAACAGTTACTACTAAACTAAGAAATTTCACCATGAAAAAAAAATTCTAAATTTAAAAAAAAATTTAAAATTTAAAGTTTTTAAAAATTTTTACCGATTTTCAAAATTCTTCTTCTTTTACAATTATCATTATTTTGACACCAAAATTTTTTTTTGGGATTTATTATACTATGAGTAATAAATTTAGGGATCGATTTTGCAACAAACAAATTAGTTTTGGAAAAAAAAAAATAAAATGTAAACATTAATGGAAAAAGCTAAAAAAACATGACTTCTGCTACATTTTCTTTTATAAAATTTTTTTATTCAAAATATTAAAAAATGGATCCCTAATTTAATTAAGCACAATGTAATAAAGATACACACCAAAATTCAAGTTGTTTGATAAATATCTGTAGAAGTTTTGTACTTTTAAAGACCATGATTTCATGAAAAAACTCGAACTGAGAAAATGCATTTTTAAGAATACTTATCAGCAAATATATATCAAAACAATGTCTAAATTTTGTAATAATTTTTCAATATGTTGTATAAATATATACCTTTAAAATAAAACATAATACAATTCAATTTCAAAATATTAAACAAAAATATAAGCTTTTTTTAAAGTGCCTGTCTGTGAGCCCAAAATTACGAAAAATAGGAAATATCATTGTGACTTATTTTTACAAGAAACATCTATGAAATATATTAAAAAATAAATGAAATACATGAAATAAATGTAATAAAAATACATGAAATGTACAATAGAAAATTTAAAAGCTTTTATAAAAATAATTTGCTACTTAAATCAATATCTAAAATAAAATAAAGTAAAACAAATTTATGCTAAAATGTATTATTTTTCAAAACAGGTTTGTTTTAAAATTGGCTTGCGCCATAAGTCATTCCTTCTCTCCTCCTAGCTAATAACTCTTTTTTATGTATTGCTTTTTTAATAAGTTTAAGAGCCAGCTTATTACTGGCATTTTGACGACGTTTTCTAAATTTTTGTTTTCGACAATCTAAGATAGTAGCAAGTTGTTTCGTTGAACCTCCAGTAGCTACACCTAATGCTTTCTGTGTTTCTACAATGGTGCGTACTGTACCCTTATTGTATTTGCAGACAGTTTCTGTTACTGCCCGCTTAACGTCTTTTGTTTACGAAAATTTCTTTCGGACACTTTGCCCAAATCATGCTATGCAAACTTTCGTTCGCATTTTGTGTTCCACATCGAATGCATCTTTCTAACAATTCATTAGATGCAAGTCTTTGATAAATCGGTAGAATTTTGGAAGAAACTTTTCATTTATTGTTCCTACATTTAATTTATGATTGTTAGGTTTTTCACCATTAGCAATCGCAGATTGGTAGAAACACCATGAGTTTTCTCCTGCAGGACACTGAATGTTGACATCTGTAAAATGCTATGCAACAATGTAGCATATATTGCTGTTTTCATAGCATTCATCCCCTTTGTTTCTCAAAATAGCCTTTTGGTAGTAAGTAGTTAATTTTTTAATCGTGGCTTCTTTCAAACTACCATGAGCTTTACCACCTAAAGAAATACCTTGAGCACGACAGTCTTTTACAGTAGATCTCAAAGCTGTTCCTAACCGCTTACTAACATGATTAATACATTCTTCCTTTTTTATCACAATGTCAGGTCCATACACTTTTTCTCGCACAAGTAGTTAAACGTTTTACAATCACCATCGGATAATACTGTAATATAACGGAATCAAATGATGTGGATCTTTTCCACAAGGTTAATGCAGCTTCCATTTCCATTGATGTAGATGAGCCCAAGTGATTTATATCACATTCGCTTTTTTATGTCCTTCATACCATATGCTGAATTCAGCACTTGACTGGCCTAGCTTATTTTTTGCCACAGAGCAATGACGACACACCTTACTCATCACTTCAAAGTCAACAACATATCCGGTGAGCATTTTAACACATCCTACACCGATAAGTGAGGTGTGACCACGAGTTAGCCACGTTCCATCAAAACTAACACTTAAGTCTGTGATTTCAGCTCCATTCTCGTACACATTTTTAATTTCTCGGTGGATTTCCGCAAATATGTTTTCAGATGTCAGAGTATATGCATTATCCAGCCGTCTCGCACACTTCCCATATGTAGTTGATGAAAAAGGATCTATATTCATCACCATACAAAATTTTTCTATAGCTGAATAACCTTTCCCAATATGTGAAAAAGCTTGAGTTATTCTCAAATTCACATCATGGCTGGTCTGAACAGACTTTACATGTGTTTACAACAGTTTTGTTTTCATCACAATTGCTACACAATAGTTTTAAATTGTATGAAAATCTCAACTTGGCTCCAAGCTCCAGTTTCAAAGTTTGTTTTCACAATATTGGCACTTTGCACTTCGAAGAAGATTGTTAACTTGGTTAAAGTCCACCAATATATAATTTCCAATAGCAGAGGTATCCTTTTTTACCACAGTGTTCAATTTTTCCAGGCGTACATTTGAAAAAACTGAATTTTTGTTCACTTCACAATCAACTTTCGCTTTACACCATCGCTTTTCATTCATTTGCAAAGCACGTACTGAACGTTTTCTAAGAGGCATAATTGAGATAAGAAATAATAAAATGAATGAATGTATGATTGAAGTAGCATTAAAAATTATGATTGAAGTAGCATTAAAAAATGCTGTTTTAGGTTTCTATGAAGTTAAAAACTAATGAAACTAAAAATCACACAGCAAGCGAAAATGGCAAAGCTAATGTAAATAAACAACTTTGCTGATAGTTACAGTCACAGCTGGATTCCTCTGCTTCTCTGTTGTTTTTAATGTAAAATAATGGATTTATTCTCAAGTAAAAAAATGTAAACATTGAGGTGGGCGTGGCATTTAAACTGCTGACAGAGCTGTCAAAATATTTAAAATGCATTTTACTGCGTTTAAAATAATCAGATCGTTTCAAAACTTCCCTCAATTGTACCAAAGGTATCAAACTACATTTTAAACTAAAAATTGAACAATCGATATTTTCATCGATTTTAGGTTTTTGAAAGGTGCCAATCCCCTTAACATATTGCAAAATGCGGTAGCTGCTTAGAAGACAAAATATAGATATCTGTTAAATATAGAAAAAGAACTCAGAGGGTCAATTTCTAATAATAAGCATTCCTTATAAAACTTTGCTTTCCAAGACAAGCTCATTGACGTCATTAATACTTATTAAACTTGTTCTTAATTTAGTATTAATTAATTAGTTATAAAATATTCTGTGCAGCACTGATACATTAAAAGTATACCGGCTGAAGTGCGCCCTCTTTGCCCGAGTTCATTTATAAGAAAATAAAACATTATTGATATAATAGCTGAATTGTAAGGGAAGCAAAGCCAAGTGCTCGACAATGTATACAAAAACGTAAAATGAATTTTTTAAAATCCTTGCTCAAATTTTAATTAGTTTTAAGCGAATTGTAATTTTAAGCTTCACAGAATTAGCATTTATAATTGATGTTAAACAGTAGCGCACACAGGAATTTTACAAGGGGGGCGGGGCGGGGTCAAAAGTTCACCAATCTTGTATCAGGTTCCTTTTGATTTTGTCGATTTCCGGGAACAAAACACAGTAAAAAACTAATCCTTGAATAAATACTTAGCATTAATGAATAAAATTAGTCATTAATAACAAATACTTAACTAAATTTTGCGTACTATAAACTTAGAATTATAATAAATCGGAAAAAAAATCAAGGGCTTTGGGGGGAGTCCGACCCCCTTCGTCACTGATGTTAAATAATGATCAATAGTATAAAATATCGATGAAGAATAATTGTATTATTTTTAATATTTAAAGCGAAAAGACTTCAACACGTTTAAGCCCGGGAGCAGACGCGCACGCGATACGGTCGGGGTTATTGAGTCACCCCAATCCATTTTTTTATAATTATTTTATTGCACACGATACAAATCATGATTCCAGTGAATAATTTAACTAAGAGAAAGTTTACTTACCTACTTTCAAGGACTTTTCAATTTTTCTTTGGAAATAAATAAACAGTTTTGCCAGAATTAAAGATTTCGTAATCTGTATGTCCCGCGCGACGAATTCCGGGTAAAAAGTATATTTATTATGATAATATGTATGTTGCTGCTAAAAAATTGTGTGAAACGTTTTTCGTTTTGATTTATACGTTGAGAATATTTATAAAAATATGTCTTGGCCAAGTAATCCTTCATGTGCTTGTTGTGTGTGTCTGTGCTCTCCGTGGTTTTCTAAATATCATAAAACTCTTGCATGAAAAAAAGCGCAACAAAGAACACATAAGAGAGGGGTAATAACTAACTGTACCAATAATTAAGAAGGTCAGACAGATTACAGCTATAATGTGCAGTATTTCAAAAATAATGACAGTGATGAATTTTTTATGTTCCTAATGTTTTTCGATTCTGGGTCCGGGATCTGTTTTTTCCTCTGAAAGAGTAGTATGTTAGGTTAAAAAAAAGCGTAATAAAAAAATCTCTCATCACGGGATGACAGCAAATCAAATAAAAGTTTTTTTTATTTGGTTATAGGATCAAAGATAGCTAATTAGGTATTGAAGAAGTTTTTATTTTTGATGGCTTAATATCGCCTATAAATTATATCAGAGAAAAAGTGCATTTTTTATTATGTCTGAAAGTATTTTGTTTTAATTCATTCCAGTAAACTAATTATTTTTTAAATCTTTGATTTTCGATATGCTCGCGGCCCCTCGTAAGGTTATCGCACCCCCCAGGGGGGCGCGCTTCACAGTTTGAGAAGCACTGGTATAAATGTATAATATTTATGATATTTAGTGTCACTTAGATTAGAAAATGTATATAAAATGGTTTTAAGAATAGTGTTACAATAAAATGTATTTAAGAACAATATTTTGACAAAAAATGAACATAGAATGACCCATTTTCAGTTCTCCATTTGTGAATAATGCTTCTATTATAATTATATTTTGCCTGTACATAGATCAGACCTCTGTACAGAGGCTCAACTGGAATTTTTGAAATATATAACTTGTGGATTGATGTGGATTGAAGTGGATTGATCCATATTTCACTACAACAAAGGGGAGAAATTTTAAGAAAAATACGTCGATAATTATTTCAATTGGTGGTAACTCAGAAAATAATGTGATTTTTTTAAAAAAAAATGGTCCAGACTCTCTGAAGAAGTCTTTACTTTATATGTATAAGCAAAATATTATTATTTTAAAAGCATTTCTTATAAAAGGAGAACATTTTAAAAAAAGGTTATTCTAAGTTAATTTTTTACCAAAATATTGTATTTAAATAAATTGTTTTTGTCATAATGTCCTTAAAACAATTTTATACATGTATTATATTCTAAGTGATACTAAATATCACGAAAATTATCCATTTATACCCTTTTTTTAAAATCATGGTTCTGAACGTGGTCGGATACTTTAAATAACATAAAAGCAGACCTAGATCTTTTTTTTTCAATCTGCTATATTTTATTTAATAATTATAAAATATGTCTCCAACATTTGCACATAGTGCCCCTAACTGTTGTTTGTAGTATTTTAAATTCACTCTCACTTTACAAAGTTTCAAAAAAGCAGGTCTTACCAATTGGGTTAGAAAAAAAATTATAACTGTTAATTCTTTTATATAAATATTAAATTTTATGCCATTGTTGAATTACATTCATGTTAAATCGGAGTTATAAAATCAAGATTTATATGTTTGGCAAGCAGTTGTGATAAAACCAAAATATTTATCCTTTCTTCACTAGAGAGATAGAAAGAAGAGTTATTGATTACATGTTTAATTTAGAATGTCATAGAAAACTCCTATATGCTCCATTGAACATACCGGAAAAAGCCATTGTCAGACATATTTTCAGTTTAACTGCAATTTACTGTAACAGAACAAAAAACTGTCGGTTGAATGATATAGAAGCAAGAAATGTCATTCGCCTTTCATTTTAGTTTTCTAAAATGAAAAGTTTGCTTCCGAAAGTTTGACATTAATTTTATTTGCAATGGCACGTGTTCTAAAAAAATACTCTTCCTTTTTTCTTTTTTTTTTGCTGTTATTATTATTTACCTAGAATCACGGGTCAGAAAAAAATTACAGAATATAAAATAAACTTCTTTAATTCGGGAAACCCAAAATTTGTTTAAATTGTTTGTACTGATAACAAAAATGATAATGTAACTTACAAGGTCACATGCGTGACTTTTTATTAGTTTATTTTTTTATCCGTTTTCTTTTCAAATAAAAACTTAATATAAATGCATAACTTTTTTATTTTCCTGATTATTTAAACTTGGTTATAAAAATTTCATGCAATTGCTTGTTTTAGCATATTTGTATCTCATAAAATATAGTAAAAATATTTCAGTCGCTATTTACTTGATGGAATAATTTGTACTTATTACTTTATAAAAAAATTCAGATAAAGTATTAATATTTTTCATGCTAAAAACATTATTAATCGTAATAAATATTTGTATTTGCCTAATATCCAAAGAATTCGAAACTATTGCAAAAAAACAGTTGCCATTTAATGGTGACTGTTTCAAGTTCCTTTTTTAATTATGAAAATGAAAGAAACAGTATTTTTTAATTAAAAATTATTGTTCTTCTAAAGCTGGTTATCGGGAGAGTAAATAATCAAATACTAACTGTGATTTTGATAATTATGTCACTTTGAGGTTGATGGACACACACACACACACGCACACACACATGCATATGTATACCATTATCAAATTCTTCGGGAAAATTAATTGTTCCGTTTTCCCCCTTATTGTATTTCATTCCAGCTAAAAATAATTTTGTTCAAAGGAAAATCATCAGAAATTACAAGACATATTGATTGCAGTGATAAATATATATATATGGGGGGAGGGTGGATTTAATTTTATCTGTGATTATATATCCTACTTTAATGTACACTATTTTCTCAGCTTAAATTGCCACTGAGTGTATATTTATACACTTAAAAATAACTACTTAAGCGTTTTATAAAAGTTTTTGTCATTCTTTTATGAAAATTAAATTATTGCACAGAGAAATAAACGTGTAACCATTTTTATGCCAATTTTAAACTATCTATGTCTATCAATTCATCTATCTATATCTGTATCTATGTATACATTTATAACTATATACTAGATACCAATAACTGAAATCATAAATCAAAAGGTTCATTCCTACGAAAAATTTTAAATCGAAAAGAAAAGGTATTCTGGGGCAATTTCTTTTTCTTTTCAGAAAGACTTGAATCTGTACGCCCATTCCATTATCTTTTAAATCCCTCTCCTCTTCGGTGTTTTGAAGCAGCTACCCTTCAACGTTTTATAGGAATTTTACCGTATCAGAAATCTTTTCAGTTTTTTTCAAAAGCAAAAAGTATGTTCTTGAGAATTGTTTATAGACATGTGATATTCACATTTATCCCCCTGAACGAAGCTATTTTCCTCAAGTTTCTGAATAAAATAGCTTGGAACATTTCCTCTGGTTGTAAACTCCTGTTGTGTACAAACTTATTTCTTCATCATTTATTAAATGTCCTCTGGGTCATTAATTTAACACCGTATTAAAGTTTCTTTTGAATTTGTTGCGAAGCAGTTTCGAAATTTCACTTGGAATGAGGTAAGAGAATTTAGTTTTATTGATGTATAGAAAAGCAAATATTATTTATTAGAAGTAACTTATTTTATAGGCAAACCATATTATAAAACCAAACAACGCTTACTGAAGCATACTTTATATAAATTCTGTAAAGTACATGATAAGAAATAGACATTGACAAATGAGTTTCTTTTAGTGAAGTCTTACATAAGCATTTTGAATTTGTTTTCAATGTTGAAAACAATTACTTGTCGCTATATCTTGGAACTCGTGATTGCATTAATATTAATAAATATCAATATATACGAGTAAAAAGTTTAGGAGTTATACAATCAGATAGTTTTTTAGTTGAAAATTTTGGAGAATGAATAAAATTTGAAATAAAATTTGAATTTTTTTTGTTCTCGTATATGACACAAAAATTCAAAAGTACTTAAAAATGTTCTGTTTTAAAATTTATTTTTCGGATACGTTTCTCTCTTTATCATGATATTTATTTTCCACGTATAGATGGCAATAAAATGAACAATTGATTAAGTGAAAGATTAATTATTTGAGAATTTTATATTGATTATTTTTTGTAAAAGATTAAAATATTTTTTAAAAAAAGTTCTGACTTTTATACCTTTTGTATAAATGTTTAACTCCAAACTAAAATTTACAAACGAAGCACGCTTTATGAATGATAAATTTTAGCTCTTGCATTATAAATAAATAAAAAAAAATCTTTATGAAATTTTATTGTATGAATTCAGTTTAATGAACTCTGAAATTGAAATTTTTATGACTTAAATATACAATGAAGTGTTGTTTGAGAATTTAATGCTTGGGCTATAAAAATGGTTAGTTATTTTTTGAAACGTCTACATGTTTATTATGAAAAAGAAATACAGCAGAAATATTATGAAAAGCAGAATACAGAATTTTAATGAACAAAACATTAAGAACAATTTCAGTAAATACAAATGTCCCAAATATGTAAAAATTTGACTTTTTCTAATAAAACACTGTTTAAGCATACTTTAATTATGTTCAATATCTTGCCAATATATATATATATATATATATATATATATATATATATATATATATATGTGTGTGTGTGTGTGTGTGTGTATATGTGTGTGTGTGCGTGTAATAAAGTAAACATAAGCATAAAAACTATCCTGCTAAATTCGAAAAAAAAGGAAAGGTCTAAAATCGAAAACTGCAAATTCAACAAATCCCAATATATATATATATATATATATATATATATATGTCAGGTTTGAAAAGTTTAGGTTCAAAATTAAGGAAGTAATAAATGAAAATAGAGCGAACTCTTTACCATCGCGTAAGAATTTGTGAGTAAACAAGCCTGTTAAAAGGAGCAACGAGCGCTGACGAAGGAAACGCATACTAGGAAGGACTTGGCTGGTGTCTCCTCGCTGCGATGTTGTATTTGGTAACGCCCGGTTGCGCGGCAAAAGGTCCGCCATGTTAGATTATATATGATGAAGGCGTAATAAAGGAATATTGTGAAGATGATGCCCTCTTCATTTTACCAGCAGGCCTGGGGCCTGTCAAGAGTCGGCAGGATGATTTAAAGTACTGCAAAATACGCGAGGAAACCAATGGAATGAACTTCAACAATTTTTTTTTTCGAACGAGCGACTGCATTGAAAACGATACTACCATGGAAGACGACTCTTTCCGGCAGGAATCACCAGTCAACACATCCAAAGAACCCTTCTTTTTTCCTGAATTTGATCTTAATAAGTTTAGTAGTTGTAAAAGTTTTTGGACTGTTTTGATCAACAATGTTTGGAATATCAAAAAAGAAGAACAATGGAAAAAAGCAAAATTTGAGTGGGATGATGATGAGGAATTCTTTTCATCACCAGAGAAATTTACCCCTTTTTCATCTCCTAACCAGATAAAACGTTGGGGGCTTAAGAGAAAGTTTAAAGGTGAACAGAAAAAGACACGTCCTGTGACAAAAGTAGATAAGTTTATCGAAGAAATGAATAAACATTTTTCTGATTTAGAAGATACTGAACTTATCATTGATTAGTCTCTAAGTCAAGACTTGGAATCATCTAAATATTCCAAAATATGAAAGAAATAATTTTTGATGAGAAATGATGTATAATTCTTGCAGGTGTGTATCAATTTTTTCCGATGTTTGAATTCTTATGCACATATATTTTTATAAATCTGTATATTTACAATTTTTTTTGATATATTAAGTGATAATTAATGTTGTAGATATGTTTTGAATAACATTTGAAAAACATAAGGTAGTTATAGAATATAACTTTCATTAAAATTTTTTATTTGATATTTGTCACATTTTTTTATCTTTCAAATTGAAAAATATTTGATCAAAATAAATGATTTTTTTTTATGTTATCTTAATTATAAAATGTTTTTGTTGTACACACACATTCATTTTTTTTTTGTGTAGGTAGACATGCAATTTTGTAGATAGACGTAATATGTATGAATATTCGATAGTTTATATAAAAAGGTAAATTAAATGTTGAAGCAGACATGTTGTCGAGGAACCCTGTATGCCATTATATATCACCCATTTGTCATTTTTTAAATACTGATGAAATTATTAAATACCAAAATTCAGAGAACATTAATGATCCAAAATATATAAAAATTAATGATGTATTAACAGTTAAGAAAAAGAATTTAATTAAAATTGTAGTACCGTTATCTTTGAGAGAAAAATTAATTACAACTGCACATGAACAATTTGGTCACCCAGGTGTAAAAAAGATGTTAAAATTAATTTCTCCAATTTACTACTGGAAAGACATTATATTAGACATTTCAAATTTTGTTAAATGTTGTGAGACATGTCAATTGAATAAAAAGTCTACACAAAAAAAAAAAGTATGGATTATTGCAAGAAGTTCCTGTAGCAGAAGAACCATTTGAAATGATCTCACTAGACACTGTAGGAGGATTTAATTATCATAATTCACAAAAGAAATACCTGCATATTGTTCTGGATCATGCTACCAGATATGCTTGGACATTTCCATCCAAAAGTGTCACTTCTGAAACTTATACAAATTGCTTAAAACAAATTTTTCAATTCAATGCCCAAAACAACTTTTAAGTGATAGAAATGCTGCATTCACTTCATCTAAATTTAAGAAATTCGTAAAAACATCATAATATTAGACAATTACTAACTTCAGCAAATAGACCACAATGCAATGGAAAGAATGAAAGAGTTAATCAGACATTAGTAGCAAAATTAAGATGTAAAAGTTAATTCAACTACAAAAACTCCTTGGACAAAATTATTAGAACAAGTTACATATGAATACAATAACTCGCCACATGATGTTACTGGCTTTCCACCTGCATATTTAATGTTTGGAACTTTGCCATATGATTCGCCATTACCTAATCAAGTAAAATTAAACTATCCACCTATACAACAAGCTAGACAAATTGCAGTAAACAGAACAATTAAGCATCATAAGATAAATAAACAAAGGTATGATAAACATTATGTTGATGCAAAATTTAAAGTTGGAGATTTAGTCTTATATCAAAATTTCTCATACCCTAATTCAAGTAAACTTCAATCTCCTTATAATGGTCCTTTTAAAGTTGTCAGGAAACTCTCAAATGTTACTTATGAAATAGATAAACCAAATCAATATACAGGAAAATTAACAGATATTGTTCATTCTACAAGATTAAAACCATTTCATTCAAAATCCAATTTCCAATTATGCTAAATTCTTATTTATATTTGTTATAGAGTTTGTTTTCTCAAACATTGGGGAGGGGGGAAGAAGAAGTGCATTGTAATTTTAAAAGAAGTGCATTGTTATTAAAATAATAATAATAAAAGTTGTGTTTAAAATTTGAATTTAAGACTTGTTTACATTATGAAAATCAAAATTTAATGTAATTGAATTTGTATTGTATCTTTATTCATAATGAACATATTATTGAAGACTATTTTTAAAAAAAAAAAAAAAAAAAAAAATAACTGAATTATGGACTGTATGAAAACATTGTGATGAGGTCATTTTACGATACATTGTGTTATAATAATTTCACTGTGATTATTTGTGATAAGTATATTCTGAAAGTTAAAATATAGTATGTGATGTTATGAAGATTTTATTATGGTTGTATGTTTTTGAAATGAGTAGAGATTCTAATAATAAACAAAAGAACTGTGAGATAAACAATAATTGGATGAGGAACATTGAACTATGATTTTTCCAAGACAGGACTGTGAAACATTACATTGATTGAACTTTTACCTGTACTTGATATATCTGAAATACCCTTATTTTTCTTTGCATTTTATATTTCTAGTGATATTTTGATATAATGTTGATGTCGTGTTTATTTTGATAAATTTCTGTGTTATAGTTATGTAATCTTTTCTTTTTTGGGAGCTCTAAAATTATGTTGCTGTTAGTTACTCCATGTATGTCTTTTTTTTTTTATGTATTTACTTTACCATTATTCCTAAACTCATTTTGCTATTACTTATTTTATATCTATTCTTTGTATGTATTTACTTTACCATTATTCCTAAAATCTTGTTATTCACTCTATACCTATTCTTCTATGTATTTATGTACTCATTATTCCAACATTCAATACAATTTTGAAGTACTTGTAACTTTTCAACATTTATCACTTTATTAACATTGTTTACTATTGATGCACATTTAGTGAGAATTTCACTTGATCTTATGTTATGTTGTTTAGCACTACTATATTTTTGAATGTCTAATGTGAATTATCTTTATCTTATGTTGTTTTTTCTTAACCTCATTATTATTATAGTCATAGTGGAAGTATTAGATGTGTGATATTTTTCAGAAAACAATTCTATGTAACACAAAGTTTTATACCAAATTTTTGATACTTTGTTATTCATTATTGCTATTTTTTTTTTGTACATGTTAGGATTCACCAGCCCACTCTTTTACACAATTATTATATCTTCTAGATTTTTATTTCATTTGGGGAATTTGATATAATTGAAATATAATTTTTTTTCCCTGGGGACTTGCCAGTCAGAATTGGCCAATCTGGCTGTGCCAGACTTCAGCGGAGGGGGGGAAATTTGTCAGGTTTGAAAAGTTTAGGTTCAAAATTAAGGAAGTAATAAATGAAAATAGAGCGAACTCTTTACCATCGCGTAAGAATTTGTGAGTAAACAAGCCTGTTAAAAGGAGCAACGAGCGCTGACGAAGGCGAACGCATACTAGGAAGGACTTGGCTGGTGTCTCCTCGCTGCGATGTTGTATTTGGTAACGCCCGGTTGCGCGGCAAAAGGTCCGCCATGTTAGATTATATATGATGAAGGCGTAATAAAGGAATATTGTGAAGATGATGCCCTCTTCATTTTACCAGCAGGCCTGGGGCCTGTCATATATATATATATATATATATATATATATATATATATATATATACATATAAAAATTCAAATAACCAAACTGGGCACACACAGGCACATATTTATATACATATACATCATGTATTTTAGTAACTCTTAGATTGACAGGAGAAGTGCAAAGTGCAGCCGTTTATCATATTATATTTCATTTCAATATTCAGCAAAGCAGTCGGCACTCCGAGCCATTACAAAATGAGTCCTATTTTCACCATGGATCAAGAGCCATTGTGTCGTTCGTTCAATTGTTTCATAATTTTACCAGAGTCGAACTCAAAGTCCTTATGCGGGTTGAGTTGTTCAAGTAGGTTTTACTCCAACTGACTCTTAAAGGGTTAGGGATTCATCACACACACACACACACATATATATATATATATATATATATATATATATATATATATATATATATGTGTGTATATATTGAAATGAAATGTTCTCTGTCAAAATACAATATGTATTAATTATTATTGACAATATGTTTAAATCTTAGTATTTTAAATAAATATACATTTATTCAATAGATGGCGCGACATGTTAAATAACTTAATAATGTTATTTTTTTTAAATATTCTTGTAATTATTTATTCTCTACAAAATTTTATATCAATAAATATGTAATGATTTTTAAGACAGAATCAGAATAAATTTAGAAAAGTGAAAAGACGACCTTTATTCTTTCATTTGTACATCTGTTCTGACACCGAGAGCAGGGAGGAAAAAGCACACCATGGTGGGGGTTTCAAGTGGATAACACTTGAAAAACATATGGTAAGTATCACTGCTTTGAAGAGGGGCTTGCAAGTTAATGCTGACTTATGTTGACTATTAAATCTAACAATCTGGAATTAGACATGTTTATTGGCTAGGCCATATGTTCGGAAGAAATAAATGGGTGATTAGTTTGATACTTGAAGATGGGAACTGAGAAAGATGAGTCAAGTGCTAGATAGGGAATTTAATTTTTAATCTAATTTAATTATCCTTACATTCCCCCCCAATTTTAAAAGGGAGTCATGGCGTGGTTTTTTTCTCTCTTTACAAACTTAATCAATTTTCAATAAACACAAAACAATACATAACATTATTTAGAAAGACATATTAAACACAGTAGAAATATTTAAGCAATAGTAATACTAAAATCAAAAAGCAATACAATAAACGAAACTATAACAACAAACACTGTAAGGACACTTCCAACATATTAATTGATAAAAATGAATTTCCATACATATAATAGAAGATTAGCTTGTTCAAATCTATTCGACATTTAGAATAAGAGCTCGCGTTTCCTCCTATTCCTTCAAAATAATAAATTCGTATTATAGCTGGAAGATATTTTCAAAAAAAATTATGTTGGAAAATAATATATCAAACAATAAGATAGTAAATATAAAAATACATGAAATCATACAAATGTTAAAATAATAATTTTGTATAAAAATCTACTCTGGCGCCATCGTAGTAATACCTTATATTGTTACCCACATTTTGCATATATGAAATACATTTTTTAAAAAGATTAAAAAAATATAGACACTAATAAAATGAAATTATTAATAATATGAAAACGGGGTGTATAACACATAACTTCTATGCACTATTCAACACAATAAACAATGTTTTATTTCATATGCGTTATAAAATATAAAAATTATAAGAATATAAGAGCTCTTTTTTATTATTTTGAGTCGGAAAAGTGGACTCACTTCAATAATAACTTTTAGTATTTCTGAAAAATTTTCACAATATTCATTGTAACTTAATATCGCATGCAATATTTTGAATCTTTCCGTAATCTTCTAAAAATACGTTTCATAGACAAAAATTCTTGAGTTTCTCTTGCATCACACATTCACTAATAAAACTGTATCACCTGTCTTAATTTTGAATACATCTCTCTGAGAAATCTGCGTCATCAACTCACAGATGTTCAGGGATGCTGATAAGAAACAATGAGAGGTGTACATATCAAACTAAACAAGTTTGTCATCTTAATGTTTCGAGACATATACAAAATTATAATGATTGTATTTTCGCTTATCCACTGTATAATATCCAAAAATAAGCTTCAAGTTATTAAATTAATTTTAATTTTAGATAAGGAAAATTTCGAAAAATAGTGAATCCTGATATATGGCCGGTATATCAAAACACACAATTTCAAAATGAAAAAAAAATTTAATGACATGTAATAAGATTACTGCTGAATAAAATAATTAACAAAACAATTAAATTTAGTGGAGAAAAGAGAATGCAACGTGACTTTACTTGTGCTTCTTATCAAAATATCATTAGTATTAGTACATTAATCATTTTTCTAAAAATTTAATTTATATTTTTCAACTTTAAAACACCAATTTCTATCATAACTAGTAACTCATTCGACATCTTAAGATAAAATTATGAGAAGTATATTAAAATTTCTCAAAATTTTGTATGACCAAACCTATATACTTTGTTTTCTCAATTAAAATATAAAGAAAATATCTCATTTAACATAACTATATTATAAAAATTAAATATCATATCATATCAAATATTATTCTTTTTCGCAAAGTTCTGTTCAGTAAAACTCAGTTACTTCAATGTTACTACAATTGGAAATATATAATCTAACTGAACTCTAATTCGCAGCGGCAGAAAACCTTGGTGAACGGTAATCCAGAGGTTGATGTCACTTTATTTTCACTAGTAAAATTTTATTTATTTCGATATTGGTATTTCACTATGGCATGCGATGCTGGTCATTTCACGGTATTATCGTGCAGATTTTCCGGTGAAGAAGATTTTTTCCTTTTATTTTTCTTTCAATATTGGTCCTTCCATCATTGTATCACTGGAACTAAATCATAATACTATTCGGAGAAGAAAATTTTTTTTTATTATTCTGGTGGAAGAGATTGACGTCTTTCATCACTGAGTTGGGGAATTCACGTTTCTCATTTTGTTTTGTTTCTTTTTTCGCCATTCGAAAGTTGGTTCTTTCATGGCAAACTTGCTGGTCTCTTTAGCAACGGTAGAAATAACGTTCGGCGGTAAACACTGCATTCTTTTCGGAGTTAAGAGCGATGTTTTTCCGGGGATTACTAGCGCGTTTTTTTTTTTGTACCACAGAGCAGTATTCCTTTTAATTCCGGCAACCTGACGTCTTCAGCCAAGAGGTTGAGTGCCGTCGAAGTTCCATAAAATTCTCCATATCAGTTATTACGTTCGTTGGCGTTAGATTTTATATTAAATTATTTTATAAAAAAGATTAGTTTTTTACGTTAAGATTTGAAATCCATTCGCAGATAAAAAATCCTGCCGGCTTTAATCCTGTCATGATTTTTAAGACAGATTCAGATTAAACTTAGAAAAGTGAAAATACGACCTTTATTCTTTCATTTGTACATCTGTTCTGAAACCGAGAGCAGGGAGGAAAAAAGACGCCATGGTGGAGGTTTCAAGTGGATAACACTTGAAAAACATATGGTAAGTATCGCTGCTTTGAAGAGGGTGCTTGCAAGTTAATGCTGACATATGTTGACTACTAAATCTAACGATCTGGAATTAGACATGTTTATTGGCTAGGCCATATGTTCGGAAGAAATAAATGGGTGATTAGTTTGATACTTGAAGATGGGAACTGAGAAAGATGAGTCAAGTGCTAGATAGGGAATTTAATTTTTAATCTAATTTAATTATCCTTACATATATATATATATATATATATATATATATATATATATATATATATATATATATATATATATATATGTATATATATATGTGTGTGTATATATATATATATATATATGTGTATATATATATATATATATATACACTGCTGGACAATTGCTAAGGACGGATCACAAATTGCTATGTAGCATAACATTAAGCGAGACATGAGGCCTAGTAGGATAAAATATAGTTGCTACACTGTTCAGACATTAGAATAAAGAATATTTATTGTTCTGGAAAGTACAAAAGCTGTGAAACATCTGAAAGAAAAAAATGTTCATTTGATCTGCGTATGGAGAAATGGAACAATGCATCTAAAAGTCAGCAGGCACCTTTAAGAAAGGTATCAGTACGGGATATGTCCACCATGGAGTGTGATGCAACATTCCACACGTCGTACCATACTTTGCACAACATTATCCAGCCGCTGTTGAGGCAATTTATCCCATTCCTCTGTGAGTGCACGGATGAAGGTGTTCTTGTTTGTCGGAGGATAGTTTCGACCAGCAACTTGCCTCCCCAAAGCATCCCACACATTTTCAATGGGGTTTAGATCTCAAGAACGCGCTGGCCACACTAAACGTTGAATACCATCGCTGTCTAGACAATCCTGAACAGCGAGTGTTCGATCAGATGTTGCGTTGTCGTCCATAAAAACAAATTTATCACAGACAGCACCACGGAAAAGACGAACATGAGGAAGTAGAACTTCATCAATGTATCGTTGGCCCATCATAGTCCCATTCGCAACCACATGTAGGCGCGTGCGGCCATTGATCATGATGCCGGCCCACACCATGATACTACATGTCGGATATCGGTCCTTTTCCTGGATATTTTCTGGACGATAAGCAGTATCACTCTCGCGCCAGATCAGTTGACGTCTACAATCCGATGACAGCCTGAACCTACTCTCATCTGAGAATAGTACGCATGCCCAGTCCTGTTCAGTCCATTTGTGATGCTCACGACACCATTGCAAACGGGCAGTACGGTGCTGTCTGGTCAATAGGACACACACAACAGGTCTGCGTGCCTATAGTCCTCCTCCCCTCAAACGTCTGGCAACAGTTTTTCGGGAGATCTGCTTTCCTGAGGCAGCAAGAAACTGATTTGCCACCTGCTGAGCTGTGGTGCGCCTGTTCCTTTTTGCTGATAGGACGATATATCTGTCTTCTGCAGGCGTCGTACTTCTAACACGACCTCTCACGCGCCGTCTACAACACATTACAGTAGTTTTAAATGACTTCCACAGCCGTGAAACAACGCTGTGAGCGATGTCGAACTCCCTGGCAACATCTGGTATTTTTCGCCCTTCTTCGATCTTTCCAATAATTCGGCCACGCATAAAATCATCTATGTGATGTCGTGAAGACATGCCAAAAATTTTAAGTTCGTCTATTAAATCTTTCCTGTAAAACTTTGACTTGAAACAACAACTGTCCACACGCGTCAAAACCTTTAAAGCTCTTATGAACGCTATCACGTGATGAACAGACGTGGGAAAAAAATTTGCATACTCATACTTTTTACTAATATCCCGCACTTATTCTAATTTTCCACATTTTGCTTCCTTTAATTTTGGGGTTGCTATGGATGATAGTGTTGTCCAGCAGTGTATATATATATATATATATATATATATCTTGCCTCTTATTAAGATACATAGATGACTTAATTGTTATAGGTCATGATAGGGAATTTAAACCTAACATTAATTTTTATCCGGAATACCTAAAATTAATACAGACGAATTTTAACTCAAACAAAGTTGAATTTTTAGATTTAGATTTAACTATTATTGACAACAAATTATATAGTAATATATATGATAAAAGGAAAGCATTTAAATTCAATGTCATAAATATACCAAACTTCAATAGTTGTCTACATATATCAGTATTTAGAAATATATTTTTAAATTTTCTGATGAGAAATAATAATTTAACTACGCACAATATTGATAAATTCAAAAATATCCAGAAATTTATTTTATGTTGCATACAAAATGATTATCCCATCAACTTCCTGAGACAATATATAGATCCGAAATATTTCTTAAAAATATTTTTAAACTCGTAAATGCACAAATCCACCACACAACATTAGGTCCACAAAGTCAGCTTGTTAGTGGTCCAGCTGTGAAGAATTTGTACATTCCACACACAGGATACATTTTAATATACATTTTAATACACACACACTTAGAACAATATTTACACGACTACACTTTAAAATTATTTATTACCAATTAAACATTTATATATGTCCAATCACACATTTATGATCAATCAATCAAGCAAGTTTTTTACATGTGGTCTGGTTTGCATCTAATGCCAAGTGGTCAAACTCTAGTGTTGGATCAAGAATCGTTTGAATGATATGGCATTGGTTAGATGTTATGAGCAAAATATGAAGTCGTAATTGAATTATTAAATATGAAAAGTCGTGCTATAAGAAATGGATCGTATTCACATGATGGGATACTCTTTGGTGAGTTTTTAATGATTTACTCTATTCATTTGTGAATATACTGTGTTTTTAATGTGAACATTCGGTTTTTAGAAATTTTTGGTATGAACTTTCGGATTTTTTAGTTTGAACTTTCAGATTTTTTAGCTTGAACTTTCAGATTTTTTAGCTTGAACTTTCAAATTTTTTAGCTTGAACTTTCAGATTATTTGGCTTGAACTTTCAGATTTTTTAGATTGAACTATCAGATTTTTTAGCTTGAACTATCAGATTTTTTAACTTGAACTTTCAGATTTTTTAGTTTGAACTTTCAGATTTTTTAGTTTGAACTTTCGGATTTTTTAGTTTGAACTTTCGGATTTTTTAGTTTGAAATTTTTGATTTTAGATATTTTTTAATTTGAACTTTCGGATCTCAAATATTTTTTGATTTGAAATTTCGGATCTCAAATATTTATTTTTTCTACCTATACAACTATTTTAAAGATGGGTGCATTATCTTGGGCGTTTGATGGTTCACTTATATTATGCACTAAATTGTTTTTAAATTTTAATATTGTAATATCTTTCAGAATGCGATGGCGAAGAGTTTTATTTTTCAAGTATAATGATTTAATTTTAACTTTTTAATTTAAAGTATAATGGTTTAGTTTTAACTTTTTAATTTTTTAAAAAATTATTTTTTGAAATTTGGATATTTTTTTTCCAATTAACTTACCAAGTTGCAATAGGGGGAAGGTTGGCGCCAAAAAACTAGTTTAACCCCACTTATCGGTCCTAAGTCCGAGATTGCACTTGGATATTTTATAAATTTTTATTTTATTTTATAATTTTTTAATTTTGTTTGAAAACGATGGAATATTATCTTTTATATTCGCCATTGATATTCTGAAGTGTTTTGGTATTATAGGATTCATATATTTCAATTTTTCAATTGATAATTGTGGTTGTTTTTATATATTTAAATATATATATATATATATATATATATATATATATATATATATATATATATATATATGATACGATCATCAGTGGTTCAGTTAATCAGTGGTAGAAGGCTTTTATATCAATCAACGCTCATATCATCACAATCATTAGACTCAATTAAGAGTTCAATAAATCATCGAAGACAAGTGTAAGATTAAATAATAGGTTTAATGGAATATGGAGTGCGTCTGCACTCGGTCACGTACACAAGATCTTTGGTGTAAACAAAGCATGTTTTTACAAGCAGCGCCCTCTATACTGAGGGGTTCTACCATTACTCCCCACTTAAACTCCTGCGGAGTTTACATTAAGATAATTAAAATTCTAAGGTAATTCAAGTAAAATTCATGCAAAATGAAATAATACAAATAAAATCCATGCAATGTGAAATAATACAAATAAAATTCATGCAATGTGAAATAATAAAAATAAAATCCTATGAATTCAATTCTCAAATCATATGCATCATCAAGAATTCTGAAATAAAATTAGCAATTCTTAAATCACATGCATTATCAATAATACTGAAAAATCAAATTAGCAATTATGTAAATAGAATAATATAAAGGTTAAAGTTCAAGAAATTGTAAAATGTTCAAATGTTCTTTTCTACAGATGCAGGATCAACTGGAATAGGTAATGGCACTACCTTTGTGATGGCTCGTTTTAAAATACCTGTTGAGGTTTTCATATTAACTACTCTTACAAAACCATCACTACCGGGAAATACTTCAAGAATACGCCCCATAGGCCAGTCCAGGGGCTTGGTTTTGGGATCCTTTAAAAGAACTAGCTGATTCTCCATCAAGTTAGGGTTCTGTACACTCCACTTAGCACGGGTCTGAAGATGGGTCAGATATTCGGTGCTCCAACGGTTCCAAAATTTGTCTCTCAGGGATTCAATGAGTTTCCACCTGGAATGATAGGACAGAATTCTGTCTCGTGGTAAATCTCCCATCATCTGGTTTATTGTCTGGGTTTTCGTGCGAAAACACGTAATACATTTATTTAATATTCTTCTTACACGGTTCTGACCCGATGGGATCCAATAAAACTGTCTTATTAAATATAATGTGGTTTGCAAGCCAAAATGTAATGATTTCTTGTGATAGTATTCAATTATTAAATCAGCTAAATGATGAGCCTTTGGCAACATCATTTGATGTTTTTGGAATTCAGATAGGGTCGAATGTTTCAATCTACCTCCCACTCTCAGTATTTCATCTTCGTCCAAAAAAACGTTTAAAAATGATATTTTGCTGCCCTTTGGAATCGGTTGTCCGTTTTTGAGACACTTTATTTCAGTTAGAAATTCATTTAATTGTACTTGTTTTACTAAAACTTTCGTAACATGATCAAATTCAGAAGCACTTATACAGTCTATTTTCCTTAATACTGGGTTCACTTTACAGTTATAAATAAATCTTAAACATAGAGCGCTTATTCTAGGAATCTAGAGATTAAATTATTATCAATTTGCCTCTTTTCAACCGCTGTATTTACATTAATTGATTTCTTCAATTCTAATTTATCGTTGTTTATTTTGGTTTCAATTATAGGTTCTGAAAATAATGGCCATTCTGTTTGTTTCATTGTCAACCACTTGGGACCATGCCACCACATTTTGTTATTTTTAAGATCATTTAAAGGCAAACCCTGACTTATTAAATCAGCGGGATTATCCTTTCCTTTACAGTAGCGCCATTCCTTGGGATCACTTAGTTTTTGTATTTCTTTAATTCTATTCTTTACAAACACTTTATGTTTATTAAAATCCCCCTTGATCCAGTAACATGTTATAGACGAATCAGTCCAATAAAAACGACTCACAGGCAGTATGAGTGCAGTTGCAATTTTGTCACTTAACCTTGCAGATAAAAGTGCGGCCATAAGCTCCAATCTAGGGATCGAAAGAGTTTTTAATGGAGCTACCCGACCTTTTGATGCTACAAAACTAGAAATAATATTTCCATAGTTCAGTTCTATGCGTAAATAAGCGACAGTTTCATATGCCTTTTTGGAAGCATCTGAAAAGTAATGCAACTGAATGGTGGTTGCATTTGAAGGCAAAAAGTTTTGAAAGTAATATCGAGGAATTTTTATTTCACTTAAATAATTAATCTCATTACACCATTTATTCCATGAAGCTTCTAATTGTTTTAGCAATTTGTCATCCCAATTCAATCCTAAACACCAAATTTCCTGAATTAAACATTTTATTCGGATCGTATAAGGACCTATGAAACCTACTGGGTCAAATAATCGACCTGCGGCTTGTAACAAATATCTTTTTGTATTAATTCTTTTAGAAAGAAATGTTCCTAAATGGCTGGAATCAAAATAGAATGTATCAGATTTTTCATTCGAACGAACTCCTAAGACCTTATAGCTATCAACGTGTTCAATGACTCTTTATGTTCATCTACTTCAAAATTTAAATTTTTTAACCTTTGATTTAGCTCGGAAGAGTTGGTTCTCCATTTCCGAAGATCCATACTTGCATCTTCAAAAATTTGTTTACTTTCTATGCAGGTCGTCAAGGCTGCTTGGACACTGACATTTCCACACAGAAAATTATCAACATACAATGACTGGTTAAGATGGTTTAAAATATCAGGAAAAATATCCACATATTTTTTAAGATGATACTTTATCGTAGCTGCAAGAAGAAATGGACTTGATTTTACTCCAAATAAAACCCTAGTCATTCGGAAAATATCAAGCCGTTTGTTTTCTAAATCAATTCCTGGATTTTCATCCCAGAAAAATCTTGTAAAATCCCTTTCTCAGTTTCGTCTATCTCAATCATCAAAAATGCCATTTTTATGTCAGCTACAAATGCAATTGGATTCACTCTAAATTTGATTAATAGAAAAAATAGGTTAGGTATAAAATTTAGCCCTGTGTGTAAACAATCGTTCAAAGATAGTTGTGCTTTCGCATGTGATGACTCATGAAATACGATTCGCAATTTGCTTGTAGTTTTATCAGTACGTATTACTGCTCTATGTGGTAGATAAAAAATATTATGCTTTAGATTTTCTTCTTTGAATGGAACGCGTTCTATGATTTTCTCAGAAAGATAATTATTTACAACTAATTTGTAATCCTGAAATAAGGAACTGTCATTTTTAAAACGTGATCTTAACTTTAGAAATCTTTTTCTAGCAATTTCTTCATTATTTTCTAACAATGTTTTCATGTTAGGTTTCCAAGGGAATTTAACTTTATACCGCTTATTTTGGTATGAAATCCCCGCTTCAAATTCAGACATTATATCATTATCAATATTTTCCTCATCAGACACCTCTGCTTCTATTCCTAAATTCTCTAAATCCCAAAATTCACTAAGCTGTTTAGAAATATTGGATTCATTAACAATAACACTCATTGTTAAAATGTCCTCAAAATCTGTAATGTGCCCTTGTAAAGACCACCCGAATAATGTTTATACTGTCACAAGATTTTTGTTTAGACGCGTAATTCTACCTGTAACTACTTGATAATAATAGTCCGCACCAATAAAAATTGATATTTCTTTATCGTTAAATTCAGAAGGATCGGCTAATTGTACATTTTTTAAATATCTAAATTTTTTATCAATATTTCTATCAGGAGTCGGTAAATTCGTGATAGAAATATGTTCTGTCTCTACCGCTTCTATTTCAATGCACAAATTTGGATCATCCCTGTTTTTCAGTTTTATTTTAACTATATTTAAAGTTTTGTTTCGGTTTCTTTAGCACCAAATGTGCAAATGGAAAGGTTTTCTTTTCTAAGAATTGGAAAGTTAAATTTCTCAGAAGTACTCTTTAAAATGAAACTTCTCTGTGAACCATTATCTAAAAATAATCTAATAACTTCTTGTTCATTTTTGACATCTATTGATGTGGTGCATGTTTGTAATAATACACTATTTACTTCTGTTTTAATTACTGCTGAAACTATATTATCAGTGTCTTTTTTCGGAGACAAATCGTCAGCATGTCGATTTCGAAAACATATTGAGAAATGGTGGGACCCATTACAAATAGGACACGACTCCCTTTTTACACATTCCATTGCTCTATGACCGGGCGACAAACACAAATAACAACACCCTTTTTTTCTTAAAATTTCTCGCTTTTCGTTAGCACTAAAAGAACAACAAGCGTCGAGTTCATGACCTTTGTTGCAGTATAAACATTTTCGGCTTCTAAGTTCTACTTTCTCCCAAAGGGTGGGAAATGAAAGTGGTCGGAAATGTACTCTATTCGGGGGTGGCTTCATGCGTTGTCCGGAGAAATAGGAGCCTTTATTTTTTGTTCTGCCTTGCTGTGGAGGGGAATAATGACATAGTTTATGATTGTTTATTTGAGAAGCTCGTTCCCTACTACGGATTTCCAAGTGCAGGAACTGCAAAAGAGCGCTCAGGTCAAACCCTTCGTTCTTTTGAGAACGATTGAATTCCAAAACGGGTTCCGAGGGTATCTGTTTCAACAGGATGGTTGTTAATAAGTTTGAGTAGGATTCTCTTTTAACTCCTAAACTTTCAAAACTCCTTATTTGCGTTTCTGCTCTATCGCACAAATGTCTTAAGCCCACAATATCAGTAGGGTTTCTAACAGGCGTTAAATTTAATAAATTGCTCAAATGAGCGTTGATTAACATGTTTTTTTTTCAGATCTATCTTTTAATAAATCAAGAGCTCTATCATAATTATCATCAGAAATTGGAAATCCATTAATGCAAGCAAGCGCATTACCACACAAATATGATTTTAAATAATTAAATTTATCAACTTTGCTTAGTCTATTGTTATTATGAATAGAGCTTTCAAATAAATTATAAAAATCTAACCATTCAGAATAATTGCCAGAACACTTATTTATATGCAATTTAGGTAAATTTATGTTCACACATTCAAAACTATTGGAATCAATAACTTGGATATTTCGAGAAACTGTATCAACCTGGATAGAGTCAGAATTTATTCTCCTAATTTTAGAAGAAAGCTTCGTTTTCCAAAATATAATCTTCTCTCTAATTTCTTCCGAAGCTTCCATGTCTTCAGTAATAGTGTCAACAGACAAACGATCTTCAATTAGTGTATTTAATAAACTTAAGTTACTTTCTTTATCATTTAATTGCTCTATAAAAGCTTCAAATTGATCAACAGGTTCATTTTCATTGTTGATCTTTCCTTCAATTTTATTTATCAATTTTGTCAACGAATAACGTACCGCAGTACACTTCTTTTTAAATTTTGAGAGATCTTCTGACATTTTAACCTTCTATTCAGGTATAATTCAGTTTCAATAAAAATTCGGCTTACCTGAATTCACTGTCGACGATGATATTTCTACTTTTTGGTCTATGCACCAATGTTACGATCATCAGTGGTTCAGTTAATCAGTGGTAGAATGCTTTTATATCAATCAACGCTCATATCATCACAATCATTAGACTCAATTAAATTCAATAAATCATCGAAGACAAGTGTAAGATTAAATAATAAGTTTAATGGAATATGGAGTGCGTCTGCACTCGGTCACGTACACAAGATCTCTGGTGTAAACAAAGCATGTTTTTACAAGCAGCGCCCTCTATACTGAGGGGGGTTCTACCAATATATATATATATATATATATATTGGTATATGATAGAACAATAAAAAAGTATATATATATATATATATATATATATATATATATATATATATATATATATATATATACACTTTTTTATTGTTCTATCATATTTTTCTAACTTTATGCGGTAATGTTTATACTCTGTTGTATTTGGCGGGAAACATAACTAGTTGATATACTCACGAAGTAAGTCTTTCCACCTACCTTATTGCATCGACTTAAAATCTATACCTGTGAATATAGGTAGGCTATAATTTTATCGTTAGATTTTATTAGTATAGTGATTTTATTTGGGACATTTAAATTTCTCCTAATATTATTCCTTCATTTCTCTTTGGCTCAGTGATTTCGGCAAATTCAGGTGAAGGTTGGCTAAAAACGTAGAATTTGTTTAAACATGCAATCTAGGTTCATAAGGCCAGGAGTTTGTTATTGTACTACTGTGGCTAATACATCCTATCTTGAATAGTTATATTTAGGTTTTATAGCTATTTGTATATATTTATGGATTATATATATATATATATATATATATATATATATATATATATATATATATATTTCGATTACAACTTGTACTTTGTTTTTAGAATAATTTGAATCAAAACAAAATTCAAAATTACATAATGGAAGTTTATCCCAATTTGCCTAGAAAAAGATAATTATAGCAGTAAAATCAATATATGAACTTAAAAATCAATAAAACTGATGTATGTAAACTGTAAGCTAATTCATTTGTATATCCTCTATGATAATCGATGCAATTTTCAAAATTATTCTGCGATCTTTCTTGAGTCTTTGCCCCATCAAAGGTGAGAGAGAGAGAGAGAGAGGGAGAACGCTTACTGGAGAAATAATATCATTCACTTCACGTAGAACGTACTTTTACAGTAGTCTAACATGCATGGGTTTGTTTTTACATTGAATGATCATAAATCATAGTAATTCTTAATAATTGTGCCTATCCAGTTACATGAATAAAAGTGAAGCTTGATTCTAAATAGATCTTTCAAGTGATATTTCTTGCGATAATCAGAATATTCCAATAATATATAGATTTCTCATTATAGTCAAAAATTCAAAACAAACAACATACATTTTGATAAATAATTATTTTAATGTTCTCAGGATATTTTGTGTTATAACATATCACCTGCCTTGCTTGTCTTCAATGCACAGAAGAATCACTTCTATTAATTACCAATGTAATTATCATGTAAAGTAGCCCTGGTAATCTTTAAGGGCATAATCGGTACTTCAAGTATTTTTTTACTGTTTTGCAATTAATGTCAATAATTTCATTATTCACATTTAATTTTATATTGAATTTTTGGTATCTAACTCATTATGAAAACTTTATGTCGTAACTTTCAAAAGAGTAATTCGTGACGAATCTATGCGGAACCTTATCACTAATACTCTTAGGCGTCTTTGGGGATTGTAAATTCGCGTATATTTCCAACCAGCTCTGAAAGGAGAATACGGGTTTTTCAAGTGCATTAAGGTATTTAAGGAGAGTGTTTTATGTTAGCATATAGAAGGCGATTGAGCCAAGAGAAGTAGTAACGAAGTTAAGAAGATTCAAGTGGATTGCGTGATTAGAGTCTTACTGTTATTAGTCAGCGAAATACCATTGGAAGGATTGATCTACCTTGAGAGCACGACATTATAGCCAGGTGATATTTAAAACTTAGTTTATCTGACCACAAAAATTAATAAAGTGTTTCTAAAATTGTGGAGCCCACCCTCTAGGGGGCGTGATAACCCTATGAGGGGGGCGCGAGCATATTGAAAAGTCGAAAACAAAAGATTATTTTGAAAAAAAAATATTAATTTTCTGAAAGTAAAAAATAAAAATCTGGCATATAATATATATATATATATATATATATATATATATAATAAAAATAAATTACATTCTTACCCTGATATAATACACTTATAAATATATTGCTGCGCAATGCATTTTATGTTTAATTTAGAACAATAATAAGTTAAGAGCAAGGTTAATATTTATCAGTGATTCCATGGGCTTGTCATATATAAAATTATATGCAGACATTAACACTTATCTTAATAATTTGTACGGCTTATGATTAGTCTCTAAAATGCCGATTAAAAATTACTTGATTCACTCCCAATGCCACCGGATAACACGTGGCGAGCTTATGTGGGGGGGTGAGGATGAAAAGGATTTAATGAGCACAAATCAATGCTTGCTGGTTTCTACATTCTAAGTAAAAATAAATTTCTACATACTAAGTAAGTTTCTACATACGAAATAAGTAAATCCTTCGCAAACATTGTCAAGATCATTTTATTGCATTCTTAATGCATTCGGAATAATTTTTATGGATAGCAGTTCACAGATAAGATCGTACTTTGGAAAGACGTATATATACATCCGGGGCAAACAACGCACAGGCTGAGTGAGTCACTTATATACGCACTTGAGGTTACAATCGCATTGTAAATTTAGCATCAAAGTATAGTATTATTGAATTTAATACATTGTTATTGTATGGAAGGGGGGAGCAATGAAAATTATGATTGAATATTGGGTCGCAAGTATTGAAAGTTTGAGAAGCACTGAATTAATATATAATAAAGTTAGTGTAATGTTAATAAATGGTAGTAATTCAAGTTGTGTATATTTCTCGGTTCTCTAATTCCGGTAAACCCGTTCGATATTGAGCTTAGTAGTTGATTAATATCATATTTTGCGATTTAAATTAATATTAAAGGTAAATCCCTTTGAAGTAGACATGTTGTTTAATATTTGTATTTAGAAGGTTGCTAATTGAATCAATTGAATAATTATAATTTGGTATTCTAAAAATAGCCTCTGGTAATTCTTTACCTTAATTCAATCTTAGTGTCCAAATCCTTAGTGTCTTAGTTCTCACAAATTTACATTGAAAATCAGTCACACGAATATAATCACTGAACATTGTGTTCCTTCACATAAAATGCATAAAATATACACTTTATATTCTGAATTGGAAAAAAAAGACGTACCGCAAAATCTAATGTATTCTCAGCCATTTTCCTTCAAATCTCCTACAAAGGGTTAAAACAACGCATAACATTATTTGACTCATTTAACTAAAATATAAGAGAACAGGCATTCTTTGTATAGAACTTTTAGCTTCAACTGAAGAGATCCTGAGATTTCTTGTCTAATAGAGTTTGGTTAATGATCGAAAACTCCTCAGAATTCGATATTGAAAATTAGATTTGCATAATCTGTATGAGGTTTTAAGGTGAGGATGACAATTACTGATATTTCGTCAAGGGAAGATTTATGGAAGATACATTTATTTAAATTTATGGTATGATATTTTTAAAATCTTCCTTCGTTATTATGCACGATGTCATTAAACAATTATATCCTCAATTAGTTCTCTTTTATTTGATGGGTGTCTCACTCGGAGAAGAGCTCACAAATGGTGCCTTAATTTTTCGATAAGATTAATGTTAGGATTGTTTCCTCGCCGAGACAAGAATTCAATGCTCATTGTATGAAACCACTCCTTTGATAATTTTGCTCTGTGGCAAGGAGAAGAATCCTGCTGAAAAACAAATGAAGCCTTGTTTGGAAAGATATACCTGATGAAAGGTAAAAGTTTGAGAGAGTTCTGGAAAAGAATCAATGTATTTTCTAGCATTCAGTGTCCATTAAATGACATGAAGACAATCAATACCATTTTCTGACATGCATGACAAAATCATAAAACTAAATTGGCTCTTTCCAGTTCTCTCAATGTAGTCTGGATGTAGCTTTTTTCCGATTTTACATCTTACATATTTTGTTCCATCACAATCGAATAACGACATTTTAGTTTCATTGCTCCATATTACTTGTGATTACTAACCATCTCTCCAATTATAGTGTTCCTTTGCCACTGTAGTGTTGTTTTACGCTGCTGCAATTTGAGATAACGCTTTTTTCGTGGAATAGTCTTATCCTAGTAACTGGTTCTTGGTATAGCATCTGCAAATCGTCTCCTGATTGCTCTTTAACTGTCAAAAATCCAACATCAATCAGATAATTCCTGATGACCATTGGTGACATTTTTCTATCTTGGAGACATAGCTTTTTATCGGTATATTATCAACAAATATGTAGCACCTATTTTTTTTTTTTTTTCCTAGTTTGTCTTTATTGAATTTGTCTCCTGATATCTTAAACAAAACTTGGTCTCCAGATGCAGTCACTGAACCACCCATGTGTTTTGCAATTTCAATATAGAAAAGACTATACTTTATCGTAACCTGATAATCTTAAACCTCTTTTACACGATGTATATATTTATATATTCAATCTACTCTTTTATATGATGTCATTGCTTCTTGATTAATAATTATAGTTGTCCTAGTCGGGAAACAACTTTGACTTCAAACTTATGGAATCTTATGGCACAGTTTGAAAACTCTTGGCTGAATGAAGCACCCATCAAATAAAAGAAAACTAAATGAAGCTATAATTGTTTCTGGACATTATGTAATAATGAAAGAAAGAGCTTAAGAATATCGTCAGCTCAATGAAACATCGATGTAGAGCTGTAATCAAAAATAAAAGCTACCCTACTAAGTAATGGTAACTCATTGATATCATCAGCATCTAAATGTATATTGATAATTATTGAAGCTCACTTTTATTGTAAATATTTGAATATAATACGAGGGTTGGGGCAAAAGTCAGGGCAACTATTTTTTTTCTTGTAGATATGTGAAAGGATCACAAACGTATATGCTTCGTGAGGAAGCTCTTCAGGCATAGTGTGTATGCAGAACAACAAATGGCTCTGTGACAGCTGATAGTGACACAGCGAAGGCTGTGAAATCAGTCAGTTGGTGAGTGTCGTGCGAGATGGAAGTAACGCGTGTTAAGCAACGCGCTTACATCAAAATAGCCATTCTATGAGGGAGAAATGCCAGGGAATGTCACAGTGAATTAGTGGAAACCCTTGGGAATAATGCCCTACCATACTGTACAGTAACATGGTGGATAGGAAAGTTTCAACAAGGACGTGTGTCAACCAGCGATGAACAACGTGGCGCAGCAAATGCTGATGCTGATGATATCCAGCGCTTCCCACATCGTTGTGGTGACAGTAGCAGAGGACTACATTGAGGGTCTTTAGGCCCAGGTTTGTCATGTCAACTTTATGTGTACTGTATTGTCATTCTTTTGCACAGTGAAGGCCATATTGGCCTGTATACTACCGTAATTAATTAGTGTGTTTCGATATCCCAGTGCTATTCATTGTCCACATATCTAGTTAATACCTTGTCCTTTCGTCTCCATATGTCACATTTTCCAACCGGACTGATATTTTCAAGAAAAAAATAGTTGGCCATGACTTTTGCTCCAACCATCGTATTAAATCCTTTTTAAAATGATATGAATGACTTTGCATTTTTTGTCACGTGACATTTTCTACAAGTATGCAAATACAAAGATATAAAAATTTCAAAAAGTGTCCACAATTTCACCACCACAATTATACACACACACACACACACATATATATATATTATATATATATATATATATATATATATATATATATATATACCATAAAGCAGTAAAAAGCTGATATTTTATGCATATATATAAATAAAATATCAACTCTTATAATCAAGAGTTGATATTTTATGTATATATATATACGTAATATATCAATCTTTTGCTGCTATGGCATGTTTGACTTGAATTAAATTTAAGCTGTTTTAGCTGGATTATAATTGAAGGGCAAATGAAACTTGATTTCTTTTAATGATGTATGACGCAAATGCATTTTTTTAACTCTAAAGAAATCTATGAATAAATGCTATGCAGTTTAAATATTAATTTTGATAAACCTCAACATAATATCTTCAACAATCTCAAGTTTCTTGCGTTTGAAGAATTTAAAATTTCTTTTTCGTGATTACGACAGAAATTTAATCTTCCGCTGTCCATTACTTTAATTATGTATGAAATTTAAATCAATTTTATGTGATTTAATTAAAATGTGTTCAAATAATAATATAAAGTTATACGTTTGTGATAGTAATTAAATTAGGAAATAATTCTTTTGGCATTTAATATATTGTATTAAATATCTGGAGCTTTATAATTCAAAATGTTTCTTTTAGAGTTTTCTTAGTTAGAATTTTTTTCTTCAACAGGCAAGAGTCATTTTAATTATGTAAATGTAGTTAATGAAAATGTTTTTTTTCAATTTAGGAATTAATTGTATTTTTAATGTTACTTTAAGAAATTGAACTAATAATAATTTGGCACTGTATTTTATTTATTGCTTTATATACAAATTTTTTAAAAAAAGATAATATTTATAGTAGGGGTTTTAAATATATATAGCCGATTATATTAAGTTTCTTATTATATAAAGAGGGTATATATTCCGTAATATTTCGAGATTAACTTAAGTAAAATAAAAACATTTAAATAATTTCGGTTAAAAATATAAAATGCATCAAAATATATTTTTTAATTATTGGTAAAAACAATGTCACACAAACTCAGATGTTTACTCGAATTTAATACAAACGGGTTTTGTTTGCGGGTTTTTCCAAACTGAAAATATAGGTTTATAATGAAAATCATAAAAAAAAAATATATATTGAGATTACATTAAAAATTAAAGCAATCAGATTTGTCGCTAATGAAAAGTAAGTCCCCCTTTTCTATTAATAATTATGTATATAAGCAAACATTTTTTGAAATTAAGATGAAAAAAGTTCTTGTGCTCATAATTTTCTTCACAATTATAATTTTAGCTATATCTCATAATCTCACGCAGTGTCTCACACGCTTCATAAGCATTAGTTTAAGAAGCTATTGCATTTTAATTCCTCTAATTTGAAATAGTATAGCAGCGTTTCTCAAACTGTGGGGTACTTCCCCCTTGGCGGGCGTGACAAATCTACGAGGAGGCGTGAGCCTATTGCAAAGTCTAAAACAAAAGATCATTTATAAAATTCATTAATTTATTGAAAGTAAAGAAAAACAAAATACATTCTGAAATAATAAAAAAAAATAAAATACTTTTTTACACCAATATATTACAATAAAAACGTATCAGTGCTGCGCAATGCATTTTATAATTGATTTAACAATACCATGTTAAGAACAAGTTTAATAATTACCCGTGACCCCCCATAGGATTGCTATATATATATATATATATATATATATATATATATATATATATAAAAAATAACATTTATCTTGAAAATTTGAACGGTTTATAATTAATTCCTTAACTGCTTATTAAAAGTTACGAGATTCGCTTCCCCATGTTTACCGTTTTCCTCGTAGGCACGCGTATGTGATGTATTGGGGGAAAAGAAGCAAATCAATCTGATATACTTAAACCCTTTGAAAGCACTGTAAAGTTCATTTTATTGCATTCTAAAGCCTTCGGATTAATTTCATGGATAGCAGTGCACAGAAAAGATCTTATTTCTGAAGATGTATGTATACGTCCAAGAAAATTAACGCTTTCGCTGAGCGAGACATTTATATACGCCTTTGACACTTAAGAGGTTAAAGTCGTATCGTAGTTTTAAGGTCAAAGTATAATATTATTGAATGGATTACTTTATTATTCTACGGAGAGGGGATGCAATGAAAATTATGATTGAATATATTGAGCCGCAGATATTGAAACTTTGAGAATCCCTGCAGTACAGTTAAAATTATTTGTTAAATGGTATCCTAGTTTCCATTTCTTCTCTACTAAAAATTCCTCTTAACAAATATTTTTAAAACCACGGTCAAATGTCGAAATTGATATTTCGCACCCTCTTTTTTCGTACTCATACAGAATTAACATGAGAGCTTTTAAACCTACTGAGTTAGCATGAATCTGTCGCACTATAGTAAGATAAGTGTTTTAAAATATGAGAATCTCGAATGTTTTGTTGTACCATCTGAATTTTTAATAAAAAAAAATTAAAAAATTAGCGCATCAAGAAGGAGTTGTAAAAATGAAACGAAATTTTACATACGTAATGACTACTTTGATAAAAGTAAATTATTAGAAAATCTCTCTCTCTCTCAATGAAAAAAGATAATTTAAATCAGAGAAAAAGGCAAAAGAACGGAGGATTTAATACCTTGCGGAAGCCTCTCTAGCGCGAATGAACGATGCGATTCGATCGGGCATTCAAGCATACAAGTTTTGTGTGATGTATTTAGACAATTCGTTCCATATTTGCTGTACCCTTGCCTCCAGTTCGTTCAAACTCGTGGGATGCCCAACTCGCCATCCCAAATTATTCCAGATATGCTCAATTGGAGACAAATCTGGCGATCGAGCAGGTCGAGGAAAGACTGTAAAAGTGCGGAGACTGTTTTCTGACACCCCTGCCGTGTGAGGCCGAGCATTGTCTAATTGAAAAATGGCTCTTGGGAGCCGATGCATAAGTGGGAACACATGTGGTTTCAGGATGTCTTGGACATACCGCTGGGCTGTCATGGTGCCACAGATCAATACTAGGGATGACCGTGTATTCTAGGCAAAGACACCCCATACCATCCCACCAGCTGTGGGATCGGTGTATCGCTGTAAATCAAAGGCAGGATTGAGGCGTTTACCCCGGGGTCTCCACACACGATTGTCATCACTGCTGAGATTGAATCTGAATTCGTCGCTTAAGACGACCTAGTTCTATTCCGCTGCAGTCTAGTTTCCTCCTACGTGGCAATACTCCAAACGGAGGCGTCCATGAGGGGGCTTCAAGGGCAGCACACGTAATGGGCGTCGCGATCCCAAATGTCCTTCAGCCAAGCGCCTTCTTATGATTCGAGAAGACACAGGCGCCCTTAGTGAAGGTGCTACCTGTGCCTGGATGGCGGTAGATGAAGCATTTGGCTGTACGTGTGCATTTCTTTCGATGTAGTGGTCTTCTCGACGACTGGTCTGCCGAGAGCGTCCTGAGTCTGGTCTTTGTGTAAATGACATCTTTCGAATCCACTGGTCCCAACACCTCCTCACAACACAATCAGTGAGGCCTAATTGACGAGCTACTCGCCTAGCTGACCACCTAGCTTCCATCATGACCATTATTCTCGCCCTCTCAAACTACGACAGCTGCTCATATTGTCTTTAAAAACGGCGTAATACTTTACGTAAAACGGCATGTCTACTTCAGCTCTTCCTTTGAAAACGATTCAGCACACTCAAACAAGCTTTGGTTACCTGTTTTATTTTTCACGGAGAAAGACGTTAAACGCCCTCTATCGGCTATACGTAATGCGCAATCACACTGCATTTCTAATCATTTGCCTATCTTCCCGACATGTGCCTTTTTTTTAAGTTTCGTTACGATTCCGCAATTGTTCCTTGGTGCGCTAATTGTTTAGTCCATGAGTGTATTTACTATATGGAAATTTTACGTCCTGTGTGTTACAAATTTAACATGCTTCAAACACACTGTACGTTGGTAATTGTTTTAAAGTATTCGATACCTGAATGTACTCCGTTTCTAAAAAATATATCTAGCTCTATATGAGGTTATTTAAGGGGAGTTGGAAACCTCTCTCTTTCTCTATATTGATAATGTTAAATTGGCTGTTTTTTCGATTTTTTTTTCTCAAAATCTGTTTCATGTACATGCTTGAAATTTTTCATACTATTAAAGTACACCTCTCTCATTATACCAAAAAGAGATTTTTGCTAATTTTGAATTTTTTAAAAAATTATGAAATATTTTATCAAACATTGCGAATTTGGACCCATTTTTTGCTTAAAAAATTCGTAAAAATTAAATTTTTGAGTTGTTTACAAAAACATCATTTTAGTATATATTAGACATCATTATAAATAATTCGTAAACAATTTACATACCTGCAAACAGTAGTTTCTCAGTAAAGGTACATCGCACATTAAAATTTACATTTTGGGATAAATTGATTTTAATGTATACAGTGAGACATCTAATCGACTAGGAAATAAAAAAATAAAAGGCTCAATTTAAAACAAAATATACATGTTTTGGTTTATAATAGTCGTTACACTTTAAGCAAAAACAAAGTAATTTGTTTACAATTTTCGCCATTAAAACGGGCGTGGCCCAAATTCAATGATTATTTAAAAATACGTTTTAAGGGCTTCTAAATACCCTAGAGGTTAAAGTAAGGTATTTTTAGAAAGGTTAAAATCTATACAGTTTGAAAATGCAAAAATCTCAAATTGTTAAACAAATAAGATTTTAGCTTTCCAACACCCCTTAAATAATAAGTGTCGTTCTCACGGGTAAAGTTGAAAACTCAAGTAGTATGTAAACAATTTCATTGTAAAGCAAGATTTTGTATTATATTTAATTTTAAACGAAATTTCTAGCGTTAAACAGCTTATTTTGGTCAAAAGTTCTTTAAATAACAATTGAAAATGTATTCTTATTCTATGAAAAATTAATGCAATTTTATGCTTCTACCTTAATGGTTTATTTGATGGATTTGGTTTGACATTTATAATTTCTTATGTAATATTTAAGAAAGAAGCAGAGTGCTACTGATATAAATAGGCATTCATAACATTCTTTAAATGAAAGTAGGAAATAATTAATTCAACTTAAGTACACAGAGTTGGTAGACATATAAGAAAAAAAAATATGAAAAATGAAGTTTATTTCTTCTTTTAATTTTTGCTTTTTGAAAAAGTAAGCTGGAACTTCCAAGGTATTCTAGTAGAATTTTGTATAGTGAATTTAAAATTGCTTCCATGGTTTTAATTGGTTGTGCATCTCACTAAAAATTTCATATTTAACTCTGAGTGAAATTTTGATTGCAAGAACGAAAGACAGTATATTGAAACGATTAAAAAAAAGTGCTAAACAATATATTTTAAAATGAATAATTTTGAATTAAAAATGATATTATAACAATTTATTAGCAACGTATTTTTACTCTATGATTTATTTGATAGGTGTATTCTAATTTTTATTTACATATTTTTAAGGTATTTTAATTATGTTTTACGTATTCCATTTGAGTCTATTTTTTTTTGTGCAAATATGCAAGATCAGAAGTAAACTGCAATTTATGATTTAATATATGGAGATATTCTTAAATTCTCACTAGCGAGAGAAAAAGGTGGTTTTATAAATTTTTGATCTTAGCTTAGTGATGAATATCGCTAAGAAGGAAAATGTAGCTTTACTGAGATTACAGCAAATTTAGTCGAAAGTTAATTTTTTAAATGCGTAGAAATCGTGATTGTGAAAACTGTTTGTAATACCACTTCTTTAAGCATTTAATTATTCTATTCATCAAAAGGTCAGTTCATTTTGTTTAGATTCTGAAGTTTAAATCTATGAATATTTTCATTAAACAACGGTTTATTTATTGTACCTTAATGTTGTTTTAATATAAATGTCTTTTAATTAAATGTTGTTTTATTATTTTATCAAGACTTGTGAAAGAGGTTGACATCATTGAAACTCTTGCACTATTTAAGTTCGTTTAAAATAGGACTAGATTTCCATGTAATTAAAAGAAACATATCTAGAACAAAATATAAATATTGAATTGCACTGGTTCAAGTTGACTTTTAATCAGTTTTCTTAATAAAAATATTATGATTATCTTTAGAATTGTTTCAACAGTCTTAATTTACAGTGTTCACTTGCACGAACACATTATTATTGTAAGACAATAACTTACAATAATATGTATAACTTCTAGAAAAATTACGAAACAGTTAAATTATTTTGAGATTATTTAAATGCTACACTAAATGATTATGTAAAAGTCTTTATAAGTCTTACGAAATTATTAAGAAAACACGTAGATTTTATTCCTTAAATTGTGGCTTTTCTTTCTATTTCTATTTTAAAATGATTTTGAATACTAATATTACGTACAATGAATTGTTAAAACTGTGACAAACATTTCTACGTTAAAAAAAGAAATATTATCCAAAATTTATATATATATATATATATATATATATATATATATATATGTGTGTGTGTGTGTGTGTGTGTGTGTGTGTGTGTGTGTGTGTGTGTAATATTAAGTGCTTCTGAATATTACAGCAGGTATGATATATATTACGAAAAACATTTTTAATGTGAGACATTGTAAGAATTCGAAGTGCTGCAGAAAGAATGTTATGATTTTAAGACATTACAACTAATTGACCAAATTTAAAGGTAATTGATTTTTTTTATGAATTAACTACAAATCAAATGCATCAGTGGGAAAATTGTCCTCAAGATTAAAATCAAACTTCAAACTTTTTCTAAGTAGATGAACTGAATATGCCATTTTGATACCTATTACATTAAAAAACAACAATTATCGTATTTTTAACACACAGTTTTCCTAGAAAATATCGACATCATGTAGGATTGGTCTATTCAATCATTTTAAGCTGATAATTTTTTTCATTTATAGTTATTCTAAAAATTTCGAATGGTTTCTATTTTAAGATGCAGCCGTTTAAAAGAGGTTGCCGAAACATTTCATCAGTTTTTATTCCAATGTGTTATGAGGGAATATCTTTAAACACTTTCTCTTTTCTTTCCTTTACAATTGTTCCTTATTTTCTAGCTTTTAAATTAAAGTGGTCTTCTTGTACCCAAAAGATTTTTAATGATATAAAGGAAACATTCTTAACGATTCATCGAGATCATTAGAGTGCCAAGATTTTTTTTTGATTCTCGTTTCAATGATTTTCCCTTTTTTTTTAATCAAAGCGGAAAGAAAACAATAAAAGAATAAGGTTGAATACCCCTTACACATATAAGATATTCAGAAGTAGGTTTCTTAGAGGAAACTTCAACAAAAGAACTTTTGGTCATCGCATTGATTAACGTACAAAAAAAAATCTTGAAATTAAATGACTTCAACGGCAGATTATATTCTTAAGCTCATAACTATTAGAATACTGGTATATAAAACAAAAGGATTATGTGAAATGAGAAAGCCCGTAAAATTTGTAACATAAAATTGAATTTTCATCGAAAAATAATTTACGGTACGTAATCTGCAATATAACGTCTCAACCTTGAAAACTTAAATACATAACAATTTTAAAAAATTCTTATAGCAATATATTTTAACAATTAAGTAAGGAAAAATGAGCCATTTATTGAAATATGCTTTTAACAGTAATGATAATGGTTCATTTCACTCATAAATATTAACTGAAAATCTGAAATATTATTAATATGCTATTAAATTTTACAAGATATATTAATCTTTTAAAAATAAAATATAGTAGTCACAAATAGAAATGGTTTTGATTCCTTTTTGATGCATTCTGAAGAAAAACGTGTATTTTTAGAAATTTATTTCACTATTACTAATGTTTGAATTTGTTTATAGTAATTGAAAAATGCTTCATTAAGTATATATATTAATTTTTATTACTTCCTTTAAACTAATTTTCAAAAACTTAAAAAAATATGTAAGAAAACAAGTTAAAAAAATTATAAAATGTCTTATCTCAATGACAGTTTTATAATCTCATGGTAATTAAAAGAAAAACTGATAAACTAACAAACAATAAAATAATAGAAAGGATAAATAAAAGCATTTCAATTAAAAAAAGACGGTTAAGCAATCATTTGCGATATATTAAGTAAAGTCATCTTGGTGGCTTAGAGGTAGCATCCTCGCTTCGTAAGCCCAAGGTTGTGGGTTCAATCTTGACGGGAGTCTTTAGATTTTTTGAATGAGAAAATTGTAGGTGTACATGTCATATAATTATGCGGAATGCAAAAGATAAATTGAACATCAATTTGGCTCTCGGCAAAATAAAATCCTGGTAATATTAAGCAATCGTTGAGAGTTTGATTTAAAATTAATTCAGAGGTTGAAATTTGGTATCGAGAGCCGCAAAAAAAAATATTTTTAGTAGTTGATATAAAAACAGGTGTTTTATACAGATAAAAAATACTCAATAATTTGTAAAAGTTTAGCTATCAAATGCATTTGTAATAATTCGAAAGAGAATTGGAAATAAATATATAAATAAAATGATTATATGTATTCCTCATGTAGATTGAAAAATTAATATTCCAAAGTAAAATATGTTATATGTATGTATTTTTCGATGAAAAAATTAAGTAACAACGAATCAAACGAATAATTTTTTTTAAATAATTCTTCGAATATATATACAAATTTCCTAAAAAAGTAATTAGAAAAAATACAGTTAGGTAATAGGTGTGAAGCTTAACGAAGATATATTTAAAGAACCTTATTGTGTAATTTAAAATTTATTGCTTCTTTCAGAAATATTGTAATTTTATTACAATGATATTGAAATTAATTCTAGCCATTTTTGAATATTTTTAGACATTTTAATTATTACTTATTTCAAAACTTTGTTGTGTACATAAATTCATCGAAGCTGTTAGCATTTTTTAAGGTACTGAGTTCTAAATTTTATTTTTTTTCTTTCTCTCAATGTTTTTTAAAGGAGAATAATAGACAAATGCTTTTGATTAGTTTAGTTTTATTTGGAATATTTCATAACTTTTTTAGCATTTTTTTTATATTTTATCATTTTTTTCAGCTTGGGTGTTGGGGTTATTCATGTGCAAGAGTGTGTCATATCTCCAAGGAGTATCAGTCAGCGCTTCTATTAACACACTAGTTGCCATCTCTATAGACAGGTAAGCTTTAAACTAAAAGAGCTTTCCTTAAAAAAAATTTTAAAACATTTATGCTAAATTATGCATGTATCTAAAAATTAATTTTTTTAAGCATTATTTGGCCATATGGAGTTCCTTCTACTCCTGTTTTTCAACAATACATTTTCAGAATTTTAATTTTTTTTGTATTCAATGATAAATGCATGAAAAAAATCAGTATATATATATAAATAGTCTTTATAATATAGTCATAGTCTTTATATATATATATATATATATATATATATATATATATATATATATATTTAAACTTAAGGATTGTTCTAAATGATTTTACAATTTTAAAACATTCATTAGAAACTAATTAAAAAAATATCTTTTCTAAAAAAGAGTATATTCTTATACTGAATCATCTAATTTGGAGAAACTAATTTATAAATAAATATTTGTTCTGTTTATACTAGTTAAGTGGATAGATAACTCAATATCACCAATGCCCGCAACACACACAAGTCATGAAGATATTTATTACTCAATTCTTCAGCAAAATCTTAAGCTATATTTTTGTCTTTAATGATTTTGTTGGAGAAACGAGGCTAATTTACTATTTATTTAATATAAACTACCTGCTTTACATTTGGTATTTATAATAATTCATTCCACAAAATAAATCAGACTATAATCACATATAAACCAAATTAAGTTGTTCATGTTAGTATCTGACTGAACTAGTGTTCTTCTCTTTGCATCTTCTATATAATTATTTGGCTTAGAGGAACTAAAATTATTTTCTTTGCATTAACATCTTTATTCGCTAATCTCATGTTTCCTCAGAAAATAACTGATGCTAATAATAAGAAGTCTTATTACATCTATTGCCAATAATTTCTCAAAATAATTAAATATCTTTAATTTGCGAAGCATATTTCTTATTTAATATCAAGCAGTACAATCCATTATCAATAATTAAATGAAATAGATAATCTTGGTCAGTTGTTGAATAATTGTTTACCCTTTACTGATTTTATTCCTCGTTGAGGGGATTTAATTAATTTTGACGGCAAACCTCAGTAGACGCTTAAATTTGTTTCTTTATTATTCTGCTGTAACGAAACGAATTGAATCGAGAAGTTCTGGTAAGAGGAATCACTTCTAGTATTAATTTAACTGTCTTGTCTGTCGATCCTATCGTCAAGGACATAAACATAGACGAGAATTGTTCAAACTGTTACCAGTATTTTTATGTCCGTCTGAGATGACTGAATTGCTTGCTTTCTTTTTTTTAGACGTTGTTGTTTTTTTTTTTAATTTTTATCTTGAGCGTTTGGAACTTTCTCATATTTTAGTGATATCAATAAATAATTTAAAGTATTATTAGTTTATAAAATATTTTTTTATATAGGTGATGTAAAATTACTTCACAACATTTATGTTAATATTATATATCTAGATATATATATATATATGGGAGACAACAAGGGGTCCAAAAGTCTTTCTTATGGTTTATTTAACATTAAACAAAAATTAATTAAAAATGTAGATAAGTTTGACAATGATATGCAGAAGGTAAACGCCTGCTCGCGCACCTCTCGCGTTCTCCTTTTCTCTCTTAAAATTTTTGTTCTGCTTTTACTAGTTCAAAAGTTTTCGTTTCAGTTTTAATTCACTGCGCCTGCGCGCGAAGACTGCGTGGAGTTGTCTTGAGAATTATTGGGATCCTACAGTCGGTTATCCTGACTGTACGCTGTCCGCAGCGGTACGTATTCCTTTTTTCCTTTCCATGGAGACCAGAGGAGAATCTAAAACATACAAAAAAAGACGGAACAGACAAGGACTATACGACAAATATACAAAGATTTAACATATCATAGTTTTGTTGAACTAGACAGTTTCTCCATCATGTGAAGGCACCTCTTCGACATCCGGAAGGTTCCACAGGAAAACATTGTGTTTCACAGGCATAAGAACGTCTTTTTAACAAGTTGATCTTTGGTTGAACGCATCGATATTTTCCTCTGTAGAGTTCTGGACGTCTGTTCAAAACGATTTCTCTTTTTCCTTCGTTTCCACTGCCAAGGCTCAAAATCCTTCGAGCAGCAACACAAACCGTCGATAATTACTATTCATAGGTGAAGGGGTAGGAGATCGGGAGATAAATTCCACGGAACTCGTTTTCATGGCACCATTGGCTTTCTTTACACAATACTATATCAGAACATTTTTCTCTTACAATACTCAATTTTAACTTAGTACTCTTAATTTTATTACATTTATAATCCTTAATTAGAGAACTCGAATCATTTCTAGTATTAAAGTTTTTAACATGTGACAAATCATAACTAGAGTTTTCTATCACATTTGAAACAGAAACATTTGGAAAAGAAACACCATAATCTGCACTCAAAGAGGATTCACTTTCACTTAATAAAACATCGCTCTTTGCATGGCCTAGTTTCTCTATTTCAGAATATACACTGGGATGTATAATAAATTCTTCGGTCAAGGTCGGTGATATCGCCGTTCGAATACTTATACCAGGTGAGTGTTGATTAAGAGAAAGATTTATGGGTTTAACTTCTACCATACGCTGTTCGCCAAAACATGAACTTAATGTTATGATTTCTTCGGAAGGTGTTTGCACTCTAATTAGTGAGGAATTTAAAACTGGGATCTGGCAACCTGAATCGATCAAGGCTGTTACGGGCTGATTTTCCACAAAAATGCTTACGTATTGAAGATTTGAGAATTCATCGCTATTTTGTTTTTCGCTCTCGACTTTCAAAGTATTTACGTTTATTCTATTATGGATGTGGTCGTTAGATTCTTTAGGTTTAAAACGCTTCTCACAGTCTCTTGTGTAATGAGATGAATCACCGCATATATAGCAATTTTTATTTTCTCTTTCAAGATACTGGGGATGGTTCTCTTTAATCTTTGGTTTAAAGTTTTGTGATCTATTTTTAAAGGGGTCTTGGGTATATCCATAAGTAATAGGAATTTCTTTATGTGATCCGCTTCTAGATGAAATATAAATATCACACTCTTTAGCTAAATCAATAGGCCTAAACCAGTCTTCTGCTTCTCGAATGCCAATATGAGTTGCAGTTTCCTTATTTAAAGTTTCAAATAATTTATCAGAAATTATAAGATCACATAGAGATTCAAAGGAATTAACTTTTCTTAACGAACAATAATATTGGAAGTTTGCAGTCAATCTTGCAGCAAATTGGATGTATGTCTCGCCTGATGATTTTACAGCATTTTTAAATGAGTTTAAACACTCGCGAGGGGTTAATTGGAATTATCTGAGTACTATAGATTTTAGTTTTTCATAGTCATTTAATTCCTCTTCTTTAATATACAGTAAGACGTTATGAGCTCTTTCGCCCAGAAGATTTATTAAAATTTCAGATTTATATTCATCCTTTATTTTCTTGGTTAAAAATGCGCGTTCTAATGATTGGAAGAACAGATTAAAATTTTCAGATCTGGTGGGAACAGGAAGAGATAAATTTCTGATACTGTTTATCATATTTTCTATGTTAGTTTCGAACTGTTTATCTTCGACTTTAGCTGCAGGATTTAAACTTAATGCTTTATTTTTAGCCGTTTGAAGTTCGATTTCTTTTTCTAATTGTGCTAACTGTAGTTTTGCGAGCTCAATTTTCTGTTTTTCTAAAGTTACCTTTTTTTCGTTTCGCGATACTCTTTCATCTATACAGTTTTGAATTAAAGTTTTAACGAAATCTGGATCACTTTCAAATGTACTACTGTTCTCAATTTTAGTCTTTAGTTTAACTATAGTGTCCGTACTCTCCACAGTACCGTCTAGATTCTCAACAACTCTTATGAGATCCTCTTTAAGAGCGTTTTTATACATTTTAGAAAAATATGGAAAGATCCTATCTTTTTTTTCTTTGGCTCCCTTGTTGCTCGCACGTACGATGTATCCAATAATTGAAGAAAATTTCGATTCCACTGATTTCACCTCTTCGCAGGTAATATAGTTGAAATTGTTCGAATTGACACCTCTTCGCAGGTGTTTGTGAGTGGATCCAACCTCTACACAGGCGGAATATTTGTCGATGGTTCGTTGAAAAATACACCTCTACACAGGTTATTTTGTTATTTGTTCCGACCTCTACACAGGCGGAATGAAGTTGAAAAATTCAACCTCTACACAGGTTGAACGAAGTTTCCGAAAAATGGCGGCGCGTCTCCTCCACGGACGGCTTTTGTTCACGTTCCAAACTTTGATCAAAATCGAAATTTTTTTCAATCCCGGCCTCTACACAGGCGGAATTCATGCTGAGTTCAAACCTCTACACAGGCGGAACGAAGTTTCGAAAAATGGCGGAGCGTCTCCTTCACGGACGCTGCCGTTCATTGTCCAGATTTTGGTTCAAAATCGAAATTTTATCGATCGCGGCCGAGCCCCCATAATTTGTGGGAGACAACAAGGGGTCCAAAAGTCTTTCTTATGGTTTATTTAACATTAAACAAAAATTAATTAAAAAGGTAGATAAGTTTGACAATGATATGCAGAAGGTAACGCCTGCTCGCGCACCTCTCGCGTTCTCCTTTCTCTCTTAAAATTTTTGTTCTGCTTTTACTAGTTCAAAAGTTTTCGTTTCAGTTTTAATTCACTGCGCCTGCGCGCGAAGACTGCGTGGAGTTGTCTTGAGAATTATTGGATCCTACATATATATATTCAATCTGCATTTCTTATAAGCTAATAATATTTTAATTTTTAACAATTTCTTTAGTCACTAAGTAAATTATGTCTAAAAAGAAACATATGATAGGATTACATAATTCTACATGTTGATTTATTTTTTCTAGCAAGAAAAAAAAGGGAGGGGGGAAGAAACGCATTTGAATAATTGAAAAAATTTATTTATTATTATAGAATTTGTTAGTAATTATACCAAAATCTTCTTAAGTTTTTTAATACTCTATTCAAGTTCAAAGAGTATATTGAAATAAATTATATAGTATAATATATTAAGTATTCTATAATAAAAAAAAATCTTACGGAGTTATTTTTCTTTTCCTTTGTTGTTTAACCTCAGCTTAGTGTAATAAATACATGGGAAATATGCAAATACTTCTATGCATACATTGTAATTTTCAAGGAAATATTATAAATTTGTACTGTAAACAAATTAAAGTAATTCTGCTATAAAGATTATAAGTAATACGATTGAAGATTAAAATAAAAGTAAATATATAGAAAACTGATTTATTTTATAAAAAATGCTTTATTATTATTTTTTTATTTATTATTAGACACATGCGAGGAATTTTTTTTATAAATAAGCAGAAAAACAATGTGAAAGTCATAGCAAATTTTAATTCTTTGCTAACACTTCATTCACTTGGCTGAGGTATAATATATTCAGTTATATTACATGTGGGGCACTGCAACTTCTTTACTTATTTGATACTGTGTCAAAACCCATTCTTCATTTCCTTCTCTTAATTCTTCTGATAGATAGAAGATTTTGAGAGACGATAGTATATCCTCTTTAAAAATTAACAATTGTTGAAAATTTATTTCTTCAGATTTCAATTAATTTAATTTTAATTACTAGCTGTTGGTTATGTTTTTATGCCAAAGTGAAAAATAAAATGACATGATACATCTAGAGTTAATATACTTGTAATAAAATTCAGCAGTTAAAACAATATATCGTTAAATGATCAATAAATCTAAGTCTAACTCATGTATCACTGCCTCTTTTGTTATGCAGAGTATCTAACACACAAGTCCAGGCTAATACCTTAATTTAATATGACATTCTGCTAGGATGCATTAAGTTATCCGACTAAGTTCGGAACCGTGACTTTACACAAGCGTATAAATGGATAATATTTATGATATTTAGTGTCACTTAGATTAGAAAATGTATATAAAATTGATTTAAGAAAATTATTACAATAAAAAATTATTTAAGTACAATATTTAGACAAAAAATTAACATAGAATGACTTATTTTCAAAATATTCTCCTTTTGTGAAAAATACTTCTATTATAATAATATTTTGCCTGTATATAAATCAGACCTCTCTAGAAAGGCTCAACTAGAATTTTTTAAATATATAACTTAGAAGTGGATTTATTCATATATTACGACAACAGAGGGGAACAATTTTGAAAAAAAATTCCGATAGTTATTTCAATAAGTGGTAACTGAAATTAATGTGAATGTTTCAAAAATCCTAGTTCAGGTTCTCTGGAGAAGTCTTTATATAAGTGACATATTATTATTTTAAAAGCAATTTTTATAAAGTAGAACATTTTGAAAAATTATTATTCTAAGTTAATATTTTACCATAATATTGAATTTAAGTAATTTTTTTTGTCAACATGTCCTTAAAACAATTTTATACATGTAATCTAATCGAAGTGATACTAAATATCATGAAATTATCCATTTATGCGCTTTTTTAAAATCACGTTCCGAACTTAATCGGATACCTTAAGAAACATTGTTAAAAGAGAATTTCGGATTTAGATAAATATTAAGGGTATTGTCAAATTCGATCGACCAATTCAAAGGGGTGACAGTAAGCAGCATGTAGACAACAAATCAAGACACAACATATGGATGCAAACCCATTTCAGTCTGTGAAAATTTCGGTAACAGAAGCCGTAGGGAGAAAAAGGAGCCAGGCGAAGGGAGTGGTCAAACGAAAGTGGGAATTGGGAGTGTCGTGGCAAGGTTGAAAAGACTTGCTCGTATCAAAATTTTTCACTTCTACTTGGAAATTTTGCAGGGGGAGTCAACCATTATACAATAGAATGTATGGTTTATACTAGATGGTACACCAGCCCATTTTTCGATCGCGGTGCATAACCACCTCCATGCTACATACTTCGGGAGGTGGACTGGACTCGATAAACCTGTTGCTTGGCATACATGCTCCCAATACTTCAATACCTCGAATTTCTTCTTCGGAGGCCACCTAAAATAGCTTGTGTGTGAGAAGCCAGTGACTATAGTTGTGATGACTCCCCTGGGTCACACCTTGAACACCAAGATTAATTTGAGGCAAAGAACCAAGAAGAGCCATTTTGAATAATAATTTGTTTATTTTTGTTATAATTTCCTCAAAAAATCTCTGATAACAAATAATATAATAATGTTACGTCTTCTAAAGGGATTTGCTTTTATATTAAATTACTAAGAATACGATTGATTACTAATCTAGCTCAACTCAAGTAAGGTTTACCGAAATAGGAGATCCGAGAAACACACGTATTGGAATTCTTAATTGTCATTAACTTTAACTAAGTATCTCAAACTGACGCTTACTTTAAACGTACGTGAATTATATTTACCGCTGGCTTATATCAGCTTCCTGGTATGTCTAGCAGTACGACGTCTTCACGAATCTAATCTCTTTGAATTTTCTAGTTTAGCTTGTAACGTTGTTGGCTCAATAGCCTACCATCATCTCTCTTGCTATCTCGCAACCCTCGAGTTCAATACCTTATCTAATTTGAATATCTCAAACTTCTTTTTGGAGTTAATTGGAAATAAACGTGAATTTATATTCCCCAGAAAGACGCCTACGAAGATTAGTGGAAAGGTTCCGTACAGATTCGTCACACAGTGAAGAACGTCTCGACCCAGAAAGTCTTTGCTTTAGCTGACATCGCCTGCACACCGAATTTGTTCGAACGCATGTGGCAATCCTTCGTCCGTTGATGTGGGCTGTGCTATGACCTACGCGGCCGCAACTTCGAATATTTCCTTTGATAATCACTTGCCGTTGCATTTCTAACGTCCAACTGTGATGCATTGTTCGTATTGTAAACAAGCTTCATGCCTATAAATGTATTTCTTACCTCTTATTGTCCTTTTTCATTCCACTCAACCACACACATCATAAAATGCTTTTGCGAATTATTCCGACTAAATGGGGCTTACGACCCTATGTTCTGTGGTGATTTGTCGTCCCCATGCTGCTTCTTATCACCCCTCTGAATTTGTCGGTCGAATTTCGCTACACCCTGTATATACAGAAAGAAAACCTTAATATATAGCTTGTAAAATTTAAATGCACAATATGAATGATTAATTTTTTTTCAAAAAAGGTACAATTTAATAGTGGCGTATTAAGCAGTTGATTTTATTGAAAAGGCTTACACACACCATTTCGATGAAATTCGTTTTCAAATGTTTTAATTTAGCTATTTAAAAAAATGCCAATTTGATTCACTCATTCAATAATACACACTATCACTAAGCTCACAAAAGAATTCAAGATAATTAAAAAAAAAAAAAAGATATTTGAATACCTTGATCAAACTTATATTGAATACTTTCTTATGCAGTGAAACTCCTATTCATTTACATAACAACAGAAACGCTAGTCAGTTGGAACGATCTAACACCTGATCTAAATTAGTTAACCTCAAAGCGGAAATGAACCAAAGCAATATATTTCTAACTAGTGACTAGAGTAACGTGATATCCCTGGCGCTTTGTTTATAAAGTAATAGTATCCTTTCGGTAAAGCCTTGTCACGGGTTTTTGGGCGGAAAAGGTAAGAGATTCAGCTTTTCAATTTCTGTAAGACTTGTTAAAAGTTAAAGTTCAGTTTGATTTATTCTCTTTTGGTTAACCGATCCCATAGATAAACACATAGGCTTTCGATTGTGGTTGAAAATGAGTTCTTGCTGAAAGTAATTGAGTTTATACTTGTTGTAGTTGTGTTTAAAGCTGTTTGTCATGTAAATAGGTTTATTTACAGGTTGTCAGATATTTTAGTCTGTTACAAATGTGACAATTAAACAAAATACAGGTTCATTTAAGCCCTTCAGAGTTAATTAAAACTGATTTTTGCCTTTCTTTAGCAAAAAGAAATTCAAAAATATTTGTAGTGAAAAGGAAAAAAAAAATTAAGGTAAAAGAAAGTCGATAATGTTATCTAGAATTTTGTTTACAATTCAAAACATATTTGATGCTTTGGATACTTTGACAAACAAGTCAGAAAGGACATATACTTATATCGAGACATTAGTTACTTTCAGAAATACTAAGGGATAATTTATGTGATTATACGAAAACAATATTTTAACCTTTTTATGTATAATTTATTCAATGCAATAAGCTTGGTAACAGGTTAAACTAATTAATTGTAATTTAAAAATAGAACGTAATGTGACCTTAAATTAATTCGTAATAAATTGTATGTTCTTTTTTTTTTTTTTGCAGAGGATAATGCTGATATTTGAATACTTATTTGCTTAATACTATTAAATCAAAATAATTTGTTAAAATCACAAAAAAAACATTTAAAAAGTATGTTTACATCTGACTTAGTAATAAACGAAATTTGTGAAGTTTGAAAGAAATCTGTCGAAGTATAAATGGGGAAAATTTAGATTTCAACCGTTGAAGTTATATGTGGAAAAAATATTACTTGATTTTATTTCTACGAAGAGTCATTATGAAATGAATATTGAAGTTAAACAGTAACCCTAGCAACCAATAAATTTGTACAACATATATTGTTTATCATAAATTGCGGAAAAATCACTGAAATGAGCAAACTTAAAAGTCATGCTTAGAAAAATTAATGAAACTTAAACACATTATACAATACATAGGAAGTTATAAAATAGTGTATAAGAAGAAATCACCAGACAATTCTGATGTAATACAAATTAGCAATTGCATACAACGAACAAATCAGATGTGTCAGTTTGGTATAGGAAAAGTACCTTTAACATGGGTTATGATCCACTGTGAAGCACTACAGCACATACAGTGATTGCGATTATGGGGTCTATTGATTCTGTACGAAGAGCGAAGTATTGCTTTTCCAAGGCAGTTGAAAGCGAGATTAGGGTCCTAAGAGGAGATTGAGAGTAGCTACACGTCGTCCTTGAGCGTCCCAAACATGTTCGATAGGGTTCAAATGCGATGATCGAGCTGACCACTGCATACGCTGAATTGTTTCCTGCTCAAGATAAGCCTCCACGATGCGAGTCTTGTGTGTTATTGCATCATTATCTTGTAGCACGAAAGCATCAACTATTGCCCCGGTATAAAAGCGCACATAAGCATCAAGGATATCATTTCTATAGGTGTAAGCATTACGATTTCCACGGGAAAAGACTCGGAATCTCGTGCATCCTCTCAAAGATTTACCACTTCAAACTTGGTTAGTTCCTGATTCGTATGCATCTCTTTCACGGGGTGAGTGAGTAAATATTAACGTCGCATTATTCAGCTACTCAAAGGGGTTTTGGTGACAGACCTTGTAATTTTGAAACATTGTCAAGTGACGTGCTTTCAAGGATGTGCCACAGATGAAAACGAGTTATAAGTTCTCTCCAAATGAAAATACACCTACTATCACTTTCGAGGCTTAACTTGAACTCATTTGTAAAGAGTGAGCCTTCCATGGATCACTAGTTCCGTGGCCAAGTTGATGTGTCCACTGCAAACGTTTCCGACTATGACGCTACGTGAGCAGTTAGAAAATATAGCTGGACGCCTCGCGTTCGTGAAGCCTTCGACGCACTATTGACTTCGATACCATCCTTTCGGAGCTTGCAGCGAGAGATGATCTGAGTTCAGCCAAAGTTGTGGGTTATGTTCCTTTGTGCACAAACTGACAAATATTGATCATCAGTACTCGTAGCAGTACTTGGTCATTTTTGGCTCAGCCTTCTGGATGGCGAATCTGTGGTTAGAAATTTTGCCTAAGTCAATGAATCACAAATGGACTCACATACAGCCATCTAGGCACTTCTATTTGACTTTTTCGTGCTTCTAGTTTCTCAATAGTTCACCGTCTCAGTTTTCGATTAACTTGCGATCACTCGCGCAAGGTGTTCTGTACACCTCAGCAACACGTAAATCCTCCCAGATTTCTAAAAAAAATGCGCAGAACCACGATTTTTTCTGCAGCTGCACATATAAGGTCATTGAACTATCAGGCCTGATGCAATCCCTCTTTCTCGAGCAATTGGAATGTAATGACCTTCAAAAGTTTATCTGGGGGCTGAAAACTCCCGCGAGAAGTTGAGAATATGTATCAATCTGCTCTTAATGTTTGTAAAATGATTAAAATATTATTTTTCTACTTTCTACTATCATTATCTCATTAATTAGAAAGTATATTTATTACTGGTATGCACGTTTTACTGGTTTATGAAAAAATATGAAATTATGTGTTTTAAAATGAAAATTTTGTATGTTTAGTTTAAATTAATGTTAGTCTCTTTTGTATGCAATAAATTTAATAATTTTATTTGTATAATACAAAAAAAAAACATCTTGTACTTTATAAATATGCATCATAATGACTTAATTTTATTTTCATGATTAAATACACGTGTTAAAAGTTAGGGGTGTTCTCTACACCCCGCGAGTAACGACGATAGCAAAAACAGACGCGAGTGACCGCGGGTTAAATAATGCCTAACGGTCATTGTTACAGTTTTGCTACACAACAGATTTCTAATTTCAGACGCACATCAATTGCCGCCTTTTCTGAAAGATTAATTTTCATGCTTATCGCAAATGGCGTATTCCTACTACAGCGCCAATATTTTGCATGATGTAATAAAGTTTAACTCCTTTTACTTACCAACAAATTCACATTTCATTGAGATTAGGTTATGTTTGGGCAAGTTATTGTTATTTTTGCGATTTTTCCTTAATTTAGGAAAACCAGTGTGTAGTGTAATTTAACAGAATTTTCTGTCCCTTTTCTTAAATCAAATAAACATGCAATTGAGCATTTAGGAAATAAAATGATGTTTTTACTTCGTAAATCTCTACAAATACTCACTTTTTCAAAATATTGATCAAAATAATCATACTTTCATTTTTAAATACGAATCTGTCCTACAATTAAACATTTTTAGTCAGCCTTTCCTCTCTCTCTCTACTTATAAGTTATTTATTTCAGATATATTTCCATTTAATTTGATATTTTAAAAATTAGGATGCCAAATATATTTTTTCAACACTTTTCAATCATCTGAATGGTTTCCATTTCATTAGACTGCTTATAATGTAGTGCTTCTCAAATTTTCAATATTTACGACCCAATTTTCAATCATAATTTTCTTCGCGCCCCCCATACAATAACAAAGTATTGAATGCAATAATAAAGTGTACTGTGACGCTAAAACTACGATGCTATCTTAATTATAAACCACTCAAACTATCAAGATAAATATTAAATTTTGTATATGTTACTTTTAAATAATAGGTATTTTAAGCAAGTCTTTTTAAGTAATAAATATTTTATTTAAAATATATACCTTTAAGTAATAAGAAAAGTAGAATGTTGCCTTTCTTTTCTAATTTTTAAATTGGAACAGAAAACAATAAAAGTGCAATGTGTGTATTCTTTTTTACGTCAGAATATATTTTGTTTTGCTTCCTTTAAGTAAATTTTTATTACTTTTTAAAATAATCTTTTACTCATGACATTTGATATGCTCGCACCCCCCTTTTGTAAGATTATCACGCCCCCTAGGGGAGCGCGCGCCACAGTTTGAGAAACACTGTTATAATGATAATATTTCTAAATAAGAATACAAACCAAGATCGTACTCTTAAAGGAAATAACTTAAATTCCCCGTAAACTTTTCAATCCATAAACACTTCAACAAATATCATTAAGATTACGACTTTAGAGCCATATATATATATATAATTATTAGTATACTATTCACTTTCTCAAGAGGCTTACTCACGTCATTATGAAGCAAATAGAAGTAAAGGATTTACTTCAATGTTCGTCAAAGAAAAAGTACTGAAAGTTTTAGCATCATTAGACATATAATTTATAAGATTTAAGAAACCATTAGGTCCTTATGAGCACATTTGGAGGGACGAGAATAGTCAATAAACATTCTTTATTGATTTTCTCTTGCTATTTAAAAAAATGTTTATTTACTTCAGTGACCTATATGCCTTATTTCAAGTACTTAAGATATTTTACACCGCAATGAATTCTGATTCATTTGCAGTTTAATAAATTCAAACGGTAAATGTTGGGATTGGAATTTGAGGATTCAAAAGAAAAGCATAAAATAAACTATACATCACAAATATTTTGAAGAATTAAACGTGATTTAAGGGGACATGGTACAATTTGCGCAAAATTTCTTTAATTTAATGATTTTCATAACTTTTTTTGGTTGACTCATATGTTTATGTATGGTGTAAAAGGATTTTGTGCTCAAAATTTAATAAAAATATAATCATTTAATTTTTTTTAAGGCAAAAACTTGAAACTTATGAAGTGAGTTTACAATACTACTCTCTCTTCTACAAAAATTGATGAAAAAATATGAATTCTGATTCACATAAGTACGTCAAACTATGTGTAAGAAAAGTTGGTATAGATTTTGCGATATGATTAGTATTCATACACAATATTTCTTTTTGTGAATGCTCATTGAAAATTCCTTAAAAAATGCGTAAATTCGAAATTCAGTAATTTAAAAAAATAAGTATTGCTTTGATGAAAAAATGCGTACCAACTTTTATTCCATGTACTATAAGCAACAAGTGAAAACAATCCCAACTATTAAGCACAATAGAAAAATAGCCTTAGCATTTTAAATGAAATTAAACTAGTTATTTTATCTTTTTGAGATAAGTCAGTTTAAAGTTTTGATTTTCCATTGGGATGTAAATAAAAACGAACGGGGAAGTTATCGCAATTCTGTGTTTCTTAAACTTAGAGCTTCTAAATTTTAGGAGAGCATAGAAAAGTATATAACAAATAATTTAGACTAAAAAAATTAGATTTGATTTTTTGATCGATTTTTGTCAATCGAATCTCTTACTACGTTTCCTTAAAAATATTTCAGTAACATCTCAACTTCGTTAGATATGTTGTTCTATGAGAACAGTTTTCCAATTATTGCATGGGAAATGATTATAATTACACAACAGAAATTTCATTATAAAAATATATACAATGCTTGGAAGAATATTTGAATAAATATATGCTTTTCTACATTTTGCTTTGGTAAAAGTGGCATTCAATAAATGAAACAAAATCTAATCCCGAAAAAAGTTTAATATTAAAAGTATGGATTTTGTAAATTGTATAATTTTACGACAAAAAATCCTTTTTTTTTTGTACGAGAGAAAGTTTAAAAGTAAAGAAGCTGTTACAACTTCTACAACAAAAGTATTAAATATAGATAGGTTTTTCCCCTTCACTCAGAATGTCAAAAACTTTAAATGAGATAGTGTGGTAAGGCAATTATAAGATTAAGTTGACTTTTAGAGGGAATTATATGAATAATTATTTTAAAACATTTATTGTAAGGCGGAATGCAGCCAAAAAGTTAAGGGACTTTACCAATGTCATTTTTCAAGGTTTCGCAACAGAGCTTAGCATCCAGCGTTCCATACAACGTGTCACTCGTCTACTCTCTTAGTCATTGGGGAATAACAGACCATTCAGCATGGCATCTTCATTGTCGATCTGCATCAAGGAAAACAGTGATGCACTTTTTGTATGAGGAAGGTGTGAAACCTGCGGAAATTATTCTTCGAATGCAAACGCAGTATGGTTACAGCTGTTTATAGTGAAGCAAGGTCTTCAAATGGATATAGATCTTCAAACAAGGAAGAGCTTCTGTATGTGAAAACGAAGTCCATCGTCCATCGACGGGTAGTCCATCGATGTCAACCACTAAGAACAATGTGCAAGTCATTGGTCTAACAGCATACAAATGGAAGGGATGGCTAGTATTCAGTACAGGTATCACACCTTCCTCGAGCAAAAAGCGAATTACTTGTCTCCTTTCCTCCTTGTTGCAGAACGACATGAGAGTTGCCATGTTGAATGGTTTAATACAGTGCTTCTCAAAGTTGCAAAACTCGCGACCCAATATTCAATCATTATTTCCATCGCACCCCCCCATACAATAACAATGTACTGAATTCAACAATATAATACTTTGACGCTAAAACTAAGATGCGACTTTAACCTCTTAAGCACCCCCCGCCCCCTTGTATATAAACTTCTTGCTAAGCCAAATCCTAAATTTCTCAAGACGTATATATGCGTCTATCTGAAGTACGATTTCTTTCTATGCACTGCTATCCATAAAATTATTCCAAGACATTGGAATGCAATAAAATGACCTTGACAGTGTTTGAGAAGGATTTACTTATTCCAGATTATTTTTGCTACTTTGATTCCCCCTCCCCCAATACATCACATACGCGTGCCTACGTGGAAAACGGCTGGCATTTGAAAGCGAATCGCGAAACTTATGATCAGTATATAGTCAAGGTTTAATTATAAACCGTACAAAAATTATGAAGATAAGGGTTAATTTTTGTTATTAATTATAAAGGGTGTTTTTTAGAGGTATAGAACTTTAAATTGCAATAAAACAACGATGTATTATTCGATTGACATGAATTTTTTTTTTATTCGAAAGATAATCTTGTTGCATTACATTTTAAATATGATTTCTGGCATATGACCGCCATGGCTGGCTCGGATGTAGTCCAATCTGGACGTCCAATTTTCGATGACTTTGCCAACATTTGTGGCCGTATATCGGCAATGACACGGCGAATGTTGTCTTCCAAATGGTCAAGCGTTTGTGGCTTATCCGCATAGACCAATGACTTTACATAGCCCCACAGAAAATAGTTTAGCGGTGTTAAATCACAAGATCTTGGAGGCCAATTCACATGTCCAAAACGTGAAATTAGGCGGTCACCAAACGTGTCTTTCAATAAATCGATTATGGCACGAGCTGTGTGTCATGTTGCGTCGTCTTGTTGAAACCACAGATTGATGATCCACAGATCCTTCTTGTTGAAACCACAGATCATGATTGTTCAATTCAGGAATGAAAAAGTTATTAATCATGGCTCTATACCGATCACCATTGACTGTAACGTTGTGGCCTTCATCGTTTTTGAAGAAGTACGGACCAATAATTCCACCAGCCCATAAAGCGCACCAAACAGTCAGTTTTTCTGGATGTAACGGTGTTTCGACATACACTTGTGGATTAGCTTCACTCCAAATGCGGAGTTTTGTTTGTTGACGTAGCCATTCAACCAGAAGTGCACTTCATCGCTAAACAAAATTCGCTTATGAAAATCGGGAACAACAGCAATCTCGTTTTGGGCCCATTCGACGAATCTACGCCTTGCTTGATCATATTTAAAATGTAATGCCACAAGATTATACTTCGAATAAAAAAATTCATGTCAATCGAATAATGCATCGTTGTTTTCTTGAAATTTAAAGTTCTATACCTCTAAAAAAACACCCTTTATATATGTATGACAAACCCATGGGTTCACTGGTAAATGGTAAACTTGATTTTAACTTAGAATTGTTAAATCTAATATATATTATAAATGCGAAAGTTTGTGAAAATCTTTGTTGGTATTTTACGCAAAAACTGCTGAATGGATTTTAATGAAACTTTACAGTAATATAGCGTATACATCAGAATAGCACATAGGCTATAATTTATAGCATAAACTATAATTTATAAAGATATTGTATAAAGTGTCCAAAATATAACGATATTTGTCAAGTAAGTAGGAAAACATTCTGGCGTCTGTTAGCAATTCTGGCATGCGCTGCAAAAAAAAAACACGTCTCTGCATATATCTATCTTTTGTTTAAGAAAAACCATTTTTGTTTTGGCTACGCAAGGTGCTCGCTTCTAATTATAATTCCTCTGATATAATGCCTATTTTTTATTTCAGAATCAAACTAAGTTTTAAAGGGAGAGGTTGTTATAAATCTCTCTTTATTTTAATGTTTTTTTAACATTTTATTATGCACATTTGGTAGTAAGAAATTGATCTTTTTTTTCCAAATAAATGCTATTATCAGTTCGGATACTTAAAGTAAATATACTTTCTCTTTCACACTACATCATTTGGACAAACTTTCAAAATTTGTTTGTGGTTAGTAGTTAATTATAACACTATAATTTAATTTTAATAGGCAGATATTGCATTTTTAAGTTGTTGTTGTTTCTTATACTCTAATTGTCTGACGAAGTCAAACAAGATCCATTAAATTGTTGACCCTCAAAAAATCGATAACAAGAAGGGGAGGATCGTACAAGTCTTCTCTGGAAAGACCCAGACAGTCCAGGATATGTTGAGCAGAGGCCTGCTGAACCTTGCACTTGGAGCAGAACTTAAAAGTCTTCCTGCCCTCAAAGTAAGTGCCAGACTAAAAGGAACACCACCACGAGCCAAGACAGACTTCTACCTTCATGGTGCTCAGATCTCTTTGATCAACAGAAGCTGCTTACTACCTCTTCCAATGATGTTGTTGTTGTATTTTTAAGTATAAAAATAATTAAAACTACTGTACTGTATCTTTTGGAACGAGTAAAATTTAACGTCGCACAGTTCAGCTACATGAGGGCTTTTGGCAACGGACCACGTAATTTTGAACCATGGTCAAGTGACGTGGACGACACCTGATCTGGCACCCTCTTCTCCTAACTACCACACCACACCAACATAGAAGGAATATTCTACCAATACTTAGCAGGAATATTCTTTGAAATCCACTCTTCCAAGATATATGGCAGCACGGGTTCCATGATGAGTATTTTAGCGGAAAAAATAGTTTGTCAAAATTTAAGTGTCTTATTTTTTGTATGTTAATGAAGACCTTAGAAAATTATTTGACTACTTATTTTAAGTGAACTGTATATATAATTGATTTTACAGTGAAATATATTTAATTAATTTATTAGCTGTAACGGATTAAATTTTCCAAAGTGGAGTATTTTGTTTATGTATATCCCTTAATTTGTAAATGTAGTGATCTCCAAAAAAATATTGTATGAAAAAAACTGCAGTAAATCATAATGCGGTTGGATAAAGTATTAAAGCGCATTTCTCCCCTACACGGTGGGTCTTACAAAGCTCTAATAAAGCTCGAGTTGTGATAGTAGCTAGGCATTTGCCAACTTTACTCTATTGTTAACACTTCGCTATGCTTTTTATTGAATCGTCATTATAATTTAATAAACGGCGTTGCTTGCGAATATTACAATTTTAACATAAAATAAATACTACAGAAAGTAATATTAATGTATTATACTTTCAGATAAAAATTATTTACACTATTTTAAGCGTTCATTACACAAAACTTTTAACAGTGTGTTTCTTTTGCTGAGCAGAGATCAGCTTAGGATGGTATTTTCAAAAATCGACCTTCAAGAGTGTTAGGGGAGTTATAAATAAAAAAATATCCTTTTTATCAGCTATTAGATCTACATACTTAAAATTTATATAACAAAGGTGTTTTATCTCTCTCTCTCTTTTTTTTGTTTTGCTGAGCTGCGCAAAAAAAAAAGCTCTTTTTGTTTAATTTGCACAATTCACGTAGAATTAACTCATTATAAACTTCTTTATCCTTCAATCTGTGTTGTTTAATTTTTCAGTTCACCCGTGCAAAGAACGGGTATACCAGTTAGTTAATTATAAAATACATTGTGTAGCATAGGTATATTTATAAGTGTAATATATCAGTGTAAATGTGTATTTTATTTTTTATTATATCAGAATGCATTTTGTTTTCACACACACATTCAGTAAATTAATAATTTTTTTTAAATAATCGTTTGTTCTCGACTTCTCAATATGCTCTCGCCCCCTTGCAGAGTTGTCACGACCTCCGTGGGGGGCGCGCCCCACAGTTTGAGAAACACTGGTCTAATCCAATGACATGTGACACGTTGGAGGGAAGACACGTGACACGTTGCATAGAACCGTTGCCGACTTCCCTTCATTCAGCACTGAATATTAAAGATGATTGCAAAGAGAAATTGCAAAAGTCCCTTCAATTTTTGACTTTTTCTCGTACATATTTCTGAATTTTATAAATGTCCCTTTTATTCTCACATTTATTAGCTTATTTCAATTTAAATAATAAATGTTAAAGCTGTGAATAGCATTCATTTTTAAATGGAGGCTTTTATTGCTCTTTATTAGCAGACTGTTTTGATGTGAATCGAGATTTCATTTATTCTGAATAAAATATTCAACTAGAAAAATCCTTGCATTAATTTTCATTTGATGCTCTATTAGTTTATTTGTAATTTCAGATATCCCTTACTCATAATGGTAAATTGAAGTTTTTTTTAAAAAAAAAATATCTCTTTTAATTGAAAATCTATGTAGGGGTTTCAAAAAATAAGATAACAAGAGCTCTAACGGTTGTGCAAATTACCAGTGTAAATGAAATTCACTCTAAATATTATGAAGGCGATTTCAGTTCATTCAAAAGGTACGGTGAATATGTAATAGTTTTCCGGTAACGTGACTAAATCTCTAACAGTGAGAGGGGGTTCACTTCACAAAAATCCGTGAAAAAATTGATTTTTTAGTTTTATTGGAAAATACAGAGTGTTTTTTTTTTTCCAGGTATAGAAGTTACTTTCCAAGATGGCGACCGATTTAACAGCTGTCAAGTGATTTACTCTCAGTTTGCTTTGGCAATTCATCATGAATAGACTCACGCCTGAACAACGCTTTCAAATTGTGCAATTTTATTTCGAAAATAATGGTCGATTTTCATAAGCGAATTTTGTTTAGCGATGAAGCGCACTTCTGGTTGAATGGCTACGTCAACACACAAAACTGCCGCATTTGGAGTGAAGCTAATCCACAAGTGTATGTCGAAACACCGTTACATCCAGAAAAACTGACTGTTTGGTGCGCTTTGTGGGCTGGTGGAATCCTTCTTCAAAAACGATGAAGGTCACAACGTTACTGTCAATGGTGATCGGTATAGAGCCATGATTACTAACTTTTTCATTCCTGAATTGAACAATCATGATGTCCAGGAGCAGTGGTTCCAACAAGACGGCGTAACATGTCACACAGCTCGTGTCACAATCGATTTATTGAAAGACACGTTTGGTGACCGCCTAATTTCACGTTTTGGACCTGTGAATTGGCCTCCAAGATCTTGTGATTTAACACAACTAGACTATTTTCTGTGGGGCTATGTAAAGTCATTAGTCTATGCGGATAAGCCACAAACGCTTGACCATTTGGAAGACAACATTCGCCGTGTCATTGCCGATATACGGCCACAAATGTTGGAAAAAGTAATCGAAAATTGGACGTCCAGATTGGACTACATCCGAGCCAGCCATGGCAGTCCTATGCCAGAAATCATATTTAAAATGTAATTCCACAAGATCATCTTTCGAATAAAAAAATTCATGTAAATCGAATAATACATTGTTGTTTTATTGCAATTTAAAGTTCTATACCTCTAAAAAAACACCCTTTAGAATACTACTTTTTCTCTTTCTCATGCAATTTAAATTTTTGTTCTAGCTGAATTAGAAATATTTTTAATACTATTTTAAGAAATTGTTTATTTCTCCAAACCCCAAAATAGCTGATTGTCACGTTCCTTTCAAATCACACTAAATACACATGCTGCTTTTCGGTCTTATAAAATATTTTAAATTGATTAAAATAATTTATTTTGTACGGCAACTTATTTAGAAGAAAAGTAAAGTGAATAATGGTAGAGCTGTATGTTTATTTTATTATTTCACATACTGCTTTTTATCTCATTAAGTATAGCCAATTTATTTTATTGAAATCATTTTTTCATCACATTTTATAAATATGCCTCAGCTTAAAAAAAAAGTTTAAAAAACGAAATTTTCGGGGCAAATGTACAAAACCCAAACTATAGAAGTTTAAATGAAGTTCCAGAACAAAATAAGAATCTGTAAATATATTTTATTCAGCATCAAAAGCAAGGCTAGGTAAGTTTAACGGCAAGTATGTTTCGTTTTTAGATTCGTTTAAAAGTTTTTGTGAAAAAATTGACATTTAACTTTTTCTAGTGCTTTAAAACAACATATATTATATGTAAAATGTGAAAAACAAGATATTGACATAAATTTTGGTCTCCAAATCCAGGGTTTGGTTACAGAGTTATTAATATGCTGTGACTTGTGAGGTCTTACTCAACCATTTCATAATACCAGGTTTACTAAAATTTAGTTAATCAAAAAGATATGAAATTATATGTGAACACTATGCTTTCATATGCTATAACTTCAACTGGAAAATGAGAAGCTGCTGCGAAAATATTTTGCGGAGTTATGAATTTGTCACCTTCCCCAAAGCGATTTTAATAGTTCATGAATTCATTAAATAACGCAACAGAGAAAATATTCAAAGAGTCTATAGAGTCTATAGCATTAGCTGCTGCCCAAAAGAGTATAATTTACTAATGGAAGCCCAAATGTACCGGCGGCTGTTGATAGTACTTGAAAAAAATAAGGGGAAGGGTAAGTAGTGTTGCTACGGCAGTTGGCGTGGACACTAGGAAAGTTGTTGATGCCGAAATATTATTCACGAAATGCTCATGTAATTTTAACGGCAATTTACACAGTAACTAGTGTTCGACAAGTTACTTTGGAAATAGTAGGAGAATGGAAATTGAAGGTGCGCTTCTCGTATTTTTCATCACTCACACAATTTACGATACACACAATGTTTGTGACATGGGGATTCTAAAGAGAGCATACGAAACTGTTTTGGATTCTAAACCTTATAAAGATGTCAACACTGAGAAATCAGAATGTGTTCGTCATGTTGAGAAAAGTATGGGGAAGTGACTTACAGTATTAAAATCAAAATTAAAAGGCAAAACGCTTGAGGACAAAAATTCTATACGGGGCCGTAATAGAAAGAAATAGAAAAATTGCAAATATACTATGGTTTGGTTGTTCGAAACAACTCGGAAACTTGTCTGCCATTGTCAAACATGTCAGCCACCGATGCACTTGGGCTTCCATTATTAAATTATACTCGTTTGTGCAGCAGCTAGTACCATAAACTCTTTGACTGTTTTCTATGTTGCGTTATTTAATGTATTCATGAACTCGTAAAATCGTCCGGAAACTTGTCAGCCAAATAGCTATTTGGGCTATATTTTGTTTCGTTAAATTTCTACATAATAAAATCCACAACAAGGTTTATGCCCCATGAGAGATGCCCCTTGCTGTGGATAGATTAGGCCCAATACTTAAACGTGACACATATAAACATAAACATAGCTTAACTAATGCAATTATGGATTGAATAAAAACATTATTTAGAGATCTCTCAAGTCCTGAATTTCTGTCTAGATGTTTGCACGGTAAAACTCAAAGTTATAATGAAAACTTGAATAGTATTGTCTGGTTCAAATTTCCAAGAACTGTGTTTGTATAATTGGGAACTTTAAAAACTAGAGTATATGAAATATAATGGCTTTACATAATCAAGGCTTGATTACCAAATGTATTACATATTCAAACTATATATGGTAGATGTATCAAAAATTCAATATATGGTAGATGTATTAAATATTCAATAAACGGTAGATGTATTAAATATTCAACCTGGTTTTACACACGTCGAACGCCGTAAGAAGCAGACCATGCCCGTATAAGGAAAGCGGAAAAAGCAGTTTTACAAAGAACCAAAGAAGCTGGAATTTAAAATAGACAGTTAATATGTAGATAAGAAGGTGATCTTGCAGATGATTCCAGCTATCTAAGTAATGGTCTGGTATGCATTAGTTAAGGTATCCGACTACGTTCGGAACCATGATTTTGGAAAAGCATATAAATGGATAACATTTATGATAATTAGTGTCAATTAGATTAGAACACATGTAGGAAATTCTTTTAAGAATATTATTGCTATAAAAAATTATATAAATGCGATATTTTAGCAAAAATTAACTTAGAATTACTTATTTTCAAAAAGTTCTCCTTTTATGAAAAATGCTTCTATAATAATAATATGTAGCTTATATAATGTAAAGACTTCTCTCCAGAGGGAATGAAATATGATTTTTGAAATATGTAAATTAGAAGTAGATTTATCCATATATTAATATCACAGACGGGAGAAATTTTAAGAAAAAAAATACCGTTAATTTTTTAATTGGTTGTAACTTTGAAGATGTGATTTTTTCAAAAATTCTGGCTCAGGATTTCTGGATAAGTCTTTACTTTATATAAGCACAATATTATTATTATAGAAGAATTTTTCATAAGAAGGAGAATTTTTTGGGAAAAAAGGTAATTCTAAGTTAATGTTTTCGCAAAAGGTTGCACTTAAATAATTTTTATTGTAAAAATATATTCTTTAAAGAGTTTAATACCAGTGTTTTAATTTAATCCTTTAACCACCACATTATGATTTACTGCAGTATTTTTTTTTTAATCACTACATTTAAAATTAAGGCGTATACATTAACACAATACTTAAACTTTAGAAAATTTAATTCTTTAGAACTAATTAATTAGTTCAACTGTAAAATTAATTATATACACTGTTAACTAAAAAAAGTCAAATCGTTTTCCCAAGTTCTTCATTAACGTACAAAAAATAAGATCTTATCTTTTTACATTAACTATTTTTTCGGAACAAAAATGACATTCTTCGCAATCCGCTAAAAACGCAATTTCTGCTATAAAACTATTCACCTTCTCTGCTAAAATACTCATCATAGAACCCGTGCTGCCATATATCTTGGAAGAGTGGGTTTAAAAGATAATTTCTGCTAAGTATTGTTAGAGTATTCGTAAAAATGGTTATTCTTTATAAAATTTTAAAGTGAATGGTACTTATAAGTACCGTCGGTAGATAAAGGGTTAAATGACACATAATATCTCAAAATTATCCATTTATGTGCTATTTTAAAACCATCTTTCCGAACGTAGTTGGATACTTCAATAGGAAGTTTTTACTTTAAATTGCTATTTTCCAAAGGAGCAAATTTAAACACAAAAGGAGCAATTTTGAAAAAAAAGTACTTATTTTTTACCTTTGAAACTTTGCACATGTATTAACACTATACAAGTAAATATTTTAGTAAAAGTGATTTTATCAAAACAAAATCTTTAAAAAAAATATGGATTAAGATATATCAGAACTTTTACCTTTTTAAAATGTTCGACGTGTTCCTCATATGAATTCTTAAAAAAAAATCAAAATTTTGAAAAATGCTCTAATTAAAGCAATAAAAACAATGTAATAAAGAAGCAAAAAATTCATTACTGTAGAACTTGCTAATTTTTCAAAAAATGTTCCTTAAAGTGCCTGACTAGTTGCGAGAAAATTTTTTTTTTTGAAATAATGCTGAAAGGTCATTTTTAAACTCATTTTTTGTTTGATTATAACTGAAAACTTATAAGAATAACAAAGAAAAAAAATTTCATATTTTTGTAAGAAAATGGACAATTTTAGGTTAAAATTAGACATTTTTTGCACATCGCGGCAAACACTGTAAAATAAACTCTAATGAATAAGATAAAAAAAAGCTCTTTGAAAAAGCTCTTTATTCAGAAAGCGTTTACCTATGTTTTGCTCAATCATCTTTGAATAATTTCAATTTATCACAAAATTAAGGGTCAAAAAGTGCACAAAAGGAAACTTTTTCAAAAATTTTGCATTTATAACAAAGAAAAACAATCATAAAAAATGGTAAAAATATTGTTTTTCTTATTCTCTAGTGCACAACATGAAAACTATAATAATAAACACTGATGCTAAATTTCATGCAATTATCTAAAGAACTTTTGAGACATCATGTTTGCATGCGATAAAATATGGAAAAATCTGTTTCGGAGAGAAACGCATTTAAAGATTTAAAATCTAAATCTTAAAAAATTATACCACTGAAACAACCTAAAAACTCTTTATATCAAAAGAATAAACCTTTTATAAGCTCATATCAGTATTATATATTTGTTTCACACACACACACACACACAAATTCTTTTTTTTAATTTTGTAACCAATTTTATAGAATCAAAAAAATTTTTCTTAACGTCTAAATTCAGTTTTTTTTTAATGCAAATTAGAGATATAAAAAGCACACTTGAAAAACTTAATTACGTTAAAAAATAATATTTTTACATGGAAAAACAGGTATATATATTTCCACTAAGTAACTTAGAGCTTAAGAAATATGTGATATAAAATATATATATATATATATATATATATATATATATATATTAATGTGTGTTATTTTGTCAGTAAATATTCCCGAAAATTTCGCTTAAAAATATTGCTTATCACAAAGTTTATAAAATTTTTAATGAAAAGCATATAAAGAACAGTTTTTAAAACCTTCATATGAATACACTATGACTTTTTTTCATCCTTAGTAATTTGGTTTTCTATGCAGCTTTTTTTTCCGCGAAAATTTTCTATATTCTAAGGGGTGTCCCACAGAAGTTAAAAAGCGTTCCAGATCAAATTTTACAAATCCATGTACAAGATCTTAGGAAGGGAAGTATTTGCATTTCTAATTATATATATAAATATATAAAGATAATTAACCTGTATATCAAAAATTAAAAGAATTTAACGTTAATAATGCACTTAAGCGAAATGTTTCAAGTTTAATAATTGTATCTAAGTAAAATATTCCCTAAAATGTTTCTGGAAAAGGCTTTCTGAGTAAATTTCGAAACATTAATGAATAGATTTCAACTTTTTGTCACCAGTTGACTAAGTATTATTGGTATTAGCTCTGTGTCAACATTCACATTACTGCTAGCACTAATGACGAAGCAAATTCCTTAGACCTCCCAGACCTTGCTTGAAGCATAATTAAGTAATATTTTGTCTTTAAGAACAGAGTTTTTATTCAAATATATAAAATAAAGTTAAATATGAAACAAAATATCGAGAAGCAAGAGCATAAGGAAATCGGAAAATGACAAAAATTTTACGAATTTATTTGCCAAATTTCCCTTAAAAGTAATAAATTATTTTTTTAAAAATATCACTATGTCTTGTCATTACCTTACTTAAGTTAATATTATTTTTAAATAAAGTCGATAAACACCAAAAAAGTATAAAAAAAGTATTAAAATGCAAACACTTCCGGTTTCCATATCTAAACTTCCGGTTCGTTTTTGCTGCTCTCTCTTGACATATAAACTGTTATAACTTCGGCATTTTCAGTAGGAGGTATTGCTCCACCCCTCCTTTTCATTCCAGATCTCACTTCAAGTGATTTATGTTTCTTCGGACCTTTAAAGAAACACTTCGGAGGTCAGCATTCTAGAGCTGATGGTAAGGTACAGCAAGCCGTCTTGACGTGGTTGTACAACCTTTACACTGATTTCTACGATGTAGGTTTCGATAGTTTGGCGCACCGATTTAACAAATGCCTCGATAAGTATGGTTAATATGTAAAAAAGCAATATGTTACTTTGCTTTCCTACATTGTATGTGTATATATTTTTATTTCTTAAAAAAGGTTTACTCTGAATAAGCTTGTTACCTTATTTTTTGAAACCCTTACGAACTTTAAATTTTTAATTTTCTTGTTTTTAAAATTTTAAAGCTTTTTTTACGTATGTTCTTTGATCATTTTTGGTAACTCATTTCCTTTGTTTTGAGTTGAATTATATTTTAATTATTATTGAGGAGGGGATGAAATTAGCCAATAGAAGAAAATTTTAAGAATATATGATTTTCTAATCAATGTAAGATAACTTATTAGTTGCATCGAATATTATGTAATAGGTCGATTGACTTTTTTTTATGTATATTTATATTTTGTTGGGTTTTGAAAGGTTTTTTTAAAATCCAATTTCATATTCTTAATCTTGTAGGAATTACAATTTGTCTTTTATTTCTTTATTCTATTATATCACGTAACATAAGCATGCAATTTCTAAGAAATAAATAAGTATTCCACTGATTTCTTTAATGTAAATTCTAACAAAAATTAAATCCATTTAAGTAAACATAGAACGTTGTCTAAAAATGTTGCACAAAATGCGTCGAGGTTACCCAAATCTAATTGAAATTTTATTTTATCCTTTGAATTTATATAACTTCTCTATAAAACAATCTTCTAAAATCTAACACAAAAATAAAATAAAATGTCAATCTTGCTCGTTCAAACTATTTTCTCTTTGCAATGATTTTCTTTTTCAAAGATGAAAATTTTATTTTAAATCTAGCAAAAAAAGTTAAAAAATTAATCATATTTTTATTTTAAAGAATTTAATTTTTGAAAATGAAACGCTTTAATTGAAGCATTTTTTAAAAAGTTGAAATCCGATATAATTATTTACTTCGTGTCAAAGTCTAAAACATAAAACCAAGAATTTAATTACGAAATGTACTTATTTATTTTTTGCATTTTTTATTTTTTGACTATTTTTATACTCAGAAATTAAGAAAAATAACATCAGAAATTATGAATTTTACAATGCAATAAGTGGAAATCAATTGAATAAAATATGATTAATGAACTCGATGACACATGCTACGTCAGAAAAAAATATTTTTCATGTGCATATAATCGAACTTCAAAAATGCATTGAAATCGAAAACAAACGTATTTAGAACATGATTTTTTTAAAAAAAGTTTCTTACTTCACTTTTAGACCCTTTCAAACGCACTAAAACGTTTTTCCTAATTTATCCCTCAAGATTACAAACGAGTGTATCGAGTTCTAAAGTAGTTGTCTCCTTTACTAATAGACGTCAGCGACATACTATATGATAGATATTTAATTATAGTATTTTACGAGAATTGTTGTGGTGAAATGGCGTAAGTTTCAGGCTTTCGGAAGCTAAAAGAGTGTGAATTGTTATGTGGCAACAACAATCTGTATATTATGTAAATATATAGAGTAAGCATTCGTAAAAAAAGTTTTATTAGCACATATTTTGATTAACTATTTATTTATTGTACATCATTATTTATTATTTTCCATACTTGATTAGGGTTGTATAACAACTAAACGAAACTCACGCTTCTTTAAAGGAAATAAAAAAACACTTCCTCCCATACGAGTTTTCTTAAAAAAAAAAACTATCCATTGAGAAAGCGAAAGAAACCAACGCTGGTGGAAGATCCAAACGGCAAAAACTCAATGGTGTATGGGTTAAATAATAATAAAAAAAATAAATAAAAATGAATTTTTGTCTCTTAACTTTACTTAATACACACACAAGAATCATTAACAAGTAAAGTAATATATATTAAAGTAAAAATAATACTCAAGAGAGAGAGAGAAAATTTCAGAGATTGAATATAAAATAGCCTAATAATTATTTATATTCGGTTGAGTGCACTAATGAGGTACATTATCTTTTGACAAAATTTTAATTAAGAATTTAAAGCAACAGTCATTGCTTTCATTAAATTGTTCATAATTACAAAATGACTAATGAATCAATCATTAAAGAGCTAATTATAAGGTACAGTTTCCACTAATCTAATTAGGATACAGGATTAGGGTAATTCTATGTTACGTTCAATTATTTGACAGAGAATCACCAATGGGGCTGGAGTTTAATTGCAGAGAAAATTATAAATAATACATTTGTTGGTAAAAGTTAAATGGATCTACGAGAACGAAATTTTACATTATTATAACGTTTCATCCAAACACACATAAATATATATATATACATTATATTTTGTATTCTTTTTAAACATATCTGATAGAAATGTTTGGATATATCAGCTGCGAATAAAAATGAAAATAATGAATTAACTTGAAATATCATAAATTTAGTATTGTGATAATTTGAATTTTATAAAAAATTTACAAGTGACTAGAGGGGGAAGGGTATCTCAATCGGTGGATTACCCCCCATCGTACAAAATATACAAATGCTCATATTCATTGCTCAAATTGTATAACTGTAACTCACATATAGTATGTCGTTCTAATTTAGTACCTCTTCTAAAACATTGTCCATAATCACCTTTTCCTCCAAATTATAATAATAAATATTTTTCAGCATCGTGAAAAACTTTTTTATGCATAGAAAGAAAATTAAGTTATGAAACTGCATGAGGAGATTTAAGGTGCTTGCCTACCTTGAAAATCTCGTTTTTTGTCTACATATATATATATATATATATATATATATATATATATATATATATATATATATATAACGCATTTTTTTATATTTCAAAATCTTATAGTTTGAACATTTTTCTTTCCAAAACAGTTTTTCTTTTTCCTTCAAGTGAAAAAGAAATAAAGTTATAGAGATTTAAAAAAAAACATCACTCTATACTAAAGGGCAGTAAGATAAAACTTTAAATGAGTTTTTCTGCAATTTATGTTTCGAAAGAAACTATTTACCAGATACATGATATTTTAAGAACCAAACCAGATAACGTTTTGAAATTTTGTGTGGGATTGTTTATTATACTATTTTTCATAAAGTAGACTATAAGTTTTGTTGTAGGTTAAATATTTTTTCATTTAGGGAAGTTTTTATGAAGAAAAAACTTAAAAATTTCAAAATTTTCATATTATTAAGTATAATTGTCTGTAATTTTTTTTTATATTTGAATATTTTTCTTAGATTTTGGTTCATTTTGAAGAGCACCATAATATGTATGATGTGTATAAAGAAAGTTATGATAATTTTATTAGAAAGTTTTATACAGTGTTACTCGTTTTAGTAAAAATTTAGTAAAATTTCTTTAAAAACAACCCATTTTTCTAAAAGTACAATATTTATTATTTTTTTTTATGTATTTATACATATTTTTTATTTTTCTTTCTAAAAACACTCAATTTGTTTCAAAAATTTGTTTTTATAAAAAAAATTGGGTTCGAAGGTAGTCAGTTACCTTAAAATTCACAAATGAGAGGGGTGTTCTCTCTTGGTGTAAACTCTAACATCAACATTTTTGTCTATAGAACCGTTTATTGTCGAAATGATAGCAGTTAATTTATTGCACGACGGTTTATTATAAACTCTAGAATGGTCTTTAGGGCTTTTCTAAGAACAAAAACTGTACTCTTGATCCTGATTTTTATTTTGAATTTCAAATAAACTTCTATATTTCTCCGCATATGAATTTTTTTCATAATTGGTTGTAAAATTTGCGATACATCGCCACTTTTAATTATTTCTGCACGTTCATGCAAAGCTTCTCCATCATAACAAACGTAAATTTGTTCAAATTGTGGTTGAGTATAAATAAATTTATTACAGCATCAAAAAAACATTTGATATATATATAGAGAGAAATATTAAATTTCAATGGAAATTTTTTCAATATATTTTCCAACGATTAAGTCAAGTTGACCTTTTTGGATATATTACTATCAATGAAATGGGCAGGTGGAAAGACTACAGTAATAATATCAGACATATCTCGCATATTCTGCTCTTTATATATGTCTTACATGACACATAATTTTTTTTTGTCAATTGATATTTTTTTTCATACACTGACAGATTTGCTCACCACATTTATCTTATCACAGTTGTACATTTAACATTAAATTATAAATAAATGGGGGAAAAAATTAAAAAAATTATTGTAATTTTTTTTAATAAAATTTATTTTGTTTTCTTAACATGAGAATAGTATCGATATTTTTTTTTATTATGGAACTTGACTATTATCTAAAGACGATTAAACATAAAAGGTCTTTTTAGCCTTTAAACAGCGTTTCTCAAACTGTGAGGTGTGCCCCCTGGAAGGTATGATAACTCTACGTGGAGTGGGGTCGCAAGCATATTGAAGAATCGAAAATAAATAATTTTTTTTAAAAAAAGTTTATGAATTTACTAAAAGTAAACAAACAGAACATTAAAACTTGACATTAAAAAATATTCATTTACACTGATGTAATACACTTATAAATGTATCAGTACTGCACAATGTGCTTTATAGTTAATTTAACAATACTAAGTTAAGGACAAGTTTAAAAATTAAAAGTGACCCCATGGGCTTGTCATATATAAAATTATATACGAAAATTCACACTTATTTTGATAATATGTATAATTTATAACTAATCTCATAAATATCAATTAAAAATTATGCTATTCGCTTCTCAATGCCACCGTTTTCCATGCAGGCACTCGTATGTGATGTATTGGAGAGAGAAGAAAATGAATGTATAAGAGAAAATCCCTTGGAATATAAATAAATCCTTCTCAAACACTGCCAAAGTCCTTTTATTGCATTCCAAAGCCTTCAGTATAATTTTGTGAATGTAGTGCACAGGAAGGATTGTACTTCGAAAAGAAGTATATATACGTCCGGGAAAATGAACATTTTGCATGAGCGAGATGTTAATATTCCCCGACAGCACTTAAGAGGATAAAATCGTATTGTAGCTTTAGCGTCGAAGTATAATACACTGCTGGACAATTGCTAAGGACGGATAACACTATCATCCATAGCAACCACAAAATGGAAGGAAGCAAAATGTGGAAAATTAGAATAAGTGCGAGATATTAGTAAGAAGAAGTATCAGTATGCAATTTTTTTCCCACGTCTGTTCATCACGTGATAGCGTTCATAAGAGCTTTAAAGGTTTTGACGCGTTGTTGTTTCAAGTCAAAGTTTTACAGGAAAGATTTAATAGACGAACTTAAAATTTTTGGCATGTCTTTCCGACATCACATAGATGATTTTATGGGTGGCCGAATTATTGGAAAGATCGAAGAAGGGCGAAAAATAACAGATGTTGCCAGGGAGTTCGACATCGCTCACAGCGTTGTTTCACGGCTATGAAAGTCATTTAAAACTACTGGAATGTGTAGTAGACGGCACGGGGGAGGTCGTGTTAGATGTACGACGCCTGCAGAAGACAGATATATCGTCCTATCAGCCAAAAGGAACAGGTGCACCACAGCTCAGCAGGTGGCAAATCAGTTTCTTGCTGCCTCAGGAAAGCAGATCTCCCGAAAAACTGTTGCCAGACCTTTGAGGAGGAGGGACTATACGCACGCAGACCTGTTGTGTGTGTCCCATTGACAGACAGCACCGTACTGCCCGTTTGCAATGGTAACGTGAGCATCACAATTGGACTGAACAGGACTGGGCATGCGTACTATTCTCGGATGAGTAGGTTCAGTCTGTCATCAGTTGTAGACGCCAACTGATTTGGCGCGAGAGTGAATACTGCTTATCGTCCAGAAAATATCCAGGAAAAGGACCGATATCCGACATGCAGTATCATGGTGTGGGGCGGCATCATGATAAATGGCCGCACGCGCCTTTATGTGGTTGCGAATGGGACTATGACGGGCCAACGATACATTGATGAAATTCTACTTCCTCATGTTCGTCTTTTCCGTGGTCCTGTCGGTGATAAATTTGTTTTTATGGACGACAACGCAACATGTCATCGAACACTCGCTGTTCAGGATTGTCTAGACAGCGAGGGTATTCAACGTCTCGTATGGCCAGCGTGTTCTCCAGATCTAAACCCAATTGAAAATGTGCGGGATGCTTTGGGGAGGTGAGTTGCTGGTCGAAACTATCCTCCGACAAACAAGAACACCCTCATCCGTGCACTCACAGAGGAATGGGATAAATTGCCTCAACAGCTGCTGGATAATGTTGTGCAAAGTATGGTACGACGTGTGGAATGTTGCATCACACTCCACGGTGGTCATATCCCGTACTGATACCTTTCTTTAATTAAGGTGCCTGCTGACTTTTAGATGCATTGTTCCATTTCTCCGTACGCAGATCAAATGCACATTTTTTTCTCTTTTAGATGTTTCACAGCTTTTGGACTTTCCAGAACAATAAATATTCTTTATTCTAATGTCTGAACAGTGTGGCAACTATATTTTATCCTACTAGGCCTCATGTCTCGCTTAATGTTATGCTACATAGCAATTTGTGATCCGTCCTTAGCAATTGTCCAGCAGTGTATTATTGAATTCAATACATTGTTATTGTATGGAGGGGCGTGATGAAAATTATAATAGAATATTGAGTGTCAAATATTGAAAGATTGTGAAGCCCTGTATTAATAGGATTGATTTATTGTTTATTAGCGCTATAAATAATATAAGGACTATTGACAACTGAACTCATAATTTTGATCAGTGGTTAACGCTCCATTAAGCGAGCTTCAAAAAGTCTCATCCATAAGCATGCTGCATCTCGCAGATGCATCACCTCATATTTACGTTTAAAAATGTTTTAATCATTTTATTGGTGAGATTTGACATTAAAATGTTTTAAATAAATAATATTTAAAACAGAATCGGGATTTGAGATATTTATATGAAAAAGCACCAAAAATATACAGGCTAGTTATCTCCGTGTCGTCAGTGCCAACAGTTTAAGTTGCCTGGTTGCAAGGCTTCACCAATCACCTAACAATGTTCAAGAGACAGGGATTTTTCGTATAATGTATAACAAAACTGTAACAATCTTTAATCTTGATGTCTAACAAGAGGGAAAAGTAACTTATTTTCTAAGTTCCTAGTGATTTTTCTTCTTGGTTTTTCGTCTTGAATGGGACGTTATATGTCAGATATTTCTCTCAATTCTCAGTCAAAATAAACGAAGCATGTAAATGTTACACTCAGACCATCTTTGCAGGTGCTTTTAAAAAACTCGTGATCTACCTTTCCTAGATATGGGAGTGAAGATCTGAGGGATTTTAATTCCCATATGGATATTTTGGGAGTTTATTCTAACTAAATTGAGGATTGAATAAAATACAGTCACTGGCTAAGCACGCGGCATCCTTCAGATGTATCTCAACTCCCAGCCAAAAAATGAAAAAAACCCTATCAAACAGCAGTTACAAAATACTTGTTTCGAATTATTTTCGTACAAAACTTAAAACTACATACACTATTTTCCAGGGCAAAAAAAATAAAAATAACAATTTACAATAAAGTCATAAAAACGGACGTTGTTGGAAGCACTGTATCTATCAGATTCAATGGCCGCTGTCAACCAAATATGAAGAAATCACGCTCGTCCTTGACACTGAATCCTAGGACGTGTGACAAAAGACAGGTAGACGAAGGAGGAGTGAGTTTCAACTCACAATTTGGACGTAGCACCGGAATTATTTTTATTATGCATCTAAGAGATTCACGCGCCTTGCAGAGGGTTAAAAGACGAGGATGACACCTTAGCCCATATTCTACTCACCTAATATCTTCATCACATAAATATTTTAAATTCTAGCTTTACTCATTTAAAGCACATCATCTACTTTTCAAAAAGGTCTTTAATGAAGGCACTGTTACTCACGAGCTATTGATCAAAACCACTCGGTTAGCAAGATAGCCTCTTTAAAAGGGGACAGTGGACTTTCAAAAACTTTTTAATTATTAAGTAAGAGTAATGAAAATTTATGAGCATATACACTGGAATACAACTAGATCAACTATATCTTTAAAAAAAAATTTTCAATTAAAATTTTTTTTTAAATTTAAAAAATTAATAATTTTTAAATTTTTTTCAAAACATTCCATGCGTTTCAATTTTTTATTTTTTGACTTCGTCTAACATTATTAATGTTTATTAGTACACGTTACACATAAGTGGGTATTATTTAGCAATTTCATGCACCGATTAACTTTTTAAAAAAGTTTTTTGTTTATTTGCACTTAATTTTCTGTAAAATAACAGATTTTGTACACTAAAAATGAAATTTAACTATCTAAATAAAGTCAAAATTTTAAATGGATACCCAGATTTATTTATATACTTATCAGTATTCTTCACGAGAAATTTCAAGCAATTTGCTCAAAAATTGAGACGCATGGAACATTTTAAAAGCACGTAAATCTGAAAAACAAAGTTTTGAGAAAAAGTCATTTAAAAATGTTTTCCACTTACCTTTCATAATTGTTGTTCTGATATTATTAAGCATCCATTTTATTTAATAACAGACATATTTATACTAGATTATTTATTTACAAGCATAATTTGAAGAGAGAAAAAAAAAAATTTATAATAGAATGCATTGGTTTCACATGGTACAGTTTTTCGGTAAAATGTTTTCAATGTTAGTGCAAATAAATATTAATTTACTAAGAAAACATTTAAAATTTACCAGCACCATATGTTTCCCCTTCTTTTTTAATGTTCTTTGTAATTTTGGATGATTTAGCCAATTTATTGATTATTCTTTTTCTTTCTCAATCACTAGAATTCTTTTTTTTTTCACTCTGCGCTAAACGCATTAGTTTATCACGTTTATCTGCGAAATGTCCCACAGATACAGAACTTAACTCATTGTGTTCAATAGCTAAACTATTGAAGCAGCCAAAATTATATCCACCTATGGCAGATATAACACCATTTCAAGTCGCTTTTTAGAAACAAAAAGTTTCTTTTGAGCAGTTTTTCCAAATAACACTATGGATGCTTTCGTTGGCATTCTGAGTTTTTCCCCACTGCATCTTTCTAAAAAGCTCATCGTTTACAAGCCTTTGATATACTGGAAGTATTTTTCCAGAACTTGTTCCGACAGCTTAGTTTTCATCAGTGAATGGGACATAGGGTTCTCATTTTTTAGCCATGCCCTCTGGTAAAGCACCATGATGTCGAGCCAGTAGGGCATTTACTATGTTTTGGAGTTTTATCTGTAGATGAACAATGAAACAATGAAGCTAAAATTGCGCTTTTCATTTTTCTTACATCTGGCGCATTGTCTTTTTTATAGCTTTTCTATAAAAGTTAGTCAGTTTCACAATGGTGTTTTCTTTGAGGTTGCCCTCTTTCCGCCCACCAATAGTGATACCTTTATTCCGCCACTCTAAAATTTTGTTACGGAGTCCTGTGCCAAGCCTTTTTGCCACGTGGTTAATGCATTCTTCTTTTTTGCAATTTTTATGCAGTTACCATACACATTTAATGATGATAAATGTTGATAGGTCTTGGCATCACCATCTGACAAGATGCTCACATATCGCATACCACAATTTTTTAATGGATCTTTTCCATAGAATTTCTGCAGCTTTAACCTCCATGGCATTAGAAGATCCTACATAATTTTTAAGCTGCATTCTTCTTGGTGGGATTTGTACCATATGGAGTACTCAGCACTATTTTCTCCCAAATCCCTTTTTGCGGTAGTGCATTCTGGGCAATATTTGGAAAGGATTTAGTAATCAATAATGAGCCCAGTCAAAATGTCGATAACGATTCCTATCCCATACAGTGACGAATGTCCCGTTTCTGCCATGTTCCATCATATGAAACGGTGATGTCTATAACACCATTAGCAGTGCCGAGCAAATCTTCATGGTGTTTTTCGGACTACTTTTAGGAAATTTCAAGAATGTCTTCTTTGAAGCTACACTTTTCTTCATACAATTTGTGTAAACATTTTTGAGAAAGTTTTCTTATCCATTGCATGAATACCAATAGCCATAGAGAAAAAAGTTCTAATGCTGCATGGCCTTTCCCAATCTTAAGAAAAGCTTCAACGAGCTTTTATTTGCATCGAAACAATTGCTATCATCATCTCGAGGGCTGGAGAATACAGAATTAAATATTTTTCTGCAGCTTTTACATTTTAGCTCTATTTTTTGTAGAAAAACCATAAGCACTATTACATTCGACATCCAATGAGCACATATCACATTCATCACATTTTGTGTTAGATAAAAGAGCAGACCACATATCATTATTCATCAAAACATATGCACTGTTCTCACTAGTACAAAAAGTTGATGTTGAAGGAAACATCTGAGGTTTGCTAAGACTTGCATTCAAATATTGTTCCTTTTCACCAGCATGTGAACCTTCATCACTAATAGAGATTTCAGTATCCATAAGTGAATTTTCAGCAAGCAAAATATCAGAGCTTTTAGCACACATAGTAGAATCAGAATCACTTTGCATGTGATTTTTTCCCCATCTCTTTTGTACTTTGGATGCACACAAACTCCTTCTTTTTTTTGATGGCCTACCTTTAGGTTTTCGATAGCGCCGACTAATAGCATCCATTGTAAACAAATACAGAACAATTGTATATGTTTTTGAAGCTTTTTTTTGTGGCTTTTAGATACAAAAAATTTGATTCCGTAAAGATAAATATTACTAAGAAACAGACAGCAATCAAAGATGTGTAATTTTAAAAAAGGCAATACTTTCGACTTATGAAAACAAGTGGAAGTAAACAAACAGCAATAAAGCAGTTAAAGGTTGCAGTTAAAATGCGCAGTTGTTAAAACACAAAAATATTAATTCTAATATTTAAAAAAACACTCAAAAAATTTTGACAACCTAAGCACATGCTTTTGTTTACATTTTTATGTCCATTTAAATTTTTTTAAAAGCTTATAACTTTTTAATAAAATTATTTAGACACATGCGGTTTATTGCATATGGTTCAGTGAACACACGAAGATCATAATTCACACAAAAAAAATTCCATAATTTGGACGATTTTCGCCAATTTCAAAGTCCACCATCCCCTTAAACCATAAGATATTTTTATGTAAGAAATTCGGAATTTTAAAGGACATCTTACACATCTACGAAAATTCCCGTTTTTATACTATCCCACTCTCTACAATATCTTTTTTTTAACAATTCATTATCAATAATTTACACACACTCTGTCCAAATTTTCTTTAGAAAATTCATAACAGTTTTTTCTTCTTTATTATGACATTTCTATAAAAAGTTTCAGGAATGTGTGTTTCCCCTGAATAATAAAATATTCATTTTTTGAAGTCAGTGCATCATTAATTTTCTATAAAAGCATGTAAGGACAGTAATAAATAAAATATGCTTAATACATATTCATTCATCGGATTTCGATGGATTTTGAAAAAAAGTGACTTACATTATGGAAAATTGAAGGATAAAATTAAGGTTACATTATTTTCCAGACCGATTTAATAAAATATATTGTCTGTAAATATATTGTTCTAAAACTAAAAGAAAGAGAAAAAAAAGCACCACATGTATTAGATTTATTAGATAGACGAATGTATCTGTGTTTTTTTCTATTATGTTGAAAATTTCTGCTGAATGGGGAAGGTGAATTCATAAAGCATTGCCTAACTCTAAATATCTGGCCTAATTCATCAACAGCTCTAGAAATCCCAATAGGTCTCTATTTTAGTACAAAAACTCTTTTTGTATCTACACTTGTTATGTATCTTGAACTCCACTTTCTTTCTACTTTAGCATTGTAGGTTATACAACTTTTTCACTTGGTATCTTATTTTATTTTATTCTACTATATATATATATATATATATATATATATAATGTAGCTTCGTGTGGTTTTGGAATATAAGCAACTAAGATGTTTTAACATAACATATGATAGATCTGCATTTCTCAAAAAAATTTGAATTATCTATTAAGGGTACTTGGTACCTAAAAATCACAAACCTATCGTTTTTTATTTTCATTTAATCTTATTCTTTGCATTATTATCTTTCGATTGATATATCACTTGTGCATGTCGGAAAGTTAGAAGTTGAATAAAACTTCATTTGAAAACAAATTAGGCAATTCAGGCACACACCCTTTTTAGAAAAAAAAAAAAAGCTAAAAAATGCGTTATGATAAAAAAAAATCTATTTTATAAATAGAAATAATAACTATAAAAAGAATGTGTAGTATTAAAAAAGCAGAATATTTCCGAGGCAATACAATAATGTAATTTTTCTTCCTTGTGAAATGTGTGCATGTAAAATTTTAAATTAAGGCATTTTATATTAATAATTTTATAATTTCAGTACTTATTCCTGATATATTTTTTTTCATACAAATGTAATACTTTTATATTATAAGAAAGAAAAACAGCTAACATTTCTGTCGTGACAGAAAAAATTTTTAAAGTTTTCTTGAGTTTTCTTGTGCAATTAGTACTCTCTAAAGTTGATCATTTATAAAAATGTGTGGGTTGAAAACATATGAAAATGCAATTATTTTAAAGAAAAACGTCTGTGTAATATCTTAAAGTGGTATTTTTAAGTTTAATTAAGCTTATAATAATTATTTTTTCAGAATTATAAACTTTAAAGTGGTTTTTCTCAGTTTGTGTTTTTCGAAACCTTAGTGCATTCAAAATGCTACTCCTTCGACAATTATTTACCAATCACTTCAATTTTTCCTGCGTGTTAAAAATAAAGCATGTAATAAAATTAGGGATCCGTTTTGCTATAAACTGAATGCTTTTTAAAAAAATAAAATGTAAGACATGTTGGTTTTCGTTGATTTTTAGCCTGTATATCAACATTTCATTTTTTCTCGTAAACGAATGAAGTTATTCTAAAATCGATCCCTAAAGTTGTTAAGAACATCTATAAGAATATTATAAAAAAAATTCAGGTCAAAAATTAATTTTTACAAAAGGAGTAGGATTTTAAAATTTTCCCAATTTTCTTCAAGAAATTTAAATTTTTAAAATTGTGTGAATAATATATGAAAAATTTTCATCTGGTAACATTTTCTTGAATAGAAACATTGTTTAAAATGTTAAAATATAATTTTTAAATACGTAAATAAAAGTTTTGCTCAAAAGTGCCAAGTCCTTAAGTATAATGTAATGAAATAAAGGCAATAGTAATATGCCCTAAGGTTTTTAAGTCCTATGTGTGTTCATTTTCATAGCAATTTTAATACATCATTATTAGTATAGCAGTACGATATTGTGACATAGGTTTTTCTTACATTTAGCTACAGAAATAAATAAAAAAAAATATATCTTCAACAATTCTAATTTTTTTAAAGAATGAAAAGTGATTCTGTGCGTAAATTTGTATATGGTTGGGGATGTAGCGTCTCTCAGATGTGAATGCATTTGTATATAAAAATAATATAATGATTAAAAAAAACTGCATAGTTTTGAATTTTCAATATGCTTGCACAATCGTGTAATATTCATTAATTTAAAATAATTGGTTTCAAAGTGTCATGAGCAGACTTAAATTTATGAAAATTTTTCTAGATTTGTTGCCATTTGCTATCCATTGAAGTGCCAGATGACGACCAGTCTCGCTCGAAAAATTATAGCCGTCATTTGGATATTCTCTCTGCTGATCACTCTCCCCTGGGCACTCTACTTTCAATTGGAGAGTGAAGACTCCGAGACATACTACTGTGTGGAGCGCTGGCCACACGAAGAGTCTGAAAAAGCCTATTTCCTTGGAGCCAACTTGAGCATCTGTTATCTTCTGCCTCTCATTATTATCTCAATCTGCTATGTAGGCATCTGGATCAAAGTTTGGAAAAGAAGTATACCAGGCGAAACTAAAGGGACGAATGCTGATTCAGTTATGCAGAGATCGAAGTTAAAGGTATGTATTTACAACGAATATAGTTTTCTCTGTGATTCACTGACAAAACCCTGCGATTTTACATTAAAAATTCAAAATACGATGCTTTATTTAATGTCATTGGCTTAACATAGAATTGGAATAAGAGTAAACATATTGTACCTGTGAACAGCTGGGAATATTTTATTGACTTAGTGGTGACCCAAATTTTATGCCATGAATTCACATTTTTTTTCTTATTTTAATACAAACTAATTTTAAATCTCAGATAAAATGGAGAAAAAGATACAAAATACAGAGTAGATGCAGCACATTGAATTATTTACATGATCTGGAATAAGAAATTATTGAGTATGATGTATTGGAAAGAACCAGAGTACATTTGAAATAGTCGAGTCATTATTAGTAAGAAAAAATAAGAAATTGAACTTGGCCGTGGGTAGCCTAGTGGTTAGAGCATCATACTCCAGACTGGAGAACCTGGGTTCGATGTCCGATGCCACCAAAAACCCTTCCAATGTACACACGGAGTACTTGCTCATTAAATGAGTGGGTCTGAAAGTCTTGTGTGCAGTCGCTTTATCAACCATGGGTGCAGGAAGCCGGAGAATATATTTCTCTCCCCTCTAATTCCATGCTTAATTTGAGGAATTGGAGATAGGTGGTGTTGTCACCATGCATCGTGTAGAAGTCCAACCTTTGTCTCAGGTTCTGGCAATTTACATTCATTCCCTTCGGGAAGGACACGACAACAGCAACAACAACTAATTGAACTCATTATTATGGAAGACTCATATCGCAGAGGTACAATTTTGGCACCAATGATGGCAGTTCAAGCACAAATGCAAATTAATGACAATTTATAAGATAATCAGTCTCCAGATCAACAAATTCGTGAATTCGTCGCATTACCGAAGACAGCAATTTGCATGCATTCACAATGTATTTGCAATTCCGAAGATGGTTTAAAGAAGAAAAAATGCGACTGATCAAGGAAATGTCAGTATTCAAGGACCGACGCATTTTATGACAAACATAGAATGATCTACTTCCATAATGCAGCATGTACAATACGTGAAGAACCACAGTTGATAAAATACTGGAATGTGTGTGTGTGTATGAAAATGTATTACGCATAAAATTTTCGCAATATAATTTATGGGTAATGCAAAAAAATGCAATTTAATTTGTTGAAAATACAATACTTACCGAGGAAGATTAATTCATGGTACATATAATATTTCACAAATACTAGAATGTTACGCACAGAATAGAATATTTCACATAGTAACAATTTCACATGAGAGCATTTCACACACAAATACGTAATTATATTCTGAAGAAAATATATATACTGATTTTTTCCACCAGACGTAATGGGTAAGAATGATGGGTTAATAAATAGGCATCGCACTATTTGATGAGATTTGTTTTTGATGAGAAAATATGAATCAAAACAAAGTTTTACAGGAACGAAGCTCATTTTTCAGCAATTTTTAGATTATCAAATGCACTATTTATACTTGTTTTAGTTAAGAGATTGATTCAGATAGTTTCAATAAATGATAAGTGCTAATATAATAACGTTATCGCATTTGAAAATGTATATAGAAATTTATACATAAGTACGTTAAAGAGATTTTAAAATATTTTACAATATTATATTACATTTTTACTTTTCCTTAAACCTTTGGTAGAATAATTAGCATTTAATTCAATATTACTGTTCAATACTCGAATCATTAGAGTAAAGAATTACATTCATTTACATAGAGCAAAAACGACTCTTATTTTTTATTTGTTATTTTTATAGGTTGTAAAGATGATGGTTATAGTGGTCGTACTATTTGTCGTATCTTGGCTTCCACTTTATATCATCTTCACGATGGTCAAACTGGGCATCACAGTTGAAGAGAACAGCATCAAAGAAAAAGTTTTGGTTGTCATGGTACCCATTGCACAGTGGCTCGGAGCGTCTAATAGCTGCATCAACCCAGTGTTGTATACTTTCTACAACAAAAAGTTTCGTAAAGGATTTATGGCTATTATTAGGAGTCGATCTTGTTGTGGAACGCTTCGCTACGAAACAACACATAAGGGCACAAAGAGTACTGTTTTGAGAAGCACTTTCAAATCCCGTTGTGAGACACAGACGGAATACGTTAATTCGTCTCAAGTATAATTTTACTTTATCGATTCAAAATATATCTCATATTTTGATACATATTTCGCTACGTATTGAACATATTAAGATTCATGATTTCAGCTAGGAAAATTGTATAGTTGATGTTGATGGTTTCACATGTCATTCATGGAAGGTGATTTGATGTAGGCAGTGCATGTTCTGCCTACAGGAAGACATTTCTTCTTTTTTTTTGACAGGATTTGAAGAGCATTGTTATTACCAAGAGATGGATTCAATTAAGCTAAATGCAATCTTGTTAAAGTCTATAATCCTGATAAAAACGTTTGTTAATGACTCTCTACGAATGTTTCACATTTATTGAAAAAGTAGTTACTTGGATAATAATAATATGCAAGATTTTTTCGGGAATTAAATTCAGTGTTTTAGGCAACTTGTATGACTCATTGAATGCATTTTTAAGAAGATATTTAAGGGTTCCATTATAAATTTGCTTTTTGCTTAGAAGTAGAAATGTGTGACAAATGTAATATACTAAGCGCAAAACGCACAATTACTATTTGCATCAATTTTAAAACTTTCTTCAAAACTAACTTTATAATACATATGAAGAAAACTGGACTGGCTATCCTCTTACAAATTTCTTATTGTTTATTGGTAGCCTCAAATTTGTTTGTTAACGTAATACGTTTCAACATATTCTGTGAAGCAAATTTCCTATGTAATTAGACTGACTGTTTAGAGGAATGTATATAACTGTATGAAATGTAACTCTCAGCTACTGAAGTACTGCACGTAATTTGATTATATAATACTAAACCTTAAAACCAACATTAATACTTTAAGTCTTTGTACAGTTCTAATATATTCATGTATGTTGTTCTAAGAAATTGAAATGCATGGAATTTACATTTGTCATTTAAATATCCATTTTCTTCTTAGAAAGTTAGCATGGTAGATCAATATTATTTTCTTATGACCTGTTCTTTTTTGTTTTACTCAAAGACAACAAAATATGGGTACATCAGTATTTATACAGCACATCTAAGTTTTATTGTGATTAGATATCTTATAAATATAAAAACTTTCCACAGAAATATTTGTCAATAAAGTATTTGAAAAGATATATAAAGTTTATAGTTCCTTTGCCCTAGCCATTTTTAATTATCATGTTTTCCATTTAAATGAGTTGCCTATGCATTTAAATGAATTAATGTTTTATTACTTTTTGCTGACTAATATAATAAGTGTTTTTTTATAATAAGGATATACATCTTCAAATTAGTTAATACATATGAATGGAAAATTCTGTTATAAAAACCAACATTTATTAGACTATTTAGTTCCGTGTTTCTATTTCTTTTTCTATTATTATTTTGTTGTATTTTTTTATTTTAATTTTACACACAGATGTTGAACATATACGTTTTTTTAAGTAACCCAAATAATATTACTCATGGAGAACGTAAGTTATGGAAATTAATTTCTACTACTTTAATTATAAATTTAATGCACCAAAATGTTTCTATGCGAATTTATTCACCGCCAATTATAAGATATCTCGTAAGAAGTGTATTTACCAAAACTGCCTGCTACGAGATATCTCGTAGTGTGTGCTGCAATTTTAGATTAATTACATATCTCCATTTCAGTTAGGAATATTTAGAAAGAAAGAAGGAAATATTTATGAAGGGCAAAAAAAAATATATATTACGTATTAATTTTTTTATTAAAGTTATTGCTTATTCGATTATAATATTATTGAAATTATATATACAGGAATTTATTCCGAAAATTAAAAATATTAGGTTGGGGAAAAAGAATCCATTATTTTTTCGGTAGATAGCTGTAGTGTCGATATCTCGTGAAGTATAGATCACACAATTTCAAATTTGTGCTCATTATCAAGATGACATTTCACACTAAAAGAATTTATTCGCTGTTTTTTGTCTGGTCTATTCAATTGGGAGTTACAGGGTGTTAAAAATGGAAGTAATCAAAGAGAAAATTCGGTACATTTTACAGTTTTTCTTTGATAAATGCAAGCCAGGTGGCGAAAATTGTAAATTGAATTTAAGGTGCCGATGCTGTAATAGTTAATTACGTGCAGTTTAGGTTTCATCGATTCCGTTCAGATATTTTTGATGTTAAAGATGCACCTAGCACAGGCAGGCCCGTCGTCCAAAATTTCGATAAAATCACAGAAATATTCGAAGTTTACCGGCTTGTTAGTAGTTATAGCATCGCGCAGGAGCTGAACATCGGCCATAAAAGAGTTTTAAACCATTTACGCAAAGTTGGATCCAAAAAGAAACTCGCTGTTTGGTGTCATACCAATTAACACCAAGAAACATGATTGATCGAATTTCCATCTATGAAGCCTTGATCAAACGGAATGAAATTGACCCATTTCTTAAGCGAATGGTGACTGGGGATGAGAAATGGGTCACATACGGCTAGATTGTGTAAAAATAATCGTGGACAAAGCACGGTAAAGCAGTTTAAACGGTGGACAAACCAGGACTAACGGCCAGGATGATTCTACTGTGTATTTGGTGGGATTGGAAAGGAATACTTTATTACAGGTTTCTTCCACATGGTCAAACACTAAATTCAGAACTCTACTGTCAACAACTGGACCTTTGAACTTAGCGGTTAACCAGAAACGACCATAATTGATCAACAAAAGAGGTGTTGTGTTCCATCAGGACAACGTCAGGCCACACACGTCTTAAGTGACGCCAGAAACTCTGGGAGCTTGTTTGGGAAGTTTTAATGCCTCTACCATATAGTCCGAACCTGGCACCAAGTGAATACCACATTTTTCTCCCATTTCAAAACTTCCTAAGTGATAAGAAATTGGGATAAGGAGAAGATTGAGAAAATATATTACTAGAGTGTTTCACCAATAATGACCAAGACTTCTATAAGAGAGACATTATGATGCTACCTTTAAAATCGCAATTAATTACATAACAAAGGGTGCATGTTTGACATAAATCGGATAATCCGAAGCATGTTTAATAATGTCTTGAATTTCATGCAAAAATAATGGATTTCTTTTTCCCCAGCCTAATATTTGTATTGTTGTTGCTGTGTATGGTGAGATTTAAAGTAAGGATCAACGAAAAGACTAGTTTGTTAGTTTTCACTGGACAAAAATTCCTAGTCTCCTTATGTTTTTTTTTCTTTTTGCTTTGTACACATTCAACATGACTTTGTAGGCATTCTTTTTTGTGGGAGAAATATGCTCTGAGTATTTATAATCAGTTCTATCTGTATTATAGTACCTGCTTCCTTCTGCGTCGCAGCCGTCGCCATCATATAAATGTATAACTAATTCCATAACTGACGACATCATTTTCATTTTACTCCCTCGATCTCTTTAATTATGGAACATAAATACATTCAGTAGGAAGACTTCAATGCAGAGTAGAGTGACTTTTTTGTATCAACGGATGGTTTTCTTGAGGTCTGCTAATTATTACTTATAAGTCCATTTTTATTACTTTAGAAGTATTTGCAACTACCATCGCCTTATAGGTTTTTCCCAGTGACGATCGTTGCACATCTGTATGAAAACCTGACACAAAATTACAAATATGACTGTTCCCAAATGAAACTAGATGACCAAAACGAAAAGAAAATTTTTGTATATATGAAGATTTTTATTGAAAAAAACCCTACGAGATATAATTCGTAGGCGGCACTCAACACAGGAAAGTTATTTAATGGTGCAAGCTACAAGTTGCCTCGTAATGTTTTTTTTCACTAAAAATTACTGTACATGCCATTACAGTGTTATATCGATAAATTAATATTGTTATATTTTGTACAAAAACTTTACGTTTTCTTTAAAATAACCCTGGCACTCAGGGCAAGACGTTTGAATTTGCCTGCGAAAGCTACGCGAATCACAAAAAAATTCAATGATACCTTTGATAAGTGTTTTTTTATTTAATTTTTTAAAAATTAAAATATTGAATGTATATTTTGTGTAAACGTGATGTTTGGGAATTTCTACTTTGTCTGGAAAGTGAGATTATACTAAAAATGCTTTAACCTTAAGGTATCCGACTTCGTTCGGAACCGTGATTTTAAAAAAGCGCATAAATGGATAATTTTCATGATATTTAGTGTCACTCAGATTAGAGTACATGCATAAAATTGTTTTAAGGACATTTTGACAAAAAAGATTTATTTAAATATCATATTTTGGCAAAACATTAACTTAGAATAATTTTTTCCCAAATGTTCTCCTTTTGTGAAAAATGGTTCTATTATAATAACATTTTGCCTGTATATAGCTCAGACCTCTCTACAGAAACTCAACCAGAATTTTTGAAAAATTCACATTATTTTCAGAGTTACCCTCAATTGAAATAATTATTCGCGTTTTTTTCTTAAAATTGATCCCCTCTGTTGTCGTCAAATATGAATAAACCCACTTCTAAGTTATATATTTCAAAAATTCTACTTGAGCCTCTGAACAGATGTCTGAGCTATATACAGGCAAAATATTATTCTAATAGAAGAATTTTTCACAAAAGAAGAACATTTGGAAAAAAGATTATTCTAAGTTAATTTTTTGTCAAAATATTGTATTGAAATAAATCTTTTTATCAAAATGTCCTTGAAACAATTTTATGCATATATTCTAATCTGAGTGACACTAAATATTATGAAATTATCCATTTATGCGCTTTTGAAAATCGCGATTCCGAACGTAGTCGGATACCTTAACCTTTAATGAAATCTTGTTTGAAAATATTCCAATGAAGTATATATGTGTCTATACCCTTCCCCGACAAAAAAAACACACCTTCCACTTATTTGAATTTTTATCGTTAATCTTAAGTTCAGAAGAAATATAATGTACTTCAAAAACTACAAATATTTTAAAACGAATGCATGTAAATTTTCAGAATGATTCAAAGCATGACATTTTAAACGATGTAAGAAGTAACATGCAAACCTAAATAAGTAAAGAATTCAACCGTTTTACATCCAAATCATACACTTTTAAATCGATATTGAATAAGGTCTATCGGATTTTTTTTCTTATTTTCTAATTAATTTAAGAAATCAATTCATTAATAAAATTTTAAGCAAGTTTTGAAAGTTTATATGCTCATAATGCGCATATTGTTTGAGCACTTAGGGATATGAGCTGCACAAATATTATAATAAATTGAGTTTAAAATAACTCTAATAATTTCAGTAAATAATAATAATTTCAAGAACTTTGTATTTCGTTTCATTTCTTATTCTTGTAAGATTATATTATATGTAACATTTTCATGTATTGAGAATAATAAAGGCATAAAAGTAAGTTTTTGTATTTCATTTTACTTCATGTTTTAAATTGTATTTATTTATTGGTTAAACATCTTATCTTGAAACAGTGTGACATCATGATATAAGTGTAATGCAAAAATTTGTTCATTTTTTCATCAAAAAATCATTTTTATTTTGCTAATTTAATATCAGTTAAGAAAATTGTGTATCTTTAATGCTCAAATGCCAGGCAAGCAAGGAAATTAATTATTTCGTTTCAAAATTTAAATGCAAGAAAATATAATGGGAAAAAAACATCATCAAATGTTCGAGTAAAGGTAAATGTTTGTTATTTTTAGAAATTTAATAAGTGTTCTAGGGGAAAAAGTCAACCGCTTAGTGAGGCACATGTAGGCTATTAAGCTATTTTTGTTCTAACAATCGCAAATAAATCTGTCAAAAAATTTAAAGTTTAATCAGTTTAATCCTTTATCTACCGTATTATGATTTAATGCAACTTTTTTTCATGCAATATATTATTTTGAATCCCTACAATGAAAATTAAGGGATATGTATAAACAAAATACTCAACTTAAATATATTCAACTGTAAAATTAATTATACACACTGTTCTCTTAAAATAAATAGTCAAGTCGTTTTCTAAGGTTTTCATTAACATACAAAAATAATAAGACAATTTTAAAATTAACTATTTTTTCGGAACAAAAATGACAATCTTCGCAAAACGCTGAAAACGCAATTTCTGCTCTAAAACTATTTGCCTTCTCAGCTAAAATACTCAACGTAGAGCCCATGTGCTGTCATATATCTTGGAAGAATAGGTTTAAAAGAATACTTCTGTTAAGTATAGTCAGAGTATTCGTAAAAATGGTTATTCTAAGCAATTTTAAAGTGAGTGTTACTTATAAGTACCGTCGTTAGATAAAGCGTTAACGAGAAATCACGAATAAATCTGTCAACATTTAATTTTTATCATTTATACCAAAATGAAATTTATACATATATATATATATATATATGTTTATATATATATATATATATATATATATATATATATATATATATATATATATATATATATATATATATATATGTATATATATATATATATATATATATATATATATATAACTAATTATTTTTAAATATTTAAACTATGTATTTGAGGAAAATTCAGACATGGATTTTAAATACAAGCTAATATCGCAACAAATTGTTCTTTATTAAGCTAGTGTAATCAACAAAAGCTATTTTGTATGGATTTACATCTAATACTATTATTCTTTGGTAAAATCAAAACATGATGATTTCTTCTAAATATTTTACAAATTCAGAAAATTAATTCTTTTAAAATACGCGAGTTAAAAGGAAGCTATCTTCCTACTTGTCGTAGATATTGCCCCAAGCATCACAATTCCATCCAAAATCATGTCAAATGAGTTTTTTTAATGTAGAATATTCCACCGAATATACTCTGTATAATGCCGTCCAAAATTCTTTTAGTTTCCCCATTTTAATAAGCTTTATTGTTTTTACGAATAAGACCTCATAGAGTAAGTACAAATGATAGACTCGATTTTAAAAAAAATATCTGCCTTACCCTCTCCACTGCTTCATCAGAGATGCTTGGGCTACAACTGCTTTTATTTTTACCCAAGCGACTTGTTTTCTAAAATTGATGATTCCATTACAGAATCCTTTTGTTGGTTGATGCTTCTTTTCCGTAGCGATTTTTAAATGCTCGTTGCACCTAAATAACTGAAAAACCCCGTGTATACGCAAGCAGTATCCTCTGCAATAGTTACCATGCTTGGATTTCTATCACAGCGATCTTGAATCTTGATCTTGATATTTATTTTCTTAACATTCATGAATCCCTCTTTGTAACATATGCAGTAATAATGCATTCCTTAAATTGTGGGGTGCTCCCGTAGGGGGGCGTGATAACTCAATGATTGGAGAGCGAGCATATTGAAAAGACGAAAACGGAAGATTTGTTAAGAAAAGTATTAATTTATGAAATAAACAAACAAAATACATTCTGGCATATTAAGAAATAAAATATACATTAAGACTGATATAATACATTTATAAGTTACTGCCCAATGTATTTTTTAATTAATTTAAGAATACTGATTAAAAACAAGTTTAATAATTACCATTGAACCTAGGGGCATGTCACATAAAATGTTTTCCTAACATGAATAGTTATCTTGATAATTTATACTGTTAACAATTAATCCCTTAACTACCGATTAAAAGTTACGAAATTTGCTCCTCAATGACACCTTTTTCAACGTAGGCGCGCAAATGTGATGTACTGGGAGGAGGAGGAGGAAAAAAAGGAATAAATGAGCAGATTCTCTGAAATACGAACAAGTAAATTCTTCGCAAACACCGTCAAGTTCCTTTTTATTGCATTCCAAAGCCTTCGGAATAGTTTTATGGATATCAGTGCACAGAATAGATCGTACTTCTGAAAGTCGTATGTATACGTCCGGGACAATTACCCTTTGGTTGATTGGGACGTTTATATATGTCGGTGGCATTTAAGAGGTTCAAGTCATGTTGTAGTTTTAGCGTCAAAGTATAATATTATTGAATTGTATCAATTGTTATTCTATGGAGGGGAGGGGGTGATAAATTATAATTGAATGTTGGGTCACAATTAGTGAAAGTTTGAGAATCACTGCATTAGTTTCAAAAATATGATTTTTTTAAAAAATCAGGTCTATCACTTGTTATCACCCTATATTTTTGGAACTTCTCTACTACGCTCTTTTCCTTAGAAAATAGATCACACATTTTAAACATTTCTAGCATCAAATTAAGAAAATAATATTGTTATAAATTATAAGGAATGTTATCATTTTCTAGAATGCCCGATCAAGATTATTGTGTTTGTGCAAACATAATATATATAACGATGCAACCAAATTAAAAAGATTACTTCTTTCAAGCGTCGTGTACTATATTTTTGTGTTTGAACATACGTGGGAATAGTTTCCCTCTATTATTTGCATATTGTGGTATTTGGGGAGTGAGTGAGTGCATATTAACGTCGTGCTATTCAGGTACACGAGGGCTTTTTGGTGACTGACCATGTAATTTTGAACTAGGGTCAAGTGATGTGGGCGACAACTGAGCTGGCACCCCCTCCTAACTACCACACCACACCAACGCAAGGACGTTTCAGCTCTCGATAGATTTAACGTGTATCACTGCCCTACACGGCGGGTCTTTAGTGGTATTGGGCTCGAAGTCGTGACAGGGCAGCCACGATACGATACCTTGACCACTCGGCTACCACGACCACATGGTATTTGGTGAAGTATTTTGATTAGGCGAAATTGGTTGGGGGTGTTGTTGATGGTATAATACGGAAATATCGAATTACCTGTATGGGATATAGGTATTTTTTGAACAACTTTATATATAGAAAGTGAGTGAGTGAATATTAACGTCACAAAGTTTAGCTACACAAAGGCATTTGGCGACGGAGCACGTAATTTTGAACCATGGTCAAATGACGCGGACAACACCCGAGCTGGCACTCCCCTCTCCTAACTAGCACACCACACCAAAGGAAGGACGTTTCAGCTCTCGATAGATTTATCGTGCAACACTGCCCTACACGGCGGGTCTTTAATGATACTGGACCTGAACTCATGACATGCCTGCCATGATCCGATACCTTGTGACCACTCTTATATATAGAAAGAGAAACTAACTAGGATTGCATATGCACATACCTATTTTTTTATTTTTTAAAGAAAGCTAACATGAACACAAGTTTGTTTAGTTATTTTAAATAAATAATCTGTTTTATAAATAAAATACCACATCTAAATAAAATTAAATAAGAATACGTTCGATTATCTTATATTACGTTTTCGATGAAAAATATAAACGAAATATTTCTTACATATATTACTTGAAAAACACTAAACATATTTTGCCTTCCAAACGATTTAAATTATGCATTAAGTTTTTGGATACATTTCTATTGATTTAATTTTCTAAAAGAACATGGTAAAAAATTAAAGAAAAGACATTTGAAAATAGGTGCCAGAATTTGATTTTGAAAAAATACAGCAGTGCGATGATTGGAATTCGACTGAAATACTTCGGAGGCGAAATGTTCCTATTATTTTATTTACAAGACGTTGTCAGAGACATAAAACATTTGAAAGTCTATTAGCTTTTATTCCTAAGTTCGGTTGACTGAATTTAATGTAAGTTTTCCAATTCCTCTTGAGAAAAACCAATCTTTCAGTTGAAGTAGCATCAAGATGTCTATTTTTTTTTAATCCTGACACTTGTAACAAATTGTTGATTAAATAAGGGTTCAACTGACTGAAGAAAAATTCAATATAAAGTGATTGGCTGTCTCAGATTGTGAAGACACATATTGATAGAATTATGATTTTATTTATTTTTTGACAAACAAATGTTATTGAAATTGTATTGTAAATTCCATCATATCGTGATATGTAATTTGTTTTATTTGAAAAAAATGCCACTTTTCGAATTACCTACTTTACTTTATAGAAAAAAGGTAAGGTATGCAGAAATTGAATTTATTACATGAAAAAAGAACTCTGTGTAAGAAAAGAATTTATAAGAAAAAATACTTGTAGATCTTTGATAAGTTAAGGAAAAACAGTCTGTTTTTCATATTTTAAAGGATGCAATGAACATATTGCAATAATACATTGAATGACAACAACATAGGAACTACAGTAAAAGTGTAATACAAAAAGATTGCAAAATTCACACAGAAATTTTCTTAAATAATTCAGTACAATAATAATGTTTACTAAAAATTAAAGCCTCGTCTTAACACTAGAACATTTGTTGGGGTCAATTGCACATCATATCCTGTTTACTTTGTTCTCCTTTCCGCAATTTCGCAAGGAATTTTTTTAAAAAAATCGCGACTTTTAATAATATTTCCTGGTGATTACACAGAAAATGATTTGTGGTTCTAGGTTAATTAGGAGTGATTTTACAATTAAATATATACCTAGAACGTCCGCTGGTGTCATTTAGACACCAAGGCAATTTTTTTATAAAAACTAACTTTCAAAAAAATATAGTTCACTAAGTAGACATTATATCATTAGTAAAGCAAACTTCTCAAAGTTCTATAACACATTTTTTGCCCATGAATGTAGTGTTGTTGAGTTCCCAGTGGAAATGGATTAATTGTACTAAAATTGTTGTGTCTAAGTCAGCGTTTCTGAAACTGTGGGGCGCGCCCCATAGAGGGGTGTGATAACTCTACGAGGGGGTGCGAGTATATTGAAAAATCAAAAGCAAAAGACTGTTTAAAAAAGTTATTAATTTACTGAAAGTAAATAAACACAATATTTCACACATAACAAAAAAAATATACACTTACACTTATATAGGGTGTTTTTTAGAGGTATAAAATTTTAAATTGCAATAAAACAACGATGTATAATTCGATTGACATGAATTATTTTTTATTCGAAAGATAATCTTGTGGCATTACATTTTAAATATGATCAAGCAAGGCGTACATTCGTCGAATGGGTCCAAAGCGAGATTGCCGTTGTTCCCGATTTTCATAAGCGAATTTTGTTTATCGATGAAGCGCACTTCTGGTTGAATGGCTACGTCAACAAACAAAACTGCCGCATTTGGAGTGAAGCTAATCCACAAGTGTATGTCGAAACACCGTTACATCCAAAAAACTGACTGTTTGGTGCGCTTTATGGGCTGGTGGAATCATTGGTCCGTACTTCAAAACGATGAAGGCCACAACGTTACAGTCAATGGTGATCGGTATAGAGCCATGATTACTAACTTTTTCATTCCTGAATTGAACAATCATGATGTCCAGGAGCTGTGGTTCTAACAAGACGGCGCAACATGTCACACAGCTCGTGCCACAATCGATTTATTGAAAGACACGTTTGAAGACACGTTTTCGACCTGTGAATTGGCCTCCAAGATCTTGTGATTTAACACCGCTAGACTATTTTCTGTGGGGCTATGTAAAGTCATTGATCTACGTGCGGATAAGCCACAAACGTTTGACCATTTGGAAGACAACATTCGCCGTGTTATTGCCGGTATACGGCCACAAATGTTGGAAAAAGTCATTGAAAATTGGACGTCCAGATTGAACTACACCTGAGCCAGCCGTGGCAGTCCTATGCCAGAAATCATATTTAAAATGTAATGCCACAAGATTATCTTTCGAATACAAAAACAATCATGTCAATCGAACAATACATCGTTCTTTTATTTGAATTTAAAGTTATACCAGGATGTATTTTCTAAAAAAGTTAAGAACAATTTTAATAATTACTACTAATGGGCTTGTCATATATAAAGTTATACACAAAAAATTAACAATAATGCAATTATAAATGTATCAGTATTGTAGGATGTATTTTAACTAATTATTTTTTACATGACTTTATGCACTTGTTAAGAACAATTTTAATAATTACTACCCACTAATGGGCTTGTCATATAAAATAAAAATAAAATTTTAAAAAATAAATTTATACAAATTTAAAAAAACTTTTCAATTTAGGGATGTTGTTGTTCTCGTGTCCATGAATAAATGCAGTAGATATCACTAGATTCCGTCGAAAGTCTTGATCACTGCCTCTGCTATTCTGTTATACACAAAATTTAACACTTATCCTAATAATGTATATCTTTTATTATTATTTATCCCTAGAGTAACTGGGACGTCTGCGAGAAAGAAAAATGAACTTTTTTACACCAAATTTAAATGGTACTCACTTACTTAAATTAAAAGCAACGAAGTAAAATTTTTAAGTTGAATTATCTGTACATTTATGCACTTGTTAATGCAACAAAATTCCGTTTTTAATTACAATTAAATCTGTATGAACAATAAACAATCAACAATTTTTTTTTTATTTTCGAGACATGTTCTTACCTTTAGGTGGACTTTAAATAAAACCCACTGCATATATAGCTAAAAAAATTTACAGAGTTTTTGCAACCATAACAATCTATAAAATGAAGGAAATAAAACTTTAAAAAAAAATTTATACAAATTTAAAATTCGACTTTTTTATTTGAGAGTTCTGTATTTTGATATTAGCAATTTAGGGATTCAAATTTCATTTAAATTTTACGCAGACAGTGTGTTACATCTAAAATGTGTGAATGTTCTTCTGAAAACGAATCCATTCCCTTTTTTGAAAATTTGTGGATCTTATAATATGCAAAATATCAGCAATATAGGTAAAGTAGATTTCTCGAGAAAAGTGTACCGGAATGAACAAAAAATGCATTTTGAGAAAACTGCAAATAAAGATATTTTCATTTATGATTTGTAAAATAATATTTTTTAATGTAATATAAAGTCAAACGATAATTAATTGGATTATTTTGCATCATTTCTCAGTTTTTAAATTGAAAGGTTAAAATTCTAGATTATTTTGATGTCTTTTTAATTACTCTTTCTCTACTTCATCAACACGTGTTGTCAACGACTCAAACCTTCTACTGTTTAAAAAACCAAACATTTATGTCTATAAGTTTTAGTATTTTTACTTCACTTTGACATCATCATTACAGGGTATTACAAAAATTCCTTATACATATTTTCATTGTTATAAAAATACACAAAGAAAATGTCTTTGATTAGTTAAAAAAATTAATTCGATGTCTTTTTTAAATGGTACTCTGTCTTTAAAAATTCTAAAAAAAGATATCATTTTTACTCAAACATGTGAATATTTCAATAAGCATTTAGGAAAAACGAAATGGCTGTTTTACAAGCTGTGCACTTAATTTAGAATAATCCTTAAGATCCACTTTAATTCTAAATACACTTGACTTATAATTTAAGAACTACACTGAGTATTTATTAACGTAAAACTAAACATAATAACATTTCAAAAGCCAAAAAAAAAATTAATTTTCTAGCTAACGATTTAAATTTTCCGTAATTTTTACAGAAAAAATGTAAAATTTTCAATAAATTTGAACATATAATACAGAAAAATTACATTCTTTGCATAGAAAAATTAGTGTTTTACAATACATATTATATACAAAATGGATTTTGAAGAAAGTGTACCTGAATCATATTTACATCACATTTGCTTACAATTTTAAACTTCAATTTTCTATCGTTCTATTTATCGCATTTGCATAAATAATGCATCCATGGGTGCAGAAAAGTACCCTCTATTTTTTAAAAGTAATATAAAAAAATTAAAAAATTAAAGAAGTTTTTCACGTCCCAGTTACCTTTACTGCTGATTAAAAGCTACGCAATTCATTCCCCAATGCCACTGTTTTCCACGCAGGCGTACATGTGTCATGTATTGAGAGGGTGGAAGAGAAGGAATAAATAAGCAAATCCTCTGAAATAAGTAAATCCTTCGTAAACGCTGTCAAGATGTTTTTACTGCATTCCAAAGCCTTCGGAATAATTTTATGAAGAGCAGTGCTTAAAAAAGATAGTACTTCGGAAAGACATATATACGTCCGCGCGGAGCATTAAACGTACCGGTTGAGCGAGACGTATATATACGCTGGTAGCACTTACGAGGTTTAAGTCGTATTGTATCTTTTGCGTTTAAGTACAGTGACATGATTTTTCCTCCGTCTTTAAAAGTGAACTAATTGCAATAGATCAAAGCCTTGATGCAGTTCTTAATGAACAAGACTTCGGAGAGACCTCTGGATCCTCTCTGATAGTCGCCGTTCTCTCCAACATCTTTATAACTGGATCAGAGTCGGAGACAAAGCTGGTGTCTCCATACTTCAAAAATGCTCGCTTCTTCATGCACAAATATCAGAGTCTCATGATGTCCATTTCCAGTGGATTCCATCCCATGTTAACATCTTTGGAAAACGAACAAATGGATCTCCTGGCTAAAGAGGGTTGTAATGCTTCTCCACCTATCTCTTCAACCCTCACCTACTCTGAACATCAATCAAGGGTTAAATCTGAAATTTTAAAGTAGTGGAGGACCCATCCCAACCATCACTGGTATGAAAGCAAATATCTGGGATCCTCATTCCTACTTAAATGTGGCCGAGCCTCTCAGACTGCAATCTGTAAATTGAAAAGTGGCCATATAAAGAGTCTTTCCTTTTGTGGAGGCAGGAAGACTTTTGCTCTTTGCACCAAGTCAAGACTCAGCAAGTCTCTCCAGATCACATCTTGGACTGCTTGGGACTTGAGAGGGAGGACCGTTTTTCCTCTCCCCTTCTGGTATTGGACTTCTTAAGGGTCAATAGACTTTTGGGTCTTTTCTGACTCCGTCAGACAGACTGAGGATTAGCAAAAACAACAACAAGTATAGTGACATTGAATTCAATACATTGTTATTATATGGAAGTGGGTCGATGAAAATTATGATTGAATATTGGGTCACAAATATTAAAAGTTTGGGAAGCACTAGTCTGAGTGCTTCATTAAATAGTATTTGCCTATCTGCTCATAAAAAAAAGTTCATTCGATTTTCGAACTTAGTGCAAAACAGACATACTGAAAAGGTCTGACCCTGATGAAATTGCTAGTTTGTTGCGAGAGATTTCTGAGAATTAATCGGCTCTAATTTAGATTCCGACGAAGGCATAAGATTGAGTGAAAGTTACTGTGAAAAATCTGAAGAAAGACAGATATAATTATTAATTTTCCAGTAAATACTGATATATATATATATATATATATATATATATATATATATATATATATATATTTAAATATATAAAAACAATCACAATTATCAATTTAAATATATATATATATATATATATATATATATAATATATATATATATATATATATATATATATATATATATATATATATATGTCGCTAAGATGACCCAGAACGGATACCGAATAATAGTAATGTTCCTGGAAGATTTGCGACTCGAAATGTCTTGCGGCAAAGCATTGGTCCAAAGAGCTTCGTGAAACATAATGCCAACACGTAAGTTTCTTATTATATAAAATGTCATAATATATGCTAATTACATTAATCAGTATTAAAAGTCTTAAAACTAAACCTTACTAAACAGTAATCCTGTAATTATTTAATTAAAACAATTACCTTATATATTTTATATCGTGTGTGTGTGTGGTGTCGTTTAAAAATAATCGAAATATCAGACGTTCTAGTGTTAACCCTATGCATTTTAGAAAGAACAGAATTAATCCTTCATATTAATGCTATGTTAATCAATAATAATAAAGAACAATAGAAACTATCTAAGACTTAAAATTTTTACTTAGCTGTAGGTTTAAATTCGACAATAAATGGTTTTAAATAAGATTTTACTTCTAATTTTTAAAAACCAAATTCAATCTATTTCGAATAAACTTTATTTGATGTGCTTTTTTTCCTTGAGAAAAAAAATAAACATTTCCTTCTATTTAATCAAAGTTTAAATATCAGTTTAATCTTTGATATATTCAAACCATCAACCGCCCTCTCTTTTTTTTGACAAAAACTATCTTCAGATTTCAGTTTCAGCAAACATACTTCTCTTTTATTTGAAGGCTAGCGTTTAGTTGTTCGTCGTTTTTAAATTAAAGATGATTAACTGTATTCCACTCTTCATAATTTAATAACTATATGAGGATAAAATGATACAGATTTTTGAAAATAAAAAAAAATGTCTAATCATGGATTTTTGTTTGGCAAGAATAAATAAAATAAAATCGAATGTAAAAGATGTTATACTTCTGGATTTATTAAGAAGATGAATTGCTTTTGCTAAATGCATTAAAATCAACATTAAATACGGATAACTAATAAAGACAATTTTTTCTGTTAGAGTTATTGCAAAAATGCCAAGAGAGACTGTTGCAAGACAGATAAGAGTAATTGCGATCATCTACTCTGAAGTGAAGAAAAGTTAATTAATTTTTTACATAAATATAAAACAGAAACAACTATTATGCATTTAATTTCTAAATCTAATGATAATAATATTTTTGAAATATTTAATTATTCTTCAGAAGTCTATCTCTGGCAATACATATTTCAGATATTTTTGTCTTTGCGTATTATTATGACAATCTGATTAATTCGATAAGTAGTAATAAAAAATATTGCAACACACACTCACTGTAGATATTCCGAAGCATATATTTTACTAAGAAATTCTCTGCATTTATGAAAATGCAAATTTGCTAGATACTTTACACATTTTATGCTATGATTTTTATTTGTTTGTAATAAAGAGATTCACTTATAAATAAATTAATTATGAAACAGTCTTTAAATTCATGGAAGATAGTTTGTATTGTTTTGTCAAATTGGTACTTTAATGTGTGCCTCAGTTATGCTTGTATACAAGCTCTGTCTGTAGAGTAATGTTAAAAAAATATTAATATAAATCTATTTTAAAATTTATATTAATACGAAAGAATTGGGGAAAACTTTTCATGTATAAAGTTACGTTTAAATTTGAGAATGTATGAAAAAATGCATGATAGGGAAACAAAAGTTTATGGGCTATACATGACTTTACATTCTACTTATGTAACTTAAAAATAGATATAAAAAAGCTTGATAGCACTCTTATAGGATACCTTGACTTTATTTAGGCTATAAATACCCAATCCGTTTTAGAAAAATCCAAAGTAAGCTTATGCTATTGTATATTAGTAGTATTTGAAATTAACACAAAATATACTCGTACAATTATACATCACGTTAAAAATAAGGAAGCTTCTGATATACGAGACAAAAAAAAAGCTCGAATTACTTGATTTTTCATTGATGACACTTTTGAGCTATCATCGACTTCAGATTTAGATCTGCAGAAAAAATGGTGGAACTGCAAAAAAAGGTATCTAAGTCTAAAGGTATCTAACAATTTAACAGTTTTCTTAAAATACTGTGATTTTAATATTTGAATCTGAAAAGTTTTGATAATCACATCATTTCTTAAAGTTCAAGGTCCTTAAATTTCAGTAATCAAATCTTAATGCCTTAACAAATGATTCAATGCTATTTTTTGGCTTAAATAACACTTGGGAAGAGCCATTTTCATTAATTTTTGGTCATTGTATGAGTGATGCAATATCCATTCTCAATAAGAAGTTTTTTTAACATGGCTTGGTAAAAGTCTAAAAAAGGCACGAATGCAAGGTAGAAAAATTTTAATATGTTACCATTTATTTCAAACCTATATAAGTTTTTCAGTTTTATCCATGGATTTTATAGAATTTAAATTATTTCTCGAATCTATCTACTCAGGATATGTCTTACTAAATTTCTTAGAAATCAAAGGATTGTACAGGAAGATAAAAGCTCGTATCCTGTCAACGTTTGATACCCTATAGCACAAAATTCCATTGATAAAATTCTGAATGCAGAAAAAGAAATGTGAAATTCAATAAAAGGCCAATATAAGTTTATAGATTTCAGTATCACTTCTATTAAGGAGTGAAAGGTTCATGACAAAACCTCTGTTTTTCAAATGAAGTAAAATTCGAATTTCATGAAAAGAGCTATTCATTTAAATGTCAACTAGATGGAATCACTTTTATTGTCAAAACCAAGCACCTTTTTCACGTTACAGTGGCATATACGTCAGTAGGTAGAAAAAGCCGATTCTGCTGTAAAGGCGGTGCAGGCGGTTGCAGGCGGTTGTAGGCGGTAGCAGGCAGGTGCAGGCGGTTGCAGGCGGTTGCAGGCGGTTGCAGGCGGTTGTAGGCGGTTGCAGGCGGTTGTAGGCGGTCGACGGCAGTACAGAGTTGAGTTGTTTCGTTCCTACTGACGAGTTGAGTTGTTTCGTTCCTACTGGCGAGTTGAGTTGTTTCGTTCCTGCTACCGAGTTGAGTTGTTCGTTCCTGCTGCTGAGTTGAGTTTTCTCATGTTGAGTTGTTTCGTTCATGTTGCCGAGTTGAGTTGTTTTTCTCCTGCATTGGCTTTGATTTTCGAGCTGAGGGGGCGAGTTGAATTGTTTTTTTCTACAGCTAAGTTGAGTTGTTTTTAAAAAATGTGCACAAAAAATGGAAGTATGGGAATGTTAAACGTGCTCATGCCGCCACCTATTGATTAAAATATACACTAATTATAGATTTTAAAATGATGGAAGTAAATAACGCTCAAATAAAAAATAAATAAATCCAGATTCAAACTCACGGCCTCAGATCAAAATGTCTCCACAGGACAATAGTTTTTCAGTTACGCTAACCATTATCCTATGAAGGCTTACAGACCTGAAGAAAACTTATGTTTATAATCTCATGAATTTAATTTTGCAGGCGAAGCAGACGGCGACATGTTTTAAAATCATTTTCTTGATTAAAATGAAATAAAAAAAATTTAATTTATATTATTTTAATAATGTGTAAATTTTAATTCAGTATAATGATTACATACACACACAGTAAAGATACAAAGTAAATTGATTATTCAGAAAAATGTGCCGTAGTATACTCGTCATCAGCGTGAACGGGTTACGATTTAACTTGTTTTAGCTTGTCTGATCTTGATTCTACAAGACGGCGACTGAATTCTACGTCAGAAATTATCTCAATGCTTAGAGAGGATGAATACATTGCTTTCAACCACTCAGCGAACGCCGCTCAAGTGTAATTCGGTTGAAATGCGTTAGACTCTTATCACATTTTAGTTCACAATTCATTTCGTTTGTTAGTATTGCGGTGGGCTGTATTCAACAAGAAAAAAATATGGTGATGTCTGAAACACATAGTGAAAAACGAAAGTTTGAAAAGCCGGGAATCTTCTGTAAATAAGAAAACCAGAAGAGAAGTTTCAAAAGTAAGTAACAAAATTAAATAAATTTAATATGTAATTTTTATAATGTTTTTTACACATTTCTGATCTTTATTAATTTTGATATATTATTTTCAGAAGTATGGAAAATTTACCGAGGATTGCATACCAGATGGAGTATTTCCAATTGGAGATGATGTTTTTGCCTTTGCAAGCACCTATTATGATTCCGTATCAGTACACATAAGACGTTTCAAGAAATATGGCAAAACATACTACCCAACTCCCGAGGGAATAACATTAGACCCACGGTGGATCGAATATATCATGCGTAAAAAGAAAGTGCCGGAATCACTGGAGGAATTACCAAGTGGACTTTTCCCTCCTGAACGACACATTCAAATAACTAGTGAGAACTTCATTGATTTTACTTTCAAGCGCATTAAATACAGTCCGGATAAAGAGCCCACTTTTAAAGAAATAACCATATCCTGAGAGCAGTGGGCTGAAATGATTAAAAAATATGGTGCTATTGAAAATGCTGCTATAGACAATATGTTTCAGTGTATGGACTTTTTAACTGCATATAAAACATTCTGCGAAGGCCCCATAGAAAATACATTACCTTCTTCTTTGGATGTTAGTCTGGGTCAACAATACTTGACGCAAATTTTGAAAAAATCTATTTGTAGCCTCCTGAACGAAAAAGGATTGAAACAGCCTCAGACTTTCGCTGAGGAGTTATGGGGGAATCGCGAAGAAACATTTAATTCATATGTTTCATCACTTGAAGCTAATGAGATAGCTGATTGTTTTTATAATAATCTTTTTGAAAATGAACACTTTTTATTGTTAAAACCTGTACATTATGTAACTCAAGAATTTTTAAAAAATATTCGCTTGGATATTATTTTAAGAGAAGTAAGAGACATGTTATGTCCACCTGATTGTTTTGAATACTATGAGGATTTTGTTTAAAGATTTTTATAAGATTCACACAATATTTTGTTTTTATAAATTTGAATAAAATCCTTTTTTTTTATATGCTGAATTTGAGTTCTTATTATTTTTATTGTTTGTTAGTTTAATTTATGTTGAAATCGTTTCGCATCTTAAAAATAAATAAGAGTATTTTTAAAAGAAAAATTATCAAAGTATGTACAAGTGATATTTTAAATGTATTTCATATGAAAGTGAGAAAATTTATGCTCATGTATTTATACATAAACTTTTTGCTTTCTCAAAAAGTATATAATAATATAACTATTCATTGTAATAGTCATTCAATCAAGTTCTTTTCATCGGTAACAATGCATCAAGATTTAGCAGCGTTTTACGAAAATCCTGAAGTTCCAAATAGCTTCGGAGGTGTGGAAGCATTACATCGCTCTGTAAAAGGGAAATATAGTAAAAAAGATGTGAAACATTGGTTATCGCAGAAAGATGCTTACACTCTTCATAAACCTGTTCGACATAAGTTTCAGCGGAATCGAGTGTTTGTAAGTGATATTGATCGTCAGTTTCAAGCGGATTTAGTCGATATGCAATTTTTAGCAGAATTTAATAAAGGGTATAAGTATTTGTTAACTTGCATTGATTTATTTTCAAAATTTGCTTGGGCAGTTCCTCTGAAAGATAAATTTGGAAAAAGTGTAAAGTCTGGGCTAGAAATTATTTTTAAAGAAAAGGAAGCCTAAAGTGTTGCAAACAGATGCCGGTAAGGAGTTTTTAAATAAAATAGTTCAAAATTATTTAAAAAATCTGAATGTAATTTTTTTTACAAATAACGAAACAAAAGCTAGCATTGTTGAAAGGTTTAATCGGACATTAAAAACAAAAATGTGGAAATAATTCACTGAATTTAACACTAAAAATTACATCGACGTCATTGATAAATTAATACACAGTTATATAATCACTCGTATCACCGTTCAATTAAAATGGAACCTGTTTCTGTAAGTAGACATAACCGAAAGCAGGTATTAAAAAAATTTATACGGTGGTCTAAGAAATGAGAAACCTAAAGCCCCTAGATTTAAAACTGGTGATGTTGTACGCATTAATAAACAAAAACTTCACTTTGAAAAAGGATACGAACAAAACTGGAGAAGAGAATTTTCATAGTTTTTGATATCGTGCAAAGAATTCCGATTGTTTATAGATTAAAAGATTTACAAGGTGAAGAGATTAAAAGTACTTATTACGAAGCAGAATTACAAAAAAGTTGTCGACTCTGGTTTCTACCCTGTAGAGAATGTTATCAAACAAAGAAAAAGAGGAGGAATCACTGAATATTTTGTTAAATTTTTAGGCTATCCTGAAAAATTTAATGATTGGGTGACTGATATTCAAAAGTATAAATAGTTAAACTTTTTATTGCCAACTCATTTTCAAAATGTCTTTCTACGTAACATTACCTTCTGATAGTTCTATGCATTTCTTTCCAGAAAACAAAATATCTCATTTCAAAACTCAATTACCCTCTCCTGTTTGTTTAAATGGTGAATGGGAAGTGGGATTGTCTGAAATAATCTACCCTCATTCTTGGCTTAACGCAGTGCTTCTCAAACTTTCACTACTGGCGCCCCCTTTTCAATCACAATTTTTCGCGCCCCCTTATACATTAATAATGTACTGAATGCAATAATAATGCACTTTGACGCTAAAGCTACAATAGGCGATCTTAATTATAAACCATACAAATTAGTAACATAAGTATTAAATTTTGTATACTACTTTTAAGCAAAATAAATAAATAAAATAATAGGATAATTATTATGTTATTTTTCCTTTCTCTAATTTTTAAATTGAACATATTGCAAAATGCGGTGGCTGCGTAGAAGACAAAAAATATAGATATCAGCTAAATATAGAAAAAGAACGCAGAGGGTCAATATCTAATCATAAGCATTCCTTATAAAAACTTTGCTTTGCAAGACAAGCCCATGGAAGTCGTTCATACTTATTAAACTTGTTCTTAATTTAGTATTAATTAATTAGTTATAAATACTCTGTGCAGCACTGATACATTAAAAGTATACCGGCTGAAGTGCCCGCTCTTTGCACGAGTTCATTTATAAGAAAATAAAACATTATTTATATAATAGCTGAATTGTAAGGAAGCAAAGCCAAGTGCTCGACAATGTTTATAAAAACGTAAAATTGTTTTTTTTTAAAATGGTTGCTCAAATTATAATTAGTTTTAAGCGAATTGTAATTTTAAGCCTCACAGAATTAGCATTTATAATTGATGTTAAACAGTAGCGCACACAGGAATTTTTCAAGGAGGGTCCGGGGTCGAAAGTTCACCAATCTTATATCAGGTTCCTTTTGATTTTGTCGAACACAGTAAAAAACTAATTCTTGAATAAATAATTAGCATTAATTAATAAAATTAATCATTAATAACAAATACTTAATTAAATTTTGCGTACTATAAACTTAGAATTATAATCAATCGGGAAAAAATCAAGGGCTTTGGGGGGAGGCGGACCCCTTCCCCCCTTGTGTGCGCCACTGATGTTAAATAATGATCAATAATATAAATATCGATGAAGAATAATTGAATTATTTTTAATATTTAAAGCGAAAAAGACTTCAACATGTTTTAACCCGGTAGCAGGCACACACTCGATACGGTCGGGGTTATTCAGTCACCCCAATCCTTTTTTTTTTTTATAATTATTTTATTGTACACGATACAAATAATGTTTCCAGTCAATGATTTAACTAAGAGAAAGTTTACTTACCTACTTTCAAGGACTTTTCAATTTTTCTTTTGGTAACAAATAAACAGTTTTGCCAGAATTAACGATTTCGTAATCTGTGTGTCCCGCGCGACCACTTCCGGGTAAAAAGTATATTCATTATGATAATATGTATGTTACTGCTAAAAAAATGTGTGGCACGTTTTTCGTTATGCTTTATATGTTGAGAATATTTATAAAAATATGTCTTGGCCAAGTAATCCTTCATGTGCTTGTGTGTGTGTGTGCTGTGACATCGTCGATGGTTGTGAATCCCCATCTTTCGATTCACGATAAGTGTTATGGTTTCACCAGCTGTTCAAGGACAAGTACGACCCCATCGATTGTCCCTGAATTTTTACGATCCACCAGCTGTAAATGACCAATGCACGTGGCCATGGGGCCATTGTTTATTGTCTGAACTCAGGGAGTGAAGACGGACAGACGGTCGCCATAATGGTAAAGTAGAGCCGCTGCCCCATTTAAAATAGGCGAAGCCTATCTTAAAATAATCATGTCGTCTTTCTGGTGTTGAGTGATGGGGATACTAGAACCAGGTGGCGTGATGGACAAGTGTGTCCAGATGTTGGACAAGGAACTATGGCGCCTTGGGCCAGACGGCCCGGGTGTGTTTTGGCGTGTGATGCGCAAATAGGACGAGGGAGGCCAAGAGTCTTTTGTGACCTGCCAATAAGAAGGGACGAGGGGCGTGTTGTAAACACACCCCCTGGTGTTTAAAAGGGTTCTTTTCAGGAGAGAAGAGGAGAGAACGAAAAGGAAGGACGGAAAAGGAGAGAGGGAGAGAGTAGGAGACGGAAAAAGAGAAGAAAAGGAGTCGGGGAGAGAGAGAGGAGCCCGCCTTGCATGCAGAAAAGGGTTGAGTCCGGAGATTGAGTGAAAAAGACGATGAACGCCGGTGGCGTTGAGAATAGAATAGACTGACTACACCGGCTTGGCATATGGACTTGGCATGTAGACTGAATAATATTACTTCACTAACAAATTGTTTAGCTAATAAACAATATTTTTATATCATATTAAGCTGTACAAAAAAAAAATTTACTGATGACTAGCTATACACGACGTTACAGTGCTCTCCGTGGTTTCCAAATATCATAAAACTTCTTTTGCATGGGAAAAAAGCGCAACAGAGAACACATAAGAGAAGGGTCATAACTAAATGTACGAATAACTTAGAAGGTCAAACAGATTACAGCTATAATGTGCAGTATTTCAAAAATAATGACAGCGATGAATTTTTTATGTTCCTAAATTTTTTCGATTCTGGGTCTGGGGATCTGTTTTTTCTCTGAAAGAGTAGTATGTTAGGTTAAAAAAAAAGCGTAGTAAAAAATCTCTCATCGTGGATTACAGCAAATCAAATAAAACTTTTTTTTATTTGGTTATTGGATCAAAGATAACTAATTAGGTATTGAAGAAGTTTTTATTTTTGCTGACTTAATATCGCGCGCCTATAAATTATATCAGAGTTTAAGTGCATTTTTTATTATGTCTGAAAGTATTTTGTTTTAATTCATTCCATTAAACTAATTATTTTTAAAATCTTTTTATATTCTATATGCTCGCGCCCCTCGAAAGGTCATCGCGCCCCCTCCAGGGGCGCGCCCCACAGTTTGAGAAACACTGGCTTAACGTAAATGAAACTAACAATTATTTTCTATACAAAGCTGGTGACGGCAATATCTCTTCAACTGTTAAGCGAACAATTGATGTGGGTTGTTATGAAACAATGCTAGATATTATATCAGCCGTACAACTTGCTTTTACCCAAAAATCCTAATCGGTTCACAATAATTTACAATAAAGCAACAAAGCGGGTGAAAAATTAATGCAGTTCAAGGTAGCAGCCTTCACTTTAGAGAATTTAGGCGAATTGTTAGGATTCAAACACAATGAAATTATAATAGGTAACATGAAAAGCGAATTCGTTGCTGATGCATGGTCTAATTTTTCAGTTTTTACGTTTACTCCGATCTAATTTCACCCCAAATTGTGGGGATACACAGGCTCCTTTATTGCGAATCGTTCGCACTAAAGGTAAAGACGGGGAAACGATTAGTCAATACTATGATAGACCTCAATACTTACCTTTGGTGAGACACTCGTTTCAAACTATTCAATCTGAACTGAGACTCAATTCTGGTGATTTTGTTCCCTTTGAAAGAGGTAAAGTGATCATAGTGCTTCATTTTCGCATGAGGCAAATACTATAAATAAAGCAATGCATTTCATACCCTCATTTGGAGATAAAAGACCAAGATGATTGTACCATACGTTTGCTGTACTAAAAGATTTGAAGACCAATATGTAGGTCAAATAGGTTCGGGTCTGACTCATTACAAGGGCATTAATTTTCAAAAGGGTTATGGAATCGGAGGAATATTTCGTCGATTGTTTAGAGCAGCTTTACCTTTTAGTAAAAGGAGGTAAAACTATTGGAAAAGAAGTATTAATGACAGGGAGTCGTGTTGCCTCTGATGTATTGTCAGGAGAAAATTTTAAAGAAGCTGTAAAAACAAGAAGCAAAGAAAGTGGAAAAAAATTAGCTCAGAAAGCTATTGATAGAGTTCAGTCTATGGTAGGAAAAGGACAGTATAAAAGAAAGCGTAAGAAACAGAAAAATTCATTTCATCCAAAGCACGTAAAGTGAGTGTACGTGACATTTTCGACTCGTAAAAATGGCATTTATTCTTAAAGATTCTCCTGAATGTGTTAAATCTGAATTGGAACTTTTCAACTTAAAAGGAACTCAAACAGTTATTCAAGATGGGCAGTGGAAACAATTTCATCCTCTTTCTAACGTTTTCGATAATGCACCTGTAGAATTTCACATTTCCGGAAGTGCAGAAGATTACATAGATCTCAGTCAAACACAATTATACGTAAAAGCGAAAATAGTAAAAGTGGACAATACGCCTATTACTAAAGATGATACTATAGGACCTGTGAATTTATTTCTACATTCACTATTTTCTCAAGTAGATGTATCCTTAAATGATCGCGTGGTTTCCAATTCCAGTAATACATATCCCTATCGATCTTATATTGAAACTCTCTTAAACCATGGATATGACAGCAAAACTTCCCAATTAACGGCTGAACTATTTTACAAGGATTCTGATGATGGTCTCAAGAAAAGAACCGAATTTTTTTAAAGAAAGTGCAACTGTAGACATGATTGGTTGTATACATTCGGATTTATTTCATCAAGATCGTCTTTTACTCAATTTAGTGGGATTTGAAAAAAATAAAATTAATACGAAGCAAGCCCGAATTTTGTTTACAAGGATTTGAGGGATTTAAAGTTGTTTTGGATCATGTTTCTTTTATTCATACGAAAAGTTCGTGTGAATCCTGGAGTTATTCTTCTGGTCGGGCGAAAGCACTGAAAAACAAGCGCAAAATATCCCATTAACCGAGTTCTGTGCAAAGTGTATTCGATTCCTAAAGGAAGCATGTCTTTATTCAAGATAACATATTTTCAGGCCAAATGCCAAAAAAAAACTTTTGTAGGATGTGTAGATAATGAAGCTTTTCACGGAGCATTTTCAAAAAATCTCCTATGAGTTTAAACATTTTAATTTAAATTTTATTGGAGTGTATGTGGATGGACAACCAGTGCCTCACAATCCATTAGAACTCGATTTTTCTAAAGATCAATACATACGGGCCTATCAAACTCTATTTGTTGGGACAGATCGAATGGGTCAAGACAGAGGTATATTTATTTCTAGAAAAGAATATAAAGATTCAAATACATTGTTTGGATTTATCCTCTCACCGGATTTATGTTCTTCAGGAGAACATTTAAGTCTGATAAAACATAGCAATTTGCGATTAGAATTAAAATTCAGCAAATCTTTAGAACAAACCGTATGTGTTATCGTTTTTGCCGTTTTTGAAAATTTAATCGAAATAAACAAATCGAGAAATATCTTGTATGATTTCGGAAATTATAGAATGGATGGAATGCAAATGTGTACAGTTTTATCTCAAGAGAAGACAACGTCCCCCTATTTTCAAGGTGTTTATTCTAGAGATACGCTCCCTCCTCTGCAAGAAAACATGTGTGTGCTATTGTGAATTCTGATGACTCATCACAACCTGGAACACACTGGTTAGCATTATTTGTAAATGATAAAAGAGAATTAGAATTTTATGACTCGTTTGGACAACCTCCTGTATTCTATAACATTAGTACTACTACCTATTTAGATGTATTATGGAATTCTAAAGTGTTTCAATCACCAACATCTAATGTTTGTTGGCAATACTGTATTTACTTTTTATTCAAACGCAGCCAAGGCTATTCTATGCATTATATTTTGAATCAATTGTATATAAATGATTTTCAAATGTATCAATTTGTAAAGAAACGATATGGTGTAAGATTTTGTATTTAGAAAATAAAAAAAATGAAATGAAACTAAATATGTGTGTGTCTTTTATTTTCTTTAATTTTTTCTATTTTCTATTTATTTTTCTTATGATATTTTTTTCTTCTAAAAAAATTAATATTTTTCTATGTTAAATTTCTTTTTCTCTCAAAAAATTTTTTTTTTTCTATGATAAATTTTCACCCAAAAGATTAATATAATTTTATTTAATTATATATTTGAAACTTTTAAATTTTATCAAATAAGTATATTTTCTTCAGCAAAAGAAAACTGTTCAAATCATAAGAGACAACTGAGACAATTTTTTTTTAATCAAATGAGTATCATTTATTTCAAAGTTTCAACCATGCATTTCTGCGTGAGCATACATTATTGGTTTCTTAATAAGTTTGTTATTCTGATACAATTTTTTATTTACATCTAGATTTTTTCGGTAAATTTACATCATTCAAAGCTCTTAAAAATACATATCTTCCTTCAGGTGCTGATTTTCGATTCCGTAGAAAATCATCCACGAGGAATGCAATATTGCTTCCTGGAATAACAGTGTTTTTGTAAATAATTTCACCATCAGAATTCCAACTGAAAGATTCTTGAAGCTTTAAAACCGGAAAATATATGTTTTGCTTTTCTTTATACCTAGCTGGAACAATTCTAAAAATTTCATCCTCAAACACTTCTTTTTCCGTCTTTACTACTGACTCCTTTTAGATTTTCTTTAATGATTCCGTTTCTTGATTTTCTGATAGAGATGCTGCATTTGAACTGGTTCAGACTCTCTTCGATTTTCGTTAGAAAAGTGCGTATATTTTTGTAAAAACTTGTAAATAGAGAATTGTTTTTTCTTCTTCCGTTAAATCCTTATTATGGAGAATGTTTTTCATGCGTTGATCAAGTTCCGATAAGTGTTCCGTTACTTGAACTCTTTCTTCGGGTACCAGTACAAATTTTTTGCTAAATTCCATTTTGAATTAAAGAACTGATGACTGAAATAGTCGCAGGCAATAAATTAGATAAGAATCTTTCTCCTTTTTGAATTAAAATTTTCTTTTTCTCGTAAAGACGGTGTTTTTTTGTTAGAAAGTTTTCTTAAGCTTTCTTTATAGGGAGATAAGCGATTTTTTTTAATTTTAGTCAATGATATGTTACCACATAAAACATTCAGCACACACTCGCACAAAGTTTTTATTTCTTTCTTTGAACACATTTTCAAAATAGATTTGGAAAGTTTTGTTTTAGAAATTAGTTTTAAGAGCTCTAAAGTTTAATCAGAACACACCGGCATCTTGTGAACTATTGAATATTCATTGAACAATTTGAATCTATTTATATGCTTCAAAGTAATGGGTCATCGAGGTTGATATACATAAAAACATCTCCAGGAAACACACCTGTGCGCACACGCAAGGATTCATCAGTTTCAGGTTTTAAATCAATAAGTAAGTATCCGTACGGTTTTGATGTGGCATCTGCGTAACATTCTTGAAAAAATTTCACTTTACGAGGATACAATTGGCGACCTAAATGTAATTTGGGATTGATCTCTTCGATTCTTAAATAATACAAGATAATGAGCGTTTAAGGAAATTTCTCTAATTTCTTTCCCTTTATGAAAAATATTCTGTACCACAAAATTATACTTAAATTTCTGTGATGCGAAAATTTTACAAATAATTTTGTTAATTGGGGATCATTTCCTAACTCTCCCATAAGATCGTCTATAACAATTAACGCATCCGAATACTGGTGCAAATTAGAGGGGATAATTTCATGAAAGGAAATATTCGGCATTTCTTCATACAACGCTTGGTAAACTCCATAACACCAAATTATATTTTTAGAAAGGGTTTAATCATTTTATTTTCGATTAATTTTTTAACGAACTGACTTTTTACCGCTACCAGATGGCCCAGCCAAGATTAAAGTAAATGGATGAACTAATTTGAGAGAATCCATGATTAAACTAAATAATTTTTTATGAATGATGTTGCTATTTACACTACGAGTCACTTAATTCTATAAATTTCATTTTGTGTGATACCGAAAGGAAAATTCATAAATTCTTTCCCCTGTCCGTAATCATATCTATTGTATCCTGTATTTTCCTGTCTTGATTCGTTACCAGATAAAAGTGAGATCGTGATATACATTCAGTAGAATATTTTCTCATGGTGTTTGATGGATTAGAGCAGGTGGGGTTAGGGACAGAGCACATGGCCTTGGGCGTCATTGTTCATTGTTGGGATTCTGGTCTGCGACGTCAGTGGGTCTGTAGTCTTAATGGCTGGACGAAACCCCCGCTGTTCATCTTTGACTGAGTTCGTCTGACTCGATACATCGGCGCCTCAAAAACGGCGGGTGGTAAGGGGTCAGGTGTTCGGGCGGACCTTGTTTCGCCAGTGAGTGTGAGAGGGTCAGAGAGAGAGCTATTGTCAGATTCGAACCAATAAGGACGCTAATGAGTCTGCGGGCCGTGTGCAGATTTCTGTTGGGTCGACCAATGAGAAATGACGAGGGGTGTAGTGGACCCAGCTCTGGAGTTTAAAAGGGGTTGGTGGGAGATATCCATTCCAATTTGCTCTATCGATTCTATGTATTGCGCCTGATCGTCACAGAGTAGCAGAACACAAAATTTGATTGCTGATTTAGTAGTGTGTGTGTGTTTAGCAACGTTCTATAAGTTCTACGTCTTTCATTATGTATACTTGTAATATTTGTGGAAAAACCTTTCGTTACAAACTATGTTTTAAAACGCCATACATTACAAGTTCATGAAAAAAAATGCTGTCCTTCAATGTGCGGATTGTTGTAAAAAATTCGTCCGAGAAAAGGGATTAAAAGGCACAGAGACTCTGTGCATTCAACCGAGAAAATTACTTTGTAAATTTTGCTATACGTCCTTTACCCGTAAAGACAACTTATTGAAACATTTCAACAATAAAAGATGCGAAAGAAAGTTGGAGAAAGAAGCGGGGAAAAAAGAAAGAGAGTGGATTTGTCTGTATCAAGTAGGAAAAGAAAACACAGTTGTTCACTTCGCTGAAAACTCTACGGCTGATCCTGAAAATATCTTCTTACCACCAAAAGAGAACGAGAGTGCTTTTCAAAAAAAAAAGCATATAAAACTTTTAATCTTCCCAATAACGATAGTTCACTGGGGATAAAAGAGTTTCTACTCTTAAGAAAAGAAGAGACAATCTTTATTTTTCGCAATGAACTGAAAAACTTAGAAAGCTTTGAAAGTGAGTAAATGGGTTCATTGCATTTACTCGAAAGCGACAGATGCTGGAAAAATGATAAAGAACGTAGAATTCAAAACGCCGAATAATGAGGTATTACAAGAAACTAATCTCGCCAGACTTTATGACGACATGTCTGAGAAAATAGTGAAAGAAAGTGAGGATTTTGAAGGTAGAGACTCGGGCTGGACACTGGACGAAATCTTAAGACTCGAAGTCCGCACGAACCATTATTCTCCTTTCAGAGGTTCATCATCCTTCATCGAGGTGCCGAAGCAGATCGCTGAAACAAAGGCAATCATCAATGTCTTTAATAAAAAGGACTCTCAGTGTTTCATGTGGTCTATTCTCGCAGCTCTTTACCCCAACACCAGCAACCCCCAACAAAACGTCAAGTTATGTCCCCCACCTAAATAAGCTGAACTTTGATGGAATATCCTTTCCAACACCGCTTAACGAGGTGAAAAAATTTTCAAAATGAACGATATAGGAATAAACATTTATTCTTTTGAAGAAGATTTAAAAATATTTCCTCTCCTCATTAGTGATATAGTGTGTGAGAAACATATAGATTTGCTTTACGTAAAAAATGGAGAGTTTGGACATTATTGTTTCATTAAAAGCTTATCTCGACTTGTTTCGAAACAACTCTCAAAACATCAACATAAAACATTTATATGTAAAAGATGTTTAAGTGCTTTCCAAACAGAATACAAACTTCTTCAGCACAATGAGATGTGTATACATAAAAATCCTGCAAGGGTAGTAATGCCGTCAGAAACAAGTAAGTTTTTTAAATTTTAAAAATTTTCAACATTGTTTAAAAATACCTTTTGTTGTATATGCGGATTTCGAGTGTGTAACTAGGAAAACTGATACTTGCTGTCCTAATCCAAACTTTTACTTTACAAATATTTATGAAAAACATGTTCCAATAGGTTTTGTTATTTTATCAGTTATCAAGGAGGGCATTATAAAGATCCAGTAGTATATAGAGGTATTGATGCCCCCAAAATTTTTATTGAAAAGTTAGAAAAGGATGCAATAGAAATTGATAATATTTATAAAAATCAAAACCGTTATAACCTCTTACTGAATCAGAAAAGCAATTGTATGATAATGCTAATAATTGTTATGTTTGTGGTCAAACCTTTCACGAAAACAATATCAAGGTTAGGGATCATAATCATGTTACTCAAAAATTTAATGGCCCTTGTTGCAATAGTTGTAATTTAGCAATGAAAGCCCCCAAATTTTTGCCTGTTTTCTTCCATAATCTTTCAGGATATGACGCCCATATTTTTATTAATGAGTTAGGATATGATGAAAAACAAATTAATTTAATTCCGAACACCGAAGAAAATATATTTCCTTCAGTAAAAATATTTCAAATGATTTTCAGTTAAGGTTTTTAGATTCTTTCAAATTCATGTCTTCTAGTTTGGAAAATTTGATAAAAACACTAAAAAGATGAATTTAAATATATGAAAAATTATTTTGACTCAGAAAATAGATTTACTTTTAAGAAAGGGAGTTTTTCCGTATGATTATTTTGATAGTTTTGAAAAGTGTAAAGATTCTTGTTTACCACCTATTAGCAAATTTTACAATAAACTAAATGAGGAGGCTATAAGTGTAGAGGATTATAATCATGCATGTAAAGTATTTAATGAATTTCATTTAAATAATCTTGGTGAATACTGTAATCTATATGTAAAAACACATGTTCTATTGTTAACAGATCTCTTTGAAAACTTTCGGAAAATATGTATGCAAACTTATAAACTTGACCCCTGTTGGTATTTTACCACCCCAGCTTTATCATGGGATGCTATGTTATTACATACTAAAGTAGCTATCGAACTGTTTACAGATTACGACATGCTTCTTTTTATAGAAAAGGGTGTAAGAGGAGGTATAAGTCAGCGTTGCAATCGTTATGCTATAGCTAACAACAGATATATGTCTAATTTTAACCCAGATGATGAGACAAAATATTTAATGTACCTTGACGCAAATAATTTGTACGATTATGCAATGAGTAAATATCTACCCTTATAAAAGATTTTGTTTGGAGTGATAACGATTTAACTGAACAGGATATTTTAAATTTATCAGATGAATCCGATGTAGGTTACATCTTGGAAGTAGATCTTGAATATTCTTCCGATTTGCATGACAAACATTCAGACTTTCCCCTTGCCCCTGAAAATAAGCCCCCACCTAATTGTAAAGAGCCTAGACTTTTAACTACTTTGGAACCAAAAAACAAAATATGTTCTCCATTATTCTAATTTAAAGCTTTATTTAAAAATTAGGGTTAGTCTTGAAAAATTCATCATCGCGTTTTAAATTTTTTTCAATCTCCTTGGCTTAAAAATTACATAGATTATAATACTAAATTAAGAACTAAATCTGTAAATGACTTTCAAAAGGATTATTACAAACTAATGAATAATAGCATTTTCGGGAAAACTATGGAAAATGTAAGAAGAGTAGATATACGTTTATGTTCAACAGAAGAGCAGGCTCGAAAGTTAGTAGCGAAATCAAATTTTAATCGACACACAATATTTTCTGAAAACTTAATGGCCGTCCATCTAAAAAAAAACCCCAAATCAAATTTTTCAAACCAATACAGGTAGGAATGGTAATTTTAGATATATCAAAAGTTCTAATGTATTATTTTCATTATGAGTACATGAAGCACCGTTATGACTCAAAAGTACGGCCTATGTATACAGACACCGATTCTTTTATATATGAAATAAAAACTGATGATTTTTATACTGACATGAAAGAGGATATTAACTTATATGATACTTCAGACTATGATGAAAACAATACTTATAATTTACCTCTTGTTAACAAAAAATTCATCGGGAAAATGAAAGATGAAAATAAAGGAAATATTATGACAGAATATGTAGGATTAAAATCGAAAATGTATGCCTACAAAACAAACAATAAGATTGAAAAGTGGTTAAAAGGAATTAAAAAACAAACTATAAAAAATAAAATAACATTTGAGGACTACAAAGCTTGTCTTTTTAATGAAAAAATAAAATATGTTGACATGAACTTAATTAGATCCAAATTTCATTCATTACATTCAATAAAGCAAAACAAACTTGCTCTGTCATATAAAGATGACAAAAGGTTTATTAATGGTGATGGCATTACTACTCTTGCACATGGTCATTGGTCGTTGATGAATTTAGACCTATTTAATGAGCTGTAGGACATAAAATCCAACAATGGGATTTTTTTTTTGTGTGTATAAATAATTGATTGTAATGTAAAACGGAATGCTGTTTTTGTAAATAAACAACTTACTTTGTATCTTTACTGTACATCAGTGCTTCTCAAACTTTCAATACTGGCGCCCCCCTTTTCGATCACAATTTTTTTCGCGCCCCCCTTATACATTAATAATGTACTGAATGCAATAATAATGCAATTTGACGCTAAAGTTACAATAGGCGATCTTAATTATAAACCATACAAATTAGTAACATAAGTATTAAATTTTGTATACTACTCTAAAGCAAAATAAATAAATAAATAAAATAATAGGATAATTATTATGTTATTTTTTCTTTCTCTAATTTTTAAATTGAACATATTGCAAAATGCGGTAGCTGCTTAGAAGACAAAAATATAGATATCTGCGCTAAATGTAGAAAAAGAATTCAGAGGGTCAATTTCTAATAATATAAGCTTTCCTTATAAAAAACTTTTCTTTCCAAGACAAGCTCATGGACGTCATTAATAATTATTAAAATTGTTCTTAATTTAGTATTAATTAATTAGTTATAAAATATTCTGTGCAGCACTGATACATTAAAAAGTATACTGGCTGAAGTGCCCGCTCTTTGCACGAGTTCATTTATAAGAAAATAAAACATTATAGATATAATAGCTGAATTGTAAGGGAAGCAAAGCCAAGTGCTCGACAATGTTTACAAAAACGTAAAATGATTTTTTTAAAATCGTTGATCAAATTATAATTAGATTTAAGCGAATTGTAATTTTAAGCCTCACAGAATTAGCATTTATAATTGATGTTAAAAATACAGGAATTTTTCAAGGGGGGGTCCGGGGTCGAAAGTTCGCCAATCTTGTATCAAGTTCCTTTTGATTTTGTCGATTTTCGGGAACAAAACACAGCAAAAAACTAATTCTTGAATAAATAATTAGCATTAATTAATAAAATTAATCATTAATAACAAATACTTAACTAAATTTTGCGTACTATAAACTTAGAATTATAATCAATCGGAAAAAAATCAAGGGAGGGGGTTCCATCCCCCCCTTGTGTGCGCCACTGATGTTAAATAATGATCAATAATATAAAATATCGATGAAGAATAATTGTATTATTTTTAATATTTAAAGCGAAAAGACTTCAACATGTTTTAACACGGGAGCAGGCGCACACTCGATACGGTCGGGGTTATTGAGTCACCCCAATCCTTTTTTTTTATAATTATTTTATTGTACATGATACAAATCATGATTCAAGTGAATAATTTAACTAAGAGAAAGTTTACTTACCTACTTTCAAGGACTTTTCAATTTTTTATTGGTAATAAATAAACAGTTTTGCCAGAATTAACGATTTCGTAATCTGTGTGTCCCGCGCGACCACTTCCGGGTAAAAAGTATATTCATTATGATAATATGTATGTTACTGCTAAAAAATTGTGTGAAACGTTTTTCATTATGCTTTATACATTGAGAATATTTATAAAAATATGTCTTGGCCAAGTAATTCTTCATGTGCTTGTGTGTGTGTGTGCTCTCTCTCCGTGGTTTTCCAAATATCATAATACTCTTTTGCATGCAAAAAAGCGCAACAGAGAACACATAAGAGAGGAGTCATAACTAACTGTACCAATAACTTAGAAGGTCAAAGAGATTACAGCTATAATGTGCAGTATTTCAAAAATAATGACAGTGATGAATTTTTTATGTTCCTAAAGTTTTTCGATTCTGGGTCCGGGATCTGTTTTTTCTCTGAAAGAGTAGTATGTTAGGTTAAAAAAAAGCGTAATAAAAATTCTCTCATCACGGGATGACAGCAAATCAAATAAAAGTTTTTTTTATTTGCTTATAGGATCAAAGATAGCTAATTAGGTATTAAAGAAGTTTTTATTTTTGATGGCTTAATATCGCCTATAAATTATATCAGAGTAAAAGTGCATTTTTTATTATGTCTGAAAGTATTTTGTTTTAATTCTTTCCAGTAAACTAATTATTTTTTAAATCTTTTATTTTCGATATGCTCGCGCCCCCCTCGTAAGGTCATCGCGCCCCCCCAGGGGGGCGCGCCCCACAGTTTGAGAAGCACTGCTGTACATGTATAATCATTACACTGAAATAAATTTTACAAATTGTTGTTCTCCTGTAATGTAATATACGATTGTAATGTAAAACGCAATACAAGACGTTGATTTCTGAATAAACAATTTACTTTGTATCTTTACTGTGTGTGTGTAATCATTATATTGAATTAAAATTTACACATTATTAAAATAATATAAATTAAATATTATTTTTATTTCATTTTAATTAAGAAAATGATTTTAAAACACGTCGCCATCTGCTTCGCCTGGAAAAGCCGTCTTGTAGAATCAAGATCAGACAAGCTAAAACAAGTTAAATCGTAACCCGTTCACGCTGATGACGAGTATACTACGGCACAATTTTCTGAATAATCAATTTACTTTGTATCTTTACTGTGTGTGTATGTAATCATTATACTGAGCTAAAATTTACACATTATTAAAATAATATAAATTAAATATTTTTTTTTTATTTCATTTTAATCAAGAAAATGATTTTAAAACATGTCGCCGTCTGCTTCGCCTGCAAAATTAAATTCATGAGATTATAAACATAAGTTTTCTTCAGGTCTGTATGCTTTTATAGGATAATGGTTAGCGTAACTGAAAAACTATTGTCCTGTGGAGACATTTTGATCTGAGGCCGTGAGTTTGAATCTGGATTTATTTATTTTTTATTTGAGCGTTATTTACTTCCATCCTTTTAAAATCTATAATTAGTGTATATTTTAATCAATAGGTGGCGGCATGAGCACGTTTAACATTCCCATACTTCCATTTTTTGTGCACATTTTTTAAAAACAACTCAACTTAGCTGTAGAAAAAAAAACAATTCAACTCGCCCCCTCAGCTCGAAAATCAAAGCCAATGCAGGAGAAAAACAACTCAACTCGTCAGTAGGAACGAAACAACTCCACTCAACTCGGCAACATGAACGGAACAACTCAACAGGAGAAAACAACTCAACTCAGCAGCAGAAACGAACAACTCAACTCGGCAGCAGGGCCGAAACAACTCAACTCGTCATTAGGAACGAAACAACCGAACTCGTCAGTAGGAACGAGACAACTCAACTCTGCACTGCCGTCGACCGCCTACAACCGTCTGCAACCGCCTGCAACCGCTTACAACCGCCTGCAACCGCCTGCAACCGCCTACAACCGCCTGCAACCGCCTGCAACCGCCTACAAACCGCCTGCAACCGCCTGCAACCGCCTGCACCGCCTGCACCGCCTTTACAGCAGAATCGGCTTTTTCTACCTACTTACGTCACGTTATTTGTTTAACTAGAATCTAGTAACTAAATTTGTATGCCTTTATAGAACAGAAAAGTCATTTGAAATTAAAATACTTTGTAATTTATTTTATTTTCCTTTCACTATTTTCAGGAATCTATTATAAAAATTAGGCTTTTGAAAAAATTTGGAACATAATTAAAAAGCTTTTAATGATAAGTAGTTATGTGTATATGATATTTAAACATTTTATTATATCGGCATGTATTGTACAATACTTACTCATTGAATATTTTATTACATTCTAATTATAATATATTTTTCTGATAATTAAGAAAATTGAAAAACAGGTTCAGACTATAGAAGGTCAAAATATATATTATGAACAAAATTGTAATCATCTTCAGAGTTTAATTTTAATATTTCAAAAGTTGTTTATTATGTCCTTTAGAATATAATTATGCCTTGTTCTCTAGCGGCTCTAGTGCATTTAGTTAACAAAAAGTATATGTTGATAGAGGTTCTTACCCAAAGAAAAATTTATATGCATATATATATATATATATACACGGATGCTACAGTATTATAAACATTGCTGACTTAGGAGACAGTTATATATAATATAAATATATATATTTTTACATAAATTTTATTTTTTATTTTATATATAACTGTCCTAAGTCATCAATGTTTATAATACTGTAACATCTGTATTTTTATATATTTTAAACTCTATTATATATATTTCTAATTTCTCATATATCCTTCTAAAATCGTATGTCTGGTTATCTTGCAATTTCATGTTTTTTTCAGTTTTGATTATTGAATATTCATCTCCCTTAGTAGACAATTTTGACTATATATATACGAGAGAGAGTCCGATTCACCATCATTATATATATATATATATATATATATATACTACACCTAAAAAATATAACCACATCTAAATATCTTTCTCAAAAAAAGAGCCCTAAAAAGACATTTGTATAATTAAAAAAATAATTTATGTCATCAGTAATGCGTAAAAATGATCCTGGATATGTTTGAAACATCCTGAATACATTTTAAAATTCTTTTTGTTATAGCAAGTTGCTGCTTACTGTATTTTTTAAACTCGGAAATTTCCATTCCTTTCTTCAGAATTCTTATTTTACAAAACCTGTATCTATTTCTATTGCACAGTGAAATAAAAAACGCGCTGGAATATTTTCACACATTCTACAATTTCTGATTAAATCCCGTGCACACTGTCGGTGTTCTTAAATTCGCCGATGAAGTAAGTGATTGCTTTTTACCTATAAACGTAGCCTGAAAAAAAACTCGTTTTCTATCCTTGTACCAATGTGATTCTCATAACATTTGATATATATATATATATATATATAAAAGAAATATGTATTATTTATCAAAAACAAGAAATAATAGATAAAGAACATAACAAGAAATTACGTAATAAAAATATGAAAGCTGAACATGAAGAACAAAATTATAGAGAAATAAAAAGAACTACAAAAAAGAAGAACCTAGCGAGTCAGAAAGCAATTTCGGACTTAGGACCGAATAAGTGGGGTTAAACTAGTTTGAAGGCGCCAACCTTCCCCCTTTGCAACTCGGTAGGAAAACCAAATAAAATAAACACAGCTTCAGAGAAAGTATAACTCAGAGAGCATGATAAAACCAATCACTACTATTATGTAACAAACTCTCCCAAACTCTTAATGCAGAAAAATCACAAAATAATTATGTAAGAAAAGTAGAAAAATACTAGAACAATTACATAAGAAAAGTATCTTTCAAAAAAATAATTTAACAAAATTTCTTTACTCACAAAGCTTTTACGAAGAGAAACAAGCATCTTGCCATTAATGAAAGTCAATTATTCACCAAGTTAAAAAATTGGAAAAACATAAACACATCTTTTGAGCTGACTTTTAAACTAGCCAGCAAAGACAAGTATAGAATGACGACAATCAAATATGGTAAAATTTGAATTGGTTGATTGTCAAAAATGTAAATTTGCTAGGCTCTAATTTGGTTGGTTGTCAAAAATGTGTAAGATGTTTAAGATGTGTGTGGAAAAAATGTAAACTGTGATATGAGTGTTATGATATAATCTTCACAGCAAGACCACTAACATGCTGACTTTGAAAACCTATTGTTGTGTGGTGGATTTGGAATTCGAAGTAGCAAGACGGTTAATGTATTTGTGATGAATATAAGATCTCAAGAAATTAAAAGGGTATTCATGATCTAAACAACATTGAAAAAATTTTTTATATTATTGTATTTATCTATTTTGTGGGTAGTTAAGTTATCATTTCTAAATAAAAAATTTAAAATGATATTTCTGTAAATTGATATATGAAAATTACTGTTCCATACAGGAATTTTAATTATATGGAACTTAAACGAATCTCTTTTGTCAAAAATGTTACTGACTACATTATTGTTAATAAGATGCAAGTCTAAATCCAAGAATTCCACCCTATTAGAGTTGAAGTTAGTTTTAAGGAGCTTGAGATAATCAGGGTAGAATGTAATATTTGGTTTGTATTCACTATTTTTACCAAAAATTATTATATCATCTATATAACGATAAATTAAGTAAGAATCATTTATAACATATATATATATATATATATATATATATATATATATATATCATTTATAACATATATATATATATATATATATGTATTATATGTATGTGGGAGGGTGTCTAGGAGTATCGTGAAATTTCAAACAAAAGAAAACATTGTTACCCAGTTAAACAAACATTTAATTTATTAAGATGAGAAAAATTAAGCATCACGCTTATTTACAAAAATGAAGATAAAAGACAGTTCAGATAGAGAGCAAAGATCCCCTGTGAGATAGGTATACCAAACGTGGTTCAGTTAAAAAAGGGGTCTGCTTTGTTTTTTAAGCGAAGCAGCTAAAAGGACGTTGAACCTTACTCGTTCATGGTCAAGCTAAAAGTGATCGCTCCGGGAGGGGGGTTATATGGCGGCTGACGTAACCACGCCCGAATCATTTTGCTAAGTATTATAATCCCTGTTGTGATGTCGTTGCCGTGTCCTTCCCGAGGGAAGAAATGATAGTCACCACACAGTGTCTGAGTCAGGTTGGACTTCTACACAATAGATGGCGAAACCACCTATCTCCATCCCCACAATTTAGGCATGGAACTGGAGAGAAAGGAAATATTCTCCAGCCCCTTGCACACACAGTTTCTGCTGCGACCACCCATAATACATTTCGACCCACTGATTTAACGAGCACGTACTGCGTGTGTACTCGGCGGGTATTTGGTGGCATCGAACCCAGGCCTTCCGGTCTGGAGTCTGATGCTTTAACCACTAAGCTACCCACGGCCTCTTGGAAATCTCACTCGGATTGATTTGGCTTGTTTGGCTTCGCCATCTCTTACAATTGTGATTTAATGAAAATTTAAAACATTTTATTGTTAATTACTCAAAAACTAATTTAATAATATTTCCTACTTATAATACATGTACATACGTACACACACGTAAATAAAGGCATACAAAGACATAGATACACACATACATACATAGATAGAAAACATGGATATATATAGATATTGATATATTTATTCATATTTCCTGGGAGATATTCTTCAACTCAGCACTTCCACAAAAGATATTTCGAATTTTTAAACGCAAAATATTCGGTCAATATCAATGTTAATATTTTATATGCATGCAAGAGTCACGTTTAACTCCATAAACGAGGCATTTTGAAGGAGTGTTTAAATAAAATAGCCAGAAACCTTTCCTAAAGCTTTAAAATTGAAATTTCTGACATTTCTGAACACACTTTCACCATTTATTTAAAGCCACCTTTGTTATTTGCTTAACATTGTGTCGATGTTTCTTTTGAAATCGCTTATGTTGCTCTTTTGGAGAGTTTCAAAGGTTTTATTTGGTTTTGAGGCAGATAGTGGAATTTATTTCTATTGATAGAAACGTAAATGCAAACAATACTTATCCCAGCCATTTATTTATTACAGGTAGTGGAAATGAAATAAAGGAACGATTTTTGGAATAGATTTGATTTGAATCCTTTAGGTATTTTCACGCGGAAGATTCATTTATGGTGTAATTAGGTTATAACCGGCACTTTTCAAGATATTTGTCTTTATTTGTAAATAATTTACAGTTAAAATATCGGAAACTACCTGGAATAAAAAAAGATTAATAGTGACATTTAACATATTGTACCTTTGGGTCCATCAATATCCGTTTTTGCAAATAATGTTCTATAAAATAGTTTTTCATTCTGATGAAGGCTCTTAATTTATATTTTATGAAACACATCGTGCACAATTTAGTAGAAATGATAATTAATCCGATAAATTAATTTTTTCTACAATATTTTTCAATTTTCAGATCCCTACTTTTAAATATATGTTTAATTCAATTGTAAACAACTTTTCCTTTAAGTATTTAAAATTTAAATAGATAAAGATTCTATGAACCTTTTTTTAATTATTTAATTTATTGTTAGACGATACTTCTCCTTTGATAATTAAAAATTAACTCAATCCAGGTTACTTCTATAATAAAAATCACTTTTCCTGATAATTAATGTTTCTCATTTGCTTAGGATTTTCTAAAGAATCACCTTTTATTCCATTCTTTCGAATTGGATATTCGAAGTATTTCTTTCTAAATACCAATTATGATCTATACTTTTGTAAAACAGAAAAATGAAGCTCAATATAAACTCAACTCTTCTAAATAAATTGCATTATCTCTAAATTTTGTACATTTTAATTGACTTGAAATTAATCTTGTTATAAGATTGCGATTTGTTTCATACTGAAGCTTTATAGAACACTGTATTTATTAATATGTGCTTCATATAAATATATCGGTGTTATTTCTCTAACACTGTCAATCTAAAATTGAAATTTCTTTAATTTTTAGTAGAAGAGACCATTCACATTTCTAAAAAAAATTTTTCAAAATTTATATTCAAGAATCAAAAAACTTCCAAGCACTCTGCTTCCGGTATCCTACTATTTTCAGAACCGTGATTTTGAAAAATCGTACAAACGATTTTTTTAAATGTTTAGTGTCTTTTAGATTAGAATACATGTATAAAATTATATTTAGTAATATTATTACAATAAAAAAAAATGTTTAAATGCGATATTTTGACAAAAATTCAACTTAAATTTCACTGTTTTCAAAACATTCTCCTTTTATGAAAAATACTTTTAAAATAATAATATTTTACTTAAATACAACTAAGATTTCTCCAGAGAGTTGGAACCAATATTTTAGAAGAATTCACATTAGTTTAAAATTTAATAACAATTGAAATAATTATCGATGCTTTTTGTTAAAATTTCTCCACTCTTATGTATTAAAATATGGATAATTACTTCTGAAGTAGTGCTTCAAAAATAAATACTAGTTCAGACTATGTACAAAGGTCTGAGCTTAATATAGGCAAAATGTTGTTATTGTAGAAGCATTTTCCATAAAAGGGGAATAGATTAGTAAAATATGTAATTCTATGCTCAGTTTATACCAAAATGTTGCAGTTAAATTAACTTTAATTGTAATATTGTTTTTATTGTAATAATACTCTTAAAGCAATTTTATTCATGTATTCAAATCTATGTGACACTTAATATTAAAAAAAAATATTCGTGTCCCCTTATTCGTTTGTACGCCCTTACAAAGTTCCGCTTCCAAAAGTAGTCGGACACATTAAAAGCAATTAAAAAGTTTTTTAAATAATTCCCTAGCTTGTTACCATAAGCAAAAATATTACATGTTTTAGGAATTGTAAATTATTTTTTTAATAATGACGTAATTAAATAGTATACAAAACGTAGGTAATATATTAAAAAGTAATATGTGAATATATACTTATGAATTGTCCCCCATCCGGTATGGCTGTTAGCGATGCTGACTACTGTGAAATATGGCTTGGGTTCGAATCCCGGAGAAGACATGGATGTTTGTATATGTATAGTGCCTTTGCGGCAGGGGGCTACTTTAAATAACCGTTGAGCCACAAGTCCCCTCTTGAGGTTGGTGGAAGGGGAACAGAGGTGGGTTGCCTTTGACCATCCCCAGGCTGTTTCCCCTCAAAATTGGGGTGGAATATAAAAATCCAACATTTCTCAGGCTCTGGCAACTTTCATTCCTTTCCTTCGGGAAGGACACGATGGCAACAACAACTATATAAGAATTGAGGGTATAAGATAAAAAAATTTTTTTGTGGCATACATACTTTTAGTTCAAAGACATTCCGCATTAAATTTATGTTTGACAGTGCTTTTAGATTTAATGTAGATCTTTGAGATTTTGTCATATTTTAATAATCATAAGGAGATTTTAAAATGTGAAATGCGTATCTAAGAAAATATTTTTTTAAAACTCTAGCCAGGTTGGTATATTCTCAGCAAAAATTAAATAGGTATATATAAATGGTTTTTTTCTTCTGTGGAGATTATTCATTCACTTGTGACGATTTGTACTCTTCCAACAAATCTTCATTTTCAGAAATTGATCGTGATAATATAAGAATAAATGAACTATATTTTGTGTAAATTTGTATTCGATAGCTTTTTCATACTTAGAGGAGATATATAATAAGCGAACACACACACAAGGTTTGAAATTATGGTTAGGAAATGTAAATAATGCTTACCCTTTAAGGAAAAAAAGAACAACCAACATCGAAGTGAAAGCGGACATCACTTGGAATATATCAAAACAGCATTTTTAAAATAATATTATGTCTATTTTAACTTATTTATTTAATTATTAAAACTAAATAATTAATTAAATAGAAATGTGAGTATTTAGTTTTATTAGCCCAACTTATATAAATACTTACCTCACATGGTAAACTCCTACATTATTTAAATCTATCAAAAAGTAGTTAAAACTTATAAAATGACACCTTTCATTAATTACAAATTTTTAATTTCTTTTACACTTCCTATATAATTATAGGGGCAGCTGTTGAGATTAATTCCCTCAATAATAACTGTAGGAAAAGAAAACAAATTCAGAGAGCAACATTTACCATAAGAAGAGGAACTAGAAGTTAAACTAAATAATAAGTAAAAACATTGCGCTTGACTTTCCTTTCGTAAGTTCATACAGTTTCTGAATATTTCAAAAATTCGTTACTGCATTTTAAATTTGAAAACGGAATCTATTGGCAGTGAAATTTTGCTTTCCTTATATGCGTTATTCTTTTCTGTTACTCGTTTTACGGATTTTCTTTTTCAAAATTCGAGACAATGTAGATTTAGCGACTTCAATGACGTGAGTTGCTGATATTATGGTATCTCTTCTGCTAAGAGTTATACATCTAAGTATTTCCAGTTTTTCTCCGTAAATGTTGCATTTACGTCCACAAATTTATTTTCTCAAACAATTCTTATTAGCATAATATTCATTCTAATCCTCTGTCACTCACAGAATCAGTTTTCTTTAATTTTTTTAGTCGAAACAATGGCAAAAAAAAAATAAATAAGAATACACATATTATAGATTTTTAAATTTATTATTTATGAAGGAATTACAAACAGGGAGTGTTGCCTTAAAGCAACTTTGAGATAAAAGAGTCAAAATCTAGAGTACTACAACACATGTTAGGAAAGACGGAGATTTCTGAAGCAATTCTTGATTTTCGTGCAGCATAAGGAAACGCCGATTTTTTTTCTTACATTGTGGGTAAATCCAACTCACTTTAGAAGTTTAGTCTCTCCAGTAGTGTCGAGGTAAAGTTGGTACCTTTATTATCTTTGAAGCAACATCGTGTATTTTTTTGGTACCAGTACGCTAGCTTAGAGCATTACCCTCGGGATTTCGTTATAAAATTAATTCTATGAGTTTCGCAGGTGATCGAACTATATGTTACCTCCAGTCTACACTATGCTGCAGTTAGTCAACAATTATTAATGGAAATGACGCTTCCAAATACTTTATATAGTCATTTTGTTACTCTTAAATTATTTTGAAACTAATGTAATTGTACATTTTTGCAGCCTGTTGTTTTCTTCCGAATTATTAAGAACTGGACAACCGGAACTCAATTTTTACTTGAAAACTGCATTTTTAAAAAAGACTAATTCTTACATTGGGTTTATATTCCACTGAAATAAAACACATTCTGATCAGCCGATGCAATTATAAAATAGCTTTGATTTACAATTAAAATAACTACAAATTGAAAGATTTGTCAAACCAAATGACAGATATTATGGAATATGTATTTTTGATGGAAAGCTTTGCAATTCCACGCTGTAATTTAACTTACATTTGAATTTATCAATAATTCCAGTTTATATATATACATTTGCTACCTATATTATTGGATGAAAGGAGTAAAATACATAATAAAACAAAATAAACCAGCGTTTTTCAAACGGTGGGGCACGCCTCCCTTGGAGGGCGTGATAAACCGTCGAGGGGGGTGCAAGCCGATCCAAACGTCGAAAATAAAACATTGTTTAAAAATATTAATTTATAGAAAGGAAGCAAAGCAAAATACATTCTGACATAATAAAAAATAAAATACGTATTTACACCGATATAATATATTTATAAATGTTTTAGTACTGCACGTGTATTTGGTAATTAATTTAATAATACCAAGCTAAGTACAAGTTGAAAAATTACCACAGACTCCATGGGCTTGTCATATATAAAATTATATAAAAAATGTAATACTTATCTTGTTAATCTGTGCGGTTTGTAATTAAATTTATATTGTAGATTTACGCGCGCGTTGAAGTATATTATTACCATTGAATTCAATACAATGTTATTGTTTGGAAGGGAGAGAGGGGAGAGAAAAAAATTATGACTTTTAAAATTGGATCGGAAGTATCGAAAGTTTGAGAAGCACTGAAATAAACTTTCATAATAAAAAAGGCACATTTTTCAGGCAATTTTCTATTTTTATGAAACAATATTTGAGCCGATCATAAAAGCTATTTTCTTTCGGCAGCCATTATTAAACTCATCGTATCTTCGCAAAATTCTTCGATTTTTATAAATATATCATAGTTAATCCTTTTTTTATAAACATATTTAGAATATTTGTAAAATTGTGTTTTCTAAAGTAAAAAGTTATTCGAAAGTTTTACTTCCAGTTTCTAAATAAATTTTGAACGAAAATTTTAGAAATAACTTTTTTCTGACAAAGACTGAGCCTGCATAAACGTACAACGAAATTGTTTCTTTGTAAAGAAATAACGATTTATTATTTCTCTTCCTTCATGATATTGAAGAATAATAAAGAAATCTTTCTGAAAAATATGAGAAAAAAATACGAGTTGAGCAGAGCGTAACTAAAAGGACTATAAAATTGAGGAAAGTGAGGAAAATTCCCTGAGATAGTAAAATGCTACGGAAATATTTTATTCTAAATTTAGAATAAAAATATATTAATAAAAGAATTCCAAGAATTATTAATCAAAGGATTTTACTTATTTATTTTTTCCTTTTGAATGAGCGAAAGGGAGAATTTATCAATATTTTGTTGAAAGGTTCTGCGCTTAAAAATTGAAGAATTTTTGTCATTCTAAATTTTTACATTAAATATAAACTCGTTTGCCTCTTATTCTTTCAAAATACTTTTTACAAACTTGAAATATTTACACGAATGGTTTGATTCTGAGTTTTTCGTTCTAAAAAATGGTTTATTATATATATGTATTTTTTCGTCATTTATTGGAATTACAAATCTGACTGATAAAATCCATTTTCACTCTTTTTTTAAAAAAAAAAAATATTTGTATGATTCGGCATTCATTTATAACAGGTAATTTTATTATTTAAAAGTATATGAAAGTTTTTATTTATATCGTATTCTTATATAGATCTAAATAATAATGAAAATTAAGAAAACGGTATGGTAGATATGGCGGTTGTTTTGCAAATGCTAGGTGCTTTCCTGAATAGTCGAGCAAAAATTTTAAATATACCTTCATAAAATGACGAATTGTTAAACTGCCTTTTAATAAATTTATAACTTTTCACATTGTTGTTAAATTTGAGCATTTTTTTTAAAAAAAATAAGTAACATGCTCTTGCAATTTAAAATGATTTTATGGATCTCACATGGAGAGGGCGCGACTAAGGAAATTCACTTGGGTACGAGACTTTGTGTAACAGTAGTACTGCTATAGGGTATTCAAACCCCAATATAATTCTGTCGAATGGCCAGTCAATTACGAGAAAACAGCGTTCGAAATTCATACTAAGCTTATATACAAGTTATTTTCTTCCTGATACAACGTCGCTGCGGCGTGATCGTCAGCGTATCGGAGTACTATCTAATGGATCGGGGTTCTATTCCCGCGAGCGCCATCTTAGCTTTAATTTTTTTTCTCTCTAATTTAATAATTAAATAACTTTATTTTTTAAAATGAAGTTTCATTGATTTTTAAATGATATTCTATATAATTATAGTATATATTTTACTTTTTTAAAACATAAAACAACTAATAGTGTTATGATAATAATACTTATAAATAAAAAGTGAAAATAAATTAAATAATAATAAAGTTAAATAAATATAATTAAAACGTAAAAATAAATTAAACTATAATAAATAAAGTTAAAGAAATATAAGTAAATAGTTAACTGTGTCTTGCATATTTTTTTTATTATATACAAGAACATGCGTGATAATTATCATAAAAAACAATGTCTTTTTTCACAGACATCTTCAATATAAAATATTCAAGCTATTTACATTGTATGTGATCTATGTAAAATAATATCTATCGAAACACTATAAACTCTCTAAAAATCCAGAAATAAATTAACAAAGTTGTATTGCAAATTAAAATCCGTTATCCTAATGATTTCTCCTTTTATTGGAGAATTCATTGTTTCTAAAAGAATGTTTTGTTCTTAAAAGAATAACACCTGTGCTCTTTAAAAACAGCTGCCTTTCACTTGAACAAAATCGTTTCGTTAAAAACGGAGTTAAAATGTTATGGCCATTTAGGTATACGGAATAATTTTAAAAATGCAATTAATTAGATTTTAATGACAGAAGTAATTGTAGTTGTACCATATATTAGTTGTTTTTGTGTTTTGAAAAAGTGAAATAGTTACTATAATTATATAGATTAACATTTAAAAATCAATGTGAATCTATTTTTTTAAAAATAAAATTACTTAATTCTGAAAATAAATAATAAAATAAATTGGAGAGAAAAAAATAAAAATGAAGTTGGCGCACGCGGGAATAGAACCCCGATCCATTGGATAGTACTCCGATGCGCTGATGATCACGCCACGGTGGCGCTGTGTCAGGGAGAAAATACTTGTATATAAGCTTAGTGTGAATTTCGAACGCTGTTTTCTCGGAATTGACTGGCCATTCGACGGAATTACATTGGGGTTTGAATACCTTATAACAGTACTACTGTTACACAAAGTCTCGTACCCAAGTGAATTTCCTTAGTCGTGCTTCCGTGTTAGATAAAGATTCATGAGTCTGAGAAAAGTAAAATTATTTTAATTACCAATTTTTTTTTCTTACTAATTTGGTATTTTTTGCACTGATATTTATTCATTAAAATAGTGCATTCATTTTTCTTTAAAAAATGTTACTCTGTTTGGCGTTTCTTCATAGATACAAAAAAAATATATTTCTTTAAAGAAATATGAGTTAAAAGTGAGTGCATTAAAGTAAATTTGAAGAACGTTTAATTGTTTATGATTTTATATTTTTTTAAGTGGGACCTACCATAAATAAAAGCTATTTGCTATTAATTATTTTTATAATTTGTTTGGTATATGAAAGTCATTAAGAAAGAATATATTTGTTTTGTACAAAGCCTATATTCAAGTAGTACTGTATTGTGCAAGAGATTATTTTGGTATTGTTTCGTAATGAAGAAAAGATAAAGTTTCGTTACTGAAGAACACGAAATCTAAGTCTTATTTTTTATTTTTCAAGCTACAAACCTCTACCAAAATGATTTTAAAAAAAGATCAGTTAGAAATCAGGTGTAATGCTCAATTTTTTAAAAATTATTTCAGAAAAGCGTTAAAGGAGAGACTCTACTAAAAAGCTATTTTAAATTTCAAAAAAATATTCCATTATTACATAAATTTTCGCTTTTATATTGACAGAACATTATGTTAACATTTGTAAAAATTTCACTTTAAATATTCGCAATTTTAGAAGAAACTAAAAATATTTATGCTATTTTGACAAAAAAAACTAACTAGTTTTGTATATTAAATGTTTAATATTGACAGTAAATATCAGATGCAATCATTGAACAATACTATTTTTGAAATATCAGTAAAGCATACAGTTTGTAGGATCATTTTTTGTCTTTATAATACACAAAAAAATTCCAATAAAACTATTTTCCAAACAGAAGATAATATTTGGACAGTACTTTTTTTTATAAAAAAAATAATAAATATAATTATTAATATCCTATTTCCATGAAACATGCAGTCATTTATATGAGTACTGTCTAAAAGCAAAAGTACATCAAATTAAGCAATTAAGCAAAAATACATCAAAATTGAATTAATTGAAAATATGTATCGATTCAATCTCAGACACGATCGATTATTTATCGACATCTTTGTTCTAAAATTTATTACTCAAAAAATAATTTATTCTTTAAGTACATGGTATCAAACTGAATCTTCATAAAATGAATAGAGATTTTTTTCTCCATATCAGTCAACATGACAAATGTTACTCTTTAGACAGGAGAAAAATTCATTGGTCCCGGTGTTACAATTTCTTTCATGCACGAAATATCCGAAGATAGAAAGAAAATCAATTTAAAGGCGATCTTTATTGAATTTCGTGAAAGGATTCTTTTGAGAGATATTTCCGCATGAAATTCGTGAGAAAAAGTGAAAGTTAGAATAAAAATTTTATCGGATACTTTTAGTTTTCTCTTTCACTTTATCGTATTGCATTCCTTTATTGTAGAAAAATTTTTCAACCACAGATAAAAATTATTCAGATCTTAATGAAAGCAGATGGCTCTATTAATTAATGAATTTTTTTCGTTCCATTGTGTTAATTATTTCTTCGATTGGAATGCTATAGAGTTAAGTCCTTTTTTCCTAAGTTTTTAACTCAAATATGCTATCAGAAATCGAAGCTCCCTATTTCAGTAAGAGTACCTATTTCGATTTAGTCCATGCTATTAGTAGCTAGATTTTAATTAAAACTTTCATAATGAGAAGAGCATTTGATGCATTAAGAATTTATTCGTGTTATTTAGAACTGCTTCAAACTTAAGTGCTTTGCGAATTTTTCTTTGAATACACAAATTTTTTAAATTGTTTTAAGATAGAGTGATATATATATTTATTTCAAGGTAGTTATTGTTTTGTGTTTTTCTTTATTAATACACTCAAGAATAAAAAATACAGAGATAAATGTACACTGGGAAGTTGATGTTCGGGGATGTTTCTAAAGTAACTTTCGTCATTTTTTCCCACAAAAGATTTATTGCCAGAAAAATTACATCATGTCATCATGAGGTACATTCTTTGGTACTTACATATTATTGAAACCTATTGGTATCATTATATGAAACAAAGCACCTAGTTGCCAATTCAGCGCGTATGACACGTAAGAAAGTGGGGTTGCCAACTTGGCGAGTTATTAATAGAGTTGGCGATTGTTGCAATAATACGTAAGCCCCCATTTTTCACTACTTTTCAAAGTAGTCACAGCTGACATTGATGCATTTGTCGTAGCTGCAAACAGTTTGAGAAAACCACTCTGGTAAAACTGCATGCCCTGCGATGCAAAGAACACAATCATCCACAATACAACCATCTACACAATAGCACTGATTTGTACGGATTTTTTCCTCACTGGTGAACCAGGATGATTCCACATCATTCAGGTGGCCTTCGTTTCTTGGGTAATATGGTTCACCCATGTCTCATGGCCTATGAGGATTCTGAATAGACACTCATTTCTTTTGGTTCTCTTTTTTTTTTCGAATTTTTCGGTAATCAAAAATACCATGGATACAAAAAGCATGAACAATGTCGTGTTGTTTCCAATAATCTTGGAGCAGGAAAGCCTACACCAAATCCATTTGACCTTTCCGCAAAATAGTGTCACACATCAGGTCTTGCTCTTCATACAACTGTCGCAGGAAATGGCCCCAGCAGTCCAGAAGATGAGCAGGAGAAGCAGAGAAAGAGCAGGGGCAGATAAAGAGAAAGACTTTACCCCCTGAAAAAAGTCATACTACGCAGGTGACCGCTTCTAAAGCACGCCAAGGCCATCAGATGAGTCCTGGAACTCCAGCACTGTATAGATAGGCCAGGACTTTTAGCTGCGTACCAGTGGTGAGCAGGAGCGTTTCGCCAAGTCAAATTCATTCATGGTCTTGGACCATGACCAATGTTAAATATGAATGACACTCTGACACCATTATGCCTTTCTTCTGTGATACTATGCCTTGTACTCCAGCAATGTTGTTTTCATTTGTGGATGAGGAAGAACACGCTTCGATCTTCATCCTTGGTATTCTGCATTCATTCATTGAACTTGCCACACCAGTGACCAACAATTTGACGAAACATGACCACTTCTGTATATATGGACTGTAGGCTTCCGTGGATGACAAACACACGACTCTCGCATGTTCAGTCTGGATTACAGCTTATACTACCATTGGTTATCACGATATCAGTAGATGTCAGCCTGTCATCGTGAAACTCGTGCACATCCGTTGACTGCTATGTTTTTCCCTTAGTGTTCTGCTCATACATCATTCTTCTTAGGCTGACGCTACATCTGAACTAGGAAAGAAGGTGGTTTCTTACTGCGGTTGTTTGCTTCATCGGGTGGTGTTCTATTTTATCTTCCAAAGAAATGGATGAACCACCTTCATTATCTTTCGAATTTGCAGCGGAGATGCAAATGATTCAGGTTCGTTTGAGAATTTAATGCGTAGTGAATGTCTTTTGGCGCAGTGCATGCTGGGGTACAATAGGATATCTAATCGCGTAGCAAATTCATTTTGTATTGAGCTATTGTGATAGTTACATCATCTCTCATTGGATTATGTCATGGAAAAAAATCGAGTATAATTTAAGTAACTGATGTTGTTGTTGTTTCTAATGCCACCTGTCTGACGTAGTCAGATCGAGGCCCACGAAATTCATTATGGCATGGGGCAAGAGGTACGCCTGTCGTTGGCTCACGATACAGGTGACAGTACGATTTAGCTCGGCGAAATCCCCCGAAGGGACGATAGAGGGGGCGACGCCACCTCTATCTCCACCTCCACAATTTATGCATGGAAACTAAAGGGGTGGAAATATTCTCCAGTCCCTGCGCTCGTGACTCAGCCCACAAGACTACGGACCCACTGATTTAACGAGCGCATTCTCTGTGTGTACTCAGAGGGTATTTGATGGCATCGAGCATCGAACTCAGGCCTCCCGGTCTGGAGTCCGAAACTACTTTCCAAAGTAGGAGGCTATAATCGAAGAAGTGATTCTAGTGATTTTACAATAGCACATTAATCACATAGGTGGGTGTATGGTTCATCTCAGAGTCAGGCTCTAGACGTCCCAGATGAATGGAAGTTTTTAATGCGTTTGAATTCATGATTATGGTAAAAAAAATGTTAACAAAATAAAGATTGCAAATTTTTGGCAATGCCTGTAAAAGTAGTTTGGCTCATTTTGTGAAAGTAATAATGTAGTTTTTATTTTAAGAAATTTCTAATTTGTTTCAAAAATATTTATATAACTGACAATAAATGTTAAAGAAGTAAGATAACGACTAGTAGATTATGAGCTAAAAATTCCTAGATTAGAGTATTTATGTATTAAAGTATTGAATAGCAAAAAAGTTAAACAATTTTTGATCAAGTAAATCTTAGGTTCTTGTAACATTTATTAAATATAATAAAATGTATTAATTACTCATAATCAAGACACATAAATTTACGAGATCAAAAATTTCTTTTAAGTTTTCAGATTATGTTTCATATGATTATGGAAGAAAAATAATTTTAATTAGTTTTGTCTCACTGAATCGAAAATTCCTTTTTCAAGAAAATAAATACATTTTGGTAACAAAAAATGTTTATATAAATTATCTGCTAATTAACTTGGGAAAGTAAGATAGAATTACTTTGTAAAGGAAACCGAGGTAAGATAAATCTCAATTTAAGCTTTATTCAGGTTTATTTAAGCTTAATGAGAATTAATTTTTAAAAAAAATTATTGATAAACAATTCTCAAACATACACATCTTTAAAAAAAGGATGCATTTAAGCTAGTTAAAATACTGTTCTTAAAATGTCAATAAATATACACACCAGTGATATCTTATGATGCTACTAAAAAGTAATTTCTCCTCGTAAATGTGTAATACTATAATTTTAATGGCAACTTTTCGTTCATACCTTTTGCTTTAGGATTTGAAGAGGCGGTAACTTTTCCATATTATAACACTACAAAAAATATCGTTATAAGTCGTATAAACCAGTCCTGATTATATGCAATGAGTTTCTTCAAAAACGTCTCTGGTGAATTAATATTGTACAAATTATTCAATATTATCAACTTACCAACTTTTTAAACTACTCTTTAATATTATCTCTTAAGTATTTTTTCATCTTTGAGAAGAAATCAGAAACTCAAGGATGAGCTTATAATAAGATTACGCTGGTGTAACATTTTTTTTAAAAACGTTAAGTGCTTGCAGTGTTTTTTATATGTCCAAAATCCCATTAAGACTTGGTATAAAAGGAAATTCGAACGCCTTATTATCATTTATATTTGTTGTGGCATTGAGTAAGCTTTTCACAAATGCAATATTGATCGAAAGGGTGGAAAAACATTTAATTTGCATTGGGTTAATTTTAACTGTTTAAAATGTATTTAGATTCTAATTATGTCTACTGCACAATTTTAATTGTTTCTAATGCATCACTTCTGTACATATTTTACAATTCCAATTAACCTAAAATTGACATTTTGAATTTTTAATTCATCATCATTATTTTTTATAAAAAAATAGCTGTACAATTTTAAATAAGACAATTCTTTTTAAATGTATGAGTACAAATACACTATAGCCATAGTAGCCAAGCGGTCCTGGTCTCAACCACGTGGTTGGTTTGGTCTAGTCCTGGTGGCAACGATGATCCCTCTCATAAAGGAGTTGATGCACGTTTTAATCTGTAGAAACTGTAAATCCACACGTTGGTATGATGTGGGAGGTTAGGAGGGCGGTGTGATAACTCCTATGTCGATGTTGGCATTTTACAGACGCTCTAAATTATGAAATATATTCACCAGTAGCCCTTATGTAGCTTAATAAAACGTAAATCAAAAATCAAACTATACATCCAATTCAAATAATTCAGGTTGTATTCGGAGATTTTCTTTCATAAAATATCATAACTTGTTAAAATAATTATATATATTCTCTTAAGTAACTGAAAAGTTGTAACTTTTTTCCACATTTCTTTCTTAACATTTATTTTTGCATTTATAAAGGATTCTCGTTTTCTCCATAGTTTTTCACATGTATTTCCAATCCATAGGTATTTTGGAAATATTTTTTTAAAATTTTGATATTGTGTTTTTTGTTTTGTTTACTGTATGTTAAAATGTAAATATTTTCACAATACGTTAATATATAAGAACAATATATATTGAATTGAAATTTTCGTTATTATCTAATGAAAATAGTATAAATTTTACTACAACTATAAGATATTTATACGTTGTTTATTTTTAAACAAAAAAATGCTGAAATTTAAAATTTATACGCAAAGATATGAAGATTATAAAATAGTTTAATTTATTTCATCATCCACACATGAAAAGTGGGATGTTTTTAATACGATACAATTAATTTTTTAGCTTAGAACACAGTAATTCTGACGATATCATTAACATTAAATTTAAATGCTTATAAATATTTATTTCTTAAAATATTCTTTACCCTGCGATTTGTGACTCTTCAGATGTATCGAGAAGTACATGAATTAAATTAAAATTGCATTATGTCCAATGCATTTTTATTGATGTCATTTTTCTTAACTTTGAAATTTTTGCTAAAATTTAATGAAAATAGTATTTTTTTACAAAATTCATGGATGATACGTGCTATTTATTTAATAATTATGACTTCTTTAGTTTATTTATGTAATTTAAAACAGTGAAATCTTCATGGAAAACTAATTTTCTTAAAAATTGGTCTCTGAGCCTAGTTAAATGCCTTAGTATAAAGCATTTTAATCTATACGCCAGTTAAAATTCAGATAATTATTACTCTATCATCTATGTTAAACTCAAATTCCATATGATGAATGGTCTGCTGATTACAACGTCAGAATTAACGTGATGGTAAACTGAAATAAATGTTCATAGAAAAAGTAAGGAACAAAAAAAAAAAAATAGACAGTTTACGATAATCTTTGTATAAGTTGTACTTGTACATTCGCAGGTCATTGACCTTTGTGTAATAATCCAAAACTAAGTTTATTTTTATTGCATTCTGATTGAAAGAAGCTCTTTACTTAACGTTAGCTCTATTATTTCCAAACAGCTGAAGCGGAAATTGTTATGTGGGTTCATTTCAGATAAGAATGCTTCTCTACTTTATGTTTATATGTTTTACTCAAGGTATCACGATTAGGTTTGAAAAGGAAACTTGACTGAAGGAAAAATTATCAATAATATCATTCAGAAGAAATTCTAAAAATAAACAAAATATTTTGAGTTCATTATAGTTAACTTTTTATTTATTTGGAGCACATTCTGTAACAAATACTTTGTAAAAACTATCTTTGACATATTTATATGGATATTCAAAAACAGTCATTGAAACTGAATATTTCAGACAGAACTAGTGAATAGTTTGTTGAATATAATTTATAATATTTTAGAACTGTGTAGAAAATAATTTTGCTGGAAGTATTAGCTAAAGAGATTTATAAAATATAATCGATCAGTATTGAATCCACAGATTTGAATGCATGACTGAGGAAAACTTCAAATACTTTTTGAAAACACGTTTATAATAGTATTAATTTAATGAATTGAATTCTCGGAAATTTTTCATTGATTAAGGGTTAAATAATTCCATAGGTCATACGAATTAAAGATTCAAAATGGGTAATTTATATATATATAAGAATGCGATCTCTATTTAAATTAAACTAGATTGTTTCTCATTTTTACTGTTAAAACAAAAGTAAGCCTAGGTAAAGGTAAACACATTCATAATAAAAGGAATCAGAAATAAAATGTAAACTTCTTTTAAGACCTTTTAAAATTAGAGATTCCAAAGTATACACTAAATGCATTCAATGTAAAAATATTTCAGCTTCACTGGCAATTTTATTACTGGAAGTTGTTAGTGGAAGAAATGCAATTTTTAGCATTAAACTACTTGTTTTGCCATATTCTTCTCATCAACGATTACATCTAAAAGAATTTTCTCGTACTTTACATTAAGACGTAGCTCATTGCTGTTCTTCTTGGTTGCCTAGTTGAATTGGTCGTACCCTCGATGCGAGTATTGTTTCAGTCGCGAAGAAGTGTCATTAAAAACCCGCCATGTAGAGACGCTGATGCCTGTTGTTGAGGCTCACACGTTGACGTAATGTGAAAACTTAGAGAAAGGGGCTTGATCAAAATCCGTCCATTTCATGTGGATGTTGTTCAAAATTATGAGGCTCAGTAGCTGCATTATTGCTTTGAGATGTGGATTGATGCACAATGTATCCGGTCTAAACAAACATTGATAAAACATTTACGGTAAATATATGTGAGTTTTATGAGTTTTCTGGAAGTAGAGCTATCTCTAACAACAAAGTTCGGTGAATAGACATATAACTTTAACGTTGATGAAATATTAACGGAAGTTACCTTACGGTCCTTCGAAACAGTCACTTCCCATAACTATACACGGCTGAGATCTGCTATGCATGCCCTAGATACTTTGCAAAATGTCTTCTTTTGGGATGGAGTTCCAAAGCCTCGTAAAGTTCCGTAGGATGTCTGGAATATCGTCATATCTCTTTCGTTTCAAAGCTAGTTTGAGTCATGGAAATAGGATGAAGTCTAGAGGATTAAAATCTGGCGAGTATTGTGGATGTTCAATTAGGAACTCCCTTTTTTTTCAAGAGCTGTTTGATAATATTGGCTGTTTGAGGGTGAGAATTGTCGTAAACAAAAAATTATGAACCATGTTGTGCTTACTGGAGCGTGGTTCTCGCACGGATTCATGGTTAATCTGCAGTTCATCGGCTCTCCCGTACGAAATTAATCGACTATATTTCGCGTTTAATTTCCTCACTTTTTCAATATTTTCGTTACTGACGGAGGTCACTGGTCTTCCACTACGAGTTTCGTCAGACACACTTTCCGGTATTCTCGAATACGGGTGAATCACTCGTACACACACTTCAAGGAAAAAAAGTGCTTGATCTTCATGAATACGCACCAGAATCGCGTAAGTTTCTTTCCGTATCTTTCCAAGCTTAAAACAAAACTTTAAAATGATCTTTTGTTCCATAATTATTCTGCCCTTAATTAAGAACTAACGCACTGATCAAGCACTTTGTAAAACAAGTATTACATGGAACACACTGATCAACAGTCGGAGCAGATGATCAACACCTGCCGGTGTGCATGTACAGCGTTTTGTTTTGCCAGTATCGCCAGATCGGCCATTCTGATTTTATTTACCAAACTTCATTGTCAGAGGTTGTAGAATCTTTGAAATTATATTGAATAGATGAGTTTTGATGAGAGTGACTTGCTTTACATTTTTGACAAAAAAAATGTCAATTTCGTTAAGTTTTCAAATCTTCTAATAAATTGTTAAATAAATAAGATATACATATTAACAGCATATTCTAATGAATTAAAAGAAAAGGGACACAGAGAGTATTGTTGTACAGAAGTTGAATGATAATTTTAAGAATTATTTCGAAATAAGATTACAACGCTCGCGGGTGTCTTATGTTTCTCATATAAACTATTTCAAAATTAAAAATTTCTAACAGCTTACAAGATTCAATAAAACATTTCTTTTTACAAGAAATTAGACTTTCTATGCAGATAAAAAGAAACTAAAGTTTTCTGAAAATGTGAGATTAATTTTTAGAGTTGATAGATTTAGGAAGACTTTCTTTTTTTGTTCTTTCCAATAAAGATTTAAGGAAAGGTAATTTAACTGGCCTCTATTTCAAATTTTTGAGAAAGCATAAATTGTAACCTGAATTTATTTGAAAAATGTGTAGTTTATAAATATTAATAGTATTAAAGGAACACGAATGTATATGTTTTCGATTTTTTAATTAATTAGAAAAACACTTTTCTGAAATGAAATGACGCACAAAATAAATGTAACACACTAAAAACAATATTTTAATTTGCAGAATTCCAACATATTTTGATTTGAAAATTCTATTCAAACCTTTATTGAATTTAATTTTATGGAATTAGGGAGCAACTTAAGATTAGAAATTTATTTTATTACTTAAATATATATCTCTTATAGTTAATTCGAAGTTTTTTCTATGGACTTCGTTATATAAGAATATAAGTTTTTCCCATAGTTTTTTGTTGGTTTTTCATCATTGTTAATTTTATTCCTAAATTTTTGTTTTAAGTAAAAATTCTTGTCTCTCCCCCCCCTGCTTAAATAAGATTTCATTATATGAAATTTATTTCCGGTATAACTTTTCACTGTGAAGAAACAATATAAAAGTAACTATAATAATCAAGAAACGTAACACTTTCGTTCGTTATATGTATCAGATGAAATATCTTTTAATTTCTGCTAGAAAATTATGAAATTTTTATTCGTTTAAAAAATAAAAAGAAACTTTTATTTTTTTTATAAATTTGATTTTTGCAGTAAAGTATTTAAAACGCTTTTTTTAGTTATGTGTGTTTCTCAGTCTAAAAAACAGAAATTTAAACGAAATTAATTCTTGAATTTAATAGTTTCCTTTTCAAGATTTTTCATATTAAATTCATGACATTTCCATACTGGTATAGAAAATTTTCCCTGGGATATGGAAATTATAGAAGAGAGCTGTAGCGTATTTTAAGCATACAAATAGTATTAATAACTTGTCAGTCTACCAGTTTTAACACATTCAGTTTATTGGTGGTTTTCTAAAAATGTAGGAAAATAAAAATTTGCGAACACATTCTAAAATTAATCAAAAAAACTTCCCGTTTTTAAAAATATTTAACCATAAAAAAATTCCTAAAAATATAAAAGTTTTATTTTTACTATGCATGTTTCTTATGTTTCCTCTTATATATGTTTCTCTCATTTTATGTTACCTCTCATTATGTGTTTATTTCTTTGTTACCTCTTTGGGTATTCAATATGGAATTTTTTTCTTAAAATACGATAATAATTTAGTTTACTAAACACTATAATTTGACACCAAATTATTCGGATTTGATTTCAATAATATTCATATTTAAGTTTGATATTCAATTATTTTTCTCTATTTCTATGTGTTTAGCAACTTAACAATTGAAAATGAAGGTATACTTTATAAACAATCAAAAAATATGTTTCGAATTTATATAATGTAGAAGATAAATCATACAAAATCAAATTTATAAACGAAATTTGATTATTTTTCATTATTTCAGCAGCAGAGATTAAATAAATCTGTAAATTTAAGTAATGATTTCAGATTGTATGATAATTTTATGTAATTTTTTCCTCTCTATGACCCAGTTTTTTTTATATGTAGCATGAAAGTAAGTCCATTTATTGACTGTCACCAATATTACTCAAAATTCTTTCATTAAATAAATAGTTTATGTATCAAGCACACGTGCTTGTATACACATATAGACACTCATATATATATATATATATATATACGTATGTATGCATATGTGTGTATAAAAATGTATGTTTTTAATTTTTTAAACCAAATTCCTTAAATAACCCAATAAATATTAAATTATTTAGTTTTCAAAGCAAAATTGGTTTATTTATATCAAAATATTATCTTTTAATTATATTCATCTCTACTAATATTAATAACAAACGATCAATTAAAAAAATCTAACATGTACAATGATTAAATATTTCAATGTAATGTAACATTATAACTCTTTTAAGAAAATCACATTTCTACCCCAGAACAAAGAAATATAATCCATTCATAGTATTTCAATGAAATGTATAATCTTTGCTGGTTTCAAGATAATTGTTTACCGTCTACTTATTTTATTATGTATTAAAACAGTTTAATTAACTTCAATGCTAAGCTTCAGCTTTCAATGAGTTCAATTTGTTTCGATATTGAAAGTTTATTTCCTTGTTATTAAGTTGTGGCAAATGAGAAATGTATATGATAATTATATTTAACAGATGTTGAAAAATATCGTATATTCTGGCACATGTATTGAATTGTTTAGGTTATTAACTTATTAATTGGATTTTCAGATAGAGAAAGCATCGTTGAATATATAATTAGCAAGACTTTGTCCAAGATACCTGAAACTTAGGATCTATGGAATCACATTTGTTCTACTTTACGAAAGAGAAATCAGTATGAAAAGTTAAAATTTCGGAGAATTTCAAGGGTTTAAATAGGTTTTATTAGAAAGGAATAATGGATCTGTATTTATGAGGTGTTATGTGATGTTTTAATTCCTTCAGTAATAGACCGACACGAAGCACGTGGTCTGCTGTACCAAGAATAGAGTTTCTTGGGAGAATTTACAACACAACAGACTGTTTTGTTTGAGTGTAGTGAGAAGAGAGATAATTGTGTTGGCTGTTGAGTAGTTGATTGTATTGAGAAGTTTAGAAAGTAATTAAGAGAAAATATTACAACAGGATCTTTTTTGTGTGAAGCAAAGAAAAAAATGTTTGAAAACGTAACAAAAGAAGATTTGGTTACGATATTGCATGAAATGGGAGAAACCGTTGACTCTCTTAATTGGGAGTCATGGAGTTGAAACAGAAATTGTTGCTATGTAAAGCATATTTATAGAAGATGAAGAATTCGTCTGTGATTTCTTAGCTACTATGATAGAAGACAGAATGGAAAAAAGAAGAGTGTAGGAGGAGAGATAAAGAGCATAGAAAGAAAATAGAAGAGTACAGAAAGGAAGCAAAAGAACGCCGCTTAGAGCGAAAACAAGAATTGGAATTAGCGAGATTGGTGTTGATAGGTTTGCTGGAGCACCTGATTCTCTGAGGAATCTAAATCTCCTATCAGTATAGGTTGGGAAGTGACTTTAGTACGATAATTTGCCCTTTTTTTAGTTTTAAGTAATGTAATAGTTTTAAGTAATTAAAATTTAAAAAAATTGCCAGTACTAAAAGTGGAGAATGTGGGGGTCTGGAAGCGTTTTGTTTGTGTTGTCATGTAAAGAATGGTATCTGGGCCTATCCAGCTGTGTTTTTCCGCAAGGCGGAGAAAACGAGAAGGCGGAAAAGGATTTACCGGCGCGGCAGGGGAAGGGGTCGGCTAAACCGCCTCCTATTCCCTACCTCTCCGGGGGTACGTGGCCGTCGAAACGACAAAAATACTCCCATCATTATCAGCACTTTGTCGTAGTTTTCTGCTGCAAAATCCATGTTCATATTGGAATTTTCCTGATGTATTCGATTAAAAATACCTTCAGCCTCTCATTGCATTGAATTTCATCTGTGTCAATTGATGCACGTTTAAAGTTAAATTTTTCATTAGCATTTTTTATTTTTTTCCTTTTCTTTTTGTTTCTGATTTTTCTTCTTTTTTTCATGTTTTGAAATTTTATGTTTTGGTTTTAATTTTCTTTTCTTTTTAAGTGTAGTTTTAAGTTTTTAAGAAATTTTATATGGTTTGTTTGAATTTTTTTTTCTTTTTAAGTGCAGTCAATTGGCTTCACTAGATAAAAATAATGCCTTGCGGGAAATCAAACTTAGGTTGTCATACTTGCAAGGCAAAAGTACTACAATGAGTGTAATTGCACATCCAACTGAGAAAGAATGGATATCAGCAAACAAGAAAAGCAGACAAAGAATGTCACAAACACAGGCTGAGGGCGCAGCAAAGCAACATGTAGCCAGACTTGAGGAAGCACATTTGCGAGCCCATTATTCGTGTTTTACAACATCAGAAAGATGTTAACCAAAAACAGCACATCTGCGTCAAACATGACTTTGTGGTGAGCAATCACACAATAACAGTCAACTTGCATTCCGGTACAACCCAGTGGAAGGTTCTAAGTTCAGGCAGCATGTTCTCATTTACACAATGATGGAAGTGTATCCTTATTGCAATGTTCTGGAATTTAACCCTCTAACTGGATACCTTCCTCCTGAAAAGTTATTCCGAAAGCGTTTAACTCTTATTTTGCGATTCCCTTCAAAAATGCAACAGACTTCTTTCCTTTCCCCCTTTTAGAACTTGGGAGGTCGAACGGGGAAAATTTTACGACAGTTCGTTCCCTTTGAAAGTAAGAACCAAGAGATCAATCGTTTACAGCTAGCTGTTAAGTTGCCTTGGGCAATCTTCTTTGAAAGCGCAGATATACTCTCTTGATCAATCCTCTTTGAAAAAGATACGGTGTTTCTTTCTCCTATATGTTCAGAAAAATTAAAAACTAAATGAAAGGTAAAAAAAAAGAGGAAAAAATGAAATAAATAGTATGTTAGAAGTTGAAAAATAATTATATTTTCTTCAAAGAAAATTTATTTTTCTGTCATTTTTAAAAATTAAAATATATATATGTATATTTTTGGTATTGCGATTTGAACCAGAAAAAGCATCCTGTATTCGTTTTTGAATATAAGAGTAAGAAAACGCGCTCACTTTCCTGTTTTTTAAAAAGTAATGAGGTAAAAAAGAGCAAAGGCCCTATCTCATTTTTAAACAATAACACAATAAATATTACATACAATGATTATATTTATGAAATAAAACCGATCTCTCTATTCAGTTATATTTTTATTTTAAAATAGCATAAAAAAATTTCAATGCTTTTAATTTATTTTAATTAAAATCATATAAAAGATATTTTTATGTTAACTGAATATTTTTCGGAAAAAATTTAAATTTTCCTTCCTAGTGTTCTCTTTTTCGAACTTCTTGTATTAAATAAAAATTCCTATTCTACATCGGCATTTGTGATGGACATAACACACATTCAGTCAATAATTTTTAATTTTAATGGGGGATATACTTCTTCAAATGCGCATGACAGTACTTCTAACCATTTTCTACTCAAGTTAAATTTCTTATCTTTCTGTTTCTTTTATTACAAGGAAAAATGTCACACATCGATAACTACATTTTCACACAATTCAGTCATTACAAATTCTATTGTGAGAAAAGTCCTCCCTAATTAATCTTGTCTTTCAAAACAGTACACTTAAAACAATTTTTGTTCAGTGAAGTTAACCGACAGTTTCACAATGTATTCATACCAAATTTTAAAAACAAATTTAACACTTGGAAATGTATCCTGTATTAAATTTTTCAGTATACACAAATATTTCCTGCTGTAGGGAAGATATAGTATGAGATGTGGTGTGCGGTTGTGAAAGAATGTTTTCGTACGTGTAGACTATTTTTGAAAATTTAAATATCACTGAAGCTGATCATATAACTGCAAATGAGTCTTATTTTAGTGTGTGCTTGTATCATAGTAAAACACTTTACAATATTAAATAGCCTATGGATTTATACTCAATATCAAACTATTCACAAAATGGCTTACAACTTCTATTCAAATTGTAAAGAAACTGAAATATAAATATATCTTACTGCAGTAAAAATATTCATAATATGTAAGTATTCTGTTGCTCCACTTACTTCTGTACATTTTAAAACTGTAGCTGAATGCAATTTTTTATATTTATAAACGAGGCATAACAGCTCACACAGTCGTAGTAGATATAAAATGCCGGTTCTGGGACAAGTGGAGCGTGGAGCCTCCATAGACTTAACATGGGGCCGGTTCTGGGACAAGTGGAGCGTGGAGCGCGGCTGACGCCTGGGGGCAGAAGAGATAAGGAAAGGGTGACAATGGGGGTCTCCTTACCTGAAAAACATTCTGCGCATGCGTTATGAAAATTTGAAATGTTGGGAATTCATTGAATAGACTGTTTATTTTTCAATTAATAATTTTTAAAATAAGATTTCAATAATATTTTCTATTTTACTTTAGTGCAAACAATAATGACAAAAAATAAACATTTTTATGAGAAGATGAATCATTCCAATCCTTTCTCGTATTAGTAAGGGGTCTTCTCTATCAGTATGATTGGTTTGAGAACACGAATATGTTTTTAATGATAGGCGATTCGTATTTTTACTTAATGAAATGAATTAATTAGTTAAAATGAATATACTGTTCAACTTGATCGTAGGATTCGATGCAAATTTTAGTCTTGATGAAGGGAGACAAAACTTGTTTTGAAAAATAAAACTTAATGTCAGTCAGAGCTATTTTCGTTTCAATAAATGTTTTTCGTTACTTCAAAACTAATTTTTTTAGAAAAAGTACATTTATGAGTGGAGCCATCTATGATTGATTTTAATTTCTATGTGTAAAATTACACTTATTTTTAAGTTGAGTTTCGAACCCCAAAAGTCTTCGTTGATGAATGTTAGAAGGTACGATCCTAACAACTCACCTACGAAAACCTGTTACCATACATTTAGTTTACTCACATATTATCAAACTTTAAGCGAAAATACTTAGAATAAAGTTGAATTGTAAGATTCCTATGGCTAAAAAAATTAAATATCCTTCTAAACTATTTAAAGCTATGAATTTCTTCATTTTTATACGTCATGTAATAATTTCGAGGATATATATAAAATACATGTTTTTACTTGCCAAGGTCATGATAGAATTATCCAGAAGTGGTAATCTATCTTATCTTAGAGGAAAGGAATGTGTAAACAACCTTTGAACATGTTGGTACATGGATAACATGACCAAATAACAGACAATGTAACACTACGCACGCGTAAGAATACATTATTCTATTCCACCAATAAGCTTCTTTAAGTTTTATGATAATATTCTTACAAACCAATCACAGTTCAACATGAGAGTAAAGTTCTAATCACATGGATTTGGAATATATTTGGTTTAAAGACATTTCTAGCTCTTTCTCTCTCTCAGACTGTAGTTCAAATTTTATTATTGTTGTAATCAGAATTATACACGTGTAGAATTAGAAACATGAAGCGAACGTTTAATTCAATAATGGTTCTAATAAGCGAGTATGTTTTAGTGAAGATACCAAGTCAGATTCTTCTTTCTCTGACGATACTATTCCTCCACATCATTTCCACTTAGGACAGGACGTTTACGCTGCAGTGACATATTTTGCTAGCATGGTACAAGTTCATCTACGTCTCTATAAAAAGAGATGGGAATAATCGACTGTTTCAACTAAAAGAGGTGTGTGTTTCTCGCCTATGCTGTGGCAATCATTTGTTAATCAAATCGAGCAAATCAATACATCATCTTCTGTTGAAGAAACTATCCTCATAAAGACTCTTTGATGATATCGACCGTTTTTATTGAAAACATTCCAAATATCATCTTCCAGCGCTATTTCAGAAAAAAATTATTCAAAGAAGTTTGTACCGGGGACGTGTGTTCTAAGCGAAAATAACTGGTTGGAATTACAACGAATTCATAAGATCATCACAGAAAGTGTCATGTGGTTAACATTTGACCGTATGCTTCGCAATTTGTTACTGAGTGAAGCCTCGAAAATTATGCCAAGTGCTGTAGTGAATACAGACGCTTCAGAAGTTGAATTGGTGTTGACAACTTCATTGATTGAACTTTTGTGTGATTACTTGGGAAACTCCATCGCAGATGTGTTCGAATGCTACGGGTGTGTTCAACAATATGGTAATCAATTTGGACATGAATGTATAACAATGGATTATGAAACCCGTATACGACTTTATGGCGGTTTAGCTTTGTTCACTATTGATTTCGAGCAACTTATCAAGGATTTTATCCAACGAAATATTCAATTGTTAAATTATCTAAATCCAATATTTGTAAATAAGTGGGATATGCTTTCTATTTTTGATAACGCTAAGAAAATGTATATTGCATCTGATCCTAATCGTTAGTATTAAATAAAAAATATTTATTTGTATATGTCTCTGTTATTGTTATTTACTCTTTTACTTCGTATTTATATGTGAGTATGTGTTTCCTCTTTATTATATACTATTTAAACTCTTTTAGAAGAGTTGTTGTTCTTATAAATTGAATGCTATAAATACTTCGTTTAGTTTGCTATTACATTATTCATTCATGTGATGTTAGTCAAATAACACACATTTTTTAAAGTTAAGAATGGATCTTGAAAAAGTTTATCAAGAGCCTGAACATCCGGGTAGCTTTTGGTGGTGTCGAAGCTTTATTTAAAGCTACGGGTGGAAAATTTTCTAGAAAAGATATTAAAAAGTGGTTAAGTGCAAAAGATTCATATACTTTACATAAACCTATTAAAAATTTAAGAAAAATTGAGTGTTGGTAAGTCGAATGAATCAACAATATCAAGCCGATTTAGTCGATATGCAGTCTCTTTCTAAGTTTAACGACGGGTATAGATATTTACTTACTTGCATATGTGTTTTATGGAAGTATGCTTGGGCTATTCCATTACATGATAAGAATGCGAAAACAGTAGTATCGGCTTTTGAACAAATATTTTCTGAGCGCGTCCCTCTAAACTTCAAACTGACGCTGGTAAAGAATTTACGAACAAACTTTTTCAGAATTATCTCAAAAAGAAAATAGATTTTTCATGACAAGTAATAACACGAAAGCCTCTCTATTGTTGAACGATTCAATAGAACGTTAAAGACAAAAAATGTGGAAATTTTTTACAGAGAAGAATACGAAACGATACATTGGTGTCGTAGTTAAATTAGTATACAGCTACAATAATACAGCTTTTGGCATCGTAGCATACAAATGACAAATTCAGCATCTGTAACTGAGACTAATCAAAGCCAGGTATGGGAAAATTTATATGGTAAGCAGAATAATAAAAAAGGTGAATAAGCCAAATTATCGACTTAATGATACAGTTCGAATTAGTAAGGAAAAGTTATTATTTGAAAAAGGATACGAGCAGAATTGGACCAGAGAAATATTCACCATTCATGATATTATTAGAAGGAATCCAATTGTTTATAAATTAAAAGATTTAGCTGAGAAGTGGGGTACTTTTATGAACAAGAACTTCAAAAAGTAACGCATTCTGGTTACTATCCTATTGAAAAAATTTTGAAAACACGAGAAAAGAATGGTAAAAAAGGAATATTTTGTAAAAAATTTTGGGATATCCAGAAAAATTTAATACATGGGTACAAGACTTGAAGCATCTATAAAAGAGATCAAAAATCTACTTATTCATCAGTCGCGAAAATGTCTTTCTACATAACGCTCATAAGTGATAGCTCCAAACACTTTTCCCAGGAAATAAAACTTCTCATTTTACTACACAAACTTCCAACTCCCATTACACTAAATGATGAATGGGAAATGGGATTAGTTGATTTTATTTATCCTCATACATGGTATAATATAAGAGAAGACAACAATTTATTTGGTTTTGACTCGGTGATGGAAAGTCGATTGCTAGAAGAATTCCTCAAGGATTTTATGAGACTATACCTGACATTTTAGATGGGATGTATTTAGAAGATTTTAAGAACAAAATAGAATTTCATTACCATCCTATAGTCAAAAGAGTAAAAATCAAGACAAAAGAGCACGCTAAAGTTTTTTACATAAAGGTTTTTCTAAACTCCTTGGTTTCGAACCGGGTGAAATCAAAGGCAAAAGTTGAAAGTTCATATATTAAGCTGGATCCTAATGCTTCGTTTCTCTTATATATGTTTATTCTGATTTGGTAGAACCTCAAATTGTGGAGATGTCCAAGCTCCACTTTTAAAAATTGTAAAGTTGAAGGAAAAGATGGAGAAGTGGTGAATGCGCATTATACAAGACCTCATTACGTGCCTGTCATACGACGGCATTTCCAAACGGTCGAAATGGTTCTTAGATTACATTCAGGAGAATTAGTACCATTCGAAAGAGGGAAGAGTCATAGCCGTGTTACATTTTCGAATGAGACAAATAGTATAAAAGAAGATAAAAAAAAAAAATACATTCATTTATAGATCAGATCTGTCAGAATAAAGATGCTTATTCCATATAAGTGTTGTGTGAAGCAATACGAGGATTATTACGTTAACCAAGCAGGCAATGGTCTTTCTTATTATCAGGGTCAATCTTTTCAAAAAAGGTTAAGGCATAGGAGGTTGGTTCAAAAGACTGTTTCGCACTGCTTTGCCCTTCTTAACTCGAGGAGCCAAATCTGTTGGGAAAGAAGTTTTGAAAACAGGAACTCAAATAGTTAATGATTTACTCGAAGGACAAAATTTAGAAGATGCAGCTAAACATCGAACAAAAGAAACTGGAAGAAAATTAGCTAGAGAAGCCATTAAAAAGCGGATGATATGCTTGGTCAGGGTAAAAAGTATAAAAGAAAGAAAAGATTCTCAAAACACATCATTCCGTCTAAAGCCAGGAAAAGCGAAAGGACGTGATATTTTGATACGTAATAAAATGGCATTTCTTTGAAAGATTCTCCTGAATGTGCCAAGTCCGAATTGAATTTATTTACTCTCCCACCAACTCAAACAGTTATAGAAAAAGGTCAATGGATTCAGTTTCATCCAATTGCAAATGTGACAGATGGCGGACCTGTTGAATTCTTAATTTCTGGAAGCGGCGAAGATTATCTAGATTTGTCTCAGACGCAATTATATGTTAAAGCAAAAATTTTAAAAAACGATGGAAAAGTACTTACTGATGACGATAAAATAGGACCTGTTAATCTTTTCTCCATTCTTTATTTTCGCAAGTAGACATAAGTTTAAATGGAAGAAACGTTTCTTCTAGTAACAATACATATCCTTATCGAGCTATTTTGGAAACTATATTAAATCATGGATATGACAGCAAAACTTCTCAACTTAGTTCTGAAATATATTATAAGGATACAGCGGGTCGAATGAATATATATGATGATGATAAGGAGCCAAACGAAGGATTCAATAAGCGAGCTTCACTATTCAAAAAAAGTGCAACTGTTGACATGATAGGGCGACTTCATGTAGATTTATTCAATCAAGATAGACTTTTACTTAACCTCGTCGATTTGAAAATTAAACTGATAAGAAGTAAGCCAGAATTTTGTCTCATGGGAAATGAGGGCTATAAAATAGTGTTCGATCACGTTTCAATCTTTGTTAGAAAAGTGCATATTAATCCCGGAGTCCTTATTGCTCATGCTAAAGCTTTAGAAAAGGCAACAGCTAAATATCCTATAGATAGAGTTAACTGTAAAGTGTTTTCAATACCCCAATCGAGCTATTCTTTTATCCAAGACAACGTGTTTTTCCGGACAAATGCCAAAAACGAATAGTTTTAGCTTGTGTAGATAATGATGCATTCAACGGAAACTATAAAAAGTCACCTTTGAATTCAATCACTACAATGTGAATTTTATCGGAGTCTATATAGATGGTCAGCCTATGCCTCATCAACCATTAGAATTGGATTTCGAAAAAAAAAAAATTATATTAGGGGCATATCAGAGCTTGTTTTTAAATTCTGAAGGGCTTTATTTATCAAGAAAATGAATTTGCTAAGGGATATTCCTTATTTTTATTTGATTTAACACCTGACTTGTGTGACGGAGAACATTTCAATCTGATTAGACACAGTAACTAAGAATAGAATTAAAATTTAACAAAGCATTGGAGCAAACAGTGTCGCTGGATCGTTTTCGCTGAATTTTAACCTTAATCGAGATAAACAAAACAAGGAACGTACTTTGATTTCGAAAATTAATGTATATGCCACAAATTCATCGAATTTTGTCTGAGGATAAAGATGCTTAAAATATTTTATTGAGTATTTCCTTCAGACAAGTTACCTTTAATTAGAAGAAGAAGTACTCTGATCGTAAATACAGACACACAAGATCAAGAAGGATCTCACTGGCTAACGATGCACATTCGAGACGAAAACACAATTGAATTTTGATTCTTATGGGATTTCCAACAGCCATGGAGATTTTATTTCGAGCTATACAAGAAAGTTTAAAAATATAAAGTGGAATGAAAAATCCCTTCAAAGTCTTACATCGAACGTCTGTGGTCATTATTGTATATTTTTCTTGTTGAAAAATCAGTAAAGGCTTTTCGATGAATTATATTTTATATTAATTTGTTCGTAGCAAAACAGAATGATTTCAGATTGTATCAATATTTTTAAGAAAAGATATAATGTAAGAATAAATTTTAGATGGTGAATAAATACAATATTGTTTTTATATATTTTGTGTTTGTGTTATTATTATAAGATAGAATATGATTTTGCTTTGAATTTTTATAAGTTTTCCATATATTTAAATTTATAAAGTTATTATTATTATTTTAAGATTAATATGAAAAAGAAATTTTATCAGTATTGCTCTTAACCTAAATATTCAAGTCCATCAACAATACTCTAACTTTTTTAAATATTTTCAACATTTAAAAAATATTTTTTTAACTTTTTTCAAAAATATTTTTCAACTTTTTAAATCATTTTTCAATTATATTAATATATGTTAGTATAAGAAACAAACAAAAAAAAAAAAGACAGATCAAAATGCTTTTAAAAAAAAAAGATTTATTGAAGAAAACACGAGCTACACACTTAATAATCAATCCTTGACAAAGGTTTTGCATACAATTATTTTTGTTTTAAGATATTTATTCTAACAAAAATTTGATGGAAAATTTTTTTTTCTTTTTAAAAATTCATCAAATGATTCAAACCCAAAAGGTTTTATTTTTTTGTCTCTCACTAGGTGGGTAATCAAATGTACAACATTAGTATTTCGAATAATTTTCCCATCCACTATTAACTCTTTGTCAGGTGTCCAATATATTTCTTCTCGATGCTTCTGTATAAAAAGAATGATTTTCTTAATAATAGCTTTATATTTCTTTTGGTTGATTTTTTCTATTTTTGTTCAATATTCTCTGCGCTGGTTTCTTGCTTTATAAATCCGAGGGCCTCCTTAGAATCTTCATTTAGAATAACACTTTTCAGATCTTCTGCATTAGAATTTTTAAATTCCATCTGTGGTTCTTGCATGTCTTCATTGATTTCTTTGGGAAAGGGAAAGTTTACATATTTTCGAAGAATTTGTAAGTATAAAGTAACCTTTTCAGAATCATTCATGTTTTTGTTTCGAAGAATAGATTGCATTTTCTCATCTAATTCTGATAGTTGTTCTGAAACGAAATTTTGAAGTCTTTTCTTCTGGCAGTAAAACGAATTTCTTACTGTGTTCCATGAATGAGGGATGATATAACTGAAACAGCAGCAGGAATCAGAAAACTTAAAAAATCCTTCTCCTTTTGTATTAGAACTTTCCTCTTTTTATACAAAGGGACAGATTTATCTCCTAACTTACGTATAACCTGCTTAAAAGGAGCTAACCTTCTTTTTATGATGCTTTGTTAATGGAACATTCCCTTTTAAAGTATTTAACGCACATTCGCATACTGCCTTTTATTAGAGAATTAGACATTTTTGTAATAGTTTTCTCTTTGTTTTTGCTTTTTGCCAAGAGCTTTAAATACGCTACGTGTTGTTTTTACCGACATATTTAATGCAAATGTTTTATGTTACACTATTTCAAACTTTAAATACTATATTCGATAGTAAAATAAAATTTTATATGAGTAAAAAAGTATAAATTAATTTTCGTTTGTATTTTAAAAACAATTATTACCGAGGAACATATACTATGTTTTTATCCCCTGGAAATATACTCGTACGTATGCGCAGTCTCTCATTCGTTTCAGGCTTCAGGTCAATAAATAAATAACCATATGGCACTTTTGTAGCATCGTCATAACTTTCTAAAAAAGAAATTTCGACTAAGATGGATACATTTGTCTTGCTAGACAAGAGATCTGTTGCTTGTCTCTAACATTTTTAAAACAACATAGGTAAAAGTATTCTTTCCCAACAGATTTGGCTCCTCGAGTTAAGAAGGGCAAAGCAGTGCGAAACACACACACACAGTCTTTTGAACCAACCTCCTATGCCATAACCTTTTTTGAAAAGATTGACCCTGATAATAAGAAAGACCATTGCCTGCTTGGTTAACGTAATAATCCTCGTATTGCTTCACACAACACTTATATGGAACAAGCATCTTTATTCTGACAGATCTGATCTATAAATGAATGTATTTTTTTTCTTTTATCTTCTTTTATACTATTTGTCTCATTCGAAAATGTAACACGGCTATGACTCTTCCTCTTTCGAATGGTACTAATTCTCCTGAATGTAATCTAAGAACCATTTCGACCGTTTGAAATGCCGTCGTATGACAGGCACGTAATGAGGTCTTGTATAATGCGCATTCACCACTTCTCCATCTTTTCCTTCAACTTTTACAATTTTTAAAAAGTGGAGCTTGGACATCTCCCACAATTTGAGGTTCTACCAAATCAGAATAAACATATATAAGAGGAAACGAAGCATTAGGATCAGCGATATATGAACTCTCAACTTTGCCTTTGATTTCACCCGGTTCGAAACCAAGGAGTTTAGAAAAACCTTTATGTAAAAAACTTTAGCGTGTTCTTTTGTCTTGATTTTTACTCTTTTGACTATAGGATGGTAATGAAATTCTATTTTGTTCTTAAAATCTTCTAAATACATCCCATCTAAAATGTCAGGTATAGTCTCATAAAATCCTTGAGGAATTCTTCTAGCAATCGACTTTCCATCACCGAGGTCAAAACCAAATAAATTGTTGTCTTCTCTTATATTATACCATGTATAAGGATAAATAAAATCAACTAATCCCATTTCCCATTCATCATTTAGTGTAATGGGGTTGGAAGTTGTGTAGTAAAATGAGAAGTTTTATTTCCCTGGAAAAGTGTTTGAGCTATCACTTATGAGCGTTATGTAGAAAGACATTTTCGCGACTGATGAATAAGTAGATTTTTTGATCTCTTTATAGATGCTTCAAGTCTTGTACTCCATGTATTAAATTTTTCTGGATATCCCAAAAATTTTACAAAAATATTCCTTTTACCATTCTTTTCTCGTGTTTTCAAAATTTTTTCAATAGGATAGTAACCAGAATGCGTTACTTTTTGAAGTTCTTGTTCATAAAAAGTACCCCGAATCACTTCTCCAGCTAAATCTTTTAATTTATAAACAATTGGATTCCTTCTAATAATTTCATGAATGGTGAATATTTCTCTGGTCCAATTCTGCTCGTATCCTTTTTTCAAATAATAACTTTCCCCTTACTAATTCGAACTGTATCATTAAGTCGATAATTTGGCTTATTCACCTTTTATTATTCTGCTTATCATATAAATTTTCCCATACCTGGCTTTGATTAGTCTCAGTTACAGATGCTGGTGTCATTTGTATGCTACGATGCCAAGTATTATTGTAGCTGTATACTAATTTATCTACGACATCAATGTATCGTTTCGTATTCTTCTCTGTAAAAAATTTCCACATTTTTGTCTTTAACGTTCTATTGAATCGTTCAACAATAGAGGCTTTCGTGTTATTACTTGTCATGAAAATCCTATTTTCTTCTTTTTTTGAGATAATTCTGAAAAAAAGTTTGTTCGTAAATTCTTTACCAGCGTCAGTTTGAAGTTTAAGAGGGACGCGCTCAGAAAATATTTGTTCAAAAGCCGATACTACTGTTTTCGCATTCTTATCATGTAATGGAATAGCCCAAGCATACTTCGATAAAACACATATGCAAGTAAGTAAATATCTATACCCGTCGTTAAACTTGGAAAGAGACTGCATATCGACTAAATCGGCTTGGTATTGTTGATTCATTCGACTTACCCACACTCTATTTTTCTTAAATTTCTTTTTAATAGGTTTATGTAAAGTATATGAATCTTTTGCACTTAACCACTTTTAAATATCTTTTCTAGAAAATTTCCACCCGTAGCTTTAAATAAAGCTTCGACACCACCAAAGCTACCCGGATGTTCAGGCTCTTGATAAACTTTTTTCAAGATCCATTCTTAACTTTAAAAAAATGTGTGTTATTTGACTAACATCACATGAATGAATAATGTAATAGCAAACTAAACAAAGTATTTATAGCATTCAATTTATAAGAACAACAACTCTTCTAAAAAGAGTTTAAATAGAATATAATAAAGAGGAAACACATACACACATATAAATACGAAGTAAAGAGTAAATAACAATAACAGAGACATATACAAATAAATATTTTTTATTTAATACTAACGATTAGGATCAGATGCAATATACATTTTCTTAGCGTTATCAAAAATAGAAAGCATATCCCACTTATTTACAAATATTGGATTTAGATAATTTAACAATTGAATATTTCGTTGGATAAAATCCTTGATAAGTTGCTCGAAATCAATAGTGAACAAAGCTAAAACCGCCATAAAGTCGTATACGGGTTTCATAATCCATTGTTATATACATTCGTGTCCAAGTTGATTACCATATTGTTGAACACACCCGTAGCATTCGAACACATCTGCGATGGAGTTTCCCAAATAATCACACAAAAGTTCAATCAATGAAGTTGTCAACACCAATTCAACTTCTGAAGCGTCTGTATTCACTACAGCACTTGGCATAATTTTCGAGGCTTCACTCAGTAACAAATTGCGAAGCATACGGTCAAATGTTAACCACATGACACTTTCTGTGATGATCTTATGAATTCGTTGTAATTCCAACCAGTTATTTTCGCTTAGAACACACGTCCCCGGTACAAACTTCTTTGAATAATCTTTTTCTGAAATAGCGCTGGAAGATGATATTTGGAATGTTCTCAATAAAAACGGTCGATATCATCAAAGAGTCTTTTATGAGGATAGTTTCTTCAACAGAAGATGATGTATTGATTTGCTCGATTTGATTAACAAATGATTGCCACAGCATAGGCGAGAAACACACACCTCTTTTTAGTTGGAAACAGTCGATTATTCCCATCTCTTTATAGAGACGTAGATGAACTTGTACCATGCTAGCAAAATATGTCACTGCAGCGTAAACGTCCTGTCCTAAGTGGAAATGATGTGGAGGAATAGTATCCTCAGAGAAAGAAGAATCTGACTTGGTATCTTCACTAAAACATACTCGCTTATTAGAACCATTATTGGAATTAAACGTTCGCTTCATGTTTCTAATTCTACACGTGTATAATTCTGATTACAACAATAATAAAATTTGAACTACAGTCTGAGAGAGAGAAAGAGCTAGAAATGTCTTTAAACCAAATATATTCCAAATCCATGATTAGAACTGTACTCTCATGTTGAACTGTGATTGGTTTGTAAGAATATTATCATAAAAACTTAAAGAAGCTTATTGGTGGAATAGAATAATGTATTCTTACGCGTGCGTAGTGTTACATTGTCTGTTATTTGGTCAAGTTATCCATGTACCAACATGTTCAAGGTTGTTTACACATTCCTTTCCCTCCTAAGATAAGATAGATTACCACTTCTGGATAATTCTATCATGACCTTGGCAAGTAAAAACATGTATTTTATATATATCCTCGAAATTATTACATGACGTATAAAATGAAGAAATTCATAGCTTTAAATAGTTTAGAAGGATATTAAATTTTTAGCCATAGGAATCAATAGCCAATTCAACTTTATTCTAAGTATTTTCGCTTAAAAAGTTTGATAATATGTGAGTAAACTAAATGTATGGTAACAGGTTTTCGTAGGTGAGTTGTTAGGATCAAACCTTCTAACATTCATCAACGAAGACTTTTGGGGTTCGAAACTCAACTTAAAAATAAGTCTAATTTTACACATAGAAATTAAAATCAATCATAGATGGCACCACTCTTAAATGTACTTTTCTAAAAAAAAATTAGTTTTGAAGTAACGAAAAACATTTATTGAAACGAAAATAGCTCTGACTGACATTAAGTTTTATTTTTCAAAAAAAAGTTTTGTCTCCCTTCATCAAGACTAAAATTTGCGTCGAATCCTACGATCAAGTTGAACAGTATATTCATTTTTAACTAATTAATTCATTTCATTAAGTAAAAATACGAATCGCCTATCATTAAAAACATATTCGTGTTCTCAAACCAATCATACTGATAGAGAAGACCCCTTACTAATACGAGAAAGGATTGGAATGATTCATCTTCTCATAAAAAAATGTTTATTTTTTGACATTATTGTTCGCACTAAAGTAAAATAGAAAATATTATTGAAATCTTATTTTAAAAATTATTAATTGAAAAATAAACAGTCTATTCAATGAATTCCCAACATTTCAAATTTTCATAACGCATGCGCAGAATGTTTTTCAGGTAAGGAGACCCCCATTGTCACCCTTTCCTTATCTCTTCTGCCCCCAGGCGTCAGCCGCGCTCCACGCTCCACTTGTCCCAGAACCGGCCCCATGTTAAGTCTATGGAGGCTCCACGCTCCACTTGTCCCAGAACCGGCATTTTATATCTACTAGTCGTAAAAATGTCCTTATCATTTTTAAATATACTACTATAAAACGTATATGGATTGTAAGATCAGTTGTAAAATCCTAAAAGCTTTTTAGAGGAGCTAAAAACATGTAATTTTGGACTGATCAAATTTTTAATATAATACACACAAATATACATGTTATTAAGCAAATACACATTTGAAAAATCAAACTTCCTTCTGAAATAAACGTAATTGAAAGAAAAATGTTTAATTGCAAATGAGTGGAAATACATGTTTATCTAAGGGTATCCCCAAAGTGAGGTAATCCTCAAACTTAAGACTCAAACTCAGAAGCACAACAATCCATGAGGGCCAGGAACTACTGTGTCCATCATAATACACGTGACCATTGGACGCTGAGGTGCATGAACAGATGTCCCGATTTGGTGGTCTGTCTGAAGAGAGACCTTCAGTGTTTAAGACCCGAAGCAAGCTTGGTACTCATTTATCGACCCAATGTAGCGGGGATGAAAGGCAGAGTCGACCTTGCGCAGCCCGTTAATAGAACCCCAGACCTGTGGTGTGGAAGCACTATACACTTTCACTCAATCCTATTCGGTGAAAAATAAAATTTAATGTTAGAATCTTATATAAATCCCTAATGAATGAAGGAGTCCAAACTTTTTTTTTCATGTAAACTGTTTAGACGGAAATGGTTAATTATGAACATTTCACAAGTTGCATAAATTAAAATTAACCGTTATAGTTAACATAATTTTTTAAGGGTACAAAAGGTGTATTTCGGCTGCACGAATTAATTTTAAAAAGAATACGGTTACGAAAAAGTAGTACAAATCTATCTAAAGTAGGGTTGGTTACCTTTAGATATTGTCAAACACAACAATGTATTGGAAGCCAATTCCACAATTCGTTGTTATAAAAATGTATGGAAAATTACAAGATTTATTTTTGCATTTATAATATATATATAATTTTTCCTGGGAGCTTTAAAAAGCTAGAGCGGCATCCATCAAAACCGCGGTTCTCTCTCTGTTTTTCCAGATCGCCCCTGACTAAGCCGGCTCTGCCATAGTAAGCGAAAATGCCGGATTTTATTTGTCAAGATCATTTTATAGCAGACTGCATTTTTCATGTATTTTAGATGGTCGTTTTTATATTTTCTACATCAATATCTTAATGTCTGAATTTAAAATTACATAAAATTCTTGACATTCGCATCAATGACCATGATAATTTTTATTAGTATATGAATGTGTCATCAAACGATTACATGACTAATATTAACACACACACACATTATTTTAACCATTTAATTGATATCAAGTATAACATAACGCACACAAATTTTCTAAACTTTAAAATAAATATTTCGAAAACTACTTCAGATATACTCAAAATTTTTATTCCTACGCTTTAGCTTCTCAGTTTTGCTTCTCTATGTAAGAATTTATTGTAATTGTATATTCATCAATTTTTTTAGTATATTTTGCTCTTAGTATGCGGTTTTCAACCGAATTGTATGAAATCTTCGAAAACATATTAAATGAATGATTGAATATTAACGTCGCACTGTTCAGCTACACGAGGGCTTTTGGCGACGGACCACGTAATTTTGAACCATGGTCAAGTGACGTGAACGACACCCTGAGCTGGCACCCCTCCTAACTACCCCACCACACCAACGGGGGAGGACGTTTCAGCTCTCGACAGATTTAACGTGCATCGCTGCCCTACACGGCGGGTCTTTAGTGGTACTGGGCTCGAATTCGTGACAAAGCAAGCCACGTTCCGATACCTCTACCACTCGGCTACCGCGGCCGAAATATATTAAAAGATACCAAAGAAGCTATATAATAAAATTTGAAATTTTTATTATACTCAAACAATTGCTAAAACTTATGGTAAATAATTTTGAACTGCGCGATTTTTTTTTCGAAATTTCAAATGGAATTTCTAACATAAAATTTCTAGCTTTATAAGGTCGAGATTTCAAAACATATCCAGATTTTAATTACTTATTCAGTTAGCCTTTAAAAAAGATAAATGTTGAGGCATTTTGTATAAATATATATTTTTGAACAATATATAATTCGAATGTTTTTCAATAGCTCGAATTTAAAAATGATTTTTATGTTTATTTATATGCATATAAATGTCTACTGTAAATGTTTCCGTATATTTTTGATTACCATTTATTCAAACATTCCAGTTATAAAAAAATGTGTGAAAATCTTCCTTCATGGTGTCTTTGATGTAAACTGAAGTTCAAGCACATAAAATTCAAATATAATTCGGTGTATTTTAACAATATATAACCAGGCACTGTACTTAAAAACCTACTTGAACACTTAGGCTTTGAAATCTAAAAAAAAAAAAACTAATAAATCTTAATTAGTTTTTTTCGTTATTATTTTTATCAAAGTGTAAAAAATGTTTCAAATGATTTGATGAAGTTTAAATTTATTCATTTTTAGTGGTTGGAAAATTGAAAAGGTTCCAAATTTTAAAGAGTTTGATGTTTTATTAATTTTTCGGTATCTTATAATAAAATAATCATGTTTCAAAAACTGAAAGCTTTGAATAAGAAAAATGAAGCGAAAGAATATACTTAAAAAAGATAATTTGTCTAACTATATAAAATAGCAGATTGCCCCCTGACACGCCCCAACTTGTTACAGTTTGAAATTAATATGAAACCAAAAATGGAATTGTAACATATTTTACTTATGCGTTGGGACTTTTGGAAACTTTTAAAATACAAGCTGGCAAAGAAACACTTCTAGGGTTGTAAAGAAATTTCTCCCCGATTTTTTACGATTGGAGGGGGTCAAAACACGGGGTTGCCTGCGAGCCATAAAACTCCTGCTGTGTTGCTTCCTCCGTCCCTCATTATCTTTCAAGATGTTAAACCTTAAAAAAGGGGAAAGTATTTCAGAAAAGTGCGGCTAATCCGCTTTTGAAAACGTTACTTGAAGGCAGAAAAATCCGTGCAGTCTATTTTCGAAGCCTCTCTAGTAGGTCGGAAAATTCCGTTCTGTCCAATTGGAGGGTTAAGGGAGAAACCAAAGGAATGCTTTGTACCACTGAAAAAATTAAACTGCCTCAACTCAGAGAACAGAGCCATTACAAATATTGCTTGCTAGATATACTGTGGAATCAAAACATTTCCTATATGACATCAGGAAATACAATTCATGTTTCCAAGTGACATTGTTTGGATAAATGTGCATTTGTGAACACACCTCTGATTTAATAAAAATATCCATATAAGCATTGTAAAACTAACCCAATTCTCTCAATGAATCCAGAGTGGAGCCATTTAAAATTTATCTTCAAACTTGAGGTCGCCACTTTAAAGATAATGTAAATAAATTTTTAGGTTCATAACATGACATAAGGACAAAAATAAGCTGTAATAACTTCAAGCATTTGGTTAGCAAATTATAAATATCAGTTTAGGAAAAAAAGTTTTTCGTATATATATTTATACATTTTTTTATAAAAGATCATATGTATAATGCAAATTATTTAACATACTGAAAATATGTGCTTTCTGTTAAACAAGACTGAGCCACAACAACGCGTGGCAGGGTACAGCTAGTACTGTAATAAAAACTTTACCCACTCTTGTAACAAATATCAAACCAAAAATTACTAATGTGCATTTTTAATCATTTTAATTAGCAAGATAAATTATTAAGCATAAGAACATTAAATCATTCATGTAAAATGATTTATCATGTGCAGGTTGATAAGTTTTGAAACTTTCTTTACAGTTAAAGAAAGGAGGTTGGCTTATATATGGATCTGCTAATTCAGGAATTAGCATAGCTTAGAAAAAACAATTTTTTAAATATTTTTCATTAGCCATGCGCAAGCGATTTTAATCTTGTAAATTTTGGGATGTTTTTAATAGAACTTTTATTCTTAAAGAAAAATAAAAAGTCGCATGAATCCTTCAAATTCAGTGTCCATCAATTTGAATAACAGTTTTGTAGTGTCAGAATTACTGTTGGTGGTGGATTATGGAATGTCGGCGCGTTTCTAGAGAGGGATTGCTGCTTTTTTTAAAACAAGGTGACTGGCACTCGAGCAGAATGGTTAGGTGTGAGAGACAGTCCCTTGTTTTTGGAAGCGCTGGACTGTTTTGGGGGTTAAGGCAATTGAATTCCTTCAGTAATAGACCGACACGAAGCACGTGGTCTGCTGTACCAAGAATAGAGTTTCTTGGGAGAATTTACAACACAACAGACTGTTTTGTTTGAGTGTAGTGAGAAGCAAGATAATTGTGTTGGCTGTTGAGTAGTTGATTGTATTGAGAAGTTTAGAAAGTAATTAAGAGGACATTACAACATGATCTTTTTTGTGTGAAGCAAAGAAAAAAAAATGTTTGAAAACGTGACAAAAGAAGATTTGGTTACGATATTGCATGAAATGGGAGAAACCGTTGACTCTCTTAATTGGGAGTCATGGAGTTGAAACAGAAATTGTTGCTATGTAAAGCATATTTATAGAAGATGAAGAATTCGTCTGTGATTTCTTAGCTACTATGATAGAAGACAGAATGGAAAAAAGAAGAGTGTAGGAGGAGAGAAGAAGAGCATAGAAAGAAAATAGAAGAGTACATAAAGGAAGCAAAAAAAAGCCGCTTAGAGCGAAAACAAGAATTGGAATTAGCGAGATTGGTTTGATAGGTTTACTGGAGCGCCTGATTCTCTGAGGAATCTAAATCTCCTATCAGTATAGGTTGGGAAGTGACTTTAGTACGATAATTTGCCCTTTTTTTTTAGTTTTAAGTAATGTAATAGTTTTAAGTAATTAAAATTTTAAAAAATTGCCAGTACTAAAAGTGGAGAATGTGGGGGTCTGGAAGCGTTTTGTTTGTGTTGTCATGTAAAGAATGGGATCTGGGCCTATCGAACTGTGTTTTTCCGCATGGCGGAGAAAACGAGAAGCCGGAACAGGATTTACCGGCGCAGCAGAGGAAGGGGTCGGCTAAACCGCCTCCTATTCCCTACCTCTCCGGGGGTACGTGGCCGTCGAAACGACAAAAATACTCCCATCATTATCAACACTTTGTCGTAGTTTTCTGCTGCAAAATCTGTGTTTATATTGGAATTTTCCTGATGTGTATTCGATTAAAAATACCTTCAGCCTCTCATTGCATTGAATTTCATCTGTGTCAATTGATGCACGTTTAAAGTTAAATTTTTCATTAGCATTTTTTATTTTTTCCTTTTCTTTTTGTTTCTGATTTTTCTTCTTTTTTTTCATGTTTTGAAATTTTATGTTTTTGTTTTAATTTTCTTTTCTTTTTAAGTGTAGTTTTAAGTTTTTAAGGAATTTTATACGGTTTGTTTGAATTGTTTTTTCTTTTTAAGTGCAGTCAATTGGCTTCACTAGATAAAAATAATGCCTTGCGGGAAATCAAACTTAGGTTGTCATACTTGCAAGGCAAAAGTACTACAATGAGTGTAATTGCACATCCAACTGAGAAAGAATGGATATCAGCAAACAAGAAAAGCAGACAAAGAATGTCACAAACACAGGCTGAGGGCGCAGCAAAGCAACATGTAGCCAGACTTGCGGAAGCACATTTGCGAGCACATCATTCGTGATTTACAACATCAGAAAGATGTTAACCAAAAACAGCACATCTGCGTCAAACATGACTTTGTGGTGAGCAATCACACAATAACAGTCAACTTGCATTTCGGTACAACCCAGTGGAAGGTTCCAGGTTCAGGCAGCATGTTCTCATTTACACAATGATGGAAGTGTATCCTTATTGCAATGTTCTGGAATTTAAGGGAGAAACCAAAGGAACGTTTTGTACCACTGAAAAAATTAAACTGCCTCAACTCAGAGAACAGAGCCATTACAAATTTTGCTTGCTAGATATACTGCGGAATCAAAACATTTCCTATATGACATCAGGAAATACAAAAAATGTTTCCAAGTGACATTGTTTGGATAAATGTGCATTTGTGAACACACCTCTGATTTAATAAAAATATCCATAAGCATTGTAAAACTAACCCAATTCTCTCAATGAATCAGAGTGGAGCCATTTTAAATTTATCTTCAAACTTGAGGTCGCCACTTTAAAGACAATGTAAATAAATTTAGGTTCATAACAAGACATAAGGACAAAAATAAGCTGTAATAACTTCAAGCATTTGGTTAACAAATTATAAATATCAGTTTAGGAAAGTTTTTCGAATATATATTTATACATTTTATTTATAAAAGATCATATGTACAATGCAAATTATTTAACATACTGAAAATATGTCCTTTCTGTTAAACAAGACTGAGCCACAGCAACGCGTGGCAGGGTAAAAGCTAGTATATATATATATACATTTAAATATATATATATATATATATATATATATATATATATATATATATATATATATATATATATATATATTTAAATATATATATATATATTTAAATATATATATATATATATATTTTATATATATATATATATATATATATATATATATATATATATATATATATATATATATATATATATATCGTATTATTGCTATTTATAAAAATTAGGTTATTGTATTCCTAAAATTAAAAGTATCCATATATTTTTAACTCCAAAATTCCATAAATGTCTGGTTAAATTTAGAGCTGTGACAAATGGTTTTAGAACATATATTACTACTGCAGGCAAATTACTTTATAATATTATACTAAACTTTATTAATCAGCAATGTAATTAAGCTATAATAAAAAATTGTAAAGAGATTATAGATTTTTTTATTAATAGAAATATCATTTCAGTTCATAGTTATGACTTTGAAGATCTTTTCAATTCCATTGATTTATATGATATTATTAAAGTAATTTTAAAAAACCACAGTATGTATAACCTTAATTTTAATTTTAACAAATTTAAAACTCTTGTAGATTTTGTCTTAAAAGAAAATTACATCATTTCTAATGGTTCTTTATATAAACAAGAGAAAGGACTCCCACAAGGGGGCCCAGATAGTAATAGTTTGGCTAATCTTTATTTACATTTTTATGAATATAATTATGTTATTAATAATGACTACTACATTTTAGATATATTGATGATTTAATTATTTTTGGTAAAAATGATAATTTAAATCCTATTATTAATTTTTATCCGTCCTACTTAAACTTAGTTAAAATTAATAATAATCCAATCAAAACAAATTACCTAGATGTATCACTATATATTAAGGATTTGAAACAACATAGTAATATTTATGATAAAAGAGATGCCTTTAATTTTAATATCATCAAAGTGCCTTTCTGGAGTTCTAATTTATCAATATCTATATATAGAAATATTATTTTTAACTATATTTATCGCAATAATGTATTAGTTAGCGATAAAGATAATATTTTTTTTAAATCTTAAAAAAAAATTTAATCACTGTATTGAACATGGATACCCTGCTAACTTTCTTTGTAATTATATTTATAAAGGTTTTTTTATGATACAGTTTGTATTACTGTAACTATTTACTGTTATTATGTTTTGTAATGTTTTTTTAAATTTAGACAATATATAATTTATCCTACAATTATTAAATAGATGGCGCCACATGCTTATTTTTTTAAAAAAAATTATATATATTTTTTAAAGTTTCTTTTATATTTTACGCTAATTTTATATGATTTTTTTTTTATGATTTTAAATGTATATATATATATATATTTATATATATATATATGTAAATATATATATATATATATATATATATATATATATTTCTTATTATCGTATATCGTATCGCAATTAATCGTTTCTTATATCGTATCGCAATTAACTTTATGCGGTTTTGCTCTCCTTATTTGGCGGGAACTCGTTACTGCACTCTTGGCCATCGGTTTAACTTCGATTTAGTAGGTTGTGTTTATGTGTTCCTATGTTATTTAGTTTAATGATTTTTTAATATTTAAATTCTACATATATAACTCTTTCCTTTCCTCTTGGTACAAAGTATGACAATTACAGGTGAAGGTTGGCGCCGCAAAACTTGTTTAAACCTGCAATCCTGGTTCCTAAGGCCAGGAATTTGTCTTTATACTATGTGCCTCCTTCCTACTTTTAGTTATCTTAGGTATATAACTATATGTCTATTTTTATATTTTTGTTTATGTATTTGTGTATATGTATATATATGTATAAATTTATATATGTGTGTATGTATATGTATATGATTATATATTGAAAAAATTCTTTTATATTGGATTATTATATATTATATTAAATATATATATATATATATTTAAATATATATATATATATATATAATCCAATATAAAAGAATTTATATATATATATATATAAATATTTCTAACGTTCCTTTTTCTTAAAATTACTTTAAAATCTTTGTTTCTACACTTTATGTATATTTTATACTTTTTGTTTCTACGATTTATATTTCCATCAGTCTTCAACAATAAGATTAACATTCATAGGGTGCTGCTAAATTTGACCGACGAATTTAAAGGCATGTTAGTAAGCAGCATGCTGACAAAAGATCAACATAAAACTTGTGGTTACAAACCACGTTTCGCAAAAACAGTTATGAAGTGTCTGATGTCGAGTGGAATGACAAGTGAACATAAGAGGCAATAAATACATTTATATGACGTAAATCAAGTTTACAATACTTACAATGCATCATAGCTTGCAGTTAGAAATGCGACCAAATTAGTTTCAACGCATCCGACAATCCTTCGTATTTCGGTTTCGGCCGAGCTATGACCTAAACGGCCGCAATTTTGAAAAATTAATCACTCGTCGATGCATTTGTAACGTCGGGCTGTGGTGCATTGTCCGTATCATTAAAATCCTTTATGTCTGATAATTATATTTCTTGTCTCTTTTCCTTCCACTCGACATCACACCCTTCATAACTATTGTTGTGACTTAATCGGACTAAACGCGATTTACTACTTTGTGTTTTGGGTTTTTTGTCGTTTCCATACTGGCTACTATCACCCCGAATTTGTTTGAATGCATCCGGCAAATCTTCGTCTATCAGTTTCGACTGAGCTATGAACTAAGCGGCCGCAATTTAAAAAAATTCCTATGACGATCACTTGTTAATGCATTTATGTCTTCGGGCTGAGATGCATTGTCCCTATCATTAACATGCTTTATGTCTGATAATAGTATTTCTTGCCTCTTCTTCCACTCGACATCACACCCTTCATAACTATTTTTGTGACTTAATCCGATTAAACGTGGTTTACTACTTTTGTGTTTTGTGTTTCTTGTCATTTTCATGCTGGCTACTATCACCCCGAATTTGCAACCGAATTTGTTTGAATGCATCTGGCAAACCTTCGTCTATCGGTTTCCGCTCACAGCTATGACCTATGCGGCCAAAATTGTAAAAAAGTCCAATGAAAAATTCTTGTTCCTATCACGTGTCGATGCATTTCTGACGTCGAGATGTGATGCATTATCCGTATTATTAACATGTTCCACTCGACATCACACCCCTAATAATAGTTATTGTGACTTAATCCGACTGAATGTGGTTTAGTACTCTGGGTTTTGTGTTGTTTGTCGGTCCAATGCTGGCTACTATCACCCCGGATTTGCGACCAAATTTGTTTGAATGCATTCGGCAATCCTTCGACTATCGGTTTCGGCCAAGCTATGACCTAAGCGGCCGCAATTTAAAAAATTCCTATTCCTAACACTTTTCGATGCGTTTCTGACGTCGGGCTGTGATACGTTTTCCATACAATTAACATGTTTTATGTCCAACAATTGTATTTCTTGCCTCTTTTCCTTCCACTCGTCATCACACCCCTCATAACTGTTATTGCGACTTAATCGACTGAAAGTGGTTTGTTACTCTGCGTTTTGTGTTGTTTTTTCGTTCATCTATGCTGGCTACTATCACCCCACTGAAGTTGTAGGTCGAATTTGCCGACACCCTCTATCTATACACGAATTTCAATTGACAATTATCAAAATAACAAATTTTCATGAGAAATAGTACACTCGCTATTATATTCTAACTGCTAATTTGTTTTTACGAAATAATTGTACAGATATAAAATTATACATTTTAAATAACCTTTATTAGTTGATGGGGATAATGTCAAACTAGTTAAACTTATTCTCATTTTAAAAAAGTAGGATATCTTTCAAAATAATTTTTTGATTATATCTTTATACTACTCGCACACTAGTACACCCGCAAAATAAATTTCAAAAAACACTGGAAAAGAGATTTAAGTAGCCATACCAGATTTATTTATGTATTTTTTCATATGTTGTTTTTTCCATTTCTTTGAACAAGTAAAGGGATTTTTTTATGAATAAGATAAGCAAATTTTTACTCTTGATATAAATTCTTTAAATTTCTAAATCCGGAAAGGAAACAAAAAAAATTTTTTTTTCTGGATATCAAAGTAAAAAAAAATATATTTTGAGTTTTATTTATCCAAAAGTAACCGAATATTTATTTGACGCAGATTTTATGAACGTTTCACCGTTATACCGAAAAGACATATTTTCAGTTTCTATTCAACTTGGTATAAGGTTAAGTGTACTTTTTCTTCTTTTTATGCCTCTTTTTAAACAGATGGACAGCGTAAAATGGTTTACGGAAAGAAGTTGCGGTTTTGCTAAAATTATTTGAGTGCACATCTGCTAAAAATACTTTATATTTTGCAATAAAAAGTAGAATTTCATTACACCTTTGTTTAAAAATATTTTTTTTTGATAAATTAGTAACTTATTTATATTACTGGAATGATGAGGGTTCATAAAATAGTTCAAATGTTCTTGATGAATTAAAATAAAACCGTATAATTGATAAGAAATAATTTCAATAAAGTTATTTCAAATAGATGGGTAGTATTTTAAAACTTTTGAAGAATAACACGGATAATTTAATTTATTTATCATGTCTAAAACATACAAACAGAATTTTTGCTTGCATGTATATTTAATACAGTTTCACGCATTAAAATCCTTTAAAAAAAACTTTATTTTCACAGATATAGTATAGTAGCTTAATTTAACTATTATAAGTAGTACTTTGGTCTGACTAGTAGCCTTAAATAGGATTAACCGCAATGAATTATGTTCCTAGTAATGACTTTCAGATATTTCTACATAATTTGAGCATCCGAATTATCCATTTGCGTATTAGCTATTATAAGCCGATTAAACACATCATTTGGATTAATTTTATAACTTAGAAATATAATTATTTGAAAATTCATTATTCATAGCATTTTAAAAAGATCACTATATGTAAAAGGAAGGTCCAAATCTATTGCATTTATTAACATAAATATATTCTTATGGATATTTCGGGAAATCAATCGGTTTATATCTCTCTATATTTTATAATTTATAATTTATATATATATATATATATATATATATATATATATATATATATATATACAATAATGGACAAAAAATTAGCGCATCAAAAAGGAGTTTTCAAAATGAAACGAAATTTTACATACGTAATGATTACTTTGATATAAGTAAATGATTCGAAAATCAAAGAAAAAAAGGATCATTTATTTTTTTCAGAGAAAAAGGCAAAAGAACGGATGATTTAATACCCTGGTGAACCCCCTAAAAGCGCGAATGCACGATGAGATACGATAGGGTATTGAGACATTCCGTTCCAGATTTGCTGTAACCTTGCCTCTAGTTCGTTCACACTCGTGGTATACCCAACTCACCGTCCCAAATGATCCCAGATATGCTCGATTGGAGACAAATCTTCGGATCGGACTGGCCAAGGAAGGGTAGTAACAGCGCGGAGACAGTCTTGTGACGTCCTCGCCGTGTGAGGTTAAGCATTGTCTTGTTGAAAAATGGCTCCTGGGAGGCGTTGCATGAGTGGCAACACATGTGGTTGCAGGATGTCATGGACATAACGCTGAGCTGTTATGGTGCCACGGATGAATACTAGAGGTGACCGGGTATTGTAGCCAATCGCACCCCATACCATCATACCTGGGGGAGACGTGTGTCGCCGCAAAGCAAAGACAGGATTGAGGCGTTTACTACAGGGTCTCCCCACACGAACACGATTGTCATCACTGCTGAGACTGAATCTGGATTTGTCTCTTAAGACGACCTGGTTCCATTCTACTACAGTCCAATTTCCTCGTGCGTGGCACCACTCCAAACGGAGGTGTCGATGAGTGAGCGTCAAGGGCAGCACACATAATGGGCGCCACGATCTCAAATGTCCTTCAGCCATGCGCTCGCATGGTTCGACAAGACACAGAGGTTCCTAATGAAGGTGCTACCTTTGCCTGGATGGCGGCAGTGAAGCAGTTGGCTGTACGTGTGCATTTCTTGCGATGTGGCGGTCTTCTCGACGACTAGTATGTCGAGAGCGTCCTGAGCCTGGTCTTCGTTTAAATGACATCTCTCGAATCCACTAGTTCCAACACCTCCTCACAACGCAATCAGAGCGGTCTAATTGACGATCTTCTTGCCTAGCTGGCCACCCAGCTTCCATCATGCTGATGATTCTCCCCCTCTCAAACTGCGACAGCTGCTCATATTGTCTTTGAAAATGGCGTATTGACATGTCTACCTCAGCTCTTTTTTGTAAATGATTCAGCACAAACAAACTTTGGTCACCTGTTTTATACTCCACGGAGAACGATGCTAAACGCCCTCTACCGGCTATTCGTAATGCGCAATCATGCTGCATTTCTAATCATTGGCATACCTCCCCGACATGTACCTTCATGCCAAGTTTTGTTACGATCCCCCCAATTATTTCTTGGTACGCTAATTTTTTTGTGCATGAGTATATATATATATATATATATATCATAATGTAAAATGAACACTTCCTCCCCTAAATTATAGTATATTATGTAAAAAATCTCAATCAAGATTAACCATTTGAGAAATTCAAGCTTTTATTTTCAGGGTGAATAACAGCTAAAATTATAAAGCTGTATGATATTAAAAACTACCTACGAAATTGCTGAAGTGTTTCAGTCTCATAAAAACGTCCTAAGATGTAATTTTTATAAAGTTTAACTTCACAAACGATTAAAACTTTATAATTATGTTACATTCTAGTGAAAGATTTGAAGGAAAAATATTCCATAAAAATATAGTGTAGGAATAGTAAGGGGGAATAAGGTAGAATTCCTAGCGTAAGTAAAATTCGTATAGTTGCTTCTGGTTTAACACTTTAATCAGGTCGTGATAAATATACTTATCACCAAATTCGCTAATCTAATCTCTTTATCAGTCACCTTCATCTGTCTAATTTACAATTCATTTTACATGCTATAGTATTTCCATACGTTTTTTCAGAAATATGTTGAGTCTAATATGTACTGATATCTGTTTTGATAAATTTTATGAAACATAAAGTTAAGACATTCTTAGTTTCATCATCAACTAAGAATATGAAATATTTATAGTTCACTCTTAATTTAAAGGCTGTTATATTTACAAAATATATCTTAGAAGTTTTTTTTGGAGAGTAAAAGGTACTTAAAAGCCTTTCAATAGCACATACAAGTTTGTGGGAAACATATTCCAACTAAACAAAGGGGTCTTAAAAATCAAAATAATTTACCTAATAAACTAAATTAAATCCTTTCTTAGTCAATCTTCTTCCTAAAAATATTTTAATTACCATTTCTAGAAAAAAGAACGCAGATAAAGAGTTAAACATTAATGATACTCTAAATCAATCATTCTTAATTCCTACAGCCTTCTAGAAGCTTCAAATGCCCTTCTTATTATCACCGATCTTTATTTATCTCTAGTTTCTACAATTAGTACCTTTGAGTAATGTCGTTTACAACTTTAATGCTAGAGTGTAACAATCTTAAGTCCTACATTGATACACACTTGAAAATATAGTGAAAGAGAGATTATAAATTCAATAATTGTTTTTTTTTTTTTGACAAAATGCTATTTTTAGTTTCAGCAATTAATCAAATGCGATTCCCTCCTAATGAAGTAAGGCAACAGTTATTCAATGTCTCTGGCAGCTTTTCCAATAGTTTCTATGTACATTCAAGCACACGTGATAATTGCGGTAAATTAAGATTAGGAATAACATTACAAGAGAATCCTCATTAATTTAATCCAAATAAGTATTTAACACGTTCACATAAAAGCTTGCAGAATTGTAAAAAAAGTATATGACGTTTATTTTCTTAAAGAAATTTTATAAAAATGTCTTTTACTTTAAAAACCTTACATTACTTAAAACTTCTAGTTTAAAAATAGCGTATTGATATGAATTGTATAAAACACGTTTGCTGTATTCTAAGTAATTAAAATGGCTTAAAAATGTCTTTCTTGCATCTAATTTAATCCCTAAATTTTTAAGATGTAATTAATGAAAATGTTGATGCTGGTGAAACCTTTGAAATTAAAAAAAAAAACTCTCTAGATTTTTTCAGACTACTTTTTTCATAAATTTAAAGTATATTCTGCTTTAATAATATAAAAATCAAAAGTTCCAATTTTAATTTTTCACTAACAGCGTGTAAAAAAAGAATTTGAAAAGAAACAAGTTCAAATACTTTCTTAAAATTTCATTTTATTTAAAATTTATTTACTCAATGTATTTAATAATTTATTAAGACATCATAACATCTTATTATTATGTTTTCTATTACATAAAGAGAAAGAAAAAGTTGATTTGAATAAAGAATCATATTTTGCAAAATGAAACAATCTTTATATATATATATTCCATTATTTTTTTCGGTAGATGGTTGTAGTGTCGATATCTCGTAAAGCATTGATCAAACAATATCTAATGTATGCTCGTTTTCAAGATGACATTTCACACTAAACAAATTATTTTTGCTTTTTTTTTGTTTGGTCCATTCAAATGTGAGTTACAATGTGTCAAAAATGGAAGTCAACAAAGAGATAATTCGGTACATTTTACAGTTTTTATTTGATAAAGACAAAAATGCAAGCCAGGGGGCTGAAATTGCGAATGGTGTTTATCGTGCCTATACTGTAACAGCTAATTACGTGCAATTTTGGTTTCATCAATTCCGTTCAGGTTTTTTTTTATTTTAAAGATGCACCTCACATCATTCCCGTCATCCAAAATGTCGATAAAATCTCAGAACTAATCAAAGTTGACCGGCATGTTAGAGTCATAGTATCGCCAAGGAGCTAAAGATCGACCATAAAGCAGTTTTAAGCCATTTGCGCAAATTTGGATTCAAGAAGAAGCTCCATGTTTGGGTGCCACACCAATTAACACCAAAAGACATGATGAAATCGAATCTCCATCTACAAAGCCTTGGCCAAAACGAATTAAATCGACCCATTTCTTAAGCGTATGGTGATTGGGGACGAGAAATAGGTCACATACGAAAATTTTGTGTGAAAACAACCGTGGTCAAAGTGCGGTGAAGCTGCTCAAATGGTGGCTAAACCAGGATTAACAGTCAGGAATGTTCTACTGTATATTTGGTGGGACTGGAGAGGAATAATTTATTAGGAGTTGCTTCCGCATAGCGAAACACTAAATTAAGATATCTGCTGTCAACAAGTGGACCGTTTGAAGCTAGCGATTGACCAGAAATGGCCAGAATTGGCCAATAGAAAAGGTGCTGTGTTCCATGAGGACAACGCCAGAACACATACTTCTGCAGTAACTCACCATAACCTCTGGGTGCTTGGTTGGGATGTTTAAATGCTTCGAATATATTGTCCAGACCTGACACCAAGTGATTACCACCTTTTCTCCCGCATTACAAAACCGCCTGAGTGATAAGAAATTGGGATCAAGAGAATTTTGTGAAAATCAGTTACTAGATTTTTTCACCAATAAGAGCCAAGACTTATATGATAGAGGAATTATTAAGCCACTTTTAAAATGGCAACAAATTATACAACAGAACGGTGTACATTTGACCCAAATCGGACAATTGGAAGCATGCTAAATAATGTCTTGATTACCATGCAAAAATATTGGATTTATTTTTCCCTAACCTAATATATATAACATGGAACTAAAAAAAAGACAATTCAGGGAGATTTTTTTTTTTATTTTATTGTAATACTTTATCTGGTTAAATCTAATAAAATTCATGGCTACATTATTCACGAGAGTGACTACCCTGAAACTTACAAGATGCATAGAGATAAGACATCTAGATATCTTTTGTTTTCCTTAACATTTTTATGGTTATTTTGTTGTAATGTTATTGAAAACCATTGAATAGTAATAACTTCAATTCTGTCAAGACTCAATATATTTTAGATCAATGGTTCCTACGAACCCCCAGGGGGGATCTAGTATTATTCAGGTGGTCCCTGAAAAATAAAAATTGATTTGAGATCCCTGAAAAATGTCAAGGGTTCCACGCAAGGTTTAATATAAAATAAAAAAAAAACTTTGATTGACTTATTTTTATGGAAATTTAATAAAATAACAGTAATTTACTTTTTTATTTTGTATTGGTATTTGAACCCTTTTGAGCGTGCACTAACTTAGATCCCAAACGCAGATGAGTCGATATTAATACAGGAAGCATCTTATTAAAATATTTACAAATACAGGATTTAAACCAACGTTTGAATAAGGATAACACAAATTCCAGTTACACAAAAACAGATCTTAATTTTATAAACTGCATAATGAGTTATTATACAGAAGTTTTTTTTCGATCGCTCTCTTACCCGTCTTCAAATTATATAGAACGTAGATTTCTGAGCCGCGAAAAACTCATCACAAAAAAAGAAACCGACTAAAAGCTAGTGATCGTAAGGATTTGCGGCTGCTACTCACAAGCATTGAGACGGCCATAAATACACTTATAACATCACAATAAGTTTATCTAAGCCCCATTAACATTTTTTAAAAAAATTATTTTAACAAAAGTTATAATTTCAATAAGTCATTCGTAAGCAAAATGATTTTTTCTTAATTTGTAATTTTAAAACTACGCATTTATCTAACATTTTCGCTTGGGTGTCCTTGATAAATTTTGACTTTAATAAATTGTAGTTTAAAAAAAACTATAAAAAGTAAAAAAAAATATTCTTAATATAAGAATAAAAGGATTTACGAGAAAATTAATATCATTGTGGTAAAAGCGTGGAGTGTGCTTTGTACTACGTTTTTACACTAACTCGGAATTTCGGAATAGAGCTAGTAAGAAATTATAACAATTGATATAGAGCATCCCACGCTTTTACCCCAATGATATTAATTTTCTCGTTAATCATTTTATTCTTATATTAAGAATTAGTTTTTTACTTTTTAATTCAATTCACTATAAAAGCGTGTTTTTAAGTTATAAACTATTTATTATTTTTTAGCACGATCAACAATAAAAAATTTAATTTTAATTTTTTAAGCTATCATTTATTCATACATTTTTTTTTTTAATTTTTGGCCCGCGACCGAAAACGTTTGCTCATTAATGGTTTAGAACACATTACTTTTTTCACATGCACGGGTCTTTTTTTTATTTCCATTTTCCCCCATATCTCCTGTTTTGTGTTGTAGTTTCTTTTTTTCTTTATCTTTATATTAATCATTTTACATTCCAATATTATTCTCACGAGTAAGCGAAAATTAAACCGTTTTCTACTAGAGTATTCTCGTGGTATTTTTTAAAGGTTCAAGTTTTAGATCAGGTTTCATAAAAATAATTTATTTAGGATCAAAAACATGGTACTATTATTGTAATAAACGTAAAAGTATACTTCCATTTAAAAAATAGTCAAAGAAAAATTATTTTGACCCGATCTCGTGAATATGTATCCGAACATATATACATCTATATCTTTTCTTCGTCATCTGCAGTAATATATTTATAACACGTCCTCATTTGCATTTAAGATGTTGCAGATGACTTAACATCCCGAATCGAGTTCAAATCGGAGTCGAGACTCAACCAAGATCCCGGCACGGAAATTGAAAAAAACGTTATAATTCTTTATAAACTGTCTAATGGCCATAGCTTGGTCTTCGAAAAGTTTTAAATCATCTCTGATATCAAGCGATTCCAAATCGACAAAAAGAAAAAAAAACGATTTGAGCTTTCTTGGATTAATTCAGCAAATTTTGTTTTCACTTTCACAGTTCAAGGTCGGCTGAAGTGAGGAATCAGCTGTTTTGGTAAAATGAATTTTGAAAAGCAGAATATCTGAGTTTTTAGCAGTTAGATAATAAAGTACATTTTTTTTTCACATACACGAGTCTTTTTTTATTTCTGTTTTCAGAAAAGCTGGCCATTGTTTACATTATGATAAGAAATTGCTAACACAGACTCTCCTTTCTCACATAAAGAACACTTTTTGTTTGATTTATTTGTATTAATTACAAGCGGTTTCATTTTAAATTGCACCGCATTTAATAGCCAAGTCTGGAATTAGTTGCCAAATCTGAAAATGGAATATGGAATTAGTCGCCAAATTTGGAAATGGTATATGCAATAAGTCGGCAAATCTGGAAACGATATAAAAAATTATTCGCCAAATCTCAAAATCCTTATTTATGAGGATCCTAATCAGGACAATGAAACAAAATTGTGAAATTATTACATTGTCATCGATCCTTGACACGTGTACGGAATTTCGAATTAATCTGACCTTTTAAAGTGGGTAAAAATCGTGTTCAAATATTCCGTTACGTACAAGTGATAAAAGAGTGTTAAAAAGGGTCTATGGGCAAGTTTTGACTATTAAAAGGGATTCGTGGACAACATTTGGCTATAAAAAGGGACCCGTGGACTAATTTTGACTATAAAAAGGGATCCGTAGACAAATTTTGACAATAAAAAGGGGTCCATGGGGTAAAAAAGTTTTGGAACCACTGGTTTAGATCAAACGTTGGAAACCAACGGAACTCGTGCCAGATTTGGAACCCGATGTAATTCTTAGTGGCACTCTAAGATGGAAGTTAATAATTTTGAAATGGAGTTTTTTGAACATATTCAGAATTAAGGAAAGACAACTATAGATTACGAAAAAATCTGGAACAAACAAACTTTAATGATAAATCGACAGCGATTTTAAATTGTTGGATGTCATTGCTGAGGAGGATAATTGTTAGAAAAGAATTGTACGAACTCTGCTTCCCACTTTTAGCTCTTTATTTTTTATTTATGTTGAAGGAATAGCTATATTTTAAGTTGTTTTTTTGTTTATAATATCTTTAAATGGTCCAAAATTATACTCAATGGAACTTTATATCGTATTATTGACTTCCACTCTCTGATTAAGAAGCGGGAGTGTAATTCTTACAACTATTCCCTGCTGTGTGACATACTGAACATATTGATAGATTGGCTTGGCACATCACAGTTATAAGGTTGTCTACTACTGGCATAGGCCAAAAGCATAAAATTTATATTAAGTAATAGGTACATTATTTTTGTCAAATGACTCACAGAAGAAATTATTTTTCTATTAATTGGGAATTCTATGCGCTTTTTTTAATTGCTATAATTAAAGAATAACATCTTTTTATAATATTTACTGTGTAATTTTAATTTAATGTTTTGTAAATGTATGTAAGTGTGAAATTCGTAAAGAGAGATTACTAATTCTTATAAAAATTACATATCAAACGTAAATGTAAGTTTTTTTCAATGAGTGATTTTGTTATTATCATAATATTAGGTTGTCAAGTATGAAATGTTGCAATGTTCATCTTACTTATTTCAATTGCACATAACCTCATTTAGACGCCGTATTTTGGCATTTGTTTTCCGTATGAAAGGTACTTCTTTTCCTCTTTTTAGCTCGTATTTCAGATTGAAAAAAATAACAGATCAGCTTAAAACATTAGTTTTTAATGGAAAAAATCGAATTCACACACAATTATGTGCATTTTTTTGCTCCATTTCATGCTTGACAACCTAATAAAATATGGAAAATCTCGAGTTGCGGTCGAATTTGCAGAAATTCTGATATATATTTTAATGCAAAAAATACTTTATATTTGCTAACATGTTTATAAAATAGATTCCTCTGTTTCTGTAAAATATCATAAAAATTTCAAAGGTTCGAATGAAATTATAAGTAAAATTACTTCCACGACGAAAAAATACAGAACTGAAAAGGTTTTTTTAATCGTTTTTTGTGAAGTGTTATTATTTTAATGCTACGGAACCAATCACTTTTTATTCAAATTTAGATAAGAAAGAAGATATGAAAATTATTTTTAATACTTTTTTTCCACTTTAAGAGAGAATTTTAATTTTTATTCATAGATAAACTTTTTACTTGAACGAACTGACTACATTTAAGTTGTGCAGACACCAAAAATGAAAAAAAAAGTAAAAAATAAAATGTCTTTCTCATAATTCTTTTCTTATAAAGCAATAGTTAAATTTCGTTTTTAATGGAGGTACCCTTATTTTTTTACTTCAAAATAAAAATTACTAAACGTTTGATTTTTTTAAAAAAATTTAAACCAATTTATCGTTTTAAAATATAATATTAAAATTACTAAAATTTTAATCGGTATTTTAATGGCTTGTAATTCTGATTTGAATACATGTTCAAAATGAATCTTCTTATATTTGCAGCAAAAATTTCGAACATTATGATTGTTAATTAAAATAAAACTATATCTTCAACAATTTTTTTTAAAATTAAAATTGTATGTATGTTATTTATTTTTAAACATATTTATATTCCAATCCGAAATAGACAACATTAAATATAAGTATTTCTCTTCATTATAGTTAAATAAAAAAAATTAATACGAATCTAGTGCTTGCACAACTCTACTTTCATATTGCAAAATCATGGGGTACAGTTGATGACATTCAATTTGACTCGATTCTGAGCATTCAGTTGATAAATAATTTCTTTGAGAACTCTCGAAATATTTTTCATGCAAAGAATTTTTTACTTAGATATAGAGAACCAAAAGTTGAATGCAGAACACATACAATTTTCTCTATTCAAACAATTAAATTCCTCTAGCAATGGAATTCAACAGTTTACAAATAGCGGTAAATTTACCTTCAGAGTTATTTTTAGGATTTTATTTTAAATTCCATAAATGTCCATAATTCTGGAGACTTTTTGTCAAATAATATCTATTAAAATTTATAAATTTCCCTCCACTCAAAAATCGGCAAATTAGTTGAGTGCCAAAGGTTGCCAACCCCTCCTCTACATTTTAAAAATCTTCTTTAATATATAGATTCCATATATACGACTTATTAAAGTATGAATAATAAAAACATAAAAATAAACACAATAGAGGGTGGAATATACAATTACAAACATTTCACAAAACACTAAAAATAATACAATTAAATGCTTGATTCTTCTAACTGCATTTATGCAAAAAAGATACATATTGGGGATTTTATTCTTGGTACGTATCTGGAAAAATTATCAACATTTAATAGAAAGATTAATTTAAAATTAATAATATGCGAAATAAAAGAAATATGCGTGATTTTTGTACATGTACAAATTTTAAGAAATGTAAATTTATGTTTTCCAAGAGTTTTAAGTGTATGAATCTTAATTTATCCTTTCACGGATTAAGATAAGGATTCATTCTGACAAATTAACTGATATTAGTGTAATTAATCAGGTATGAAACAGCTCATTATTGACATGCACGTTTCAAATAGATCTATTCGACTATAATTAGGCTAACAATCAGTTATAATATATCTGTTCACATTAGGCTAATAGCATTATTATTATCAGCTCAAATTATGGCAGTGAGTTTAATGTCAAACTAGATAACAATGACAGATAGCATTTCTTATATACCATCAAAGAAATCTAGATAAAAATGAGAAAAAAATACAAAAAAAATGAAGAGAAAATGGAAATGGAAATAAAAAAAAAAACAGATCGCTTATCCACATTTTCTTCAAGATATGTGAGCGTAAATTTAAAACAAATATTTTGAAACTATTTAAAAACCAATCTCTAGTAAAATAGCTTTAGTTTTAAATCATTCCTGGGGTTATGGAATTTTTATTTTACGTTAATTAAAGCTTTTGAGCAGAGCTCTTAAACTCTTAAAGGTAATTTTGATCCATCAAAAGTATTATGACAGCCACTGATAGCAAAAGTTCATTAAATATGCCTATTGCTAAATAAAGAATGTGGTATTGAACACTACATTTCTAACATCGATCTTGCGAATATATATTAAACTACTCTGTATGTGATATTATAAGATATTTATACCAAATACCAAAGTGTTAAATATGGATAATTAAAATTTTGAAATTAAAAAAGATCTATATTACAGTACCTATAAGCATAGCAGACTGGAGACTACTTTGCAGGGAAATACATCCTACACTCCCCAACACGGAGTTTTCATATATTTATAGTCTCTGTCTTCCTAACATTGCGAGTTTCCTATTATACTACTCAAGCTATCTTATTTTGGCATGCATTGTTAAATTTCTACTTATTGCTTTCTATATTAGATTTATGGGAACTCAATACATTATTAATTATTGTGTGTATATTTATATATAGGTGGATTTTAATTTTCTTTAAAAATCTAATAATAATAAAACCAAATAATAAAATCCATTTCTTTGAAATTTTTGATTTGTTGATAAAAAATGATTTAAAAGCATTTCAAGTCCAAAATTATCTTCATTATTCATATATATATATATATATATATATATATATATATATATATATATATATATATATATATATATATATATATATATATATATATATATATATATATATATGTGTGTGTGTGTGGGTCGGGTGTCTAGGGGCAATGATATAATTCTTAACGAAATAAAGCATGAACCAAATTTAAAGAACAAATCAATTTATTAAAGTAAGAAAACAGATTATATTTATAGATTTAAATTGCTTACAAGAAAATAGATTAAAAGTTAATTCGGAAAGAGAACATGATTCACCTATAGAGATGGGGGCGTCAAACATTTCTAGGTTTAAAGAAATGCCGTTTCTGATCGAGCTCACTCCGTCGTGTCCGGTGTGCGAGTGAAGGCAAGCAAAGCCCCCCAAAAAAAACGATCCCGCGCTTAGGGATTATAAGCGTTCGACGTCATCGCTCGAATCCCTGATTGGGCATTGAGATGCCTCGTGCGTTTGACGTCAGACGCTCCGAGTTCCTCGATTGGCCTCTCAATTCAGTTCGTTTGAGGCCACCATCTCCCACATATCTCTCTCGAAGTACACTGGAAATTTAAAATATTCCAATTATTCGAAATCGCAAAGAACACAACTTTCCTACAAGTTCGGCCATCCTGGAATCACTGACCCCAGTGATTTGACATAACGTCGAATAATTTGGTCTAGAACATTAAAAATTTAAGATAAGAAAATACAACACAATTCACGCAAACAAAAAACACCAATGACAATAGATAAAAAAATAAAAGAGAAGCACAGTACACAATGAATTAGAAAACGTTCAATCTCTCATCCCGGTGAATAAAATTTCATTAAATCGGCGGAAGAAGAGGTTAATTTAGGACCTTCATGGTTACCTACTCTTTCTAAATTATACCTATCTCTAGGTCTAACTTCGATTACTTTGTATGGTCCTAAAAATTTAGGCCTTAATTTTAAACCTGATCCGAATTGTGTTCTCTGGATGGCCACTAAGTCTCCTTTTGATACCTAGGTGCCTTCTTGCGTTTCCTATCGTAGGTTCTTTTTATTTTCTGCTTGAATCTTCTGAATATTTCTTTTCGCATCTTGTCGTAGCTGGTTTCTCTGTTCCTGCAATTCTTCTACCATCTCTTCCATTAATAGGTTTCTCAGGTAAAGGTCTTCCCTATTTCTCATGGTAACGCCAGTCAATAGTTCAAATGGAGACCATTTGGTACTTCGGTTGGAGGTGCTATTTAGAATTCTTTGAAGTCGGTCTACGAATTTGTACCATTTTGTAGGATCGTCGATTGACAACTTGGTCAAAACGGGGATTAGAGTTCGGTGGATTCTCTCCACTTGACCGTTCCCTCGGGGTACGCCGGTGGTGATCTGCAGATTTTGGATTTTCTCTTCGGTACAATAATCACCAAATCCTTTGGAGTTAAAAGGAGAACCCCTGTCTGTTATTATTCTTTTGGGATTGCCGAAAGTCTTTTGTTGTAGCTTTAATTTATCTAGTGCATCTTCTAGGGTGGTGGATTTTACGGGATAAAGCCAGGTAAACTTAGTAAAGGCATCAATTATTGTGAGGATATGTTGATATCTTTTGTTGGTAGACGGCAAAGGTCCAATAAAATCTACATGATAAGTGCTTAATGGCACGTCCTCTTTTGGAATAGGATTTAGAAATCCCTCCTTTTTCCCACACTTTTTGTTAGCTAGAATACAAGATACACAGTTAATGATCACGTTTTGTACTTGTTTGCTTAAATTAGGTATAAAAAATTCTCGTTTTACAATTTCTTCTGTTTTAGCGGATGAGAAGTGCCCTTTCTCATGAGCTAACTTGATTAGCTCGGTTTGCATATCCCTTGGTGCAGCTATTAATTCGCGGCCATCTACGTATTTGTATAATATTTCATTTTTAATAAAAAAAAGTCCGTAGCATTATTTGTTCCTATTAGTGACTTTAAATTTTGAATATTTTCGTCTTCTTGTTGGGCTCTTTGTAGTCTTGCGGTGAGAGTATCGCTTGTAATTATGGTGACTGGGTACCTGCTCAGAGCGTCTACATGTTGCATTCTCTGGCCGGAACGATGTGCAATCTCGTAGTCATACTCTTCTAACAGTAATATCCATCTTGCTACACGAGTAACTAAATCTTTTTTGTCCATAGTCTTTTGAAAAGCTGAACAATTCCGTTATGATTTTAAAATGATTTCCCAGAAGGTAGGTGCGAAATTTCTTTAAAGCGTTGACAACAGCAAGAACTTCTAGTTCATAGCTACTATATTTTTCTTCTGCTGGAGTCGTTTTCTGCGACATATATTGGACAGGATGTAATTTTCCGTCTTCTGCTTCTTGGAGTAAAACGGCGCCATATCCTTGTTGACTCGCATCGGTATGTAATTCGGTAGTTCTTCCTTGCTGAAAAATGCTTAATACTGGACTTTCAGTCAACAATTTCTTAAGCTTTTCGAATGCTTCCATTTGGGGTTGCTCGAACTTAAATGGGTTGTCTTTCCTTGTTAGGTCACTCAATGGTTTCGCTATTTGAGAGTACGCTGGAATAAATTTGCGAAAGTAACCGGTGAGTCCTAAAAAGCTCTGCACTTGTTTGACTGTTGTTGGTACCGGAAACTTCTTGACGGCTATTGTTTTTGCAATTGAAGGACGTATTGTCCCATTTTCGACGACGTGGCCCAAAAATTCTACTTTTCTTCTTAGGTATTGACATTTCTTAAACTTCATTTCTAAGCCATACTTCGAGGCAACCTCTAATACTTCCCTTAGTTTTTCTAAACCTTCTTTCTCATCTTTAGCAGGAATCACCAAATCATCCATGTAAATTATTACAATGCCTTTCCGCATGAGCTCTCTGAAGATACTATACACATATCTTTGAAATACGCTGGGGCTGGTGCTTAGACCGAAAGGTACTTTATTAAATTCGAATTGTCCGTCTGGAACAACGAAGGAAGTGAGGTGCTTGCAATCTTCATTAACGTCAACATGGAAAATCCATTTTTTAAATCTAACGTTGTGTACACTTTGGCTCCCTGTAGTCTATCTAATACATCCTCTATCAGCGGCAATGGAAAACGATCCTTGACTAATTTCCGGTTCAGTCTTCTATAATCTACACACAACCGGGTGGTACCATCTTTCTTCTTAACTAATACAATTGGACTCGCATATTCGAATGAGCTTGGTCTTACAATCCCCTGCTCTAACCATTCGTCGATTTGCTTGTTGACATCCTGATTCTCAGAAAATGATAAGCGGCGTGCAGGTTGGTAAACCGGTATGTCATCTTTCAGGATAATTCTCATGGACACATTTGTCATTTCGGTCTTCTTTGGCTCATAGTTGGAGATTAATTCAAACAGTTCTCTTCGTATTTGTGGATTGGTAACATGTTGAACTACAATTTCGTCTTCCACTTCTGCTTCGTAAACTTGCATTTGCAGGAAACAGTTTTTATCCTCATGTTTTCGGAACTGAACACTTTCTTTATAGAAGCAGACAGAGGCTTGCTCCAGTATATCTGAACCTATTACTGCTTGAAATTCCAAACTCGGCGTAGGTACGACATGCCACGTCAGAGAATATTCTTCTCCATCTAGTTCAATCTTTCTCTGGAACGACCCTTTTGTTTTGACTTCGCACTTCCCCAGTCCGATCAATACTGAAATGTCTTTCGAGAGTTTCGAAGGTTCGATGATTCCTTTGCTTACATCTTCTCGAATGAGTGAAACTGAACTGCCGCTGTCAACGAGAGCTTCAATAATCTTGTTCCCTATGGTTATTTTTCTGGTCTTAATTCTTTCTCGAGAGATTCGTGAGCAGATTTGGATTGAGGAGTCTGTAGAGTTATTAATTTTCGAACATTTGGGGCGCTTCGTACAATCCACGGCATAATGACCTGGTCCTTTACAGTAGCTACAGGTTAGTCGTTTACTTTTCCCGGAGTAGGAGGTACCGTTCAATTGAAAATGTTTTCTCTCACGCCTATTACTTCCACCCTGGGGATATTCAGTTCTTTGAAAGTAAGTATCGCTTGATCCGCTGGCTTCGTATCTTCCCTTGGCAAATGAATTGTAAAATTTCGGTCTTAATGTTCTTCGGACACTTTCATACTCTTCAAATTTTTCTGCTATCTCGGCCGGTGAGTTAATAGTAGACCATTCATCTAAAAAGTGCTCCCGAAGCTCGTACGGTGCACTCTTCTTTATTTGGTCGGCTATAATTAGTTCTCGCAGCTGGTCGAAAGTTTCTACATTTGAACCGGAAATCCATCCATTGAAGTATGTTTGTATTTCGTAGAAAAATCTTGCCAAGTTCGTTCATTAGATTTTCGGTGAGAAATAAAGAGTTGACGAAGTTTCTCCGGGGATAACTTAAATCTTTTAACAGTAGCCCCTTAACGTGGTTGTAATCGTTGCATTTATCCGCTGGCTCTCTGGCAATCAAATGAGCAATGTCGATAGGAATCAGTCCTATAAGCTTCTGTACCCAATCCTTCGGCAAGAATGTCAGTTCCGCATGTCGTTCAAATAATGTCAGGTTCAAGCTAATATCGTCCTTTATATTAAACTTATGAAAAGTTTCGTGGATCACTTTCGGTGCTTGTACAGTTTCGGGGTTATTCATAGTATTAGCATTCTTTTCAGCCTGTATTCGCAACTTCTCTAATTCATATTCTCGCTCTTCTCGTCGCAATTTCTCTTCATATTCTCGCTGTTCTCGTCGCAATTTCTCTTCATATTCTCGCTGTTCTCGTCGCAATTTCTCTTCATATTCTCGCTGTTCTCGTCGCAATTTCTCTTCTTTTTCTTCTGTACGTATTCGATCCTTCACAATGCTATCGATCATTACCTTGACATCATCTTCGATGTAATCTGAGCTTTTCACGATGAGATCCTTTAGCTTGGGTTTAGTCAAGCTCGCTTCGACGATCAACCCTAACTCTTCGGCGAGTTCTATTAGATGCTCCTTTTTCTTTGAGAGAAGAAATGCCATTTTTGCAACCAAAGATCAAGAGTGACGGCTCAGAGAACAAATTTAAAATTTTAAACCAAGCCCAATTTTCCCCTAAATACATAATCCGGATGCGAAACGTTTATACAATAACGCAGGAAAAGCTCCCTTACTCAACCAAGAGGAGAGACAAAACGTAGATAAAAATACAATTATAACAGGTATACGAATAAAATTCACAAATACTAAAAAAATCTAAAATCGACACTAAAAATATTAATACAACGAAATCGAAAAATTATGACAGTAATATCTCAATTTCTCGAAATGTAGTCAATAAAAACACACTGGAAGAATCTATAGCAAAGCAGCATTCCTTAAAATTAATAACATATCATAAATTAAAAGTAAACCACAAAATATTCGTAAAAAGTATTTTAAAAAATAGACAAAATATCTATTTCCCAGTTGCTAAAAATATTATCTAAAACAATGCACAATTTTCACAAATCATTCCTATTCGCAATCAAATCATTTAGTTAGCCACAACCACCGCTAATTAGACAACATACTCTTATTACAAAACACTTACGAAACGAATTTATGTGAGGAAAAATAAAATGTTCACGATTCCTAGTTATTAATCACATGAAAAAAGAATTTTAAAATGACATGAACAGACGATAGTTTCGTAAATTTCTCTGCAATCGTTATTTGATAAGAAAGTACCACACTGACCTGGCGATTCGTTGATTTTCGGTGATGACGCCCGAAAAGACAGAATGGATCACGACGAAATTCTTGAACGATGCAAGTTGATCTTCACTGTAATGAATGGCGACGCACTTAGGATCATTGGCGGGAATTAACTGGCGATTCGCTGACCCTCGCTGACGACGCTCGAAAAGACAGAATGGATCACGACGAAAATCTTGAACGATGCAAACTGATCCTCACTGGAATGGATGACGACGCACTTAGGATCGCTGGCAGGCCTTTCTTTAAAATAAACTGGCGATTCGCTGATTCTCGGCGACGACGCCCGGAAAAATAGAATGTATCACGACAAAATTCCAAAACGATGCAAATTGAATTTCACTGGAATTGTTGACGACGCACTCAGGATCGCTGGCGAACTCTTTCCAAAGCAAACTTTAAAAAAATACATTAGAAAGGAAGTTGAAATTGACACCGACGGACTGGTGAGGTCTCGACGTTTTGAAAAAAAAAAAGAAAAGTCGCTGAAAGGTGAGCAAGAGGAAAAATAATGAATAAGGCTATTGCTATATATATAGGCAAATGCCTAATACAGTGTTTCTCAAACTGGGGGCGCGGTAATCCTGGGGGGGCGCGAGCATATTTAAAATAAAAGGTTTAATAAATAATTTTTTGGAATGAAGTAAAACAAGATGCTTTCTGACATAATAAAAAATACACATTTACACTGATATAATTTATTTTTATCATCTGGTGATCATCAAAAATAAAAGATTCCACTTTAAACATTCATTAGCCATCTTTGATCCTATAACCAAATTAAACAAATATTTTGTTTGCTTTGCGATCAATATGAGAACGATGAGAGATTTTTTTTTTTACGTTTCTTTTAACGATATCAAACGATGAGAGATTTTTTTTACGTTTCTTTTACCCTAAAATATTACTTTAGCTGACCTTCGAACTTACTAATATGGTTATCTCCGTCTTTTTTTTTAGGGAAGTTGTAAATATATATAATATATTTCTGTTTCATCTTTTTCCATGAGAAAGAGTTTTATGATAGATGGATAAGCATGAGTATTCTGAAACATATAATGCATAATGAAAAGCGTTTTACACAATTATTTTTTAGAACATGCTACACTTTCCCCATGAACAATTTTGTAGTTTTGATTGCTGTGTTGTACGACTTATTCTGGTTTATAAATGTAAATAAGCAGAATATTAAAAAATGGGCATCTGTGATCCCTATTAAAGGAAGTTGAAACTGATCAAGCAATTGAAGAACCTACTGAAATAATGCATATTAATCAAGATATATAGCGAAGGTAAATATCAGTTGATTGATTGATTTTAATATTAACGTCGCACTGTTCAGCTACACGAGGGCTTTTGGCGACGGACCACGTAATTTTGAACCATGGTCAAGTGACGTGGACGACACCTGAGCTGGCACCCCCTCTCCTAACTACCACACCACACCAACGGGAGGACGTTTCAGCTCTCGACAGATTTAACGTGCATCGCTGCCCTACACGGTGGAACTTTAGTGGTACTGGGATCGAACTCGTGACCAGGCAAGCCACGATCCGATACCTATACCACTCGGCTACCGCGGCCAAGGTAAATATCAGAAAAGTGTTATATGAAACGTTTGAGTTGATTTGAGTTTAGCTGGAAAATAACGTTCCTGTGTTGTTAGCGAAACGTGTCTGTGATTTATGTCCTTTATTAAGGGCATTATTTATTTGGAACATTTTCTTTATTTTTATTGATTTTTTTCTCAAATTTTCTACGAAAAATTGAAAAGTCCTTGAAAGTAGGTAAGTATATTTTCTCTTAATTAAATTATTCACTGGAATTGTGATTTTTATAGTGTATAGTAAAAATAACTATAAAATAAATTATAGTTTTAAAACAAACTAAAAAACACGCTTTTATAGTGAATCGAACTAAAAAGCAAAAAAAAACATATTACTTAAAAGTAAGATATACAAAACTTAATACTTATCTTGTTAATTTGTACGGTTTATAATTATGATCGTATTATAGCTTTAGCGTCAAAGTGCATTATTATTGCATTCAGTACATTATTAATGTATAAGGGGGTGCGATAAAAATTGTGATTGAAAAGGGGGGCGCCAGTAATGAAAGTTTGAGAAGCACTGGCCTAATACGAAGAAACGAGTTTAACTTCGCGGTCGAGCTCCCAATTTGTGGGACGGGTGTCTAGGGGCAATGATATAATTCTTAACGAAAGAAAGCATGAACCAAATTTAAAGAACAAATCAATTTATTAAAGTAAGAAAACAGATTATATTTATAGATTTAAATTGCTTACAAGAAAATAGATTAAAAGTTAATTCGGAAAGAGAACATGATTCACCTATAGAGATGGGGGCGTCAAACATTTCTAGGTTTAAAGAAATGCCGTTTCTGATCGAGCTCACTCCGTCGTGTCCGGTGTGCGAGTGAAGGCAAGCAAAGCCCCCCCCAAAAAAAAACGATCCCGCGCTTTTATAAGCGTTCGACGTCATCGCTCGAATCCCTGATTGGGCATTGAGATGCCTCGTGCGTTTGATGTCAGACGCTCCGAGTTCCTCGATTGGCCTCTCAATTCAGTTCGTTTGAGGCCACCATCTCCCACATATCTCTCTCGAAGTACACTGGAAATTTAAAATATTCCAATTATTCGAAATCGCAAAGAACACAACTTTCCTACATATATATATATATATATATATATATATATATATATATATATATATATATATATATATATATAAATATATAAATAGTTGAAAAAAAATTATATATAAAACAAATTATATATATATATATTTCTTATTTCTGTTATTAATCTTAATTTTTTAAATGCATCCAACATTAAAAGTACCTAATTTTCGTTAGATGTTCAAAGAATCCTGAAGTTAAGTTACTAAAATTAAAATTCACAGCCTGAAAAATGATATAAGTTTTTAATTTCTTTTTTGGGTCGTAATGAGATAGAAATTGCTCATTTTTATTCTTGAATAATTCGTATAAATCAATAGAAACTACTTTAAAAAAATTTATTTTCCATTAAAAAGATCATTTTAAATTGGATGTTTTGAGTAGCTACTTAAGAGAGAGAGAGAGAGATTTATTGTGTCACTAATTCTTACTTATAAAAAGAAACTTTGAAACAATCTTCTGAATTAGTAATTCTTACTTTTAGAGGTTTTTACTTTTATTTGAAAACATACTTAGAGTTTGTTATAGAAATTATCTTTTTAAACTTGTTTCAAAACAATTCTCGTGCTATATAATAAATTCAATACAAACCACAATTATATGTTTGAAAACCATCTCTTTTTTTGGCATGTGACAGAATAATTGTTTAAGAAAAACAGTGGAAATTTTATCGATTAATAGAAAACAAAATTCACAGCTATTATCGATTACCTCAGATTACATATCAAAACCAAGTGTTCTTTTTCGCGTAAACAAACACAAAGATGGAAATGCCTTTCTCTGGCTCATAAATCATTACGATATGTGTCAAACTTAAGTTAAAGTCTCAGTAGTATTTCTTTCCATAAAATATAGATTTACAGCAAAAATCAGAACGCTGAAGTTCGTATTTTTCGAATAATTGGTCTACCGAAGAGAATTGATTTTTGGTTGTTACTGGGAAATTTGATTAAGGGAAGAAATGCACATGTAATGAAATTTGAGAATTTTGAAATGTATTTTTGAAAAATGTTTATTTAGTTTCATGTCGTGGTTAGAATAATGAAGATCAACATGTCTTCAATTGTTTCAATACTTTAAAAACTATGAAGAAATAATAGTTTCAGAAGAATAACAATTGGAAAAAAGTGCTATTAAATGCATTTTTAAAGGTTTTTCATTTACTGATTTTATTCTATAGTGCATCTATTTAATATGGCTTTATTTTATTTCGCTTCACCTTTTTCAGATATTCTCCACTAATTTTTTGCAGTTTTAAGCGAGAACCGTTATTGTTCTGAGCTTAAACACACCATAATTTGTGAATTATTCTACGATATTGTGGCATTGTCTATTTGTCGATATTGTCTATTTTTTGTGGAAATTTCACTCGAAAATTATTCTCTTAACTAATACCCCATTCATTACATATTTACTTAAATGAAATTGTTTATAAACATGCTTCTCGATTCCATCTCAAGGTGAGCTTTCATATTAAACCAGGTAATAAAGTAGACGCAAATGTTTCATTAAAAAGTGAGCATGAGAATCCGCTACATTCCGAGGGGAGTTTTCCACACTGGTGAGCTGGAAGTGATGCCAAAGAGTTACAGAATTTACGGATTAAATGAAGAAACGTACTCTTTTGCTATTTTCCTGGTGAGTGATCGAGTTCCTGGCTTTCCAAAACCCTCCACAGTTTAATTCATTTCTTTAAACTGTAGTAAAAACATATGTGAGATTTCTTTTGCTGTTAATTTTATGCCTATTTTTTTTATGTTTTCTTAAAAAGAGTTACATGATGTTGTGGAAAAATACTTGTTTTCCACGTAATTATCGGTGTGTGTGTGTCTACTTCTTACAATTTATGCATCATTATTCATCATTACTTTTAATGCAAAAGAAATATTTTGCATTTCAAATTTCATTAATTTAAATTTATGTTCACTTATGTCATTATTTGGTAATATTTTTGTATAAATTTGAGGATAATTATATCATAAAACTAATTTTCAATCTGAAGGAACAAAAGGTTTGTACCAATTTTTCAAAGAGAAAGAAAACTTTGTATTATTAGAACGGATATCTGGAACCTAAGAAAATGGGATACCACAGTATCATTGTGCATAGGAATTGAAATGGACTGCATCTTCCAGGGGTTTCTTTGCTATGACTTTCTTAGAAGTAGTTGGAAGAAGACACTATGCAGAAAAAAAAGAGACCTAGAAGTTGAATGCTTGAATTGAAGTGAGAGTGCAGATGAAATTACTCATATAGTAGCTAATACTTTAATAATTTGGAAAACATCGATTTTAAACTAGAATTCAGAAAGTAATTCATTGATAAAATGTTAATTTGATAAATATATAAATTTATTAGCCTTTTTAAACCTGTTAATAAAATATTATTATATAAATTTGTTAATAATATGGTGATTTATTAGATCTTAATATATGTGGATCTCAGCCAGTCGCAGACCACTTCCGAAGCCATGCATGAACTGAAGTGACTCGAGGCAGTCCGCCGAGATTGCGAGACAGTCCTCTTCCCGCTGCCATAAGCGCGAGATGAAAAACCTCTAACACGCGTGATGTTTTAAATCTAACTATGTAAAGGAAGATAGCCTTATTCTCTTTTTTACCTGTGTGTCCGTCCTATAATGTCCTTTTTATCTATATTAAAGTAATTGACTTAAGAAGTCTCCTTTTTTGAAGTATTTAAATAACGGACACACTCGCATGGGGGTTCGGCCAATGCCAGTTTTACCTTAAGTGGTGTTGCCCTTAATCGATTAATTTTTTAAAATTAAAATGAAACCCCCTAGACAACATGATTCTGCCATCAGTTCCTGATATACGAGTTTCCTAAGCCGTTAATAATGAGATGACTTTCGCTTTTAAAGTGGAATCCTTTACTTCAGAAACTACTCAAAACCGTAAGTAGCCATTTCGATGTTCAAAAAATGAAATTAAGAATACTTCAACAAAAAGTATGACCCATGAGAAAATCGGAGAATTATCTTCTAATTTGAAAAAGAAATTTATTTGATGTAAAAATTTCTTTGTGATGAATAACGCCGAAAACGAAACTGTTTGTTTCTTGTCGATGTTTTTATAGCGATAATTTATTCTTTTGATGGTTTGAATATATTTTTTGCTATTTGATGATATTTGATGCAGCATTTTAATTGATGTCGAATTTGATTCTCCTATTGTCTCATGCCAACATTTGATGAAAAACTAAATTGAAGCATATTGAAGTATTCTTTTGAAACGACAATTGTGATGCTAATATTGGTCATTTGAAGTAACTTTTGAAGATAATAAAATATTTGAAACTTGAAGCTATAACTTTTGATGTTGACAACAAATTTTGAAGATAATCAGGAATTTTAATTGAAATCGAAACTTTGCTTATATTTTTAGAGTATATTTGATAATATAACATTCGTATTTTGATGATTTAAATTGGTTTTGTATTTGAAGTTGTGATTTATTTTGAAGAATATTTAAAATTTTGGTGGAAACGCAAGTTGAAAGATTTTGAGTTAATATTTCTAGAATAGAACATTATATTTTGAAGATAAGAACTTGATATTTTTGAAATGAAATGCTTAAATAATTACATGGTGTGTGAAATAGAACTGAGTATCTTTTTTCAGATATAAAACTTGTGTTGCCTATAACATTCATATTGCATATGATACTATTTTGCATTTAAATTTTTGATGATTATGAGTTATTTTATATTTTAAACTTGAATTGATGAATATATAAGTATTCATATTTTCAAATCATAGAATTCGTTTTGGTAATATAAGATTTGTATATGTGTGTTTTATTTGAATAATTATCAGTATGAGTACCCTAAATGATTATACAAAGTTATCTCAATCATTAAGATCTAGTAGCACAAATAACATTAAAATTCTACGTCGTTTAATTTTTGGTGAGAATGGCGATAGAAAAAATTGTTCTAGATTACGAGAATTTTCCGGATTTCCCACTGATTTTAATGTTGAAGAAACAAAAACTAAAATTATTAAAGAATTCACTCTTAAGGAATTAATTGCTGTTTGTAATTTATTGCATCTAGAATTTACCACTGAATTAGAATCTTGCTGTGACATAATTTTAACGCATTTATGTGATCTCACTTTATTTAAATCTACTGTTAACTCTGGAAGCGAAAGCGACCTTGAACTGAACGAAAAATCTCCGCCCGAAAACCGTCATTCGCAGCCAATTACATCTGACTCAGCAAGTAACGATTTACATTCCAAAAACATGTTATCTCTTGATTTAAATGATTCAGCTCAAAATGTATTGCCGTTGTTTGATAAACAGAATACTTGTAACTCTTTCCTATCTTTTAATTTACGAGATCTAGTCGAACTAGTTAAGCCATTCACTTCTCGAGACAGTAATTCAATTGAAACTTTCATTTCTGATATAGAAGACATATTTCGATTATATCAGATTACAAATCCTATTCATCAAATAATTTTCGTAAAGAAATGTTTAAAGGGTCCAGCCGAAAATTTAATCCGATCGATTCGTGGAATCACAAATTGGTCACAAATGAAAGAACATTTATTAAACGAATTTTCTGATAGAATCAATAGTGCACAATTACACAATATGATGCAAGCTAGACGTTTGAAACCAACCGAAACGTTGCAGGAATATTTCTTAACAATGCGAGATTTAGCTCACAAGGGTGCGGTTGATGATTCTTCTTTGATTGATTATATTATTGATGGTATCCCTGATTCTTCTAACGATAAAATAATTTTGTACGGTTCTAAAACACTTAGTGAATTCAAGGATAAATTAAAAATTTACGAAACACTTTTAAACTCAAAACATAATAAGCAATTTCCACATAAACGATTTCGAGATTATGAAAATTCAACATCTAATCAGCATAGAATTGAACACAAGCGCTTTACAAACCAACAACCAATTTGTTACCTCTTTGGATTGAAAAACCATAAAAGTACCCTATGTCCGAATATATATATATATATATATATATATAAAGAACGCGGAAAAAAGTGTTATGGATGTAAAAACTTTGGTCATGTTCAGGCCGAATGCCCCAAGAATTCTCGAAAGATTACACCGATAACCAATCAGAAAATCAATACGCAAGTTGATAGAACTGTAAATTCCATTTCGATATTAACACCACCGAAAAATCTCATGCACGTTGAAATAACCATTTCAAAAATTCCTATTACAGCACTTTGTGACACTGGTTCACAAGCCACCATAATTAATGAGAAAACATATCAAAAACTTGGTTACCCTACATTGAACCCATCACAATGCACATTTTCAGGAATAGGCCGAGACAGAGTCGAAAGCAAAGGTTATTTTAAAATTTTCATAACAATTCAGAACACTGCATTATCCGCAAAAAATCATGTCGGTAATGATGAAACGGTTAGATGCAATTATAGGAATTGATTTATTACAACAAACTCAATTCACGTTTGGACGTGATGGAATTCGTATATTCCGAGATGTTGATGAATGCAAAAATGATGATGTTTTGGTAAACCTTGCCAACCTTTTTGATGAACAACAATGTAAACTTGATCTTCCACATATATCGAACTCTAAAATTTTTAATGATGTTGAACAACTTGTAAGCTCTTACAAACCTAAAAAAATTTACGATACTGATCTTAAAATGACAATTTTATTTAGTGATGATATCCCAGTTAGCCAACATTCTCGTCGACTTCCTTTCGTAGAGCAAAAAATTGTAGAAAACCAAATTCAGGAATGGTTAAACACTCACATTATAAAACCTAGCTGTTCTGATTACGCAGCACCAATCGTTTTATGCAAAAAGAAAAAACGGAGAACACAGACTTTGTGTAGATTATCGCAATTTGAATAGAAAAATGATTAAAGATAAATTTCACTTGCCATTGATAGAAGAAGTGTTAGATGAACTCGAAAACTCTAAAGTCTACACTTCACTCGACCTTAAAAATGGATTCTTTCATGTACCCATGGATCCTAACAGTACAAAATACACCTCGTTTGTGACGCATGAAGGACAATACGAATTTTTACGTGTTCCTTTTGGATTGTCAAACAGTCCAAGTGTATTCCAACGATTTATTTACACTGTTTTCCGAAAACTCATCATAACATTCTAATTGTGTATATGTATGATCTGCTCATTCCATCACAAAATGAAGCAGAAGGTTTAAATAAATTACGACTAGTTCTCCAAACAGCTGCAGACTTCGGTCTTGAGTTAAACTTAAAGAAATGTAATTTCTTACAACGCAAAATAGAATTTATTGAATACATAATCGAAAACGGAACAATAAAACCTTCACCATCTATGACACAAGCTGTCCAAAACTTTCCACAACCTCAAACCCCGAAACAACTTCAAAGTTTTATAGGATTAACAAGTTATTTCCGGAAGTTTATTCCAAATTACGCTCGAATTCGAATTGCAAGACCTTTAAGTGATCTTCTTCGTGATAATGTTAAATTTAAATTTGGCCCTACAGAAATAGCATCTTTTCAAGAATTGAAAAACATTCTTTCAGAGAACCCAGTTCTCCATGTTTTTCAACAAGGTTACCCTTTAGAACTCCACACAGATGCAAGCTCCCTAGGTTTTGGCGCTGTCCTATTACAGAAATCTGATAATGGACTATTTCATCCTCTCTATCCATTATTTTAGTCGCAAAACTACAGTTCAACAGGAGAAATATAGCAGCTATGAATTAGAAGTACTACCTATTATTGAAGCGCTGAAAAAGTTTAGAAGTTACCTGTTAGGTACAAAATTCAAAATTACCACAGACTGTCACGCATCCGAAAAACAATGCACAAAAAAGATTTGCCTGCTAAAATTGCTCGTTGGGCGTTGATGCTAGAAGAATTTGATTATGAAGTCTGTCACAGACCCGGTAGACAAATGAAACATGTTGATGCATTAATTATGAGGATTTCCTCCCATGATATTATACAAAAGATTAAAGAAACTCAAAATAAAGATGAATACATTTCTCAACTTAAATAAGCAATCAAAATTAAACACCTTCTTGAAGACGAACTTAGCGAACAGTTTATTTACAAAGGAGAGACACTACGTAACGAAGCTAAAGAAAATATCCTACGTTTACAGAATGAAAACAAGAAACAGTACTATAAACATCGTAAACCCACTTATAACTACAAACCAGGTCACACAGTTGCGATACAGCGTACACAGTTCGGAACTGGATTGAAATTCATTTAATCATTTTGAACAATTTTTTAATTTCGGACCTAAATACTTTGGACCATAATGAAGTAACAAAAGTCAACAAACACGATCGTTATGAAGGGATGAAGTACAGAAAAATTGGACAACATGAAGTTCCAAATGTAACCTCAACTTCAGCTGATAAAATGAAGAAGTGGTGTACACATTGAGAAGCTACGATTACCAAAGCTATTTGTTATTTTGTATTTTACTTTTTCTGCTGTTTTTTTTATTATTTCAGTTCACTTGTTCCCCAGCGCCGAGGACGGCGTGGTCATCAGGATGCCCGTGTGGATGTCAGCTACTCGCAGACCACTTCCGAAGCCATGCATAAACTGAAGTGACTCGAGGCAGTCAGCCGAGATTGCGAGACAGTCCTCTTCCCGCCGCCATAAGCGCGAAGTGAAAAACCTCTAACAAGCGTGATGTTTTAAATTTAACTATGTAAAGGCAGATAGCCTTATTCTCTTTTTTTTACCTGTGTGTCCGTCCTATAATGTCCTTTTTATCTATATTAAAGTAATTAACTTAAGAAGTCTCCTTTTTTGAAGTATTTAAATAACGGACACACTCACATATATTAAATATAAATATGAAATAAATTTATAAATCTTCATTTTTTAATAATGTTTTCAAACAATTTTCCATCATATTGAGGTTATTTTTTTTTTACTTTTTCAGTTTATAATTTCGGCTATAAAAATAATGCTTTAGTTGGTCAAATGAGAATTTTATTTTCTACATAAACTAATAAAACTTCAAAATAGAAGACCTCACAAAGTAAATGAACTATTAAAATAATTTCCCAAATTAAAATTTTAATCCCATTGACTACCTATTATATTTTAAGCCCAATTTCATACAAGTAAACATTACAGAGAGTTTCTTATACGGAAGCTATAAATTTCGGCGATTTACCTAAAAACCAATATTTATATTTTTAAAAAATCCGATTTTCATATTTTTAAAATTTTTTAAGAAAATTACTATGTATTTAATATTAAATCGTTATTAACTATAACAATTTCAGAACATAAAATATTTACAACATTAACTCCATAAAAACTTACTTTCGTTGTCTGAAACCACTACAGAATATATTTCACAAATAGAAAATATATGTATTGATTTTGCTATAAGATATAAAATATAGCTAAAATTGAAAAAACAGCTATGAATATATCACCTTAGAAATAGTTTAAAATAGTTTCTGCTTTGTTTCTATAAGGTATGGAAAATATTTACTTTTAAGAAAGAAAAGGTCTGGATAAAAAATCATTCAAATTTGACTGCATTTATAAAAACATTATTTTTTGAACTTTTATTACTATTGCTATTATATTTAAATTTTTATTGTTTAAAAATAAAAGTTTTGAAAAACAAGTATTTTCAATTCATTTTCTATAGAAATATAGGATAGTGTTTTTGAATCGCTATGAATGGAGCACTGTGAATCTCGTTCATTTTCAACTCTTGTCATTATTCTATTTATTTTTAATTTCTCTTTTTAATCAAAGCAAACAATTTTATGTAAATTTACAAAAGGTAAGCATTTTAAAATTATGTCTTTTGTTCCAAATTAAAAGTAGATGTGTGATTCAAATCAGTTAAATTCATGTGCATTAAAATACGAAGGTTGGGGCAAAAGTCATGGCAAATACTTTTTTACTTGAAGATACCAGTCCGGTTGGAAAATGTGACATATACAGATGAAAGGACAATGTATTAACTACATGTGCGAACAATGAATAGCACTGAAGTATTGTATCACACTTATTTATGACGGTAGTATACAGGGTAATATGGAAAACAATGGCAACATAGTACAGATAAAGTTGACATGAGAATCCTGTGCCTAAAGACCCTCGATGTAGTCGCCTGCTACTGTCACCACACGCTGCCAACGATGTAAGAGGTGCTAAATACCATCAGCCTCAGCATTCGCCGCACCATGTGTCAATCGCGTCACATGTTGACGCACAGCATTAGCAATGTCCTCTATTGTTGCAAACCGCCTACCACGTATTGGTTTCTTAATGTTTGGAATGAGATCAGAGAGAATTTCTCCAGTGGCGAACGGGTATTTTAAAGTAAGCGCAATGCTCAACACGGGTTACTTTCATCTCACACGACACTCACCAACTGACTGATTTCACAGCCCTCGCTGCGCTACTACCAGGTACCACATATCCATTTGTTGTTCTGCATACACAATATGCGTGCAGAACTTCCACAAACGACACATACACGTTTGTGATCCGTTCACATATCTACAAGAAGAAAAATATTTATCATGACTTATGCCTTAACACTCGTACATTAATAAATTTTGGAATAAATAGAAATCTATGATTTAATAGAAACATATCGAAAGAGATATCCAATAAGTTTCATTTCTTAAAAGTTTGCTTCTCTATTACAACTGGCTTTTAAATATTTTATATAAATTCCGCAAAAACATGTGTATTCTAACTGTTATAGATATATTTTTATTATTGTAGTAAGAATTTTTTAAAAAAGTTCTTATTTATTTTTTATGAGAAATATTTTATACTTAATGCATTTACATGTAAATATTATTTCATATTTCAAAATATAATATCAATAGATAATATTAATAAACGCATACCGCGTAAAATCCGGCATATAACGAGCACTTTTTGCTCAAAAAATAAGACATCAAATCTATGGGAACGCATTATACACCGGGTATGAAAATGATACCTTTAAAAGTAAAAAAAAAATTAGCATAGAAAAAGTTAGACTTTTACGTACATCAAACCAAAAGGGTTGTCGTACTAGAAGTATGCTTTTTTATTAAAGCATGGAATAATGCCTCGAATAAATGACTTCAAAACATAAGAGCACTGCACACGTACATTTAAGTGTTTTTCGTAAAAAAAAGAGGTGTGTATTATGACTTAAAAACATCAAAAATTGCAATTTGAAAGCATAGGTGTCAGTTATATGCCAACTTTTACGACAGAGATATTTCGGTTTATATAATATCCACAGTTTCTTTTTAAATTAAATGTAATTAGAGAAAATTGATTTTTTTAAAAACAATTTGTATGGCGGATTTTTTGAAAGTTATACAATGTTATAAAATGAAAAACACGATATTTATTGAAAATAATTTTAAAGGTTGACCAATAGTTCGGATCTTTCTTTTAGGGCTTGCTATTTCCTGGGATGAGATAAAAATGGTTTTCAAGGAAAAGAAGGTAGGAGTTTCCAGGTGGTAAATGTTTTGAAAGAAAGTAAAAGTCAGATAATTCACTGAACTCCTGGCTTAAAGCACTGGCGACTAAAAATTATAATATGGGAAGTTCGAAGTTCGTGAACAAGTACAAAAACGTTTAAAGTTAAGAAATAGTTTTGTAGTAAAGTGAAAGAAGTTTCAAGGCATGTAACAGAATGTCTTCTTCCAATAAATATTGTGTTTTTCATTTTTTTATAACCCGTCTTTATTTTTTCTGGATAATCCTTGTATTTCATTTTTTCTCTAAACTTCGATGCTTACAAATAACTTTTTTTCCTATTTTGGAAAATGAAGATGGAATGCATAGATTAATTTCTCTTTAAGATTATAAAAAAACATGAAAAAAGGCTCCCCAATTATAAATTTAGAGAAAATTTAAATAATCGAAGAAAAATACTTTGACAGCAAAGAGTAGTTTCATTTAATATATTCAATACTTATTTATCAATTTAATTATTTATTTATTGGTTTAATTATATACTTATTAGTTTAATTATTTCTTTATTTATTACATTTATTTTTAAGTTTCCATTTCTTCTTTTGTTTCCATTTTAATCTTATGTGTTTGTCCGATCATTTAATCTGTATATATAATGGAGAAAAGCGACTCATTTATTCATCACGATATCTCAGGAACTTTTAGAGTTACAGACGTATATATATTTCGTAGGCACATCTCTTTTATGTAGTAGAGATCTACTAAGAAAGCTTTTAATGGAAATCAGCCCCCAAGAAACGTTGCGAAGGCTTATGCGGCGTTAGAGATAACTATTCCCGTTTTTTAATTATTAGAACCCTAAGGACTTGAAATTTGACAAGCGCATTCTTTATATGGAGAACAAATCCGTTACAAAAGAGGTTTTGCGAAAATCGACCCCATGGGGCTTAAGAAGCGTTACAGATAAAGATTATTGTTTTGAAACTGTTAGGTCTACAGACTTCGAATTGCTTTCATGCAGTTGAGATCCACTACGAAAGAGAGATGTTTCAAAAATCAACCACCAATGAGGTTGCGATGTGTTAAGGTGTGATAGATAAAATTTCATGTTTTTCAACTGTTAATCCCTTATACTTGAAATCTGGTAGGCATGTTTCTTTTTTTTGCTGAATATAGATCCATTAAGAACAGATTTTACGAAAATTGACTCCTGTGGGGGGGCGGAGGATAGTTACTGGGTTTATAGATAAAAAAATTCTCGTTTTCGAATTAGACCTACGCAACGAAATTCGATATGTATGTTCCTTTTGTTCAATTGAAATCCACTAAGAACGGGTCTTTTGGAAACCAACACGCAAAGGGGGTTACGGGACTTATTGCTAAAACTATTGAACTATTAAATTTAGATGTGAAATTTGACAAGCATATTTATTTTGTTGAGTAGTGGTCCACTAAAAATGGGTTTTGTGAAAATACATTATGGCGCCTTAAAAATAATTCTCCTTCAATTTTAAAAATTATTATTTAGAAGCCTTGCCCTTTTTTTAAAATCAAGAAGTAAGAACTATAAGAATACTGAATGATAGAACTTAGATAACAATAATTTTTAGATAGCTAGAACTTAGTAATAATTTTTAGATAGCTAGAATTTAGTAAGGATTTTTAGATAGCTAGAACTTATATAACAAAAAATATTAGATAGCTAGAACTTAGTTGTATACAGGGTGGTCCCGAATTCATTTTATAAACTTTAACGGTAGGCACAGGACATTGTAACAATAATTTATTGTATAGGAATGTATGGGCACAAGTGAAGCGGTGAGGCACAAACACAAAAAAAAGATACAGAAGAACAGTGTTTATTGAAAGCGTCGTTGATAACTGTAATGGTTTCAATAGCTGTTTGTATCAGTTCAGCACATAAACTATGGAGTCCAACAGCAGCACACATTATTGTACCACCCACTAGTAGAAGTTCAGGCGGAGAAGATAGTCTGCTGGATTCAAAGCTTGTACTCGTTGAAAATGGAAAATGTGCTAGCGATTTTCGTTTAACACTCTACGAAGGGTCTAATGACTCACACTAACGTGATAAGCAACAGCTCTTGTACTTGATTCGGGTCTATCAGACACATCGTTCAAAATGCTTTCCTCCAGGCTTGTATTGCGTACAGCTCTTCGTCGTCCAGGATCATGTCTGCTGACGTAGAACTAACGTGTTTCACGAAGTTGACGATGTAACCTCTGAAAAGTTCTGTGATCCTGCATTCGTCGATCAGGAAACTGCGCGTGATACATTCGTAAGGCAGCTCTGTTGTTATCATTTTCCGGGCTTTACACGACATACGTAAAGTGTCCTATCGTAAACGTCAGCACTATTGCAAATGATGATTTCCCCTACTGAGATGCATCTTTTTGAACGGCGGCTAGACATCTACTGCCTCCTACCGGCTACGCAACTAACCGATAACTCTATTTCTCATTTCTGTTATTTTCCCTAAAGTTTTCGCCATGAATTTGGGACCACCCTGTATATTCATATAATATTATGAAATACCCAGCAAAGCAGGCGGGTAGTGTGGGTAATATGTTACTAGTTGTTTGATTATTTACTTCTTCTAAGTGTACAAATATTTATTCTTCATTTATTACGCTTTAGTAAAACCGTTTTTAAATGTAATTTTGATTGATGTATTAAGATATTAATGATATTGAAAGAAACAAGTCAACAATATGAAAAGAAATAAGTATAAAAATGTTGAAAAATATCTGCTTTCTCAAATAATTTTATTCTTACAATAGAAGTGGAACTGAGAAAGCTCTGGAAGTGAATTCTACATATATAACTGTAAGATGCTGACAAAAATAGAAAAAGTTTGTTAATTATATGTTTTAAGACTTTGGTCAACTAAGTGTTATAGAGTTTTATAAACTTTCCATTGGACATAAATCACTTACAAGGGGAAAAACAACAAAACGTCTATTTTTATCCCTGACAACTCGTACAAAATTGCTTAGCTGTTTCAAATTAAGTTTGTGTTCCACAGAAAAGAAAAAAAAATCAATAAAAGCTTTTTACTAATTTGTGTCTGGTTGTAAGAGACATATATTGACAAAACTATGATTATATTTATTCTTTAAGGGGATGGTGGACTTTGAAATTGGCGAAAATCATCCAAAATATGGAAAAAAACTTTTTTGTGAATTATGATCTTCGTGAGTTCACTGAACCATATGCAAGAAGCCGCATGTGTCTAAATAATTTTATTAAAAAGTTATAAGCATTTAAAAAAATTTAAATGGACATAAAAATGTAAACAAAAGCATGTGCTTAGGTTGTCATAATTTTTTGAGTGTAACAACCAAGTATAGTTTAAAATTTATTAAACATTTATATTTTACTATATTATATTTTGTATTACACACGTGATTTATATAAACTGCAATTTTATTTATCACTACAAAAATAATTTTAATTTTTCTTTTTTAAATTCAAAATTACACACACAGTTTTCTAATATACAGCATTGTTACACATTGTACGCATTGTTCCAAACTCTAAATTTGTATTAATATATCAGAGCAAACAGTATCTTTATCTTATTAATACATATAAGTTGATTAATATGTTTACTTTTATATTGATAAATACCTAAAAAAATAAATACATCTTTTAAAACAATTCCTGGATAAGAAGATAGAGAAAAGTTTTGGAATAAGAGAAGGACACTGTAGAAAAGTGTGGAATATACCTGAGATATAGCCTACTTTATATACTGAGAATATACTGAGATATAGCCTAAAGCATACGGAAAACATTGAATTCCCAAAGAATTTTGGCTGTTCATTTACGTTTGTGAAACACTAACTGAGTATGACTCACCACCATCTAAAAAATACCTACAATTTATAAATTCAGTTACTAGAATTTACATACAGTGAAAACTTTTTTTAATTAAAAAATTAATGTAGTATCATTCTTAAGTTTAAGTTAAACTTCTTATTTATTTTTCCATAGATTCATATACAAAATGCTATTTTGGTTTAAAAATGCAGAGAGTGGAAAGCAATGCCATTAATATTATAACGAATAACAGTTTTTTTCAATGGGACTGCGGTTTGGTATTTTAACCATTAAAGACCTAGTACATTCCCCAGGAGCTGGTATCACATTTAGTGCGGCTCCATGTGTAGATGGTACCAATTACCGCAAGTAATTTTGACACCCAGTTTCCAACCCAGAGGAAGAACTTGTTCTAAAAATTTAATTTTGCCAATAGTACTATAACTAAACAGGCACTCGAGATATCTTTTACAGGCTGTATTATCATACGACATGGACGCTGACGATTTTATTCAACATGAAAATGTATCGATTTGGGCAGGGGTCGTACCCGTAAACTTAGGCGCAGAAGGTCATTGATAAGCAACTACGCCACCCAACCGACCAAACAAATAATATCGAATTTGCGTTAAAGAGCATCCATGGCTTCAAAAAGTAAAAAAAAAAAAAAAATTCATAAATTACTTTCTAAACATCTCTAGAATACGGTGGTGAAATTATTTTTTCTTTCAAAGTTATTTTAAAGAAGCTGTTCGTAGCCCTAATTTAATATTTTCATTGTTTTTATCGAACTTGAAACTTATATATATAAAATGCGTTTTTCTCAAAACTGTGCTTTTCTATCTTTCCTCCATCATATCTCAAGAACGGTTTGACGGACTGACTTCAAATTTATAGGGTAGACTTAAACATATATGTACACCAAATGAACTACGATCATTCCAAAGTTCAAAATATTTATATTTTTTGTAACAAAAACCCCCATGAAATTCAAAACCTTTTCTCAGAAGTCTATCGAAAATCCAATTATTGATATTTTTAATTGAGTGTAGTTCAATTGGTGCATTTAAGCTTGTAAATTAATAAACCGTTCATTTTTTTTTTTTATTTCAGATAAGCCAATCAGCCGGAATCATGGCGGAAGTGAACGTCCCTTTTTTCGAGACGGGTGTGTTCAGAGCGCTATAACTCACGTTCTATTGGATGTTTTTGGCTAAACATTTATACGCATTATCTTAAAGCACATATAATAAATGATAAAAAAAATTGTAAAGTTTTATCTTTTTACTAGTCATCAAAAAATTCCTAAAAATGCTTAAAAAACAAGTCGTCACACGTGTGAAACCTATTAATATATATACACTCCACACCTATTTTTGATCTTTTCTTAAAGTTATAAAGATTAATGTATAATTAAATAAAAAGTAATTTTTAAAAAATCAAATTTTTTAATGAAGTAAAAAGATGAGCATTTAAAAATATGAAGATTTTGATTTAAAACTTGGTATATTTTCTTCAGTTTTTGATTAACAGCTTTTGAGTGTGGTTAACACTTTAAAATATACGATTCATGTAAACTATGTACATCAAACCTAAATTATCGATAGTGAAAATATAGCAGAATGCATGACATTGTTTTGTACCAGAATTTTCAATTACCTCAATATATACAACCTCAGCATATATACACTGAAAAGCCAAAACATTATGATCACTTACTCAATAACGCGTTACATCCCCTTTGGACTGTAAAATAGATACAATTCACCTTAGAACAAATGCCACAAGCTCTTGGTAGATGGTAGGTACAGGTTGTACCAAATATATAATTATCGGTCTCGCCAATTCAAGGTCTTCTATCATGGAGGTGTTTGATGTCTGAGCTGCCTTTCTATGAAATCCCAAATATGTTCCATAGATTAAGATCCTGTGAGTTAGGTGGATAGGACATTAATTGGTATTTATCATTATGTTCCTCCAGGCACTCCAACACAGCTACAGCATTGTGACATAGGGCGTTGTCAAATGAAATAACAATAAAAAAATAAACAGTAAAAAATATAATAGAATATGAAGGAGTTAAAGAGAAATTTTGAGCTGATAATCGATTATGTGGAGTTAAACTAGTTCAATGGTATCAATCTTCTTCATTACATTTTGGCAAGTTAATGTAGAAATATACTTACATCAGTGCTTCTTAAACTTCCAATGTTTGCGACCCAAATTTCAATCAAAATTTTTATCACACACTCCTTGCCGTGTAGGGCAGCGATGCCTGTTAAATCTGTCGAGAGCTGAAACGTCCTCCCGTTTGTGTGGTGTGGTAGTTAGGAGAGAGGGTGCCAGCTCAAGTGTCGTCCACATCACTTGACCATGGTTCAAAATTACGTGGTCCGTCACCAAAAGCTCTCGTGTAGCTTAGCAGTGTGACGTTAATATTCAATCAATCAATCACACCTTCATACAATAACAATGTATTGAATGGAGTAACTTCATGGACAGACTGGCACCAGTCAGTAATCACGGGATTCCAACGTCAATAAACAACACGTGCGATCTCAAAGCATTAGGCTCCTATACGTTTGTTGACGTCGTTCTTGTGTATTAAATTTATCTAATTAAAAACATATGATATTATTGTATTTTTTGCATTATTCAAGTATATATATCTGTTAGGAAATATTTTTAACAACTCTTTTACATAATTTTTGTTTTATTCTACTTTATTTATCTAATTAAGTATTCGTCTGCTTCGTTAGTGTTAGCTGGGATATTTATTTATATTTCTTGATTCACTTAGATATAGCTCTTAGTCATTTTAGTTATTAATTAATTTTACAGTTCTTTATTTCATATTTTTTCACAAGAATGGCTCATAGCATAGGTTCGAAACCGCTTCTTTTGAAAAATTTCAATTTGCACGAAATATTAAATTACAGTGCGAAGTTTTCCAGTGCCACTGGAAATCGAAGTGTTGCTGCAAATATATCGAAAGGATTAAAATTATTCGGCGATAAATTCGTAAGCAAGATATCATTTACTGAGCCTGATTTCTTAAGGAATGATGATTTTTTTATTCAAGGCTTTGTTAAAGCCGAAATGAAGAAGAAAGTGACGTACAAGCCATCTGTTCAAATCAGAACAACTTGTCAGGTAAGTTAAAAATTATTTTGTTTTAATTTAGGAACTTTTTTTTAAAACGATTATGATTGCACTACTATTTACTCTTTTATGCTTTAATATAACTCATTGTTTCAAAATACAAAATAGGATTCTATGTATTAACATTGATAGTTATTTAATTAAAAGTTGATTCCCCAAAAGATAAAAAGAATTGTGAATGGGCTAATTTATATTTTTAATAGCTACATTATTAGTGATAAGTTTATAATTTGTTAATAAGTTTATAATATATTTAATATTATTTTTAGAGTAGCATTGAATATCAATTTCATTGTTTTCTATTTTAATGAATATGCATTATTACGCTTTAGTCATTCTATAAGTATTGCTATTTATGAGTAAATTCTAATTTGATTCCAACACATTAAAAGTAAACACAAGAAATGCCAAACCATTTTGAAAAAGAAATGTAAATTTTTCATTTAAAACTTCAATTCAATAAGGAGTAATATTGCGTAAACATTAATATTCTCCCAAATTGTTAGTATTTTTTCTTATGAGGCATAGTATTTTTAATTCAAATACTTTATGACGTGTTTTTATAAACTGTTAATTTTTATTTATTTGAAATTTTCATTTACATGATTTATTTATTTAAATTTTAAATTATGGTCTTTATTTAAAATAATTGAATTTAAACTGAGCTGTAAATTAACTTTAGCATAAATTTTTCAAAATGTATTAGTCAGTAGACTGATATGTAAATACCGAAAACTTATATGAATTTGCAATCTAATTTTAAAATTTATTACTTTAATATTTAAAATTTTTTTAACTTTAGGTTATAAGTGCAACATGTACTTGTCCTGCTGGAGGCACTCCAGCATTTTGTAAACATGTTTTTGCTTTTTTGCATGCAATCAATGATTACATAGCAAAAAAACTGTATGAAGCTCTGAATTTCTTCCGTTCCCATTTCTTCATTTGAAACAGGTGGTTCACATCTATTTTTTAAAATAAAACAGTTACATTAATATTTTTAAATGATTTGTAAATTTGGCATATAAGTACTTTTAATGCATTTACTTTTATGTATGAATACTTTAAATCATCTTCGAGTAATAATTTTATAAGTAAACACTGACTGACTTTTGTTATAAAATATTTTGTAGATAGTGATAAAAAACATTAATGGAGCTAAAATTAAATTATTCCATCAATTCAAAAACAGATTATTATCACAAGTATTTTATTATTTTTTTAATGAGAAAGCAAAATAACAGCACACAATACATTAGATAATCTTCTGTGAACTTTGTATACATACTTGTCTTAATATAATATGTATGGTTATTTAAAAGTATACTCTATATAGTGCTAGTTTTATATAAAGTACAGAATTACTTCTGTTACTTTATTTTGAAGATTTATAACATAAGCAAAACTTAAGTTTTTTTAAGATATTTAACCATTGAAGTATTTTCTAAGTAACTTATTTAAAAACTTGACTTAAACTTAGCAAAAATTTTGAAGTACTTACATTTCAGTAGAAGTAGAGGGCTTGCATCTTTCCAAAATTCTTCGGAAAGATGGACTTTTTGTAAACATAAAATTTGTTGGCACTGATCCAGGTTTTAAGTGCCTGCGATTAGTAAAATTTTGGTATTCGAAACATTCCTCTTCGAAATGATCCGAACATAGTACAGAAGCATAAGAAGGTATGAATTTTTCCCGCCTAATCTTTGCTATCCATGTTTTTAATAAATTTGGATTTTTTTAAAGGAAATTGGAAGAAAGTTTTGTTTCTGCAATTGCCTTTCTTTTTGGAGTTATTGCATCCATATGCTGCACAGTATGTCATTTCTGAACGTCAAAAAAGAATAATTAACTAAAGTTTAAGAGCAAGATAGTAATGTAAACAAATGACGCTGCATGCACGTGCGCAAGAGGTGAACTGGAATCACATGATCATGACGTCACATGAATTTAGTCCATTCAAAAATAATGTTCTTGACGCTAACTCCATAATACGGCTTTAATCAGAAGTCCTTACAAACTATCAAGATAAATATTATTTTTTTTCTATATGTTTATCATGTTAAGCCCTTTCAATCACTGGTAATTATTTTAATTGTTCTTAAGGCTACAGTGAACAGTTAAAATGTGGAAAATTGACTAAAATATCGAAAAAGTTTTTTTGGCTTATTTTAATATTATATTAGCCTCTCTATCAAACGCAAAAAATTATTTTGGTTTCATGCATTTTTTACTGAGTTATGGGGTAGTTCCCATTCAGTAATCCATGACCACGCCCCTTTGTTTACATTCTGATGTCATGCTGACAAAGCTGTCATGTACTTTGACAGTACGAATTTTATTTACTGTAGACATAGCCTCTCTAATTTTTATTTTTAAATTTTAATTTATCAAGGTCTGGATGGCAACAATTTGTTTTAACTGTATCTGAGACCTAAATCGGCATTATTTGTTTACAATTCGTTCGAACTTGCTTTTGCATTTTTCGTTCAATTCTATTCAAACTTTATATTGATTTTACCAAAACAAAAGTTCTTTTCAGAACTAAAGTTCATTTTAAATTGCCTTTGTTATTTAAAATTTTTATAATGGATCTTATGTCATCGGGATATAGAAAACCTAAAGGTCGTCCTACCAAAAGGAGAAAGATGTTGGCTGAAAATAGTAAGAAGCGATGGCAGAAATCTTCTAAAACTGTTGATGAAAAAACAGTAATAGTATGGTATTGCAGAGAGATACATTGTCTGAACCGAGTACATCTTCCCAACCTGAGGCAAGCTATATTTTCACCCCAAGGCTGTGTTTTCTGAATTATTGCAGAAAGTTCCTTGTAAATATTGTACACAAACTGTACCCTTGTTATAAAACAACACCATTTCATGGGGTATTCTACAAAGATGGAACTTTTATGCGAATCACATGTCATGAAAGCTATGGAAGTGTTTTTTCAAGTTTCCAAGAAGAGGCCAAAAATTCACATGATATAAACAGCAAACTGGTGAGTGCCTTCCTATCCATAGGCAGAGGGCATGCTGCTTTGGAAACGTTTTCATCTGTGCTCAACATGCCAACAATGGACCGAAAAACATTTGCCAAATGCATGCACAACTTATCCGTGAAGAGCTGCTAGAGAAGCTCACGTAAAAGTTGATGCTTCTCTAAAAAATCAGGAAATAATTGATGTGAGTGTATCATATGACGGTACTTGGCAAAAGCGAGAACATACATCTAACCTAGGATTAGGAATAATCATCGATATCCTTAGTGGACTTGTCCTTGACTTTGAAGTATTGTCGAAATACTGTCATAATTGTGTAGTTCCTGGTAGAGATATGGGAGTCGATTGGGCGGAGTTCCACATATGGCAAAAAGGACATGCGGATGAGTGTGACAAAAATTTTGATGGAACTTCTGGAGCCATGGAGATGCACGCTGCACTAATTATGTGGAGGCGATCAATTAGTGATGGCCAAATGAGATTTGTTTCCATGCTGAGTGATGGTGACTCAAAAACTTTTCAATTTTTGTCGGACAATAAAATATATGGTTCTGATATAAAAATCGAAAAGGAAGAGTGCCTGAATTATATTGCAAAAAGGCTAGGCACATCATTACGTAACAAAGTGAAAGAATGGAAGGTGAAAAAGTGACTCTTGGTGGGCGTAAGCAGGGAAGCCTTACAGATAAAAATATCACAAAGTTGCAAAATTACTATAGAAAGGCAATAAAAGATAATGTCCCTGATACCGATAAAATGAAGACTGCTATATATGCCAGCCTGATGCATTGCTCGTCAACTGACAAAAAGCCTATGCATGGTAAGTGTTTTGAAGGGGAATCATCATGGTGTTTCTATAAAAGAGCTATAGCCAAAGGTGAAACCCCAGGGTCATACAGTTCCATGAGAACTTTCTTGTCTCCACAAGTAGTGGAGAAAATTATGCCTGCTTATCAACGTTAAGCTTCAGACATTCTTGAAAGATGCGTAGCAGGCAAGACGCAAAATTCGAATGAAAGTCTGCATAGCTGCATTTGGCGAAAATGCCCAAAAGAGGTATTCGTCTCCAAAAGAAGGCTGGAAATAGCAGTAACGGATGTCATCGAAAAGCACAATTTGGGCTATGTGAAATCTCTTGAAGCGAAAGAGGACTCATGTCTAAATGACAGTTTTTCTTTGACTATTGTGTGCAGAAAGACAAGATAAACGACGCATTTCTCAGAATATTTCTACGAAACAAAAGAAAAGGAAAATAAATGCCACAAATACAAATGCAGCCTATAGTGCCGGAGCTTTTTTAATTTTTTTTTTATCAGACTTAGCAAACAGTTTTCTTGTTATGGCTAATGCCACCTGTCTGACGTAGTCAGAACGAGGCCTACGAAATTCATCGTGGCATGGGCAAGAGGTACGCCTGTCGTTGGCCTTGAGCACCATACAGGTGACAGTGCGATTTAAGCTTAGTGAAACTTCCCCGAAGGGACGATAGATGGCGACACGCGACCTCTATCTTCACCTCCACAATTTCTGCAAGTGAACTGAAGGGGAGGGAAATATTCTCCAGTTCCTGCGCTAGTGAATAAGCCCACAAGACTACGGACCCACTGATTTAACGAGCACGTACTCCGTGCGCACTCGGAGGGTATTTGGTGACATCGAGCATCGAACCCAGGCCTTCCGGTCTGGAGTCCGATGCTCTAACCACTAGGCTACCCACGGCCCGATGTGTTATGTGTAATTAAATTTGTTATTTTTTTGAATGTTTGTAATTTAATTGTATTGAAATACTTTATTTTTACTCATTGTGATGAATGAAATACATAATATATTATCTGGTTGATGAAATAATAATGAAATACATTCTGTTATTTTACTTTAGATTTTATTGGAATGTTCTTGCTTACTTCAATTTTTATCACTATATATATTACATGTCAATGTGACTGTTACAATAAATATTGCAGAATCTTATACATATATTCTATGTTTATCTTATCTTTATGATATTAGTGTTTTTCAAATTTATATGAATGTCTTTAATTGTTTTTAAAAAAACTAAGTTTTTTCCTTTAGAATAAAAATAGCTGTTGTTCTAAAAAATGAAAGCTTTCTCGAAAGCATTGAATTTTTGTAATTTAATCCCTTTGAAATACTTTATTTTTACTCATCATGATTAATGAAATATATAATATACTATCTGCTTGAGATAAAACAATGAAATACATTCTGCTAATTTACTTCAGATATTATAAGAAAGTTCTAGCTTACTTCAATTTTTATCACTATATACCACGTGTCAATGTGACTGTTACAATAAATATTGCAGAACCTTATGTATATATATTCTGCATCTATCTTATATTTGTATCATATTAGTGTTTTTCAATCTCAAATTCATATTTATATCTTTAATTTTTTTTAAATATAAGTTAATTTCCTTTAAAATAAAAAAAGCTGTTTTTCTCAGAATCAAGAATTTACCTCCAAACCAAAACTCAAAATGTTCCATGCGTTCCAATTTTTGTCGAATTATAACAAAACTTTCCAAAAGTATTCATCTAATGTATACTTATAAATTCTTGGATGCATTGTAGTAATAGTGATAGGGTGAAAGAAGAAATTAAAGTTTTTTATGTAGGAAATCATTAAAATTCTTGAAATTTTTATATAAAAATTTGCGTTTACCCATATTTTGTAAATTATCATATAAAACATTACATTGTATGCATACATTTGTAAAGAATTGCTTAAAGAAGTTAAATCAGGTGAAAATATGAAATTTTTAAAAAAATTAAAACGCATGGAACGTTTTGAAATTTTTAAATTTTCGTTAAAAAAATTTTTTTAATTTTAAATTTCTTAAAAACTAATCATTTTTTTCTCACCAAATTTTTTATATGGTTTTAGTTCTAAGTTACATAGAGCCAGTAAAAATTTGAGGCATGTTTGTAAAAAATTAAAAAAAAATTTTTTTACTGTCCACTGTAGCCTTAACTTAGTATTTTTAAATTCATTGAGCAGTATTGATACATTAACAATTACATTATATCAGTGTAAACATGTATTTTATTTTTTTATAATGTTAGAATGTATTTTGTCTTGCTTCCTTTCAGTAAATTAATAATACTTTTAAATAAAGCTCTACTTTCGACATCCTCGCCCTCCCACTAAGGCTTATTACGCACCCCCCAGGGGTTGTGCCCCACAGTTTGAGAAATGCATAATTGCAACCACACACACGAAAAAGGAATGCTCTAAACAAGGTGTCAAAATAAATGAGAGAGAAGTTTAGAAAATGAATTTTGAAAATATCAAAGCATTGCAGATGTAATGGATAAGAAATCTATATAAATAAAAATGTAATGTGTGTTTGTTCAAAGTCGCTAATCTCTGACACTACTGAACCATTTCCTCTGAAATTTTGACAGAACGTTGCATTTGAATCCGGACGGGTTCTTATGTACTTATTGTGTTTCGTAATTCTTCCTAAAATTTTAAAATTTAATTTGTAAGTAATTTTCTTGTGTTATGATTCCATATGATGCCACGTTTGTTACGAAAGTCGCATTCCTACCAGGGCACTCAGCGTCTAGCCAATCAGACTTCATTTCGCCCGAGATGAAGTCTGATTGGCTAGATGCTCAACGCTCGACGTTGACTACCTTGGTGTGAATGCGGCTGATATGTGAAAATTTATACTTAACACGCAGTTTTTCAAAGTTATTACGTATTTTTACTGTAATTAGTCTATCGGTTGGAATACTTCTCCAATTTTTCTGCTTTTTCATACTTAATTAGGATTATTTTTCGAATAAATCCTTATTTTAATGATTATTCTTCAAAGAACTCAAATTTTGTTTTGTAGTTTTGGCAACATTTTGATATTATTATAGCACAATATTTACGATTTTGCTTATATATTACAACGTATTTTTTCTGTAATATTAAGATAAAATTACTTATCTTTTTATTAAGCTAAGATTAAAATTCTATTTCACTTCTGTAGGCTACAGATTTATCTCCTAAACAGTGAAAATTTCTAAAAGTTATGATGATAACAAAAGACAGGCTGTAAAACATCTATTTGGCGGGATTTCAAAATCACGCCACAAACGAGTAGCTTTCCTATTAAAAAAATTTCCTGCTATTTTATATTTCTCTAGTATTCCTAAATTTAATTCCTGTCGAACATTTACCTCATATTAAAAGGCGTCGGCAAATGCTGCGAGATGCATTCAATAATAAATCGTTCCATACATGTTGGAACACAATATTTTTCTGCACTTAGCTACGTCTTAATTTGGCGAAATTAATTGACGGGATTTTACGATAAGTAGGTTTTTCTTCTATGTTCTAGGCAATTTTTTTAAATTTCATTTGATGTTACTATTGGAATACAAATGGCAAAATTAAGATTTTCTGACTTGTATTTTGGGTTTGTTTGGAACTTTTTATGGTTATTTTATCAAAATATTAGTCGCCCATCTGAGTAATAGTGGTTAGTGACGCTGACTGTGGTGCCGTAGGGTCTGGGTTTGAATCCGGGTAAGACAAGTATGTTTGTGTTGTAGCTGTTCTCTTTTTAGTGATGTGTGCTTCACAATTACTTCTATGTAAGCTCCCGTGAGACACTTTTTGGTGCACGGGGTTATGAATGTTCTCAACAAAAAAAAATCAAAATATTGAACCTTATTTGTTTTCAATAGCTTTTTAAGATTTAAATTTGTTGTAGCATTCTGATAGGCTTTCGTCGCTCAGTGTTTATGGGTTTGCTCATATCATATAAACGTTTTTCAGGTAATTGGTTTGCCTGTTCAGTAACTAAAGATTGTAAGAATTGTTTTTAGTTATCCCTTCAGATTGATACAGTCAGCTCAAATCTTTTTACACCAATTAACGTTAGTACACCCAAATGTATTTTTTTTCTTTTTGCCATGGTAGATTTGTTTTTTAGAAAACTGTGGAAAAAATGTAACAATGAAATCCATGTTACATATTTATAAAACAAAATCAAATTCATATTTATTATAGAAAATATTAAAATTAGTGTTTTGATGTAATTAAACCCTTCGCCACCAGTTACATTTGATAAAGTTATTATTTCAGACCATACAGCTGATTTTAGTACTACGGAACTTCCACTTTGATACACACACACACACATGCTGGGAAAATCTTTCTCCTTCTAGCATTCAAAATCAACTACCACAATTGCTAAATAGCAAAAGAAGCATGTGTAATGTAATTCATAATCGTTAACTTCCTTCGTGATTCCACAGCAGTCAAATTTATTTCTTCGAAAGGTTTACATTGAAGCATTTGCATTATCTGCTGCATTTTTAATGCTGCTATAATACCCTGATAATATTGGAAATTTCCCCATTGAATTAAAAAAAAAGTTTTAACGTGAAAATCAATTTTTAAAAAAATTAAGAAAATTATTGACTGCATCCTGCAAACTGAACAATTTAATACAAAATGCAATTATACTGAAGAACGAAGTACTAATGAGTACAAAAAATGAAGGAAAAAGTTATTATAAAAATCAGGTATTCTCCGAAACTCTAAAATATAAAGTAAAAAAGCTGTGAAGTAGATCAAGTCACTCACATATATGTGGGCTTAAACTGACCATCTTCTGATTAAAATTAGAATGGGAAAAGAGGAAAGCGTGCTAGAACAATAGTGTGTGTAAAAAAGTATGTTTGTGAACCGTGTCATTTCAAAATATTTTTTAAAAAAAGAGTTGGGTGTATTGTATTTCCAAGCTTGGGTTATCCGCATTAGATAATTTTTATATATAAAATACTTATTTGACACCAGTATGCTATTAACTTTTCCAGTAAATAGTTAAAATTACTTAAAGTTTATGTGATAACATTAGAAGCGTACTAATATAAAATTTTCTGCCAATTTATCTTTTTCCAACAATTCTAAATTGATTTTTTATATAATTCTTATTATTTGGAGGTTACATTATTTTCAGTCCACCATTTACCTCAAATAAGAAGACACCGCCAAATGCCATTCAATAATGGGAAATCATTCTATACCTGCTTGAATAAAATAATAATACTTTTCTGCACTTGGATATGAATTTCACTGACAAAAGTTGCTAAATTTTCTAAGAGTTGGGGTGGTAACATCTTAGTATGATTAAAAAGCATCTTTTGGTGGGATTTTCAAAATTTATTTGATGTTACACTGGAATACAAATAGCTAAATAAAGATTTTCTGATGTATATTTATGTGTTTGTTTGGAGCTGCGTATGGTTTGTTCATCAAAATATTGAGCCTTTTTTAGTTTTTGATAGCTTTTTAAGATTTAAGATTGTTATAACTAGTTGTATCCCCAGCCACGCTTTGCTGTGGCTGAATCTGGTTGAAAAGAGATATATTAAGAGATTAGATATTTGTAATATTTTTAACCATTTGCACTTAAAGTATTTTTTTTTATTTAAAAAAACGAGGTGTACATTGCAAACCTGAATTTTGTTGATAATGATTGCAAATGCCGGTCAAATTTAGAATTGCTAAAACATTCAATCTTTATCAAGGCTTTGTCGTAGATTCCTGCTAGGAAATCCATGTTTATTTTTAAAATTTTCCTTGCGTATGCAACAAGAAATATCTCCTGCTATGTGATTTATATTTCTACCTTAACTCTGTTGTAGATAAAGGAAAACAGGCAACCAATTTCTAATTGCAAACAATGCACAAACTTGATTTAGTTGTAAATTGTAATTTGAGTCATTAATTATATGGTTCATTTATCCGTGACATTTTGAAAATATTCAGTCACCTTAATTATTTTGTACTACACTGCGTTGGTATTGAGCTGCGTCTTTTATTGCAGTGTTGATTTTATGCGAGTATATTTCATATTTATTTTTTCATTGATTTTCATGTAGTTTTTTAGCTGCTTTTCGTATTTCTCAGTGCAACTGACGGAAATTGAGCTCTGTCAATTAATGTTCATTTGGCTACAAATTGTATAGTGAAATTGACCTCTTCGGAATAATTTGTTTGAATGGAATAAAATATTCTGTTTCTCATTGCATTGGAATTGGGCTGTGTTCGTTGATTTATGTTTGAAGTTAAATATTTTGTTTGAATTTTTTTATTTTTATTTTTTCCCTTCTTTTTATCCGTGTTTTCTTTCTTTTCTTTTTTTGAAATTTCATACGTTTTTGTTTTAACCTCCCCCTTTTTTAAGTGCAGTCAGTTGGTATCAGTATATAAAAATAATGCGTTGCAGAAAATCCAAGTCCTCAAACTCGCCTAGCAAAACCAATCTGAGGAGTAATTGCACATCAAACTAAGGAAGAACATGCATCAGCGAACGAGCAAATCAGACGAAAATGGCTCAAATTCTCTCTGAGGAAGCAACAGAGCAATGTGCAGCCAGACTTCACGATGCAAGCTTCTGAACACAGCATTAGCATTTTTCTACATCAGATCAGCTCTGTCTTCAACAAAAGAAACACAACAGGTGGTTGTGTATGACTAAAAAATGTCAACGAGAAACAGTATCAAACATGACTTTGTGCAAAGCAATAACATAATTACAATCACTTTGCATTCGTATACAACCCAGCTGATGATTATAGTTTAAGCCGGCATATTCTCATCGGCCCAATGACTGAAGTGTGTCCTAATTGCAAGTCTCTGAAATTTAATGTAGAAGCGGAAGGGATGTGTTGTACCACTATAAAAATTAAAGTGCCTCAACTTGAAGAATGACCCGAGACATTAAAAACTTTGCTTGCCAGATATACTGTGGGATCAAAGCACTTCCTATCTAACATCAGGAAATACAATTCACGTTTCGAATAAACATCGTTTGTAATAGAAATTGTAACAATTTGTGCCAAATTTCAAAATAAAAGGATAAATTTATCATAAAGCTTGCTCTCTGCTTCTATTCAAAAATAGTCAACATAAATTCCTACAAATGTACTTTATGGGTGATGGCAAGGATGAATTCTGTGGAATTTTTACTGCCATAAAAAGGTCCATTGTTTCTGAACTGTAAAAGCTTCTTCACTGAAAAAAACTATTTAATGTGTTTAAACCTCCATTATGGAGACAGCATAAATAATTTTAGGTTCATAATTTAAGAAAAAACACTGTAATAAATCATGTATTCTATGAACAACTGAAATATGTTTAGAAAAGTTTTCTTTGTGCATATTTATACATATTTTTTTAGATAAAGAATCATTACTTTAAGTGTAAATGCAAAAAATAGTACTTAAGTGCAAATGGTTAAAAATATTAGAAATGTAGGCTTTCTCATTCTTTTTTAACCGTACTGAGCCACAGCAACGCATGGAAGGGTACAGCTAATTATGAATAAAAATGGTTCAAAGAAATGACGATTATGAACATAATAAAAATTTACTAATCAAAATGTAGATCTTAATTACCTGAAAATATAACTTTCACCATCACCAAGTGATCATGTAGCACATGAGCTAATGGTACCTGATATGTTATTGGATGCTTGCATAAAATACGGAATCAAGAATGTGTATCAAAAAGTGCACACTATGAGAGAAGTAATGCTAATCTTTATTGCTAGACTACTGACAAGTTTACACTGTTATCTTATTGCTGTATGTTCAATTTGAAATCAAAGGTTACAAGACAATCAATGTATCCATAACTCGTATTTTTTTAAAGTAATATAGGGACTAATCATGATTAAAGCAATAATAGCAGACTTTCATAATACAAGAATTATTGAATTTGACTAATTTGTGTGTAGTTAAATTATTATTTCGAGGCAAAAATTTCGTATAATAATTCTATAAACAGATATTTTTAAGTTGCTATTTCAAAAAAAAAATATTTAGTGGTATGGGGTTTAAACGCATTTCTTTGTTCATAAATATTACTAAATACTCTGTTGTCTGTTATCTGTTAATCTTATTTCAAATTTCAGCTTGCAATTATAGATAATATCTAACAAGTTAAGCAATCGGGGTAGAGTGGGATACTATTTTTAACAGAAATTGTCAAATCATCTATAGAATGGTAAAGAAAGAAGGATTCATTATCCATCCAGTGTATTTTAAAATAGAAAGAATTTGAACCAAAAGTTGCTAAAGTAGTTACTGACAAGCTACCCACCTTGAGAAGCTCCTAATTTGCTTATAAAGATTTCTTTAGATAGCAATTAAATTTTCTTGTAGAAAAAATTAAACAAGTGCATTACACTTTTCAATTTTCTTGCCTTAATTAAATTACATCTATCACATATAAATACAGAAACATTAATCATATCGTCGACATGTATAAAAGGTCTTGAAATCATAAAGTATACAGAAAAAAATAAATTTGTGATTTACCTCCCCTTGGAAGGACATCCCTCGAAGTATCAGCGTGGGCTAGAGGTGTAGGAATAGCGAAGGAACTCGGATCAAATATTATCTTAATATGACTTTATTAAGATATTCAACTTAAACCTTTAACAAATATAATTATAATAATTAATATGAGAGAATCTACGATGACTCAATACTCAACACACAATATAAATATATTTATAATATGATCTAATCTAATTCAGACCAATCTCAATAAGCGAGCCGTCTAATCCTCAATTCTTTTAATATGTAATCAATCCTACCTTATATTATTCCGTAATGTTACTTGTCTTTATCTGCAATAGGAGGCAGCTTGTACGCAGTACGGCTTTCTTCTATTCTAGTACCAATATATGTATTCACGTCACGCACAATTTATTCAATCTTGAACCACGAACTGCAATAATCATCAACTGCCACAACGCATATCAATTGTCTAACATTCCTTTACATTGCCATCCCGCTTACTCTAAGATCCTATATTTAAAGTCCGTTTATTTGCATCTCTTCTTCACATCTTGTTTTTTGGATTTGGTTGGAAAAGAGTTGTCATTATTTCTGGCACAAAGAACCCAAAGGACTTGTTAAAGAAAATACGCGTAAGACGTCACACCTTGATTTTAATCAAAAATACAAAATCTATTATTCTCTACGTACAAAAATTGTAGACATTTATAACATATCTTTTGACTAGCATGAAATGAAAATAATGATTTTTATGGGGAAAAAATTCATCTATTCAGAGCCCAAGTTGAAAAGCTTACACCTTGTACTTATTTATCTAAATACAAACGGCGTACGTTTATTACAGCTGTTCGAAGTCATAATACCTTGATATAAGCAACACCGTATTCTTCCAAAACGAGTGTTCCTCTACTATTTTTGGCTTTCACTAATGCTTGCGATTCAGTAGTTGAGGGTAGACATACAAGCCGAAGATAGTATTGAAGCTCATTCATTCTTTGGGGGAAAATATAATGCAATAAACTTAGATGCAACAGCATGAATTATGCAAGTGATTCGCTAAAGTGAACAAGGTTTTCTGACTCGTAAAATTCAGCGCGATGTTAGAATGACCCGTAAGTACTCTGTCTAGCGGTTTCTTGTGATGTTAAGCAGATGTTACAAACAATAAGTTTTGTTCCAAATCATAACTTAGAAAAAGAACAAAAATAGAATGTTTTGCTTTGTGGAAAATAGGTATATATATATGTGTATTTAATCTGAGGGAAATAAATCTATAGATAATCAGCTTTTGTACAATTTTTTCAATTTTTTTTAGTTTCGTTTCAGCGAAGTAAAAAAAAAGGCATTATCATTTTATTTTGATATCTAAGATAATTTTTCTCCGATTTTTTTTTCATTTGTTTCCGTATCATAACTGTTTTGAACCCTATCTATTTATATTTTTGGCAATTCAATTACTGGTTTGTGTCAGGCACACATCATGTACTCAAACTCAATGGCGCAACACCCCAGGAGGGCTAGGGCCTACAGTGCCCATCCCAGTACAAGTGACCATTGAGTACTGATGCGCATGAGCAGATGCCCCAATTAGATAGTCAGATTTTAGTAAGACCCCCTCTCCCCAATGTTTAAGTTCCCAAGCAAGCTTGGTATTCATTTATCGACCCACTGAAGTAGGGATGAAAGGCCAAGTCGACCTTGCCCAGCCCGGGAATAGAACCCGGGCCTGTGGTGTGGAAGTGCGATACGCTTTTTTCCGGTAATATATGCATTAATTACCACATTTGAAAGATATTTTAATTTTTTCAAAATATATATAGGAATTTAAGGGAGCTTTTATGAAAATTTTACTTATCATAGATATTATTACATGAATTAATATTTTTTCTAGCTATTTTACTTTATCATTACAAATGATTTCGGAGTGGCTTCACATTTACACAGATGGCTCACTCTTGGACTTTGCCCAAGGCGCTGGCATTGGTGTTTTTAGTCACCTCTTCTCCTTCTATTTACCCGCCGGCCCTTTGACAACTCACTTTGATGGTGAGGTTGAAGCTATACATATAGCCCTTCAGCAACTTGCTGTTCGTCTTCCCCCCATTGAAAGAGCTGTAATTCTTTCAGATTCCACTTCTGCCCTTCAGGCTTTGTCCAACTATAATGAGAATAATTGTTTACGTGTGCAGAACTGTAGAGAACTCCTGGGAAAAATAAAAGGAAAGATCGTCTTTCAATGGGTACCATCTCACTGTGGTCTTTGGGGAAATGAGAGGGCAGACTTTTTGGCAAAAAAGGGAACGAGTATCCTTCAGAACTTTCGCAGAGACCTGACACTTCATTCTGCCAAACTGGAAATTAACAGGATTTTTAGGGAATCATTTTGCCTTGCAACTTCTCGTGTTGCTCGTGATAAGCCTTGGAGTACACTATGTAAGAAATCCCACGGTATTCCAAGTTCTCCTCGTGCTGCTGCTGTGGCTAAATTTAGACTTTTAACCGGACATGGCTGCCTTTGTGCTCATCTGTTTCGTTTTAATTTAGTGACTTCACCTTTCTGCGTTTTGTGTGACACTGGACAAGACATGACTGCCGCTCATTTGGACGAGTGCTCTGCACTGAATGATCTTAACTGCATTGTAAAAAGGTATTGGAGAGCCCGTTGCCTAATGACCTGATGGTCAATGGCCTGGCATTTGTAAAATAAATTTCGGAGACCCCTTGAAAAAATAATATTTTATATTCATAAGCAGCTAATAGAGTTTTACGATAAAAGTATTATTCATTGATATGAATAAATTCTAAACATGTATCAGTCGATTGCACTGCATGATATTTAAGGGAAATAAACGTTCATTTGTTTCGAAAGATGAAAATAGACTTTACACTAAATAATAAACTCTCTAAAATCTGTCTTATATAATCTGTATAATGATAACACATTCTAACAACTCTAGGTTATATGAGAATATTTTCGAGTAAAATTTAGGTGGAATTATGTTAAAAGTAAACTCTTATTTTTTAATAAAGATATTTATATAGGTTTAAACGCTACATATATGTTTCTACATTGTACTGTGTTCTTGTATTTAAATGATTAATTATATAATTTTAAACATATAATAAAGTGGAAATGTGCTAAATGTTTTAATTAATTAAAATATTTTATTTCAGATGTACTTCTTCAGCAATCATTTAATGGCATTGCTTATACTGCTATTATCTTTTTTAAAAAATTTATTTTGAATGTATCATCTATTTGTGAATTTATATTTGTAATGCTCTATAACAACGAATTTCTAGTTCTATTACGTGTTGCTTTTTCCATTTTTTCCATTGTTCTAGCATTCTTTTAAAACTTTTTTTTTTACATTTTTAGTAGATATAAATGTAATATAATACTATATATAGCTAAATATATACATAATACATTTAAAAAATAAGAATTTTTATTATTATTTGTTATTTAATTAAAGAAAACATAGAAAAGATGATTTCATTGTTATAATTTACATTTCTTGATAAAAAGTACATTAAAAGTTCATTTGTTGTGCGATTTCTTCAAAAGTCGAATATAAATGTATTTCTCAAATAGATAGGCATGAATTAGTCTTTTATATTTTAAAATAATTTAGTTTAAATTTATATTTTTCAATAGTGTTTCATAAAGAATGACACAAAATTTGTTCTATAAATCCGCAATTTTCTTTTTTAATATATAAAGTCAAAAGTCATTTTTTTACATAATTCTAGAGGTGATAAAACCTGTAACAAAAACTTTATTTGGGGAAAAATTAATCGAATCAAAAATTAATATGTAGAATAATAAAATGTCGAATTCTCCAGCTATGTCAAAATATATTAATACTTTTGAGTCATGCGCTTATGTCTGAAAAAGATGTAATGTATTACGTAGTAGATTCTGTTTTTAACATTAAGAAGACGCATATGTGAGAAACGTTGCATTTCTTTTAACCTTTTAGTAGGTACTTTTCCTATCCTAAAAGCCTCTCATTCTGTTTCAAACAGAGAAATATTTGATCCATAGAAACTGTTCATATTTTCCACACGTGTGATAGCCCCATTGAGCCCTATCTATGATCTTTGCTTTTCGGTTCCTAAATAAAATAAGCTGCAGCATTTCCACTCACTTGGAAATTGAAACCTTTCATGAAAGGAAATTTCTGCAATTTATTTAAAGCTACTCTTGTCATTTGTTTAATACTATGTGAAGTTTTCTTTCAAAACGCTTATGTTGCTCTTTTGAAGTTCCACGCATTTTTCAAAGAGATAGCGGAACTTATTTTTATCGGTGGAAATAAACACAGCTTACCCGAATACGTTCGCTTTACAGAGAAACACTTAACTGAATAAATATACTTGTTTTGTGGTAAAAACTGCATCTGTTATCTCGATGGTATGATAGGATAGTTTAATAATAAATTTGTCATGATTTATTTGCACCTGCATAATGAAACATGGCTTTATTTGTTACTTGATAATATTATTTACAACACTCTGAAAAATAATATTTGATCAGAAGAGCTAAAAATACCATAGATGTATAGGGATTTGGTATGTTATAGAAATCAAAAGTAGAAATTTAACAAGACTTTCTTTCTTTTCTTGCAACAATGTGTGGTTTCTTAAACAATAATTAATTTTGAGTTAAACATATTTCAGACATTTAACACAATAGTTTATCTAACTTATCATTTTTGAAATCTGTTTCAGCAACGTATATGTATGGCCACATGCCAAGAGGGTGCGGGAAAGTCTAAAACGTTGATACGATTGGCAGAGGGTCGAACTATTTGCACTTATTGCAACGTTTCTTTTTTTTTGTGCGTGTGTTTCAATTTCTGATATACTGTAAAAGAGTAGTGTCCATGAATGTGAGAGAAAAAATGGCAAATCGCATAAATTTGTGTCACGCAGATGTAGCTAAACTTATAAGAGTTTTTGATAGCGAATAAGTGTCTGAATATGAAAATCATACGAGTTATGAAATCGAGATTGAAAGTTCTGACAATGACTTTGATACCAAAATTCAACAAATGAAATATTAAAAGGGTATTCCTTTCGATAATTGTGAAAGTGGAAGTTGGATCCGTTACCACATTCTTTTCAATCAACAGCTACTACTATTATTATGATTACTCCATGGGTCACAAGATATGCAACGGCAAGGATAACAGGTGTAAAAAGTGCATTTGAGGTAGTATTCAACTCTACAATTAAAAACGAACACCCTAGAAGGGGATGACCCTAATATGATAACCCTACAAGGGCAACGCGAGTTTATCGGAAAGTCGAAAACACAAGATTATTTAAAAAATAATTAAATTATTGAAAGAAATCAAAACAAAATGCATTCTGACATAATAAAAAATGCACATTTATACTTATAAATGTATCAGTACTGCACGGTGTATTTCATAATTAATTTAACAGTACTAAAATAAGAACAAGTTTAATAATTACCAGTGACCCTATAGGCATGTCATAAAATTATATACATAGTTTAAAACTTATCCGGATAATTTGTACGGTTTATAATTAAAGTCGTATTGCAGCTTTAAGCAGAAGTATATTATTATTGAATTCAATGATTTTTCATGTGTAGGGGGAGAAGGCGTCGTGATGAAAATTATGTTTGAAAATTGGGTCGCTAGTATATAAAGTTTGATAAACATTGTTCTAAGGCTAACATTGAAGAAGCAAATGATTATGGAGAAAAAGTGGAAAAATGTCAAAAGTAAAACTTTTAAAATACATATTGGTTTATTATTGTAAGGTGGTGTTCACATGAATCATATGGAGAATCAACAAAATCTTATGATATAAGGAAACTGGCAGAAATATTTTTGGGGCGTCTATGTCCCTCAAATAATTTTAGATCATAGCGAGAGTCATCCGTTTTTATGATGAATTCAATCGTAAAGAAAGAAGAAATTTGATAAATTAGCTGTAGTGTAAGAGAGAAATCTGTGAAAAGTTGATAGAAATTCTACCAAAATTATATAATCTAAATGAAAACATTACTATAGATCAGTAAGTCTCAGCCCCTGTGCGATACCCTCTCCCCGGGGTGTCTTCTCTTCATCCATGCGTCCTAGATTTGTAGGAATAAATGATTGATCACCTAAAGTTTTAATAATGAAACTAATTTATTATTGTCTAAATATATATTGATCAACGCAACACAAATATTACTAGAGGGATATAATTAGGAGTGATACAACGTAGTTTTAAGTTATAAGTAAATAGCGCCTGAAATTCTAATCACTAACTTTATGAGAAGTTAATCTCATAACCTTTACCTGTCTCAGATTCCTTGACACACTAATGTTTGTTCTATAATTACACTTCTATTATTAATATCTTACCAATATCTCACTGCGATCTGCATCTCAGCTTTCTGTCTTCTATTCTATTCTTCTACTATTCATCTACTATTATTTTTCCATTCTACTACTATCCGACTTCTATTCTCCTAACAAGCACATGCTAAACTCCAATATATATCTATCAACTAATCTGCATATAACGGTTTCTTCCTGAGAGGATTGGATTGAAATAAGGCCAATCAGGCCCCAAAGATTCCCCAAGAGGATTATTAAGATAATCCGTTAAAGCCCCATCACAACTGTGCTGCGGCTCTTTTGTGTGCCACCAAATGTTTTTGAAATCGTTCATCATACTCTGAGAAGAAAAATTTTAAAAAATCCGGAACCGAATCATTTGGCTATTTTATAGAAATAAATTATTCATAAAATTGTTTTTGACCAATTGAGTACACTAGAGGGTTATAGAGTTATTTATTACTTCCAAAATATAGATAAAAAAGGATTGATTGGGTCCGCAATCCATTTGTGATAACGGATACATCTGTATATGAATTAACTTTGAATGAAGAAGAATTAATTTCTCTCTGTAATAACTAGGATTTAATTTCAAAACATTCAAAAGATTCGATTAATTTATTTTGGATTGAAATTAGAGGCAATTGTCCCATAATACACAAAAAAGCAAAAAAAAGTTTTGTAGCAACTTTCTATATCTTATTTGTGTAAATTCGGATTTTAAGCATTAGCAAATGAAAAAAAAATGAAAAAAGGATTGAGAATTTTAAATGTAAATGACGAAATGAGAGTGGTAATTTCATTTTTACAACGAAGTGTATGAGCGAAATTATCAAAAATCATCAAGCTCAAATATCACATTATTTGTTTTCTTATAATTAATTGCGAATTAATTACGAATTAATTACTCAAAAAACATTTTATTGTCTTTGTCGTACATTTTATTTTATTTAACATTGAAAATTATTTTCATAAAATATTTTACTCAGTGTATTATGGATAAATAAAATGAATTCTTTTAAACTTATTTTATTGTAAGTGGTCCGCCAAATTTTGAAATTATTAATAGTGTAATGCAACTAAAAAATGGTTGAGAATCATTGCTGTAGATTACAAACAGTAGGATTTCGTTTCAGGTGTATTTACCAAAGGTGTCAAAGAGTATTTACCAAATAAGCCATCTAAATATGGGATCAAAATATTTACTTTATATGACAGTAAAATTTGTATGTACTGAAAACACAAATTTACACTGGAAAATAACAAGGATCAAAACCAGAGAAAAATAAGGGGAGGCGAGTAGTTCGTATTTTACTTATGGATATTCGGGGCCCAATATTACGTATGATATTTTTTTCATATCTTACAATTTTGGACAATTTTGTCTAAAGCGGAAAATGACTAAGCTTGGCACCATGAGAAAAAATAATTTAGAACTTTCTGAAGAAATGCCAAACAAAGAAGCTCACATCTAATTATTTTATTTTACAGAAGATACAACTGTTGTAAACTACACCCCAATAAATTATAGTTTTAAAAAACAACTAAAAACACGCTTTTATAGGGAATTGAACTAAAAAGTAAAAAAAGAAAACTCTTAATATAAGAATAAAATGATTAACGAAAAAATTAATACCAATGGGATAAAAGCGTGGGGTGCTCTATATTAATTGTTATGGTTTCTTACTAGTTCTATTCCGAAATGCTGAAATAGCGTAAAATGTAGTACAAAGCACCCCACGCTTTTATCACAATTGCATTAATTTTCTTGTTAATCATTTTATTCTTATATTAAGAGTTATTTTTTTACTATTTCGTTCGATTCCCTATAAAAGAGTGTTTCTTAGGTTTTCTTAAACTATAATTTATTTTTCATTTTTTAATTCTATTTACAATAAAAAACTGTTTTTTTTTTACTTTTTAAAACTATAATTTTCTTTGTTGAATCTATCCTTGAGTTCTATATTTGGAGCTGTAATTACGTGGGTGTTAGAATTAGTCTTGCTCTTCAATGGATATTAATTAATGGGCTTGAAGGGTTTTTATTCTTTCCGTTTATGGGGCCTCGGAAGAGTCTCATATAGTTATACTTCAAAGATTATGTCTCTATATATACAGGTCTAACTAATAAAAGTACGTTAAGAAGTTATTAAATGTCAATCGTAATATAACCTTTTAAACGGAATTGTTATAATGTTAATTCGTATCATCACTTTTAAACATATTGCTTTATCAAAATAAAAAAAATATTTAGCAGTTAGAACATAAATTTATCACATTTTAAACGTATTGCTGTAATGTTAATTCGTATCATCACTTCTAAACGTATACTTATTTTTCATAAAAATAGAAAAAAATATATAGCAGAGCAAGAACATAAGTTATTTTTATTTACATGCACGAGTCTTTTTTTTTATTTCCACTCTACTCTTTTCCACATAAAGCACACTTTTTTTTCTTTATCTGTATTAATTGCAATCCTATTTGCGGTTTTAGGGTTTCTCCTTAATCTTTTTGTCGCCAAGTTTGGAAATGGCATATGGAATTAGTCGCTAAATTTGAAAATGGTTTAGGCAATTAGTTGCCTAATCTGGAAACGATATAATGAATTAGTCACAAAATCATGATTATTCCTGACCATCATGATAAGAATAATGAAACAAAATTACGAAATTATTATATTGTCATAGGTCCTTGACAAGTGTGCAAAATTTGGGAATCAATCTGACCTTTTAAAGTGGGTAAAAATCGAGTTCAAAGATTCCATTACATACAAGTGAGACTTATAAAAGCGTGTTAAAAAGGAACAAGAATTCTATTTATTATGAGTACTTTACATCCTGACAAAGAAGTTGGCAACAGACCTGAATAAAACCATTAATGATCTTATATTATTATTCAACTAAAGGGGCTGTAGATACTCTTGATCAACTTTTAAACACATGCACTTGTAAAATAAAAACAAATTGCTGGTCCATGATAGTGTTCTGTAACATGTTTGATACTTTTGCGCAATTGCAATGTATTTTCTCTATGGAATGCAATACATAGTGAATGGAACGAAAACAAATATACGAAATGAAAGCTATTTTTAGAAGTACCGAGAAGATCACATTTTCCCACTTATTGAAGCAAGGCCACACCTACCAAGAAGTGAAAACTCAATAAAAAAGTGAAATGATTGCATAGAAACAGGGAAAACGTACCATCGGGATCTGCTGAGAATACCTCACAGTGTGTCAAGTGTGCAATATGTAAGCTCTGTCCATCAAATAACGATAACAAAACTAATATGTTATTCTACAGTTTCAAGAATAATGTTTGCAAATATCATATAAACTCTTACTCTCCAAATTGCAAATAAAGGTAAGAATCCAATTCGAACATTTTTCTGCTATTTTTATAGATGGTTTATATTACGAGATCTATTTTTACTTACATTACTATAGTTTAAATTATTTCTTAAATGGCACCTGTCATTTACTGCAAAAAACTTTAGTTTTATGAATTGGGTCGTATTCACTTGAATGCTAAATACGTGGAGTAAGTACGAACAGCACAGCAGGTTGAATTGTTATAAAAAAAGTCAAAATACTTAAAACAATAAAAATATATAAATCAAAATACTTAGTCAAAATACACAATCATTTTGTTTACACAATAGTTGTGATAAACAAAAATTGAAATTTATTATTTTTATTTTTATACTAGCTGTACCCTGCCACGCGTTGATGTGGCCCAGTACGGTTACAAAGAAGGAATGAGAAATCACATATTTCTAATATTTTTAACCATTTGAACTTAAGTATGATTATTTGTATTTGTACTTGAAGTGTGATTCTTTTTCTAAAGAAATATGTATAAATATGCATAAACAAACCTTTTCTAAGCAGATTTCAGTTATTAATGGAATACATGATTTATTACAGTTTGTTTTTGTCCTTATAATATGGACCTAAAATTATTTATGTTGTCTCCAGAATGGAGGCTTTAACGCATTAAATTGGTTTTTTTTTTTCAGTGAAGAAGCTTTTGCAGTTTAGGAATAATGGACCTTTTCATGCCAATAGAAATTCTACAGAATCCACTGAATTCATCTTTGCCATCACCCATAAAGTACATTTGTAGGAATTTATGTTGACTATCTATTAATAGAAGCAGGGAGCCAGCTTTATGATAAATGTATCCTTTAATTTTTAAAATTGGCACGAATTGTTACAATTGTAATACCAAACCATGTTTATTGGAAACGTAAATTATATTTCCTGATGATAGAGAGAGAGAGAGATAGGAAATGCTTTGATTCCACAGTATATCTGGCAAAGTTTTTAATGTATTTGGTCATTCTTCAAGTTGAGGCACTTTAATTTTTCTAGTGGTATCAGTTTGGTTTCTTCATTAAATTTCAGAGCCTTACAATTAAGACACACTTCAGTCATTGTGCCGATGAGAATATCCTGGCTCAAACTATAATCCTCAGTTGGATAGTACCGAATGCAAGGTGATTGTAATCATGTTCTGCTTTGTACAAAGTCATGTTGGGTGTTGTTTCTCGTTGACATTTTTCAGTCATACGCAGCCTACTGTGTTCGTTTTGTTGAGAACAGAGCTTGTTATATGACCTTTCAAAATGCTAATGCTGTTCTCAGAAACGTGCTTCGTCAAGTCTGGCTGCACATAGCTCTGCTGCTTCCTCGGCGAGTATATGAGCCATTCTTTGTCTGGTTTGCTGGTTCGCAGAAGCCTGTTCTTCCTTAGTTTGATGTGCAATTTTTCCTCACATTGGTTTTTTTAAGCGAGTATGATGACTTGGATTTTCTGCAACGCATTATGTTAGATACTGAAAGCAATTCACTGCACTTAAAAAAGGATACGTTAAAACAAAAACGTATGAAATTGCAAAAAAAAAAAAAAATTAAAAAAGGAAAAAAAACAGGGGTAAGAAAAGAAGGGAAAAATAAAAATAAAGAAAATTGAAACAGAATATTTAACATCAAACATAAAACAACCGAAAACAGCCCAATTCCAATTGGCTATGAGAAAAAGAATATTTCATTCCATTCAAACAAAACACTCCAAAGAGGTAAATTCCATTATGTAATTTAAAGTCAAATGAACATCAATTGACAGAGCTCAATTTCTGTCAATTGCACTGAGAATTAAGAAAAGCATTTACAAAACTAAATGAAAAACAATGAAAAAAATATAAAATGTACTCGTATAAAATCAACACTGCAATAAAAGAGGCAGTTCAATACAAACGCAGTGTAGTACAAAACAATTTAGGTGCTTGCCTATGTTCAAAATGTGGCCGATAATTAAACCATATAATTTATGACACGAGTTACACTTTACAAGTCAATCAAATGTGTCCAATGCTTGCAATTAGAAATTGGCTGCCTGCTTTCCTTCATCTCCAACAGAGTTAGTGTAGAAATATAAATCACATAGCTGATGATATTTTTTGTTGAATACGCAAGGAAAATTTAAATATGAACATTGATTTCACAGCAGAAATCTACGAAAAATCCTTGATAAAGATTGAAGGATTTTGCAATTCTAAATTTGACTGGCATTTGTAATCATTATCAACATAGTTAAGGGTCTACCTTTAAAATTGAGCAGCTTAGGTCTAGACATGGATTGCTCCTCACAAGAACATCCTTTTGTTTTAAATCAGACTGAATCATAGGAACGTTTTTAGTAAAAAAATCATACCTTAAGTGAAAATGGTTGAAGATATTAGAAATGTGGGTTTTCTCTTTTCAACCAGACAGAGCCGTATCAAAGCGTTGCTGGACACTGCTAGTTATAACAAACTTATATCTTAAAAAACTATCTTAAATAAAACATGGTCAATATTTTAAAGAAAAAACATAAACTGCTCCAAACAAACACAAAATATACATCATAAAATCTTAATTTAGTCATTTGTATTTCAGAGTAACATCAAATGAAATATTTTGTAATCCCGCCAAATAGATCCTTTTTAATCCGTCTAATATTTTACCGACCCAACTGTTAGATATTTTAACAGAAAACATCCATATCCAAGTGCAGAAAAGTATTATTATTTTATTCAAGCAGGTATAGAATGATTTCCCATTACTGAATGGCATTGGGCGATGTCTTCTGATTTGAGGTAAATGGTGGATTGAAAAAAAATGTATACTTAAAATAATAACAATTTTACAACAATTTAATTTAGAATTACTGGAGAAAGATAAATTGTCAGAAAATTTTAAATCAGTACGCTACTCATTTTTGGCATGATTTTGAAATCAAGGCAAGTAGATCTTTGGACGCGTCTAATGTTACACTTAAACTTTATGAAATTTTAACTATTTTCTGGAAAAATTAATAGCATACTGAAGTCAAAGTAAATACTTTCTACATAAAACTTATCCAAGACAGATAACCCAAGCTTGAAAATGTAGTACACGCATTCATTTTTTACACAATTTTGAACTGACACTTTTCGCAAATATATTTTTTTACACAAACTTTTGTTCTAGCACCAATTCTCCTATTTTTCATTCTAATTTTAACCAGAAGATAGTCAGTTTATACCCAACATATTTGTGAGTGACTTGATCTACTTAATGGTTTTTTTTACTTTATATTCTAGAGTTTCGGAGTATACCTAATGACCTCTTTTTCCTTTATTGTGTTGCACTCAATAGCACTTCGTTCTTCAGTATAATTGCATTTTGTATTAAAGTGTTCAGTTTGTAGGATGCAATAAATAATTTCAATAAATTTCTAAAAGTTGATGCTCAAGTTAATTTCTTTTTCAAATTTAATGGTGAAATTTCCAGTATTATAGGAGCATTGAAAATGCAACACATAATGCAAATGTTTCAGTGTAAACTCATGGAAGAAAGAAATTTGTCTGTTGTGAAACCCTAGAGAAAGTTAACGGTTATGGATTACATTACACATGCTTCTTTCGCTATTAAACAGCTGTGCTAATCGATTTTGAATGCTCGTTGGAGAAAAATTTTTGCAGCATGCATCAAAAGTGGAAGTTTCATAGTACAAAAATCGGTTGTGTTGTCTGAAATAATAACTCTATCAAATGAAACTTGAGGCGAATGTTTTAATTATATGCAAAACACTAATTTTGATTTTTTCTGTAATAAAAATGAATTATTTTTGTTTTATAAATGTGTAACATAGATTTCATTATTACATTTTTTGCACAGTTTGCTGTGAAATAAATCTACCGTAACAAAAAAAAAAAAGAAACGAGTCTTACAGTAGTCGCATATGATGTGTAACATCTGACATGCTATCGAGGTAAACACGCAATATTAACTTTTTTCCTGGAAAGAAAATATGTATCGGGTATGATTGGAAAAAATATTCTATTGAGTAATTATATCTTTAATGAAAATAGTATTTAATTAACAAAAGAAGTAAAAAAATGCAATATTTTATCAAAAATAATTATTCTTGTTCAATTTGGTAAAGAGCGGGGGCAATAGACTTATGATAACTAAAATATGACACAATATACTTGTGATTTCAAAGTATTTAAAAACCGTTGAAAAACAGCGTCAATAACAGTACCACTGTTAGCAGTCGAAACATTCTAATTTGTGTTCATTTCGAGCTAGAGTTCATCAATCAAAATAGCTATGAGCTGCTCAACTTTTGGCAAACTGAAGTTAAAGTTAAAATCACCACTCAAAATTAGGGGAAGCGAGTGGTAATTTTTTAAAAGAGCTGAATGGCCTTCGTTATATGGTAAAAGTACAAAATGCGGAAAATCTTTAATTTTTTTTTAACCGTTTGATTCGAAGAAATGTATACGACCACCGAAATCACTGTTTGTTCATTTTCAAATAAGCATTCTGTCGAAATTTTGTCCTCCAATATCATAACTAACGGATTTAGAGTCAAGCGCTCAAGTGCTTGATGGCTACTAGAGTTGGGCTGCCATGCGAGGGTAGCGAAAAGACATAGCCACACTCTCTCATTGGTCAAATCAAGTAGCGCGCGCTTATGTCACATCCTGTTACACACATCCGTCCCTTTTCCCGAAACCACTCCCAACAAATATCCTGCAACCAAGAGGAAAGATGTTGCACATTAAAAAAAACAGTTGTGCGTATTAACGTTAATTGATGTAAAAAGATTTGAGCTGACTTCATCAATCTGAAGGCATAATTTTAAAAAGTTATTACAATCTTCGCTTACTAAAGAGGCAAATCAATATTTAGCATACAATTACCTGAAAGATACTTTTATAATATATAAGCAAAACCGTAAGCATTGGTTGATGAAAGTATATCAAAATGTTACAATGAACTTAAGGTTAAAAAGCTAATGAAAACAAAATAAGGTTCAATATTTTGAATTTTTTTATTGAGAATATTTATAACCCCGTGCCCTAGAAAGTACCACAGCTTATAAAGAAGTACGCGTGAAGCACACGTCACAAAGAAAATAAGGATTGCAACACAAAAAGATCTTAAAATTACAGAAAATTACGTCGTAATGTATAAGCAAAATTGTAAACATTGCGCGATAAAATTATCAGAATGTTGCCAAAAGTTCAAAAAAAAAATTGAGTTGTTTGAAGAATAATCATTAAAAAAGGATTTATTTGAAAAAATAATCTTAATTGAGTATAAAAGAACAGAAAAAAAATTGGGTAAATATTCCATCCGATAAACATAACTACAGTAAAAATATGTAATAACCTTGATAAAAACTGCGTGTAAAGTATAAACTTTCGCATTTAGTGACAGACGTGACATCATATTACATCATAACACCAGAAAATCACTTAAAAATAAAATTTTCAAAAATTTAAAAATAATTATAAAATAATAAGTACATAAAAATTCACTCGGATTCAAATGCAACGGTGTGTCTAAATATCAGAGGAAAATTTCCTTAGTTTCGGAGATTAGCGGCTTTGAAGACAAGCACACATTACATTTTTATTTATATAGATTAATTAAAGCAAAATATAGATTCAAATTTTAAAATGAACATTCTATTTATAGTAACTTTTACAAATTGTTGAAGTAAAGCAACAGGGTCTTATTATGAAAAAATAGTTTGCAACAAATGAAAGAGAAGAGAGTTAAGGTTCTTGATCATTTCAAAGGTTTTAATTACATCAGCATTTTCTTCACTATACGTTTAAAATTTACTGACTAAATTAAAGATAAAAAAATGATTTTTAAAACGTTTTTAAATACTCAGATTACAGCAAGCCTTACATTTTACAGAACTAAAATCAGTAAGCAATTTTTTAAACCAGCAGTTTCTTAAAAAGTATAGCATTTTTTTTTAATCAAATGACATTTTTTTTTCTTTAAGAAATTAAACGTCGGTTAGTTTTTACAATTCTGTAAATTTTTACGTGAATGTCAAGTACTTATTTGCATTTAATTAATGAGGTTTATTTTGTTAACGATATTTGTAACCGTAAATCACCTTAATTAACGCATGTGTTTAAAGGCACATAGAAACTATAAGATAAACTGCAAGCCTCATTGAATTACTGTGGCTTTACTCTTCTTTAGGAAGGAATCAAAGTTAATTGCTGAAGCTAAAAATAACATGTTGTCAAAAAAAATGATTGAATGCGTTATTTCTCTTTCACTGTGTTTGCTAATGTGTGTCTGTGTAGGAGTTAAGAATGTTACACACTAGCAGCAAGGTAGTAACTGAAATTACTCCAAGGTATCTATTTGTAGAAATTAGAAATAAATAAAGATTGTGGTGATATTATCGTTGAGATTTAAGGCTACAACAAGGCTTTAAAAATTAGAGATGAATTGATATACTGAATAGTTTTAATAGAGTTAAATACGAAATTTACATACACTCGGGAAAATATCGATGTTATTACACCCCATTGTCTATGCACGATTTTTTTCTAGAATAATTTTTACTGAAATGCTCACTATAATGATACATACTAATGAAATGTCAAATGTTTGGGAAATTTAACTTTATTAAAATTAAATTTAATAATGATTTTATAAGACTAAGAAACCTCAGGAAATTCTTTGGTATATTTTAAAATTATACTTTAAAACATATAAAAGAGAAATGCAATTCCTTCATTCATTCATTCACTCACTCGTCACTATATCTCAAGAACTATTAGGCCTACAGACTTGAAATTTGACAGGCCTGCTTCTTTCATGAAATAGAGATTTCCTGACAACGAGGTTTGAGAAAATTGACTCCCAAGAGGGATGAAAGGGAGTTATATAGATAACATTCCAGATTGTGAACTATTACACTTGCAAGCGTGAAATTTGGTGAGCATGTTTCTTCTATTGAGTAGAGATCCGTTAAGTTAAGCACTATTGAGTAAAGATCCGTTAAGCATGGTTTTTGAATAAATTTACTCCCATGGGAGAGGAGGAGGTACGGGGGTACCACAGACAAGTATTCCCGTTTTTTTTTTATTTAAAATATCTACAGACTGGAAATTTAGGAAACCTGTTTTTCTTTCCTTAAAAAGAAATTCTCTAAGAATGAGTTTTGGAAAAATAATTTCAATGGAGAATTTGCACGCTGTTAAAAATAAAGAATGAATTTCCGTTCTTGAATACTTTGACATACAGCAGTGTTTCTCAAAGTTTCAGTATTCGTGTCCTAATATTCAATCATAATTTTCATTGCGCTCGCTCCTTATACAATAATTTTATGTATTGAATTTAATAATACTATACCAAACTATGATACGAATTTAACCTCTGCAGTACCACCGGCATATATAAACGTCTCGCTCAGCCAAAGCGTTAGTTTTCCCAGACGCATATATACATCTTTCCGAAGTACAATCTTTTCTGTGCACTGCTATCCATAAAATAATTCCGAAGGCTCGGGGATGCAATAAAAGGTAATGTTTGCGAAGGATTTATTTATTTCAGATTATTTGCTTCTTTACTCCCCTTCACCTACCCCGCAATACATCACATACGCGTACTACGAGGAAAATGGTTAGCATTGGGAAGCGAATTGAGTAACTTTTAATCGACACTTAAGGGATTAATTATAAATACCGTACAAACTATCAAGATAAGTGACAATTTTTGCTTTTAGTTACATATATATATATATATGACAATTCCATGGGGTCACTGGTAATTAATAAACTTGTTCTTAACGTAGTATTGTTAAATAAATTGTAAAATACATAGAGTGTAGCTCTGATATATTTATAAGTGTAATATATTAATGTAAATTTGTATTTGATTTTTTATTTGTCAGAATGTACTTTCTTTGTTCATTTTTAGTATATAAATAATTTTTAAAAAATATTTCTTGTTTCCGACTTTTCAATAAGCTCTCGCCACCCTTGTAGAGTTTTCACGCCCCCAAGGGGATTGCACCCCACAGTTTGGGAAACGCTAACTTAAAAGACAGGAAATTTTGAAAACATGCTTCATCTCTGGAGTAAGGATACGCTAAGAACTGGTTTTAATGAACTTGTCTGTCTCTGTGTTTTCTGATTTATGAGATTACCATAGAAAAAAATCTTATTATTGATTTATTAGACTTACTGACGTGAAATTAGGTAAGCATGTTTCTATTGTTGAGTACAGATCCATTGAAAACAGGGCTTGCGGAAATCCTTTCGCCGAACGGGGAAAGCAGGTTGCGGAAGCTTAAAAAAATTAATACTCTTAGAGGCGAAATCTATAGCAATGTTTTGAATACATTAAAATTCTAATAATTGTGGACAACTTAGATAAAACTAACTTAACCATATATAGTCGTGCAATTTAATGAAACTCTAATCGAAGCGGGCTAATTGTATGCATAAAGCAGTGCTTTTCAAACTTTCAATATACGCGACCCACTATTCAATCATCTTTTTCATATAGCGCCCTCCTCCCTATAATAACAATGTATTGAATTCAATAACACTATACTTTGACACTAATGCTAAAATATTCGATTTTAACTTCTTAAGTGCCACCGACGTATAAAAACGTCCCTCTCAGTCAAATCATTAATTTTTTCTGGACGTATATATACGTCTACCCCAAGTCCGATCTTTTCTCTGCAGTGCTATCTATAAAATTATTACGACGGCTTTGGAATGCTATAAAAGAACCTTCATAATGTTTGCGAAGAATTGATTTATTTCAGAGGGGATTTGCTTTTTTTTTTGTCTCTTTTCTCTCCTTCAAAAAACATCAAAATACGCTCGTCTACGAGGTAAACGGTGGCTTTCGGGAGCGGGTCGCGTAACTTTTAATCGGCAGTTAAGAAATTATTTATAAACCGTACAAATTATCAAGATAAGTGTTAATACAAACCCATGAGGTGACTGATAATTGTCAAACTTGTTCTTAACTTATTAGTGTATTGTTAAATTAATATACTAAAATATATATTATACAGAGTACTGATACATTTACAAGTGTATTATATATTTTTATTATATTACAAAGTATTTTGTTTGTTTCCTTTCAGTAAATTAATAATTTTTAAATACCCTTTTGTTTTCGACTTTTCAAAATGCTTGCGCCCCACAGTTTGAGAAACGCTGGCATAAAGTCATTAAGAAAATGATACAACAGTAATTTTAGCGTTCCGCATTTAATCTACACATTGCTAGAAATACTAACAATGGATCAAAGTAGGAGCGTAACAATTTCCGTATGAATGATACGAGGCCCCAACACTTCAAGAGTCAAAATGTGTCGTAAAATGTTAAGGGGCTCCAAAAAGAGGCCCCTAAGGAATTTTGATACTTAGCCCACATAGAACTAGCTACGCCAGTTGAACAAAATGAATCAAATTAAGATATCACTGAAATGGTCGATTAAATGTTTTAATGAAATAAGTTACCATTCTAAAAATAAACAAGCTTTTTTCTAAATTAACAGAATTAAATTTAGGCAGAATATTAGGCCTTTTATACAGTACTTAGAAAATACACAAAATGTTCCATGATTCAAATTTTGTTCGGATCATTAAATTAGCCAGATATGTTTCTAAACTCATGTTTTGGAGCCATATTATATACAAAAAAATCTCCTATTGCGATGGTCCTTTTAAACCCATTTGAGGTACGATAACTGAAATGTTAACACAGCAAGTTGTGTTTAAACAATAACATGGATTCTTCAGGGTACATTATTTCCTAATTACAGTAGTTTAATAAATATTTACTGAGAAGTAAAATATGTTTATGCGAGATAATTAAATAATTAATCAGTAATTGATAAATTCATTAATAATTGTATTAACAAAGGACACGTCTTTGCCACCTCCATGACATTAATTATAAACGAGGTGGTGAACCTTTATGAGTCATCGTGCCATTTTTTCTAAAGAAATATTTAAATGGATATGGACGTGCCGTGAAATAATTTTGACTTATCATTATTGGGAAAATTATAAAACTACTAATATTCTCTCATCACCCTTTATTTACTACAAATATATATTCACTGCACTGTATAGTAGTAAATGTCTTAGTTATACATGTAATTTAAATTATAGTAACATGAGTGTGACTTCTATTGTTGCACATTTGATAGTAAATAATTTGTAATAGAATTATAAGATGTTACTTTTAGTGAATACATTCTGAATTGGATTCAGCTGTAAAACGGCTTCTAAGAGAGTCTGTAATGTCATTCATCTCTGACATTAATTACTAGCAGGCATATGTAGATTAAAAAGTGATTATATAAGCATAAGACAGCTTCTTCAAACAGTTAAATGTGTCTGGAATCAAATTCCATGCTTCTTAACCTTCATTACAGGTATTTTTAATATATATATCAATTCCAACTTTTCCTTTTGTTTCAATAAATTTTTGAACCAATATTGAACTAAACTGGAAATCAATTAGAGTTGCATTTCAAATTCTTCAATTTCCAACCAGTCGAACTGGGACAAGTTTAGTTCATCAAATGAAGTCCCATCAGGGTACATAATCAACTTGAGAATTCCTATAATTATTTGAACTGAAAACATTTCTCTGAAAATTCCTTGATTGAAGAATCAGTTAAGAAAATAAATTCTTCTATAACTTTTTCTTCGTCTGGTTTCTCATGTATATCTGAATCTTTGATATCTTATTCAAGATTGGGAAGTACTTGTAGTTTCTTGTAATAATATAATTTCTGAAAACATGCAGTTGAACGCCAAAAGAACGAATGAGATAGTAGTACCTCATGAAGATTATTTCGTAGTGAACTTTGTTATTTTGAACCAAAATACAAACCATTTTAATCGGAGGCTTTCCCAAAATATTGTGTCACGTGCCATCAATGGCACGCGGGCCGCTGGTTCACCTTACCTGTTATAAACTGTTCAACTGAACGCAGTTACCTGGGTGAAATGAATAATCGAGATTAATAACCTTGTTAACCTATAATATTAGCACATAATTTTTCATATTAAATTTGATTTCTGTTTTTGTTAAAATTTTATTTTATTACTTTTTAAAAATAATTATTGATATTAACAAAAATGTAAAAAAGTTAGAACCAATTCATTATTGCTTTTATTACGAGAAGCAGAGGTGAAGTTAATTAATATCCAAACAAAGCTATTACCAGGCAGTTTTATTGTGGAACTTCTGGTCAGATTAAAACTCCTGGTCATTTTTTAATTTTTTTCTTAAAATTTCGAACTGAAATCAAGCGAGGATTTAGCATTCTTAAGTAAATATATTTTTAATACGAATAATATTCTCTCTAATGCATATGCCTATAACAATAGCTGCAGTAAAATACTATTGTTATGTTAAAGAGTAGTAATCATCTTCCAATGGGAGCTTTACTATGGACTTCAGACATTTTGATGTCTGCATTCCTCATGAAAGCATCCTCTTACATAAACCTTACTTTGGTTTCCAGAAATTAAAAACTGACTTTCATTACTACATTTTCCCAGTCTTTAATAGTCCCAAGAGAATGGTTCTTTATCCAGCATAATCTCCTCTTGCAAGAAAAATCAATCAGTAGTAGTTCTGGACGAGCTTTACAGCCTCGTAATTCAAGCCCCGCAGTCTTTCTCTGGCAGCTCTTGGGCACATACTCACATTCCATATTAAAGTCCATTCAAAATTTATGAGGAATTAGGTTAACTATTCAAAAATTAAATCCCATGCAGTACCCTGTCTGGGCAAAAAGTTGTTCTTGGTTGTCCATGTCACTTCCTGTCTGCAATTTAATTTGTCTCCAAATATCGTTTAAATGTTTTCACGAAAATAGAAAGTTCACATAGCATTTCTGCAGCAATTTTGTATATAGAAGAGCTTTCTTACTTCAAAATAATTATTTGTTTCGTTTACTTAGCAGTTGAAGTTATTTATTGATTTATTTTATATTTGTAGCACACAGCAATGTAGCGCTACACATTTGAAAGAAATATAAGAAAAATCTTTTAAAAACGATCTACATTTCAAAATTCTTTGCAAATTACACAGGTAATTTTGTGATAAAAAATGCTGATCAAGAGATGGAAAAGAGTGCGGCCCCGTTGAGAGCAGAGCTTCTTAGTAATATTTGGTCTACTGCCTCTACAATGAATACAATGTATAAACCATCTACCAATGTATAAAACCCAAATACTTCACACCAAAAATTGCTCCAGCTCCATGGTATCTATCTAAAAAGAAGTCATTAGTGGAAACATGTAGCCATTCACTTTTCAAGAACAAAAAATGAAAATTTACCAATAGTTCCAAACTTTTCCATACACGCACCTCAAATTGAAACATATATTAATGTTTTTGATACAATAAAAATTTTGCTTCACATTCTTCTTAAGTATTTATAACTAATATTCTCTGATTGATAAAAATAATGCACCATTCCATTGGTTAAATTTTTTTTTCGTTATTACAGTAATCTTGAGATTGTTTCATCATGGGGTTTTCAAAATATCGATAACATTACTTACTTTACATAAGTTCTAATAAAGAATGAAATTAGCATGGAAAAAAAGTTATAATCAATAAAAATAATCTAGTTATTAGAATAGATTCATAAATACAACACACAATTTAACCCAAAACATGTAATAATCATCTCACGGAGTAGATTATTTAAGTTACTGAAACAACAGACAAATATCAATATTGACCTCATTGCTTCTGCATTTTATTACACTAACGTAACCTATCAATTACTTATGAAAACGAAGTATATTATTGGTAAAAATTGGTTTTACCCTCAACTCCTTATCTATAAATAATATTGGTCACGATTAGAACCACTCACGTAAAATGTCACTATTTTTTCTTTGCTGATTTAAAAATTAAATAGGCACTCAAAGCCTTACATAGTACATGAATGCATATGTTTGAGGAATAAAAAGAGCTTCATTGATCAGGTTTAAAGCTTATAAAAGACATCTGAAGATTTAGTTTTGAAATGATTGAATGTACCAATACAATTTTAAAAAGTTAATTTTATAAAATGATAACTAAATTATACTTAAATACCTAGATTATGATTGGGTGAATTTTGATAATTTCGACTGAAAGTTTATTTAAGCACTGAGATATTATTTGTTCTTATTTAAAAATTTATTATTTTTCTCAAATAAAGCTCAAAACATATTTCACATTTTAAGGAATTTTATACAGTTTTACAAATTTAAAAAGAGTTTGAAATTTTGCTTCTCTTTTTAGAAAAACAAATGTTTACTTTAATTGTTGCATTTACGAGTCATTAAATAAAAAGGAAAAATATAGCGTTCTTTCTTTTAATGTTAACATGGAGAGATAGAAATAACGAACAATATAATTATTTTTATTGTTAAATACTTATTTTTATTTTTATTGTTATCATTAATAATGAAAACATTTTATCCATCTTCTACCTGGAAGGACTAAGTAAAACAGCTCATGAATTAAATATGTAAGAACAATATTCTTGAGTTGCTGTATCATGAGGGGAAAGAACAAGGTTTTATGTCTCGAGTTTAATTCCCGTTGAAAATATGCCAACGGGTGATTTTAGATTATACCATAATATCATAAATTAAAAGATCATACTTCAATTTTGAAGCATTAATGGTATAGTATATTCTACAGATATTGCAATATTTCCTTCAAATAATTTGACAAAACTTCGACTTTTATTGAAGGTAAATTTCAAAGCTTATACATCAATTGCATTACGTTTTTGTTGTTGTTGTTGTTTTCTGATGCCACCTGTCTAACGTAGTCAGATCGAGGCCCACGAAATTCATCGTGGCATGGGCAAGAGGTACGCCTGTCGTTGGCCTTGAGCACCATACAGGTGACAGTGCGATTTTAGCTCGGCGAAATTCCCCGAAGGGACGATAGATGGCGACACGACCTCTATCTCCACCTCCACAATTTCTGCATGTGAACTGAAGGGGAGGGAAATATTCTCCAGTCCCTGCGCTCGTGATTATGCCCACAAGACTACGAACCCACTGATTTAACGAGAACGTACTCCGTGTGTACTCGGAGGGTATTTGGTGGCATCGGGCATCGAATCCAGGCCTTCCGGTCTGGAGTCCGATGCTCTAACCACTAGGCTACCCACGGCCCCTTGCGTTTTTTAAAACTGCTTACTGTAAACACAATTTATTCATAAGTTTTCTGTTAAGTTCTGTTTAAAATAACTTCAAATAAAAGCAACGCCATAAAATATTGAGGTTTGTGAACTTGAAACCATGGATCAAATTTAATAAAATTCTTATAAAACTCAGTTTAATAAAACTCTTTATTAAAATGATATTTTATTTTTCAAACAGTGACACTATGCTATATATCATTCTTTATTTCCAGCAATCTAGAAATGAAATCAAGGATTATGTGTAATTTATATATAGCACAGACTTTATGGATATATATGTAGTTTTAATAAAACATTATGTCTTAAAAATTCAGATATTTAGTTCTAATACCAGATATAATGATTTTATATTACCAATACAAATGATATGAATGTATATCTAAATGTTTCCAACTGTACATGTTTCATATGTATACTTTTACATAGAATTATTGAAGGGCGTATTCGATTTTGTATAAAAATATTTACTGCAATGTCCCGCAAACAAAGATCCATGTGCTCTTATATGTATATGAATATATATATTAGTAGATGTTCTTACAAATTTGACAAAAGAGATAATTGCTTGACGAATAATTGCAAATTAAAATTATTGTTTTCAAGGTATTGAACTGCGTACACCAGATGTATCAAACTCGCAGTCCGGCCTGTATATCGACATACAATACTAAATTATAAAGTATAAAAATTTCTCTCAAAATAGGAAAGAGGGTAGCAGAGAAGAGATGCCAAATTACAGGATGTAAAAATTGAATCTTTCTTGTTCTTTTACTTTTGTTTATTATGATATATTACTCGAAATAAACTCACTTTTCTTTGAACATTGATTTTTTGAGGCCGCATATGTTGAACCTTGTTTGTTTGGCCCAAGTTAGCATTTGAGTTTGATACCTTTGTTGTACACAATATCATGATATGAGTAAGGAAGAGAAAATTATGTGTGAAATTATAGACCTTTGTGCAAATGTGATTGTAAAATTTCTCCAACAACAATAGTCATAGTTAGAACATTGCTAAGGAGCTTCCACTGTCATATTTTGACTCTTAATAACTGTCGATATGATCCTTGAAGTGTGGCTGGCAAATTGACTTTCTTCTACCTTTCCTTTATTGTAAATTTTTATATGATAGACCCAGCAGAAAATTATCAATTTTTTTCTCTGCTGGACAAACTCCTTTGCTAACAGGATCATATGTTGTCAATAATTGGATGCTACGGTTACTACAACATAGTACAACTGAGTACAGGAATAAAAGTAACTTTATTATGTTTAAAACGATACATTTACACGTAATTGTTCAATTTATGGAACATCAAACTTTCGGAATTTCAAACTTAATAGTAAGAAAATAATTATTCTTTTTTTAATTAACCTATAGTCTATATAAATTGAATGATCTTTTTCACAACTCTAATTGAATAAGTAAAATATTTGTTGAATTTCGAATAATTATATAAATTTTTAAATTAACCCCAATAAAAGTTTTAAAAAGCCTGAATTTGTGATATTTTTTTCTCTCTCTCTCATAAAGATATTATTCATTTTATCAATATTTCATTGAAACTTAGAAATTATTCTATATTTGGTTTCAATGTAATGAATGTTACAAAGCAATATACAAATATAATTTTTATGTTTTCAGAAAACTTTAAAAAAAGTGGAGATCATTGGTGTGTAAGAGATTAATATCTATACCAATCAATCCAGCAAAGTTAAATACATTTATCGTCCATTTTATCAATACCATACCGTTTCTTGTGGCTACAGTAGTCATGTAGTCACGGTTCTAACACGTGTCTGGTATTGTTCCTGTAGAGGCGTGGATTCAAATATCTTTGTCACTAAAGATCCATCGTGTAGAAGGGCTTCTTACTTAAATCAATCGATGCTCAAAGTCCTCATATGGCTTAGTGAATAAGTTTAAGAGAGTAGAGCCAGGTGCCATTCATGTCATTAATCTCAGTTTAAAATGACCAGCGTTAACCTTCTTACAGCATAAAATAATAAAAATAATCAGGCGTTGTCACTTTCCATCATTCAAACTGAAATTGAAGGGGAAAAAAGAGGTTTAGAAGGAATGGAAAAATTATACATATTCATTTCCAATGAAAATAAAAATAAATAGTTTTCAGAGAAAAACCAAAACAGAGAGAAATACTTACTCCATTTACAAACACTTAGTAAGCAATTTTAAAAAAATGACCTAAAATGGTAAGTCATTTTTATCACCTAGCAAATAAAAAAATAATACCCACTTCCCTCCTCCCCACACCTGGTATATAGAGAATTTTTAACAATACTCATGATTGAATTTAACTTCTTTTGTTTCACGAGAAGTTGACCTTAAAATTTCAATCAATTAAAATGTTTCCTTTTGTAGTACAGCATGAACATATGGTAAATATTGAACGAATCATCAAAAATTATTTTTCGAGACTAACTCTATCAACTGTTTTTCCTGTCATCTCAGCTGAAGAAACCCAGGAAATTATTCTTAATCTGAAAAACTGAAAACAACTTAATCAACACACTACAGCATGAACATATGGTAAATATTGAACGATATATTTTTTCAAAACTGAAAAGGAACAATCTATCGCACTAAATGTGATTCGATAACGTAAAAAAATGTCTGAATGCATAATTTACACCGAATTTCTACCTAGGCAAAAAAATCGTTATCTCATTCATCCAATACAAATCACAAAGAAAATATCATAAATTCCCCATGAATTATTGCCTAATCAGCCTCATCTTATAAATTGCCAAAACATACGAGAAATTCTTGTCACAACATCAATAACTGCATTATCTTCCCCTTCCCAAGCACATTCTAACAGATATTTCATAGAAAAATATTAGTAGACTATCAATTTCTTGTAAAGAATACTGTCATTCAATGGGCTACATACCAGCTTTCGATAGAATGTTTAATGAAAGTATAATTCAAGAGAACTCATTAAATTATTTTTTTTTCATATTTAATTAGAATCAATTAAACTTTTTAAGTGAAGTTCTCTAACAAAAAAAAACTCTAAAGTATTTCATATAATAACAGATACCCAACAAACAGCAATCTGCACTTCAAACTGCGCCGTCTAACGTCACCAGAAGTTTTTTCATCTCTTTTCTTGTACAAATATTGGTGGTTACTCATTTCAACTGTTTGTTTTTAAACTTAAGTAATTGTTTAAAAAAATTAGTAGGAATGTTTCTAGGGTGTTAAACAAATGAAGTGCAATTTATTGGTGTGTAAGTCTGCAAATCATTTTTCTATAAATGCACAGCATTGCATGTATGTACATATTAACATAAGAAACCCTTAAAATGTGTACATTTCTTTTGAAAATTTAATTTTTACTTTTAGTTCAATACTTTTCAATAAATTCAGGTAAAGACACTAACTTTTTTAATTCTAGTATAAAAATACAGGCGAAATAAAACCTCTAAGCAAAAGGTGAGGCAAAATTTCAGCTGCTTTAAAAATTAACAAAATAGTATTACTCCAACTCGAAGTTACAAAAATAAAAAAAATAAGGAATTCAACATAGTTTTAGTTAAAATGGATGGCACTTCAAATTTTTTTACTTACAAACTTATAGCGAATTCATATTGTAAAACTGTATTTTTAGAGAATGAATGGAGATCAGGCTTCGCATTACGTTTTATTACAGCAATGTTACGCTTTGTAAAAGAAAAAAAATCCTCTTTCCAGAGTGATAAAATTTCTTTCATTCCCGAAACCTCCAATGGTAAAAAAGAAACTAATCAATTTATGAAAATTATTGATTTCCAAAAGAGAAATCTTTTAAAAGATATTTCCTCTTGAAATAAATGTCAAAAAAGTATCAGAAAAAGTTTAATTTTATCGGATTCTGGCTATTGTTTCACTCGTTAAAACTTGTTCACCATAAGAATATCATTTCGTCTTTATGTGTGAATATAGTATAATCATTTCCATCTAAAGAATTTCGTATTAAGATGATATCGAGAATCAACGATATCTTTCTTCACGTTCTTTTGAATTAATTATTCTTCGATTAGTTCAGGATTAAAAAAATGAAATTTATCATATTTTAATGATCAAAATCGTAATAAGTGATGGATGCTTTACGAAAAAAGCTTCTTTTTTACGTATTTTTATAAATATTGTTAGCTGTATTTTGATTAATATATTTTTTTGCTTTACATTAGGCATTTTATGAATTATAGAATTATCTGTGTCATAGATAGAATGTATTAATTGTACGTTTCTTTGTAAGTTTCATTAATACTTTTTCCCTTCAGGGTGAAAAATAAGGAAAGTTATTTTCGACATTTTAATTAAAACTTTATATATATTATCCATCGTTTCTTATTATATTTATATACTTTGGAAGGGTAACTCATATATCAGCATAGGGAAATCTTTCACTTATAACATTTATTTGAAATTCTAATTTCTTCTACTGCATCAAATAATAAGATTGAACAATGCTATTGATACCAATTAATACCTAGCTTTACATATTCAGTTGAAACACTCTCTTATGATCAATGCCTCAAAAATGATTCTGACAATACAGCGAACTTATATTATTTTCTATCCAAATTTAAACACAATGCGACGACACCAAACTTTTGAAAAAGGAACCTGAACACTCGATTTATTACTTATATTTTGCATCAAAAGGACAACGTCGGATGATTTTATAATAATCATTTGTCTGTGTGTGATAATGTGTGTGTTATTGAACTTTATTGTCTAGACTAGTTGGAACTCTAGGAACTGTTGATTAAATAAAATAACCTAAAATGAGAGCCTAATTATATGGTTGATTAAGTATTAAAATGTATGGACATATTTAATCTAACAAATTTGGCATTACTTCTAAATAAATTTAATGAATAGTTACTTTTTATCGCAAATATAAACAATTCCTAAGCATTTTGTTTCTAAAGAATCCTTAAGTATTTGCAATCTGAGAACTTTTTAATTTCTCTTAATTTTCTCTTTGAGTTGATGTAGTCAAACATGGGATATATTTTAAAATTTAGTTTATGGCAACCAAATACTTAGCAGGTACTTTCTCTTTTTAAATTCTAAGCGTATTAACTTATGTCGATCTGTTTAATGTATACTTATTTTACTGTTATTTAACTTGAGGTAGTACACTAAATCCTAAAATGCATGTGTGTTAATTAATAAAATACTTGCTATATATTACCATTATCTCTTTGCTGTAGTTAACATTATCTGCTACATCTGAAAAATTCTTTCGTTCTCTCAGAAACATTTTTGGGAACGTTTAGAATTAATGTGTGCTCCAACTAGCTGTAATGTTTCTTTTCAATTTTTGCAATGCCATACTCTCTCTCTCTCTCTTGTTTCAAGGAGTTTGGAAATACTTTGAATTTTTTAAGAAAAAAAAAGTGTATGTCTAGTAAAATAAAAGAGAAAGAAAAAAATGTATAGGAGTTCATATAATATAAATTAGTTTACTCAAATGCAAAGTTTAAAGCATGTACATTTTTTTACATATTATTCTTGTGTAATTTTCCGCATTAACTGTTGTGTTGTTTATATTTATTTAAGTAAATTTTAAGCAAAAACTATTAGAATTGCATCTTATTTATGAAACTTCTTGTCATTTTTGAAATTAAGCCCCACCCCTCTGCTTATAAAATTACTTTACCCTCTACTGACATATTACTTTAAGCTGTGCTTTTTATAACAATCCGAATTACGTTAAACTATGTTTAAGCTTCCAAGTATTACTGTTCTTAATAGCAAAAAAAAGTATGCAACAGGATTAGTTTTAAAAACAATTAGAATGTAAGGAAATAATTGCTTTTATCTTGAATTTTCTAAAAATAATAAAAATAGTCTTTTAAATGCTATATTATAATATTTAATTGATACTGATCTACTATTAAATAATCTCAGTTTTTGTCGAATAATTTTTTAGAAGAAATAAGAATTTTTAAATACTACTTTTTATGTCACTTGAAACGAACCGGAATATTCATTATAGTGTGAAGAGAGTAAAAGTCAAGAAACCTTGTAAAACTCAAAATAGCTTTTATTTAAATCTAAACAGAATATGTTAAAGATAAATATTCGAAGAGAGTGAATAAAGCCTCAAAATCCTATCTAAAAATCATAAAAATTAAACTATCTCTTAAAAGATGCTTCAAGGCATATCCTGAGTTCCAAGGCCAGAATAAATTCGGACACCAACTGCACTTAAAGTGAACTGACTTTAACTTGGTGGGCTTCCATCCTAGCTAACCGATTTTAATTTAAACAACATATAAACTTTTAACTTTCTATTTCCTCTCCTACTATCTTCTAACGGTTAAAATTTCAACAACCAATAAATTAATATTTCTCTTCACTTTAAGAAGCACTCTTAATGTACATATCACGATTCCTTTATGAGATAATGCTGTCAAATCAAGTAAAACAAAATAGGTTTCCCAGTAAGTCAGTTGAAATGAATGACAGCCAGGTACACAGTAATATCTATTATTTTATATATAGATCTGTTTAATATATAAAGTATATCTCAATCTATAAACAAGTATGATTTTAAATACAATTAATTTGATGGAATAAATTACAAACTAATAAGAGATTTGAGTAAACTGATATCTTAAGACCTTTCTAAGTTTTTGTTTTCATAAGAGAAACATACACACAAACATTATCACACACACACACAACAGCAGAAGAATCCGAAAAAAATCACTCAGTAACCAAACACATTCTTCAAATCCAAACAAAAAGAATGGGAACAAGTCTTTAGTGAGTATAAGCTTTCAACTGAACTGAATTCCTGTCAGATCCAATCTTAAGAAATATAATAAATGACTGAGAATTCCTCCTTTAAAATATCGATTTTGAATTTGATTTGCTTAATCAATAGAAGACCCTCATTTATAATAATCTCTATGGTAGGCAAGGAAATAACTGCGTTTTGTCAAAGGAAGATTTATGTAAGATGCCTATTATTATAAATGTATGAAAGATTAAATTGCAAAGACTGATTTCGAAGTCGGTGTAAAAAATCCATTATTGCGTATTATATGAAACCAGTGCAACAAAAAAAAGATTTTCGCTATAATTGGGAATTATAATAGGCTTTGTTCTTTCACATGTCCTTTCTAAACAGTAAAAGTTTGTGTATTAGCTCCTTACATGTCTGAGGGGAAATTGTTATTTGATACTGTTTTTCCATTTTGCATTTCGACAGGAATATAATTGTGTGTTAACTTTAACCATTATTTGTAAAAAATTTATTTATTAATTTTCTTTACTTAAAATTGATTTATTGCCAAAACATTAAAGATATTTTGTGCAGTTTTTAAAATGCGACTTTGGGACAATATTTATTTCATATTAATGTTCTTCAAACAGATTTTATTTTCTTTTTTTTGTTGCAAAAAGTGTTCATGTTCAATATTTTTAAATGTAATAAATTCGACTTCAGTGTCCATTTTCGATAAATTTCTGTTAATTTAAACGTAATAGGTATTTTTATTGCATATATATATCTGCAATTTTTCAAAAACACATTAAATTTAAATCAATAATTTTAATTTTTTTTAACGAGTCAAGAAAAATAACTCAATTAGCAAATATTTTTGTTCTGATTTTGGAAGTATTTTAGTCTAGAAATAGGAATTGTTTCATGATTCAGCTTGTGACTTTATTTAGCTTTAAATAACTAATTTTTTGAGAACGAATATTAAAAATGAAAACATTTTAAATTACTTAGATTTTATTTTTAACATTTTATTAGAATTTATTTTTACACGGCAAAAATGTTAAATTTACAAAATAATGCTTTGTGTTACATTGAGACAAATACCATCAAAATATTAATGAAGTATCACAAACAAATATTTAAAATAACTTGAAAAGATGTTAAAATTACATATCACACAATATGTTACAGTAAATAAAAAATGTTAATCTTAGGTATGTTTGGAATACTTCTGTGTTCTCTAACTTTTGTAAAATGTCGTATAAGTAAAATATAAAACATTCTGTAGATTAAAGTACATCTATATCAAATTATTTCCATTTATCTTATTATAAATTACGTACTATATCTCATTAACGCTTATTAAGAACAACTAACTCATTTAGATCCAAAGTTTGAGTGAATATATTTTATACGCTTATATATATATATATATATATATATATATATATTTAATATTTAAATCATTAAAATAGTTCTTTACATGATTGGAATTCGGAAGCAATTAATACAAAATATTGCATCAAATTATACTTTAAAAGGACAGAATGATTTTTAAAATATTATTTAGAACACAAATAAGCAAAATATCATTGAGTTCTAACAATAACTCCACACATATTTTTAATTAATAAACACGTAAGTGGAAAAAAAGCAAGCTATACTTCGGCAAGTTGTTTTTGCCAAACAAATTTAGCTTTCACAAACTTTCTAAGCGATTTTTTTTTTCAAAATGAAAGCCAAATTTTTGCTTTTGTAGCAGCCAGTTAATTTCAGATAGAAATGGAATTTAAAAAATTGGGCTAATGAATTTTTATTAAATTTAAGTTTCTTTTTTTTAAAGAAAACACAAATGAATTCATACTTTGGGGAATCTGACCGGAAAAATTACTTTATGAAAAACAACATGGTGTATAAGAGTAAGACTAAACTTCGAGATATTGCTTCTTTTTTATATTTATTCACAAAACATGTTAGATACATTGTAAGTTAGGAAATATAAGTTTTATTAACTATAAAAGAGAAGTAAGCATAATATATATATATATATATATATATATATATATATATATATATGTGTGTGTGTGTGTGTGTGTGTGTATATGTATGTGTGTGTGAAAGAGAGAGAGAGAGAGAGAGACAGAAGAGTTACCTTTAATACTTATAAAGGATATTCAATTATTCAAAAATTTATTTTTATCGTTTTTTTTTATCTGCAATATTTACAATGCAATGATTATTACTGGGTGATGCTTTGGAAGAAAGTTAAAAATTGCCTTCTATTTTTAATGGAATGTACTGTAGTGATTTATTTTTATAGAATTAAAATTTATTTTATAAATATATATTACTTTTGAATTTATAAAGAATTGAAAACCATTACGTCATTATTTAAATAACTAATACATATCACTTGTTTTCTACCTAAATTAAATATCTTGTTCATTTAGAGGGGCATTATATCAGTGAAGCGTTGTAATTCTTTATACTTAGATAGTATAACTAAAATCAATCCTATATCGTTCTGGTTGTTTATATTTCTTAAATTCATAAATTTGAAAATAGAAATATGAAGCTATAGCAAGGAAATTACATTGTATTGCTTTACAAATAAATAATATAGAAAGTTTTCATTAAAATAAAGAAGGAAAATTAAATTTTTACAACTTTTTATTGGAATGTTATATTCAATACAAATCGAAATTTTGTATTTACAATTTGGTCGTAGTTTTAAAACTATGGCGGGGTGGGTTACAAGGCTCCCTCTCCAAGCTGAAGTCTTTCAGGGGATGGGGGGAAATTTAGTCAATATAAGAATGCTTTGAAAATACGTTTAAGTCTTTCAGGGGTTTGGGAAGGATGGGGGTAGCGTATCTAGAGGTAAATGGGAAGGAGTCAATGCATTCAAGATGGGCAGCAAAAAAGACAATATTAGAAATTTAGTCAATATAAGTTATAAAATACTTTGAAAATACGTTTACAGTAAAGTCCCAAAAACTAAACGGACCGAGTTTGGGAAGATGCGTGCTATCGAGAATGGGATTTAAAACGAATAAGTACGAATGTTTCCTCGTGCGTATTGTGTGTAGCGTTTGCTTAAGAATATAGCAGAAAAAAATTATAGAAGTACCCTTAAACAAAGGGAATGCACGTACTTTATGGAGGCATAGAGCAGTTACGCCACGAAAATAAAAACTAATAAATGTATAGTATACAAAGATTTATCTGATCAGTCGCCCCTTTAAAAAAAGTACGTAATAAAGATATAAGGCTGTATATAATGAAAATTAAATAGCTGGCTTGCCCCCAACTGGCTAATTTGTTTTTTTTTATAAAAAATATGTCTGTAAAAAACGTATACATGAAGAGTTCATTTAACCAGACTGAATAAAAATTGTTATAATAAACTTCTTCAATCTCTAGCCAATATATTTCTAAAACCAAGACAGACACTGCTTTTTGAAACTCTATTAAAAATTCCTAGATTAAATTTGTTATTATAGTATTATACAAATTTACATAAATTGTTAAATTATTATAAAAAATTATTCATAATAAGTTGGTTCCCATTCATTTATAAATCTTTATTTTTCCCTAATTTTAAAATAATTTGTTGTATGTAGCTTTTTAAATAAGAGTCATATAATGTAACGTTCATGACTCTTTTTTTTTAAACATTTTTCTTCCAAACTGATTTTTTTTCCCACATTAAAACTGTCTCAATTTTTTTACTCCAACAATCCTCCCTATTTATCTAAAATAAAACATACATTTTTGCATAAATATCATAAGCAAAAAAATCTCATACTCTAAAACATTTTTTTTTTTTTCAAAAATTTTTAGATCATAAAAATTTTCTTTCTTTCTTTATTTAAAAATAAAAATATGCATAATGTTTAAAAAATATACTATAAACTACAAAATATGGTTTAATTCGAAAAAAATCTATGAATAGCTCTTCAGATAATTTCATCTTTGTTTCTGTAATGTGTGACAAATATTTTCTTTAATGTACGGAAAAGTCTCGATATATATTCATTCAAATTTTGCAACGTTCATAAAGAATACTATTTCCTAACATTTATTAATATTACTATTAGATTTAAATTTTTATTGTTTCTGAATAAAAAAATTGTAAAATAAGTATTTTAATTCATATTTCTAGAAATATAACATAATGTTTTTGAATCGTGATGAATGAATTCTTGTAAATCTTTCGTTTCTACATTGTAATTTCTTTTTTGCTTTGAATTTCCCTTTTTTAACAATTACGAAGAATTTTATGCAAATTTACAAATGTTGAGCATTTGAAAATACTGTTCTTTGTTCCAATTAGAAAATAAACATGTTATTCAACTCATTTTAATTCATATGTTATTTAAAGCCCAATTATAAATTCTCAAATAACTTCAAATATGTGATTTAGCTGAAAAATATCGAAAATTTTTATCTTTTGCATGTTGCTGTTACTACAAGTTTTCATTTCAGGTTTATAAATAAGTATTATATGTTTATAGAAATTCAGCCCAAACATGGTAAATTTAACTCCTATTGAGATATTTTAATTATTGTTATAAGAATTTAAAATCCTTTATTTAGACGAGCAATGTTTTTTCTGTACATAATGCATTTACATGTGAATAATATTTCATAATACATAATATAATCTCAATAAAACTTCAATAAATGTTTAAGTGTTTCGATTTATGTAATGCACATCATTTGTCTTTGAATGAAATGTAAAATTAATATTTTGAACTTATTTATACGAAGCTCATTTAGAATATAAAGGTAATTAAGCTATCAAAAAATTAAAAACAGAATATTTTTTCGAAAGAAATTGAAACAAAAGACCAATATTACGAACCTTGTTCTTATCACTTACCAACTATTCCCTCAGTTGAGAAAAAAGGTGGTCTTTCTGGGAAAAGATGCTAAGAGCTTTCAGGGAGGTAAACATTTTGAAAGAGATGAAAATTCGGATAACCCAGTGACCACACACCTATCTTAACGTACTAGAGGCAGAAAAGTATAACATAGAAATTTTAACCCTTTATTGACCGCATTATGATTTACTGTACTTTTTTTGATGGGATATTTTTTTAAATCACTACATTCAAATTAAGGGATACACATAAACAAAATACTCAACTTTAGGAAATTTAATTAGTTAGAGCTAATTAATTAATTAAATATATTCAACTTTAAAATAAATTATGCATATATTATCAACTTAAAATAAATGGTCAAATCGTTTTCTAAGATCTTAATTTACATACAAAAAAATAAGACACTTAAATTTTGACATTAACCATTTTTTCGGGACAAAAATGTTAATCCTCGCAATCCACTGAAAACGTCTTCTGATGTGAAAACACAATTTCTGATATATAGCACAGTTCCGACTATCCCGTTAAAATACTCATCATAGAATCCGTAGTGTCATATATCTTGGAAGAGTAGAATTTAAAGAATATCCCTGCTAAATGTCAGAATAATTGTACAAATGGTTATTCTACGTAATTTTAAAGAGAGTGGTACTTATAAGTATCGTCGGTCGATAAAGGGTTAAAGCTCGTTAATAAGTATTACAGTCATTTAAATATAGGTAATTATTTTTTAGAGAAGTGAAGGAAACTTCAAGGGGTGTAAAAAAATTGTTTTTCTTCGAATAAATATTGTGTTTTTTATTATTTTTATAGACAGTTTTTATTTTCTGGATGATCCCTGTGTTTCATTATCTTTATTTTACTGCATACAAGTACTTGCTGTTTCCATTTTGGGGAATAAAGATATAACTCAGATTTATATACACTTTAAGATTATAAAATAATACATTTGATTTTTTATTCTTTTAAGCGTGATTAATGCTCTGTATTCATTTGATGCAAACTATGTACATGAAACTAAATTACTGATTGCAAAATCTATCACAACGCATGAGACCACCTTTTGTAAACATTTCAAGAATTTTTAATTACCTTCAAAGGATACGACACACACATACATGCACGCATACAGTTGCTGTATCCATCAACAGATCAAAAGAAAGATAGAAGAAATATAATTAGTTATTTTACCAATTCCTCAATATTATACAAAAACTAATATGAATTGAAGCAGAAAAGTCAGAATAAACAAAATTAAATATAAATAAATAATAGGAAATTGGATAGAAGCTTAACCCTTTATCTACGGCATTATGATTTACCATAGGTTTTTCTACGCAATGTATTTTTTTAATCACTGCATTGAAAATTAAGGAATATAAATAAAAAAATACTCAACTTTGGGAAATTTAATCCGTTAGAGCTAATAAATTAATTAAAGATATTCAACTGTGCAATTAATTTTATACACTGTTCGCTTAAGGTGACTGTCTACCTTAAAAATGTCGTTTTTCGTCCACATAAGGCATTTTTTTATTTCAAAATCTTGATCATTTTTCTTTTCCAAAACCGTTTTTCTTTTTTCCTTTACGTGAAATAGAAATAAAGTTATAGTGATTTTAAAAAAAAACATCACTCTCTTTGTAAATGAGCAGTAAGATAAAACTTTGAATGAGTTTTCCTCAAAATTATGTTTTCGAAAGAAACACTTTACCGAATACATGATATTATGAGAACCAAACCTGATTAAGTTGTGAAATTTAGTAAGAATGTTTATTATATTATTTTTTCAAAAGTGAACCATAAGCTTTGTTATAGGTTAAATATTTTTTTTATATTTAGGGTTGTTTTTATAAAGTAAAACTTAAAAAGTATCAAATTTTCATTATATTATGTATAGTTGTCTGTAATTTTTCTGTATTTTAATATTTCTCTTAGATTTTGGTTCATTTTAAAGAGCACCATAATACGTATGTTGTGTATAAAGAAAATTAAGATAATTGTATTTGAAATTTTTATAGTGTTATTCGTTTTAGTAAAAAATTGGTAAAAATTCCTTGAAATCAACCAATTTTTCTAAAAGTACAATATTTGTTTAAATTTTTTTTATGTATTTACATATTTATTTTTTTATTTTTCTTCCTAAAAACACTGAATTTGTTTCAAAAATTTGTTTTTATAAAAAAATTGGATCCGAAGGTAGGCAGTCACTTCAAAATAAATAGTCAAATCGTCTTCTAAGGTCTTCATTAACATACAAAAATATAAGACACTTACCTTTTGACATTAACTACTTTTTTGGAACAAAAATCCAATTCGCTGAAAACACCGTCTGTTGAAAACGTAATTTCTGCTATAAAACTATCCTTTCGTCCAAAAATAGTCATCATAGAACCCATGATGCCATATATCTTGGAAGAGTAGGTTTAAAATAATATTTCTACTAAGTATGATCAGAATATTCATAAAAATGTTTATTCTGTGTAATTTTAAAGTGAATGGGACTTATAAGTACCGTCGGTAGATAAATGGTGGAGTCAAAAAGGAATTTCGAAATGAGAGCCTATTATGAGGAGTTAAACTAGTTCGATGGTATCAAACCTTCATTTGCGGCTCAAAGATTATTATAGAAATGTTCAAAAATAAAGAATGTTCTAGGAAAAAACTTCCAAATAAATGAAAGAGAATTTAAATGGATTTAAATTTAACAAATATCAAAGCATTGCAGATGTAATGTAATAATTTAAAGTTACAAAGACCTCAAAGGAAAGACAATCATGAAATGAGTGTAAATCTACTATTGACTGATCAAAAGGTAGATCTTAAATCATGAAAATATAAATTTTTCCATCACCTAGTGATTATGTAGTCTAAGAGCTAATGGTATCTGAATAGTTATTGGATAGTTGCGTAACATAATCAAGAATGTGTGTCAGAAAGTGTACACTCTGAGCGAAGTAATGCTAATCTTTATTGCAAGACTACTGACAAGCTTACTATATGATCTTATTGTTGTATGTTGGATTTGAAATCAAGTTTTATGAGACAATCAATGTATTTCTAACGCATATATGTTTTAAAAAACACATTAGATAATCATGATTTAAACAATTATAGAAGAATTTCATTGTATTGTTCACTCAGTCTATATTTTGTGAGTAGTTAAAATATTCTTTCGAAGTAAACATTTCATGTAATATTTCTATTAACAAATGTTTCTAAGTTGCTATTTAAAATAAGTATTTTAGTTATGCGGCATTTAAATGCATCTATCTTATCATAAATATTACTAAATACTTAGTAATCAATTATTTGTGAATATAACTCAGAACTCTAGTTTTCAAGTATAGCTAGTATGTAATAAGTTTAAGAGCAATCAGTGTAATACTTGGTTTAAACTCCCTAGTTTTAGCTTAAATTAGAAAATCATCTATAAAATGCAGAAAAAGATTCATTATTAATACAAAAATTAATACAATTCTTCCTATTTCAAAATAGGAAGAAAGGTAAGTAAGAGTTGGTGAAGCAGTTGCTGATAGGACCACCTTTATAAGCCTTTAACTTGCTTATAAAGATTTCCATTTAAAGCAATGAAATGTTCTTATATTAAAAGTTAAGCAATTGTTTTTAACTTTCTATTACAGTTTTGTCACATATAAACATGGGAACACTAATCATATCATCCACATGTATAGAAGGTCTTGAAGTCAGAATTGTGTACAGAAAAAATTCACCTTCACTTTAATTATAATACTAAATCTGTAATTCTTTATATACAAGAATTTTAGACGCTTATAACATATCTTTTGACTTGCATGAAATAAAAATAATAATTTTAAAAAAAATCAAGGGAACAGCACAATTTGTAGTTCTTACAACGTATACTTCTTCTCTAAACGCAAACAATTAATATTAATTTATTACCTTTCTCAAAGTTATAATACTTTAATTAAAGCATATATTCTTTCGAAACAAGTGCTGCTCAGCTATGTTTGTCTTTCACTAATGCTTTTGATTCAATAACATTTCCTTTGAGGCAATGGAGACTAGATATATGTGCCGAAGATAGTATTGATGCTTGTCTATTCTTTGTGAGGTCATAATGCAATAAACACGGATGCAACAGCATGAATTATGCAAGGTGCTTTACCAAAGTGAACAAGGTTTTTTGGCACATAAAATTCAGCGCTATGTTGGTCATAGGTTATGGATGTTACGCAGCTGTTACAAACTATAAGTTTATTCCAAATGATAACTTATGTTAAAAGAAATGTTTAGGATATTTTGCCTTTTAAAAAATCCGCATATATACATATTTAAATTTAAACCCATAAAAGCAACATCCCAATAAACAATTTGAGCTTATTTTGTTAATTTCTTAAATTATGTTTGACCGAACATGAAAAAGAAAGTTTTTTGCGCCCCGTCAGTCGCTGGTAAATTTCAATGCGCAGATTCAAAAGACATTTTAAGAAAATCACCATATTTATTAGACTATAAAATTACTAACAAGAGGTTATTTGAATGAATAAAGTTGCCAATTTAATTACCAGCTTAAATATCAATAATAATTACTATAAATTGCTTATCTTTATTTACAAGATTCAACTCCTGAATTGGCAAAAAATCTTGTACTATTAAACGTAGCGCATTTCATTATATATACTTCAATTATATATTAAATATCTACCACTCTAACTTCGGTATCGGTCTGACAACGATCGACGAACTCTCTCTCTCTCATCACTTCACTTTAAATAGCAACTCACATTAGTAAAAAACATGGTTTCTCCACATAAAGCGATTTTATAATCATACAACGTGATCGAAAGAATTTTCCCAGGAGGATTTGTGAACGACGCGAATACGGCCCGATAAAAGTTAATACTTTATTTTGTTAACTGTAGTAGTTTTTTCTTTGTTTATATATACAATATAATTATTATTTTTAATCCTTATATATATTATTTGACAGTTTAATTATTTATTCGTATCAGGCAGGGACATCATAAATTAACTCCAAATATATGCTTCCCAAAATTGTAAGATTTAATGTACCCCATTTAAAGGAGATTTTAATTTCTTCAAAACATATATTGGAATTCAAGTGAATTTTGAGAAAATTCTGCATATTATAATTTTGTTACATGCATTTGGTATTTTTTGAAGTTATATACTTCTTTTTGAGCGTTAGGGAAGAAGGATGAGGGTACATCTTTACGATGTGCGCGCACACCGTCACGGATGTGAAAATTCTTTGTCTAGAAATATACAGAACGGGACAGAGTATTCCCGCTTTCAAAATCCTCAGAAAACTATATATTTCTCTTCACTTCCCTGAAGAAAGGGGTACCCATGTTTGAACCGGGGACCTCTCTATCTGCAGTCGAATGCTCTACCACTGAGCTACACATCCCGTGTCAGGGAACATTTGCTTTCGGTTCTGTAAAGGGATACGAAAATGCTTTGCCTAGAAATATACAGAACGGAACAGATTAATCCCGCCTTCGAAATTCTGAAAAAAAAATTTATTTCTCTTCACTTCGCTGAAGAAGGGGGTACCCGGGTTTGAACCGGGGACCTCTCGATCCGCAGTCAAACTCTCTACCACTGAGCTGATCTTTTAATAAAAGAATTACTTTATTCGCTTTATGAAACTAATGAAAACTTTTACATTATTTTTATAAAACTTTCTATAATTTTTCTTCCCATTAATTGAAACTTTTTGAAGCTTATTGAGCATAGTATGACTTAATCAAGCTACGTATTTTATTAGAATCAATTTTCAGAATTGTAATATTTTTTAAAACATTGTTTGGCGCATTTTAGCCAAATCTGGCTCTTGTGCCATAAAATCAAACAATCAATCAACCGGACCGGTTCGAATGGATTCCTCTTGGGTTTCCTCACAACCAGGCTAAGTTCCGAGTTGCTGGGTGCGATGCTTCTATTTAATATTTAATTGTTTTAAATGTTTTAATAACTTTAAAATGACCATAACTCGGGGGCTCTTCTGGCGGATGTCTTAATTTTCTTAGGAATGATTTTTCCAGCCGAAACATTTAATATGAGTTCTCAGGTGTCACATTCGGTTCAACTCATCTCCAGATATATTCTGCCGAAAACCTCCTACGTTATTGGTCCTATTGTCCCTGTGCGGGGGTGTTTAAATTTATTAAAATCGTGATTATCTCGGGTTCGGCTGGTCCGATTGACTGAAGGTTAGTATCGTTCATCTATGCTCCTGACCGCCTTTCGTCCTTGGCTCAGTTTGCCCGGCTCAAGATTTTTAGAAATATTTTAATCTTGTTACGCCAAAGAAGTATAACTTCTTACGTGTGTACATAAGTACACACACGCCTTTTTTTACATTTTGTTAACTTTTAACTTTCGTGATACTGGTAGTACTTTATGAAATTAATTTAGTTTTTTGAAAGTTTAACTTCTGTGATTGATGTTACTTTATTGACCACTCGAAAAGAAGGAGTTTTATTTATATTTATAAACAGCTTATGTGTTTCGATGACGAATGCAAAATTCATCAAAATGCATCAAATCCGAACGTGGATCAAACAATTACACACCATAATATTTCTGAAAATAAATAACGTATATTTGATTTGCAAATTAAAATAGACAATTGGTAAAATATAATACACTCTCTCTCTAATAATTTATCTTATATATTATCTGTAAGATAATAACTTTTTTACAACAGAAACATGTTTGAGAATATTTTATCTTTGTCTTATTCTTTGATAAAAGCATTTAAGTAAATTTCAAAACACTATAACTAATTCTGTATTCGGCCGTGTTCTTGCAAACAGCTAAATATAGAGTTTTAATTCAAAAAGTGAAAATGTTAAAAATGTTTTACTTATTTGAAATATTAGTTTATTTTAGCTGTGTATTTTTGTAGCAAGCATTTAATGCTAACATTTTTTTCATAACTTATATTGAATACATCACCTTTAAGTGAATTTTTTATTATAATACTCTAACAACGAATTTTTATTTTTTAAGATTCATTTTATGTATTGCTTTGTTCCTTTTTTATATGGTTCAAACATTATTTTTCCAAACTATTTACATTTTTTCAGGAGATATAAGCACAATATATAGGGGTTGATCTAAAAGTCTTATCCTTATTATAAATATTTATCTCACTCAATGAATGGATGAATTTTAACGTCGCACTGCTCAGCTATGCAACAACGTTTGGTGAAGGACCTCGAAATTTTGAACCATGGTCAAGTGACGAGGAAGACACCTGAGCTGGCAACCCTTCTTTTAACTACCACACCATACAAACTTAAGGGAAGTCGGTAGGGCCTATACCGACAATGTTAAATTGAGCCATTTTAGGTACAAGTTTCTCAGAAACTGTTAAATATATAAACTTAATTAGGCTTTTTTTTATTTAAATACTGGTAAATATATTTAAAATATATTGTTTACAATCGTAAAAGTATCACTTTGAAATTTTTGAAAACTGTCAAATTTTTACGATAACTGCTTTTCAGCAAAATATTTCAGGAAAATCTCCAAAAAATAAGCTTAGTATATAGAGTTACATATTATTTATGTTTGCATGAGCACTCGTTCTGTAGATTCTGAGAAAACTGTCCCCACGGTTTGAAAAACAGCCATTTTGAGATAATTGCATTTTTAGTGTAAAAAAGCACTTGATCACAAAAATAATGAATTACAACAAGTATTTGCCCTATTTTTATTAAATATTAGCTTATTCTCTATTACTTTTAAGGCTTTTTAGTTTTTCTTATACTTAGATTTCTCAGAAAATACATTTATAGCATTTTCACTTTTAAGCTATCGAGGTATTTTTTAGCGTTTAATTATTTTACTCAAATTCTGTATCAATTTTTGAGGAATTTTCAGTTATTATTTACTATAAAGCATCATAAATACCATGTGAAAATGTGTCAATACATGAAAATATGGCTTTGGTAATACATTTATACACTATTTCGAAAAGTTTCATTAGTGTTTATATATTCACCTGTTAACACAATGTTTCACAGCAGCAGAATTAAAAATTTTCTTTAAATATTTGGTAAATGGTATTCAAAACAACAAAAACATAAAAACAGATTTCTTGAACATGAAATTAATGTATTTTTATATATGTAACAAGCTATGTGTTGCATTTTTAGATATTTATAAACATTTTACTAAAAAACTATTGAACACCAAAGCTTAAAATTTGTATAAATACACAATACATATGAAATATATAGTAAACATTTCCAGTTCATGCATACAGTAGAAGTATAGAAAAAGGAATACACAATTTATTAAAATTGTCATTTTCTGTGTCAACATATGTTCATTAGTGAAAATGTCTAAGAAATATTTTTAAAATTTTATAAAGAATAAAAACACACAATACATATGAAAAATATAGTAAAAATTTCCAATTCATGCATACGGTAGATTTATAGAAAAAAAAAAGAATACACAATTTAATAAAAATAGTCATTTTCTGTGTTACGACATATGTTCATTAGTGAAAATGACAAAGAAATATTTAAAAAAATTTTGCATAAAGAATAAGAACACACAACAATATATATGAAATATATAGTAAAAGTCTCCAATTCATGCATAAATTTAAAGAAAAAAGAACAGACTACTTGAAAAATATATTAATTAGAAAACACAAGCTTTTGTATAAATTTTTACCTCATCAAAAAGATCCTGCACTGTAGCCGGTTTTTACCTTATTTTTCTTAATATTATCTTCTTCTTTTTCTTTTTTCTTCTTTTATCTTTTCTAATTTTCTTCGAGCGTTCAGAAAAAGCATAAATTGCTTTCATTAGTCTTTCCCTATCGAGAAATTTCATGGCACTTACTGAAAATTCCCCTGGTTCTACGCCCATTTTTTGAAGCATTTTAATTTCGATACATTACCATCATTAAAGGAACAAACAGCATCATAAACACCAAGTGAAAGTGTTTCAATCTGTACAAATGTTGCTTTAGGAACACGTGACCAAACGAATGAAAACTTTCATTCGGGCTTTGTGTTTTTCCATGCAAACATTTTTTCAACAGGTCAGGATGGGAAAGATCTCTAAATATAGGACGCTTTGCTTCAACAACAGCGACCGGAAGACTGTTTTTATGTTTGTAAGACTTACCTGATGCTTCAGCCTTTTAAATCCACACCCATGAATCTTCCCCGATGGGACAAAAACCATGTTGAGGATATTCATCAGTTGATAACTTATGCAGAAATGGCCCAGATAGCTTGCCGCATATTCTGAACACTGCTGTGATTTCTCCAATAGCTGATCCATAGTATGACTGCAAGTTATCAATTTCATGTTCAGTCAAACGATTTTTCCCACTTAAACACTTACCGTCTGACAAGATTTGCCCTTTCAATTGAGTTTTTAATCGGCGTAATCTTGTTCCCATGCGCTTCATTACATGGCCAATACACTCCAATTTTCAATTGATATTCTTACATAAATGTTTTCCTTACACCGCATCAAATGCTTTGCAACCCCCTTCTCTACGTAATATATCGGGCATTATGTAAAGATAATGACCGTTGAAAAATTTTAGACGCACCTTTTTCCATCGCTCCACTAGATCCAACGTAGTTCACAATCCTTTTCATGAAAAGGCAAGTTTTTACAAGCGCAATATTTCGAAAAAGAATATCAACATCTATCACCTTACCTGTATCAATGCTGGTCACAGTAACTACACCATTCAAGGATGTGTAACCACGCTTCTGATCTACAGCTACTTTTTTTCACAAATAGCTTCCTTCGCAGCATTTTGAATTGAATCTTTTCATAAACAAGTTTAGCAGCATTTAAAATTCTAAGCAGAAAACCTTTAAGATTCATTACGCAGCAGAACATTCTCCCTGCTTCTGCACCTTTTCCAATTGAACGCATAGCTACACAAACCTAAAAATTTGAAGAAGAGAATTCTACACGATATGGACAAAAAAAACATTTTAGCCAGTCCAGACTTACCTTAAAACTTGCATGTCTAAACCACTGCTGCACATTTTACAGTGAACTTCATTCTTGAAAACAAAAGCAAGAATATTCAAATTCATGATTGCATTTAAAATACCTACGCTATCACCAAAGAAGAAAACTCATTTAAATCTGGAATTTTCTTTTTCTTTTGCACATGACTGCTTTGAATCATGTGCATGTTCAGCTTTGAGCATTTAATTTACAATCAGTGGTACTTACTTTGCTATTAATAGTATTCTAACGTGGATAATACTTACCTTTGCGTTTCTTGAAAACTTTTTGCAATCTTGGCATTTCAAAATTTCAGAAATTTTAAGTATCGATAAACGACAAATGCTCAATCAAAACGTGTTCGAAAAGCGCCAAAAAGGTAAACCACCCTAACAGTTACACTTGCAGTTATTCTACAGTTAATATCGTGGGAATAAATAAAATAGATAATGGCTTTGCATCCCAGCTTTAGGCCAATGTTTACATTTCTATCTGTCAAAGTAAGCGTGGCAAATCAGTTGATTATTTTTTAAACATAAATATTCTTTAAAATTGACTAGTATGTTATATCATAGGAAAGGGGCTTAATTTGGAGATTTGAGAAATATCAAAATCTCAAAAATCGATATCTGGAAGGTGTTTACAAACACTGGACATATATCTTTTAAAATTTCCAATAGAGCTTAGATTTTTTATGTTCGTAATAAAAATAATTTAATTATTCTATAGGGCTACAAAAATAACTTTTTTACTTCAAAAGGTTTTTTTTCTATTTAATTTGAGTAATACATACTTTTTGAGAACTCGTATTATATACTTATGTTAAGGAACCATTTTTTTAAAAAGTGTATTTTTTATACAAAATATTAGTTACACATATATAAAACAATACGCAAACTATATTGAACCTATTTTTTAGTAAAATTTTGAAAAAGTTTCTTTAAAAAAATTAGGAAACTTTGAAATTTGGAAATGTTTTATTTTTCTGCTTTTTTTCATGTATAAATCCATTTTTAAAAATTTACACACTATTTTAATAGAAAGAAAATTAGGTTCACTATATGCATAGGCACCTTGTATAGATGTATAATAAATCTAGAATCACATAGTGCGATTTTTTTTTAAAAAATGCACCTAAATGCAAGAAAAATATACTTTTGAGAAAAAGGGAAAGAACTATATATATACACTGCTGGACAATTGCTAAGGACGGATCACAAATTGCTATGTAGCATAACATTAAGTGAGACATGAGGCCTAGTAGGATAAAATATAGTTGCCACATTGTTCAGACATTAGAATAAAGAATATTTATTGTTCTGGAAAGTACAAAAGCTGTGAAACATCTGAAAGAAAAAAAAATGTTCATTTGATCTGCGTACGGAGAAATGGAACAATGCATCTAAAAGTCAGCAGGCACCTTAAAGAAAGGTATCAGTACGGGATATGTCCACCGTGTGGAGTGTGATGCAACATTCCACACGTCGTACCATACTTTGCACAACATTATCCAGCAGCTGTTGAGGCAATTTATCCCATTCCTCTGTGAGTGCACGGATGAGGGTGTTCTTGTTTGTCGGAGGATAGTTTCGACCAGCAACTTACCTCCCCAAACCATCCTACATATTTTCAATGGGGTTTAGATCTGGAGAATGCGCTGGCCATACGAGACGTTGAATACCCTCGCTGTCTAGACAATCCTGAACAGCGAGTGTTCGATGACATGTTGCGTTGTCGTCCATAAAATCAAATTTATCACCGACAGCACCACGGAAAAGACGAACATGAGGAAGTAGAATTTCATCAATGTATCGTTGGCCCGTCATAGTCCCATTCGCAACCACATGTAGGCGCATGCGGCCATTGATCATGATGCCGGCCACACCATGATACTGCATGTCGGATATCGGTCCTTTTCCTGGATATTTTCTGGACGATAAGCAGTACCATTCTCGCGCCAGATCAGTTGGCGTCTACAATCCGATGACAGACTGAACCTACTCTCATCTGAGAATAGTACGCATGCCCAGTACTGTTCAGTCCAATTTTGATGCTCACGACACCATTGCAAACGGGCAGTACGGTGCTGTCTGGTCAATGGGACACACACAACAGGTCTGCGTGCGTATAGTCCTCCTCCCCTCAAATGTCTGGCAACAGTTTTTCGGGAGATCTGCTTTCCTGAGGCAGCAAGAAACTGATTTGCCACCTGCTGAGCTGTGGTGCGCCTGTTCCTTTTTGCTGATAGGACGATATATCTGTCTTCTGCAGGCGTCGTACTTCTAACACGACCTCCCCCGTGCCTTCTACTACGCATTCCAGTAGTTTTAAATGACTTCCACGGCCGTGAAACACTGCTGTGAGCGATGTCCAACTCCTGGCAACATCTGTTATTTTTCGTCCTTCTTCGATCTTTCCAATAATTCGGCCACGCATAAAATCCTCTATGTGATGTCGGGAAGACATGCCAAAATTTTAAGTTCATCTATTAAATCTTTCCTGTAAAACTTTTGACTTGAAACAACAACTGTCCACACGCGTCAAAACCTTTAAAGCTCTTATGAATGCTATCACGTGATGAACAGACGTGGAAAAATAATTTGCATACTCATACTTCTTCTTACTAATATGCCGCACTTATTCTAATTTTCCACATTTTGCTTCCTTTCATTTTGTGGTTGCTATTGATGATAGTGTTATCCGTCCTTAGCAATTGTCCAGCAGTGTATATATATATATACATATATATATATACATATATATATATATATATATATATATATATGTGTGTGTGTGTGTGTGTTTTTACATATTATACACTTAAATAGTATTTGCTTGCCAATTTTTATATGCCTAATTATAATGCTTAATCATTTTCTAGCGTTACAGAAATAGTTTTAAATTCATATGTTTTTTTCCATTGTTTAGTTAACATGAACATAATTCTCTAGACATTGTAATACATATTTTCTTGTACATAAAAACCATATATTACAAAACTATTTCTTGAATATACAAAACATTTTACACACATATATAAAGAGACATATTAATCATAATGAGCCAGTTTTTTTAATGAATTCATTGCATAATCTCTTGAAAATAATCATAAAACCTTAAAATTTTGAAAATCTTAATTTTCTTTTTGCCCATATAAAACTATTTTCCAAAACCTTAGACATTATATACAAAAACATATTTTATTTACTATATGCACATGTCTCCTGTTTAGATGCATTTATTATTTATTCAAATGAAAAAAAAATCAAAAGTTTTTATTGATCAAACACAGGAGAAACTACACATTTAAAATATGCCAAAAGGGTCGTGATAATTTGTTTACATTTTTTTTCATATTTTAGCTCTATGTTATCAACAAACATATAAGTATTATGCATTTTTAGATTCTGAAAAATATACACTATTTTTTAGAACTAAAATTAAAAAATCGGTTTTTTCAAAGTATATGATGTTCTGGTTCTCTTAACGCTGCCTAATTCTGTAAAAATTCATTTCATCACTCTGTCGATTGTAAACCAGGATGTTTGCTTCTATAACTACATCGAAATTTACACTGAACATTAATGGGGTATTTCGTTTCGTGAAACCCAAATATACATTGACCTTTGCCTTAAATCGACACCATTTCGACAAAAAAAAATGTCTTTTTTTTACACTAGAAAGACCCAAAAGAAGTCAAAATGAATGTATTGTGAAAAAATAAGTAATGTGTAAAGAAATTTTTTTAATTATCTTAAAATTTTTTATGTATAATATTTATAGTCATATAACAAGTTATTAGTAAACGTTAACGTAAAAAAAAATATTTCAATTGGGAAAAAACGTATTCTAAAAAGTCAAAGTCTAAGAAATTATGTCATTATATAAGTAACTGTTTTTCTAATTGAAATTGAAAAGCAGTCAAAATGACTTCCTTGGGCAATCTAGCATTAAAAATGCTCTGCAGAGTCCCTCTTGAAGGATCATTCGCACCATATAATATGCAATAAAACTACTAAAACTGATCTATCCAATGATACAAAAGTTCCTTTTTTATAATGATTGGTTATCTTGTAATGAATTTTTATAATCAAGGTAAGTCTATGCATTGAGTCTATATTATGTATAGCTAAATATAAGATACATATAAAAAATGGGATTTTTGTTTTATTCATTTATATTAATATTAAGATTATTAAAAATAGTAATTTAATTGATAATAATACGCATTAAGAAAAGTTACATTAACAGTTTGTTGTATGATTTCTCAAAAGTCTTTTTTTTACGGAAAGTGAATGGATAATCTTGAAGTACTGTCATATAGTTTTAAAAGTATTTTTTAAATTAGTGTTTCTTAACACTATATTATGACAAATGAGAGACAAAAAATATCACTCGATAAATGTAATTTTTCTTTTTCCTATAGAACGTTTAAAGCCAGTGTTTCATAATTCTGCAAACAACAAAATCTGAGAGACACATTTTGTTAAAAAAATGAGTCGAATTAAAAGTATAATAAGTAGTATGATATTTTCTAGTGAAGCCAAAATGCATTAGTACTTTGGGTTCATCATTATGTCTGAAAAGACTAACAGATTTCACGTAGTAAATTCCATTTTTAACATTTAATGAATGTCTATGTAAGAAATGCTCTTAGGCTGCATTTATTTTAACCTTTTCGTTGGAACTCTATCAATCCTAAAAGCTTCTAATTCTGTTTTAAACCGAAAAATATTTGATCCATAGAAAACTGTTCATACCGTAAATGTGATAGTCACATTTAGCCGTATCTATGATCTTCTGCTTTTCGGTTCCTAAATAAAATAAGCTGCAGTATTTCCACTCACTTGAAAATTGAAACCTTTCATGAAAGAAATTTCTGTAATTTATTTAAAGCTACTGTTGTCATTTGTTTAACATTCTCTGCCTAAGTTTTCTTTCAAATCGCTTATGTTGCTCTTTTAAAGTTCCTGCAGCTTTCAAAGAGATAGTGGAATTTATTTTTATCGTACAAAATAAACATAACTTGCCCGAATAAGTTCGCTTTGTAGAGAAGCACTTAACCGAACAAAGATGTTTGTTTTGCAGTTAAAACTGCATCCCGTATCTAAATGGTATGATATATTAATTTAATAATAAAATTTTCCTGATTTATGTATGCCTGCCTAATGAAATAGACCTTATTTGTTGCTTTTTTTACAACACTCTGAAAACAATGTCATTAAAAAGTTAAGGATAACACAAAAAAATGTTATTATTATTGGGATTCGATATGATATAAATAGCTTAATTTTAAATTTAATTAGATTTTCCCCCTTTTTTTGCAATATTGTCTTGTTTTTTAAGCGATAATAAATTTTGAATTAAGTATTTTTCAGGCATTAACTAACATTAAAATATTTTAGAAATATCAAATAAAGTTGAAGTTACTTTCAGACAAACATTTCGCTTTAAAAATTATCTCTCTCTCTATATATATATAAATGAGAAAAACGACCGACTCCCTCACTTACAGAAAGAGAGGATTCAGTTTTATAATAATATTGGAAAATATAAAGAATTTTTAAAAAATAAGATATAAATCAGAATTTCCGTGAGATATCTACCAAATACAGATATACCCCCATTTTATTATAATGCTCTATCGAAAAAATTAAACCAAAAGATACATTCACATTTAAGAAGTCATTTTCACGAGAAATAATAATCTTTAAGAACTTTCTATTTTCTTACAGTAACAAACAATGAAATTAGAATTTCACCGTTAGAATATAACAAAAAATGTTATTCTTAAATTATGTCTACTTTAGGAAAACCGTATAAAATCCACAGGTAATAATATAATATCTTGAAGGCATTTGACAAAACTCATGTACCCATCTTTTAATTAAACCATTATATCTTTCATTTGAAACAATATTGAATATGATAAAAAAATGATTTTGTGATTGAATGGTTTTCGTAAACATTATAACAAATTTAAAATAGAAATGTAAAGAAATACGATAAATATCCAGCTCTTATTGCTGAATGTTAATTTCAGACTAATCATCTGACTTTCTGTCGCTCATAATGTATCCTTGATTTCTTATTAGATTTAATCAGATAAAATATTACAATAAATTTAATTTGGTGCGTTGGATAGTCTTTATTTATTTCCCTAGTTTTTTAAACATGGATATTGGATTTTCAAATTAAAGTTTCTTATGCAAAGCAGCTTTTTTTCCTCATTATGTAAATACAAGAAGTAAGAGGTCCCGAGATGTCTTAATAAACTATTGTGTATGCGGAATAAATTGTCCACTTAGTGGCTTAGAGGAAACGTGCTCGCGGTCCTCTAACTCATGTACAGGTTTGCGGGTTAAATTTAGGCTGAAGTCGAAAGGATTCTTTGGATACAAATGAGGTAGTCACGAATGCCATATGCTTGTGTGGCATGTAAGAGAGCCATTGGGTATCAATTTTGCTCTGGTTCTCACGGCAAAATTAAATCACGTCAATATTTAGCATTTGACGTGGATTTGAAATAAAATTAATTCAAGCGTCAAAATTTGGGTAGCGAGAGCGGCCACTAGATGATTCCATCTCTGAATTGGCTGTCACATTTGAGGGACTCTTCGTGTCTGCAAATGATTGCGTGCCAAAATGCAGCACATTTGAAAAAAAAGTAGAAAAAATTAATTTCAACAAATACGTGAAATTTTTGTAAAATATTTAAACTTCCTTCCTTCTTTCTTTCAATCAATTCAAAAAACAAAAATTATAATTTTTATTTTTTTTTTATTTTTGTACTAATTAAAACAAAATACAGTTTTAAATTTGAAAAGGATTTTCTATTTATAGTATATTTTACAATTCCTTAAAATAAGAAAAAAAAAGGCTTATATGAATAAAAAAATAGCCTGTTGCAAACGTTTTATTGAAAGGAAAATATCTGGTTTTAAATATTTTTTGGAAAAAGAGAATTACGTTCCTTGATTATTTAAAAGGTTTCACTTACAACATCATTTTCTTAACTATACGCTTAAGAATTAACGACTAAATAAAATATAAGAAATCGGTTTTTTAGGCGACGTTAATCAGAGTACAGCAAACATTATATTTTATACAATTTACAGCAGTATGCAATTTTTTTAACCTGCATTTTTAAAAACCTTAATGATTTTTTAAGTAAATGACATTTTACTATTTTATAAGTTTTACGTGAATCTTAAATACTTATTTTCATTTAATTAATGAGGTTTCTTTTGTTAATGATATTTGTAATCGTTATTTATACCGCAATTATCGTATGGGCTTACAGGTACATAGAAACTTTAAGATAAACAACAAATTTCAATGAATTACTGTGGTTTTACTTGATTAGAAAGACATCGCAATTGATTAATTGTTGAAACTAAAAGTAGCATTTTGTCAAAAGAAAAAAAAGAGGAATTGAATGCATTAATTTTCTTTCACTGTCTTTGCTAAGGTGTAGTACATAAGACTTAAGATCGTTACACTCTAACAGTAATGTAGTAATTAAAATTATTACAAGATATTTGATTGTAGAAACTAGAGATAAAGTTTGCTGAAAATAACGTTGAAAATTGAAGCTACAAAAATTAGAGATGGATACATGTTGAGTAACATTAATATTTAAGTCAGAAATAATCATACACAATTTAAATACCCTCGGAGTATTTTTGGAAGTTATTCCACTCGACTATAACTGCACGATTTTTTTCTAAAATAATTTTCACTTAAGTATTTCCCATAATGATACACACTAATGATATTTTAATTACTTATGAAGCTAAACTTTTGAAAGAGTGCATTTTCTAATGTTTTATGTGACTAAGAGACATCAGAGTAATTTCCTTGGTAGTTTTCAGTATTCCTGGGTAGTTTCACTTGTATATGTTAACGTTAAAGTGTATAATTCAGTTATTTCATAGAATAACTAGGTATTTCATGAAATAACTAGACAAATCAATTGAAATATATAATAAATGAAAATTTCCATACTTTACCTAGTTATTCTATGAAATAACTAAGGATAGACCATTTAAGTGAAAAATTAACAATTTCAAAAATATTTTATAAATTAATTCATCATAAACAGCCAAATTCTCTCGAAAAATTCATTGTATTTCTTTTGTGGATGAATAATTGATAAATAATAAGTGAACGCAGATGATATAATTTGTTAGTGCTCATATTGCTAACATTAGTTAAACAAAAATAGGGGGAAAAAATATATGTTGCAAAAATAGATAATATTTAAATACTATCAACAAAAATGCATGCTGTGAAGAAAAACCGTTGATTTACAAAAAAATATTGTGTAAATATTTTAAAACCAAAATGGAACAGAATATTAATTTAAATTTTATGAGATACCTTTGTTTTACTTTTCATTATTTATTAGCTCAAAGATTGCTGCGATGACACTTTATATTGGGCCGCTTATTATTTTTGAAACCAGACCACTATTTACCATAAGACATTTTTTTACACGAGCATTTTTTAAATACTTGTTCAGCTGTTGCCATAGATTGAAGCTCTGTGTCAATATTTGGATCTTCTTCAATGGAAATTAATTCTCGCTGTGTCATACACTGAACTGATATATAAAGTACAATTGTTTTATTCGGCCATCTCTTTACTACTCAATCCTTTCTAAAGCAGCTAGAACCGATTCAAAGAACTATCGCATGTGGTATTTCATACTTTAACGATCAAGTAATCATTATTCTATAGAATACCTAGTTAAATCGTAGAATTCAATAATTTTATATATTTTAACTGACTTGTCTAAAAATTCTATGAAATAACAGATTTCACACTTTAACGGTAACATATATTGTTATTGTTGTTGTTTCTAATGCCACCTGTCTGACGTAGTCAGATCAAGGCCCACGAATTTCATTGTGGCGCGGGGCTGCCTGTACGCCTGTCGTTGACCTTAGTCTTGTGCCCCATGCAGGTGACAGTACGATTTAGCACGGAAAAATTCCCAAAGGGACGATAGATCGCTTCACCATCGATCTCCACCTCTACAATTTGGGCATGGTACTGAAGGGGAGGGAAATATTCTCCAGTTCCCTGCACTCGATTTCAGCTCACAAGACTTTCGGACCCCTGATTTAACGAGCACGTGCTCCGTGTTTACTCGGAGGGTATTTAGTGGCATCGGACATCGAACCCAGGCACTCCGGTCTGGAGTAAACCACTATTAACATACGAGATATAAAAGATATGAGTGATTCACGCACTCACTCATCACGATATCTCAGAAACCATTAGACCTAGTTTTGAAATTTGGCATGAATGTTCTTTTCACGGGATAGAGATCCACTGAGTATGGTCTTTCGAAAGAAGACTCCCTGAAGGTGTGTTGTTGACTAAAAACGAGTGAAAGACGAGCGACTAAAAACGAGTGAGGTGTGTGTGTGAAGACGAGTGACTAAAAATGAGTGAGGTGTGTGTGTGAAGACGAGTGACGAAAAAATGTGTGTGAAGACGAGTTGTTATTCCAGATCGCGAACTATTAGACTTGCAAAGTTGAAATTTGAAGAGCATGTTTCTAAAAAGTTAAGTAGAGATCCACTGAGAAAATCGACAACAAAGAGGGTCATTACAAAGAAGAATTCTCGTGTTTGTACTGCTACATCAAATAACTTGAAATTTGAAAAATTCTTCTTTCCTTAAAAGAAATTCGCTAAGAGTGGGTTTTACGAATATAAACTTCAAGATATGTTGTGTGTCTGTTATAAAAAAAAGAATTTCCGTTTTTGAACTACTGGATTCAAAGACTTGACATTAGAAAAAAAAACATACTTAAACTTTGAAGCAGAGACCCGTTAGGAACAGGTTTCCTTGAAATTGTCTACCTCCATGTTTTCTTTCTTGGTTTATGAGATCATCATAGATGAAAAAAAATCTCGTTATTTAATTATTAGACGTACAGATTTTAAATTTGGCAAGCTATGTTGATTTGAGATCCACTGAAAATGGAGCTTGCAGAAATTGACCTTAAAGGAAGGGGGAGGGAGTAACGGAAGAACTTAAAAGATAAATAAACTTAGAAGAATAATTCATGATAATATTTTTCAAAGCATTAATACTTAATAATATGACTACTTAAATAAAAATAACTTAAAAAGAATATAGTCATTGAATATAATGAAAAAGTCAATAAAGTGGAAGGTTAAAGCTAATTTTATGTATAAAGCCATTAAAAGAGAAATACATCACACACACACATCAGCAATTTCCGTACTCCTCATTTAAACTAGACTTTGTTAGAAATACTATTAATGGATAAAAATGACTCAAATTAGAATGTCAGTAAATCACTCGATTAATTTATTTAAACAAATAAGCCACCCTTTTAAATATATCTATTCTTTTGCACAACCTTTTCCTTAATTAACATAATTAAATTTATGCAGAAAATTAGGCTGTTTACGGACTAAACTAAATAGAAAATACCCAAAGTGTTTTATGACTCAAATTTCGTTCGGATCACTTAATTAGCCAGATATGTTCCAAAACTCCTTTTGGAGCCATATTATATACAAGAATTTCTCCAACTGCGATAGTCCCCTTTAAGACATTTGAAATATCATAACTGAAATGTCAACATAAGTTGTGTGTAAACAATAATACCGGATTTTTCCTAATCATATAAACTTATCTGGAACAGTAGTATAGTAAACATTTACGGAGAAATATTAGTGTTTATGTGAGATCATTACGTAATTAATCGATAAATAATTGCATTAATAAAGGGTACATTTTCCCTAACTTCATGGCTCTAATTATGAATTGTTTACTTGAAAGCAATTACCTGGATGAAATCAATAATCGAGATTAATAACCAATTAACCTACTTTTTTCATTCTTAATCTTTGTGCAGAAATTTTTTCATGTCAATTTTAGCCATTTATTTTATTGTTTATTATTTTATTACTCTTGAAAAACAATTACTGATTTTAATTAAAAAAGGCAGAAAAAAGTAAGATCTGATTCATTTTTGCTTTTATTACGGGATGAAGAGAAAAGGTTAATTAATAGTTTCGAAATAAAGGAGTTTTTGTTCTGGAACTTATGGTCAGAATAAAACTTCTGAACATTTTTTAAATTCTTTTGTTGAAACTTTGTATTGAAAGTACGTGATGATTTAGTACTCTTAAGCAAATACAATTTTTATATGCATATCATTCTCTCTTACTTACCTTTATATCAATAACAGTAGCTGTAATAAAATACTATTAATATGTTACAGCGTATTACTCCACTTTCATTGGGAGCTTTACTGTTAGCTTCTGACACTGACGGCTAAATTCCTTTTGAAAGCATCTTCTTACATAGTCTTTAATTTGGTCACTAGAAATCAAAACTGACTTTCATTGCTAAATATTACATTTTCCAGTCTTTAATAGTCCGTAGTGTATTATCCCTTATTCTGGATAATCCCTTCTTGAATTGAAAATAAATCAGTAATAGTTTTGGACGAGCTTTACAGCCTCGTAATTCAATTCGCAGCAGTCTTTCTCTCACAGCTCTTGGGAACATATTCACATTCTATTTAAAGGCCGTTCAAGATTTATGGCGAATTATGTCTATTATTCAAAAGTTAAATCCCGTGCAGTACCCTGTCTTGGTGAAAAGTTGTTCTTGGTTGTCCAAATCACTTCCTGCCTGCAATTTAATGTGTCTCCAAATATATTCTCAATGTTTTCACGACAATAGAAAGTTCAATTAGCATTTCAGCACCAAGTTGGCACATAGAAGAGATTTCATAATTCAAAATAATTATTTTGTACGTTTAATTATCAGTTTGGTGATTTATTTACTTATTTTACATTTGTCGCTCACAACAATATAGCGCTAAACATTTAAAATAAATTTTATAAGAAAAAATTTTTTAAAAACGATCTTTATTTCAAAACTATTTGCAAATCACAGAGGTAATTTTGAGACAAGGTCTTTAATATTGATTTAGAGTGGGAAACGATTATGGCCCTTTTGAGATTAAAGCTTCTTATTCATATTTGGTCTAATGATATTGCAATTGCTACAAGCCAGTAATAAAAAGACCTACAAAAGCCGAAACATTTGCAAAAGATACCCTCTCCAGCACCCTGAGCCCCATAATTTCCATTTGAGAGTTGAAACCTTCAGTAAAAACATGTGGTTATTCGCCTTTTAGGAATCAGCTGGAAATGAAAATTTACCTATAGTTACAATATTTTCCGCACTCACACCTCAAATTCTAACACACAAATGCTTTTAATACAATAAAAAACATGCTTCACGTTCTTCTTTTAAGCGTTTATCACTAATGGCCTCTAATTGATTGAAATAATGCATCCATTCATTGGTTAGAAACAATATTTCATTATTACAATGATCTTTCGATTGTTTCATCATGAGTTTTTCAAGATATCGATAAAATTACTTACTTTACATACTCTACAAAAAAATATTGAAATAAGCACGAAAAAATATGTTAGAATCAATAACAATAATTAAGTTATTAGAACAATTTCATATATCAAACACAAAACTTAACCAAAAACAAGCAAAAAACAATAAACACAGCTTAATAATGACACCATTTCTTCTGCATTTGGGTATACTAATGCGAACTATTAACCATTTATTAAAACTAAGTATGTTATTGGGAAATTGGTTTTACCCTCAATTCCTTACATATAAACAATACTGGTATCGATTTGAACTAAATCACTATTTTTCTTTGATGATTTATATATTGCTTAAGGCTCTGCAAGCGTTAAATAGTACAGTAATGCGTGTGTTTGAGGAATACAAAGAGTTTTAATTGATCAGGTTTGAAATATATGAAATATATCGGAAGATCCATTTTTGAAAGGATTTAATCAACTCATACAAAGTAGAAGAAATTAGAAAGGATGATTTATGAAAGGATCATTTATGAAATTCTAACGAGATTATATTTATATACCTAAATTATTATTGGCTAAATTTTGATAATTTTGAATGAAAAGTTTAGAGTGAGTGTGTATTTAAGCCCTAATATTACTCGTTCTTTTTTATTTAAAGTATTATTATAAATCACAAATAAGGCTCAAGACATGTTTCATTTTAAGGGGAAAAAATTCTATACGTTTTTACAATTAAAAAGATCTTAAAATTTTATTTTTTTGAAAATAAATGTTTACTTTTCTTTATTCCATTTACAAGTCCTTAAATAAAAAAAGAGATACATAAAGCTTTCTCCCTTTTAATATAAACAAGAAGTAATAGAAATAACAAACAAAATACTGCTGTAAGGTTTTTTATTTCCATCATTATTAAGGAAAACATATTTTACCCATCCTCAACCTGGAAGGACTAAGCTAAACTCTCTATTAATTAAAAATATAAGAGTATTATATTTGATTTCCAACATGAAAAGAGCAATGTTTTAAGTGCCGGATCAAATTACCGTTGAAAATATGTCAACGGGAGATTTTAGATGATACCGTATTATCATAAACTATGACATCATACTTCAATTTTGAAGTACTAATGATAGAGGAATATATTTTAAAGATGGTACAGCATTTCCTTCGGATAATTTGACAAAGCTTAGACTTGCGTTGAAGGGAAATTTCGAAATTTATACTTCAGTAGGTTGACGTTTTCTGCAAGTTTCATTTATACTGTACATACTATTATAATATTTCATTTCAGTTTAAAATATATTCATATGAAGGAACACAACTGAATATCGAGGTTTGTGAATTTAAAACAATGAATAAAAATTAAATTATAATGTTCTTTCTTAAAGTATTGTTTCATAAACATTGACACTGTTCCGTGAATCATTGTTTACTTCCAGCAAACTAGAAATGAAAGCAAGTATTATGTGGAATTTACAAATAACACAAAATATATGGATTTTAAATACATTAAGTAAGATATATTAAAAAAAACATTGTACCAAAAAAAATTGGATTTCAGATTTTTAATCCTATTTTCCTAAACAGTGTTTTCACTTTATGAATATATGTCTAAATGCTTTCGTCTGCACGTGTTTAATGTATCAAAAACTTTTACATAGAATTATCGAAAAATTTATATGAATTTTATAAAATTACTTATTGAAAGGTTCTTTAAAGTATGATCCATGAGCTCTTATATGCATGTGAATAATTATATTAATATATACTTTTGAAGATTTGACAAAAAAAAAAGAGAGATCATTAATAACTACACGACAAAAATCATTGCTAATGATATTAAATTACTCACACAATTAAAACATATCCAAAACATATCCAAATTAAACATATCCATTATAATTGAAATAACAGATCTTTGCGCAAACGGGAATGTAAAATCCATCCAGCAGTAATAGACATTTTCAGAACATCGCTAAAAAGATTCCAATGCCACTTTTAATGATCCTTGAAATCTTTCTTGCAACTGGAATTTCCCTTATGTCCTTCAATGGACATTTTTATAAGATTTGGCAGAGAATCATCAATTTATTTCTCTATTAGCAAAAGCTTTTGGTAGTAGGATCATGTTTTGTGAATAATTGGATGCTACTATAAGGGGCATTCAAATTAAACTCGGTCATTAGTGAAAAGTGACGGTAACGATTTTATTAACTCAAAAATGTAGTTATACACAGTACATATACTCAAAAATAGTCACTAAAATTGTTGATAATTTATCCCATTGCGACTCTAGCTGGTCAATTTCATCTTAGAAGAAGCTAGTAGGCTACTGTCGGATCCGAGTCTGGACTTAGTTACATGTTTCGTCGTCCGTTTTGCATCTATGTCCGTGAGTAGCTCGTTTTAGAGGCCCCAAAACATGACAATCACACGGTGAAAGGTCTGAACTAAACGGCGGATATTTCAGCGTTTCCCACGGAAACTGTGCAATATCGTCTTCACTTTATTGGCCGTGTGTGGGCGGAATTATCGAGCAGGAAAAATAATGCCATTGGACTACATGCCTGGGCGTTTTTATTTAATGACTCATATAAAGCTCTGTAAAATGACTTGATAACGCTGGGCATTGAGGATGGTTCCCCTCTCCAGGAACTCCACATGCAGTGGGCCATTGTGGTTGAAAAAGAACATCATGACCTTACCAGAATTGGTGTGCACGGCCTTTAATATCTTTGGAGGAGGTGAAGTCGCACGTTTCCACTGCTTGCTCTGACGCTTGCTTTCCAGTTCAAAATGGAGACACCATGTTTCGTCACCAGGTAAAATTTGCGACAGAAAGCCGCATTCCTCCTCAGGATAACGTTACAGATGACTTAAAGACAACTCAATTCGAGTACTGCGCTGTTCGGCAGTCAGTAGGTTGGGAATCCACTGCTCACAAATGTTTTGAAAGTTCAAGTGCTAACGCATTATGGTTTGAGTGGTGCCCACGCTAATACCCAATCACTGATGTATCTCGTCCATGGTGATTTTGTGGCTGTACAAGACTAAAGTACTCACTTCCACGATCATTTTCGGTGTGATGACACGATGTGCCTGACCAGGTCTAGTATCGTGTTCCAGTAACTTGAGCAACTCAAAGAATCGTCGGCACCGTTCGACAACACTTGAACGAGACAAACTATCCTCTCCGTACACAGCCTCCATCCATCGATGCATTCCACGGCCTCCAATTCCTCCACCACCAAAAACCGAATCACTCCTCGTTGTTCCTTCTTACTCACCTGCGTGCTCAGTAGTGGACGATAACGTGTGTAAACGCCTTCTTTTCGGAGTGAAACCACACTGTAACTATGGAACATCAAAAGTTGCGCACGCGTCAGTATCACTACCAATAAATGGTACCACCATACACGCAGTACGTGGTCCCACCTTGCGTGTAATGCAAAGTTAGACGCACTGTCCAGGTTTCATTTGAATGAACCTTATACAACACTGTCTTTGCTACAACTAATGTACACATGTCTGTTAATCCTATGTGGTTTAATGAAATACGTCTTTATGATATATGTTAGTAGGCACATTTCAATTTCACCTTAAAGATAACTACAGAGCATTCTTAAAATGTATTTTTAATTATGTTTTTCACGAGAAACATCCACTTCCTTCTGAAAGTAGTTGGCAGCTGACAATACAATCTTCTGAGCTGATAATTAATAAAAAAATATCTAGTATTTTCCCCTACTGTCTGAAACGGCCTTGAACGAGACATCACATCAGTGTTATGTATGTTCATGATCTGGTAATTCTCAGGGAATAGGGAGAAAAATCCTTATTATTTAACTTTCCTATGTAGGCTTACCAAGGGAGTTATAAAGAACGTTTAAAATCAATAACACACATTTTTTTCCCTTCGGCATTTGTAAGTAATCCTCTGCAGAGATCCGTCAGAAATGTGTAAGAGAGCTGAGGAGTTAGGAAGGAATTTAAGAAACTTGAGAAATATATCAAGAATCTTGAGTCTTTTATAAACCCTTGGTAGAAACCTTAGCAATCAGAGTTTTTTTACAATAGTTTATGTCAGCTCTTCTCAAACTTTCAATGTTTACGACCTAATATTTAACCATAATTTTCATCGCATCCCATTCCTTATAATAACAATGTATTGAATTCAATAGTAATATACTTTGACGTTAAAGCTACAACATAAAATTAACCTTTTAAGTACCACCGGCGTATATAAACGTCTCACTCACCCAAAGCAATAATTGCCCTGGACGTATTTTATGACTTACCGAAGATAAAATTATTCCGCACTGCTATTCATAAAATTATTTCGAAGGCTTGGGAATGCAATAAGAGGACCTTTACAGTGTTTGCGAAAGATTTACCTATATTTTAGAATTTTTGCTTATTTATTCCTTTTCTTCATCCAACCTCCAATACATCCCATACGTAGGTGTAAGTGGAAAACTATAAAATTGGTGAGCGAATCACGTAACTTTTTATCAGCAGGTAAGGAATTAATTATAAACTGTATAAATTACCAATACAAATATTTTTTGTGTGTATAATTTTATATGTGACAAGCCCATGGGGCAATTATTAAACTTGTTCTTATGGTATTTTTAAATTAATTACGAAGTACATTGTGCAGTGCTGATACATTTATAAGTTTATTATACCAGAGTAAATATGTATTTCATTTTTTATTGGGTCAGAATGTATTTTGTTTGTTTACTTTCAGTAAATTTATATTTTTAAATAATCATTTTTACGACCTTTCGATAAGCTGGCGCCCCCTTCGTAGAGTTATCACGTCCCCCTAGGAAGGCATCCCAGAGTTTGAGGAACGCTGATCTACGTGCAATTGTCATAATAACTTTATCAAGATAAAAACGGTAATTATCGAACCATTGTTCCATTCATGGAAAATTAAAATTTCTTATCTCAGTAAAAAAAAAATGATTGCTTATATTTTAATGACCTTTTTGCTTGTTTCAAAGACTTTATTAAATTGTTGTTGAATCCTCTAAATACGTAATGTACGTATTTTGAGGATTTTTGTAAATTACTTGGTTGAAAATAATTCATCTTTAAATTTATCCATAACCAACAAAAATCATATGTTCTGAACTATTGTCTAAAAACCTTATTTTATCAACAGCGTATCCTTTTGAGAAATCTTGATACTACATCAATAATTGCATCTTAATATCCATGTTCATGCTATCAGAAATTTCAAAGAAAAATATTAACAGACATCAGTTTCTTCCAATAATCAATACACTTTTCAAGAATTTTAATGAGAATCTTCTTGTAGGAGGAGTTTTCGTTGAAATAAGAAAGCATTTGACAGGATGGTCAAAGATGAAGAACCCAACGAATTTTTAAAAAAATTCTTCAATAGAATATTTTAAGTCACGTTCTAACATAAACAAATAAAAATTCTAAAGAAGGTCATATTAGAGTAGTTACGACAAAAAAATATCGTCTTAAAACTGAACATTTTATACTTGTAGCAGTGCATTGCCCCAAACCATGATACCGGGTGCAGGATTACTGTGATGATGCAGTTCAGCAGCCTTTCATCACGGTGTCTCTATGCTCAAATCCGACCATCGTGAAGATGTCGGCTGAAGCGGGAATCATCAGTAAACACAATCTTGCTCCAATCTGTTGTCCATGTCCACCGTTCATCGCACCTTTGGCGGAAGAAACGCCTATGGTTTTCAGTGAAGGGTAAACCATGCAATGGCCGCCTTGCGGATATTCCACTCTGCTCTAAACGGCTTATAATTGTACGGATGAACACCGAATGACACGTAACAGACGAAATCTCTTATGTTATCACCGATCTGTTCACTCCTTATATCGTGCTTGCGGGTGGTACTCCGGTGTATATTAGACAGCAGGATATTGGAGATTGTCCAGCAGTATAGAGGACATTTTACGAGTTATAGAATAGTCTATGCCAAATACTAAATTAATTTTTGAACGCAGGTTTTCTTGCAAGTTTTATCAACACTTTATCCTGTCAATATGAAAAATAAACTATGACAATAAGACAAAATACATTTAGCATTCTTTTTATAAATTGAAAACTGCTTCTGTGCTTTTTATTTCTTCAAAATTTACAGAAAAAATTTAAATTTATTCGGAGATTTTAATCATCTACCCTTTTGAAGTCATTTAGACTTTTAACCGGACATGACTGCCTTTGTGCTCATCTGTTTCGTTTTAATTTAGTGACTTCACCTATCTGCGTTTTGTGTGACACTGGAAAAGACATGACTGCCGCTCATTTGGACGAGTGCTCTGCACTGAATGATCTTAACTGCATTGTAAAAAGGCATTGGAGAGCCCGTTGCCTAATGACCTGATGGTCAATGGCCTGGCATTTGTAAAATAAAAATAAAATGTTATGGTTTGGGATGTGGCTATGGGTGTTCCATCACTGCCATGCACATAATTCTCCTATCATCACGAGTAGCGGTACAATGAGGTGGATGTGATTGTTCTGTCGTTTTGTGTGGCAGCGTTTCTTCCTGTATCCAGTGACGACAGATTCGCATTATACAATTGCTTGGTTCCGTCCAACACGTTGACCTATTTCTGTGAAGGGTAATCCACAATCTCTATATGCTACTATTTTTTCTCAGTCGAATTCAGAAACATGGTCAAAAGACTCTTGATATCTTCCACAAGGCATAAGTAAACATTTTATACACACCACACACAAAATTGGAAGTAAAAATAATTTCTGTTCTTCAAATCACCGATCGGTTCACTCCTTATATCGTGCTTGCGGGTGGTACTCCGGTGTATATTAGACAGCAGGATATTGGAGATTGTCCAGCAGTATAGAGGACATTTTATGAGTTATAGAATATTCTATGCCAAATACTAAATTAATTTTTGAACGCAGGTTTTCTTGCAAGTTTTATCAACACTTTCTCCTGTCAATATGAAAAATAAACTATGACAATAAGACAAAATACATTTAGCATTCTTTTTATAAATTGAAAACTGCTTCTGTGCTTTTTATTTCTTCAAAATTTACAGAAAAAATTTAAATTTATTCGGAGATTTTAATCATCTACCCTTTTGAAGTCATTTTTCTAACATTTTCTTGTATTTATTTACCAGATCATGATTACATCTTACATGAATCTCATACATTATCATTTAAATAATTACACTTTTATTTGAAGTTGTTATTTATGTCACTGCATCAAATAATAAGATTGAAAAATTCCTTTGTTACCTATTAATGCCTCAGATTAAATATTCATTTAAAGTATTCTTTTTTAATTTATGCTTCGAAAGTGTTTCCTGTAATACACCAGACTTATATAATTTTTTATGCATTTATAACACAATGTGAAAGCTTCTCAAATATTTTTGAAAAAGGAATGAAAACTTCTGTACAGTATTTACATTATGCATCAAAAGAGCAACGTTGTGAATAGTTTTAAAATACTCATTTGTTTGTGTGAGAGGAAGTGTGTGTGTCATTGAACTTTATTGTCTAGACCAGTTGAGGTTCAAGAACCTCTAGATTAATAGCCTAAAAAGGGAACCTAATTATATGGATGAAATAAAATATCAGCATTTACAAAAATATTTCATCCAATATAGTTTTAGAATTATTTCTAATTAAATTAAATGAATAGTTATTTTTAATCACAAATATATGCAATCTCTAAAAATTTCGTTTCTATATAGAATTTTTTGTATGTTCTCAAAATGAAAACCTTTATATTTCTTTAACTATTCTCTTTATTTAAGTTGTTATAGTCAAGCATGGGATATATTTTGAAATTTATTTCATAACAATCAAATACTTACTGGGTACTTTCTCTTCTTAAATTATAAATGAATTTAACTTATATCGATATCTTTAATTTATACTTATTTTATTATTATTTAATATGATATAGTATACTTATAACACTAAACTGAATTAATTTAGGGTTAAATAAAATTACATTATACTTGCTATGTATTAAAATTGTTTGTTGGCGGTTGTTAACAGTATTTGCTTCATCTTAAATATACCTTCGTTTACTCAGATGAATTTTTGCGAACATTTATAGCTCATGTTCTAGCTAGCTGTAATGCGTATTCCATTTTTTTCAATTTCATACTCTCTCTCTCTCTCTTGTTTGGGTGATTTGGAAAATACTTTGAACTTTTTGAGAAAAAAAGGTGATATACCCAGCAAAATAAAAGAGAACAAAATATAGGTCTTCATCTGTCATAGATCAATTTTTTAAAATGTGAAGTATAAAGCATTTACATTTATTTACATATAATTTGATGTGTAATTTATAATACTGTAAGAAAATTTTTAAATGAAAAATATGGCTAAGATTAAAATGTAACAATACTTTTTTTTAATTTTAGCCTCCCCCTTTTTACAAAAACTTGCCACATATTTCCTTAAGCTACACTTTTTATAATAAAAATTATAAAAATGTTTATGTAACATAATTTATAAAATGTTTACTAAACTATGTTAAAGTTTTTAAATATTATTTTCTTTTTCTTTAATTTCTCTGCAAAATATGTATACGTTAAGATTATTTTTAAAATCTAAAGACAGAATAGTTTTTTATCTACAGTTGTTGAAAAATAAAGAATTCTTTACTACTACAATACATTATTTTATTTGATACTGATCTACTGTAAAATAATCTCACTTTTTTTAAAAGAAGACTTCTTTAGCTTAAATAAAAAATTCAAATATTTCTATTTACGCAAATTGAAACGAACCGGAGTATGCATTAATGTGATGAAGAGAAGAACCAAAAAAGAAACGTTATAAAACTTAGCAGCTTTCATTTAAATCTAATCACAATATGTTAAATGTAAATATTCGAAAGGAGTGAAATAAATCTCAGAATCCTATCTTAAAGTAATAAAGATTAAACTAACTCTTAAAAGATGCTTAAATGTAAGCGACGCAAGCTCGAAAATCGGAATAAATTCGGACATCAGCTGCACTTAGATTGCACAGCATATAGTTTACTCTGCTTTGATATAGTTCATCGATTTTAATTTAAACAACATATAATTTCTTAATTTTCTATGACACATTTCACAATCTTCTTGCAGTTACAAATTGAGGATCCACTAGTTATTTATTTTTGTTAATTATAATTAGTACTTCTAATCTGCATATCATTGTTCCTTCGACACGAGAGGTATTTAACTGAAGCAAAAACAAAAAAAGTGAGAATCCTCCACAGACTAACATCTATTATTTTATGCAGATTTGTTTAATATAAAAAGTATATTTTATCTACAAGAAAGTATGATTGTATGTAAAATTAATCTCATGGGAAAAAAATTATAAACGTTTTATTATGAGCAGAAATATTTTGAAACTGATACTTTTAGTCATTTCTATGATTTCATAAAAAATATAGCAAAAAAAAAAACAATATTAATAGCAAAAGAATGAAAAAAATCACTCAGTCGCAAAACACATTCTTCATATCCAAACAAAAAGAATGGGAACAATTATTTTGTAATTATAAACGCGCGCGTTCAACTGAACTGAATTCCTGTCAGTTCCCATCTTAAGAAATATAATACATGACTCAGAAATCCTCATTAAAAATATCGATTTTGAATTTGATTTGCTTAATCAATTGAGGATCATCATTTATAATAATCTCTAAGATGGGCAAGGAAATTACTGTGTTTTGTCAAAGGAGAATTTATGAAAAATGCATCTTATAATAAATGTATGAAAGATTAAACTGCAGAGACTGATTTCAAAGTCGGTGTAAAGAATCCATTATTGCGTATTATATGAAACCAGTGCAACAAAAAAAAGATTTTCGCTATAATTGGGAATTATAATAGGCTTTGTTTTTACAAATGTCCTTTCTAAACAACTAAGTTTGTGTTGTAGCTCTTTACATGTCTGGAGGAATTTGTTATTTGATACTGTTTTTCCATCTTGAATTTAGGCTGGAATATAATTCAAGAGATTGTCCAGAAATTGTCATTAATTGTGTTGGTAAAAAATTTATTTATTAATTTTCTTTACTTAAAATTGATTTATTGCCTAAATATTAAAGCTATTTTTTGTGATTTTTAAAATGTGACTCAGTGATTCTCAACCTTTTTTTTTGTTGCGGCACATATTTAACGATTTCAAAATTTGGCGGCACACAAAGAAAAAGATAAAAATTATTTACTTACTACAACACACTGCATAAATAGTTTATGACAAAATTTTTAAATATACGAAATAAACTAATATATACTACAATAATAACTAAACGTTTATTAAGGGATTAATTACAAGCTAATAATAAAAATATTTTTAATGCGAAATTTGAGCTTGATGTTTTTTGATAATTTCATTTATATTTGGTCGTAAAAATGACAATGCTACTCTCATATCGTCTTCTACATTTAACAATCTTGATCTGTTTCTAGTTTTAATGTTGGCTAATGCTGAAAATCCGAATTCACACAAATAAGATGTGGAAAATTGTAATAATATGTTTAAAGCTTTTTTGGCTATCATTGGATAATCGCATCTGATGTTAATCCAAAATGAATTAATTGATTCTTCTGAATGTTTTAAAATTAAATCTCGATTATTGGAAAGCAAAATGAGTTCTTCCTCTTCATTCAAAGTTAAGTCAAATACAGAAGTATACGTTATGAGAAATGGATTACGAACCCAATCAAATTTCTTAATATCTAATTTTGGGAAATAATGAATAATTCTCTCCTCTAATGTTGTCAAATGATCAACAACAATTAATTTAATAGTTTTATAACTGTCTTTATGGACTGACTCAAACTTTTCTAAATTGTCTTCCTGAGCTTTATTTTTCCATAAAGTTATTTGTTTTTTGAATCCCCCCACCAGCTTATCGGTTGAGTTTAAGATATTTTCATTAGGCCCTTGCATACTTGAATTGATGTTGTTAAAAATAACAAAAATGTCTGATAAGTAAGCCAGTTTAGTACACCATATTTTATTTTCCAACAAATGAACAAATTCATAATTTTTTATTTTGTTTAAAAAATATTTTCATTTCGTCTTTTAATTTCAGCACACGAGATATAACTTTTCTTCTGGACAACCATCTTACTTCTGTATGGAGTAACAAGGATTCGTACTTGGCTTCCATAGCTTGGCATAATTTACTAAATTATCTACTTTTTAATGGTCTTGATTTGATATAATTAACCATTTTAACACATTGTTCCAGAACTATTTTCAAATCTGATGGCAAAAATTTTGTAACAAGTGCTTCTCGATGCAAAAAACAATGGGTAACTAATATATCCTCATTCAGTTCTTTAACATGTGCTACAAATCCTTTTAGATGTCCAGTCATAGCTGGAGCACCATCTGTGCAAATGCCAATACATGACTTCCAAGAAACTTTAATTTCTTCTAAATATGAACTAATTACTTGAAAAATATGTTTACCAGTTGTAAAATCAGGTAACTCCCGACAACATAAAAATTGATTAATTATATCATTTTCGTGAATAAATCTAACGAATGCAATTAATTGAGCATTTCCTGTAATATCTGTTGTTTCGTCGACTTGTAGAGCAAAATTCGAATTTGCAAGAATTTTGCAGTATTTTTGCTCAATATTTTCTGACCTATCTTTAATTCTGCGATGGATTGTATCATTTGAAAGTGGTATTTTGCAAATATCAATATCAGCTGATCCACCAATCATTGTTTTTACAATTTTGAGACAAACAGGTAATATAATTTCTTTAGCCAAATTGTGAGGTTTTAAGTTAACAGCAATCAATTCAGCTATTTCGTAAGAAGCTACTTGAGCCTTTTCAGACACACATACTAGTTTTTCAAAAACTTTTACTTGCTTAATTTTTGATGATAAAGACCTTTCAAAGTAGCTTTTATCTTTTGTTGAAAGCGAAGGATGATTAGTCACCAAGTGACGTTGGAGTTTGCTAGGAACCATAGCACTATTTGATAATTTAAAACCACATATCACACACTCGGGAACAACTATGTCATTTTCCATTGTAGAGGTAAATCCAAATTTCAAAAAATCATCATTATATTTCCGATGGACAACGTATTTTTTTGGATTTTTACTTGTGCCGGGGGTTGGCTCATTAACTTGGTCCCTAACGTTATCATTATCACTATTATCATCATTAAACTTTCTTCTTTTTAACCATTTATCCATTTTCAGAAGGATCTGCAAATAAATTAATGCAAAATATTACTACATGCAAATAAATTAATATTAAACCGAATCACATACATTTGTCAATTTTAACGAAAGAAAAGGTGCAGTAACTACTATGCAACACCTTGTGAATCCCAACTATCACTAAAACAACACGTTTTGTACGCAGAAGTGACAAGTGTGCGCCGACTTGAGACATTCCTATTGCTATGCACGCCGCTTCATCATAATTTGGCACTCAGAAAAAACGCGTTGCAAAGCAAATAATAAAATAATTTATTTTTTTGTGGATTTAAATATATATTCATGTTAAAATTATTTTTTAAATGATATAATTTAATAATATTAACATTATTATATATTTGCAAAATTTGGCGGCACACAAAAGTGCCGCGGCACAGTGGTTGAGAATCACTGCTCTAGGACAATAATTACAACAGAAGTAATCTTTTTTCAATACTTTTCAATATTTATAATTATAAAACTATTAAAAATGTGTTATTGTTCTGTGTTGGTGATTAAAAATTATTTTTTTTTAATTTCACGTAAATTCATGTGTATTGAAACATTCATTTTATTTTCTATAAATTCATGTTGATTTGAATATAACAAATATTTTCCATTAAACCTATGTATGCAATTTTTCTAACAAAACTAAAATTAAATGAACAGCATTTTTCTTTTTTTTTTAAGCAAATGAAGAAATATAATTTAATGAATGATTATTTTTTTTTTCCGATTTTAGATATATTTTAGTCTAGACATGGAAAACTTTTTTATGCTTCAGCTTTCGACTTTATTTAGTTTAGTCAATTAATTTTTTGCAATGAAATGATTTTGCATTTTTTTAAAATTATTTAGATCATAATGCGTTTGGTTGCATTGGTAAAAATATCATTAAAAATTTATGAAGTATCACAAACAAATTGCTCACACAACTTAAAAAAGTTAAAATTATATACTACGCAATAAAACTTACAGTAAATAGAAAAAAATGTTAATGCTAAATATGTTTTAAATATTTTTGTGTTCTCTCTTTTGTATAAAGTTTTATAAGCAAAATGTTAATCATTCTGAGATATTTCTAGTTACCTGTTGTAGAATGAAGTACAGCTATATTTTAATATCTCTATTTCTATTGCTATAAACAGCGCGTTAAATCGTAGAGGTTAATTAAGAATAACTTATTTGATTACATCAAAAGTTTGCATGAGTATATTTAATAAACTTACAAAATTGAACAATTCAAAATAGTTCTTTACGTAACTAAAATTTGGAAGCAAATACGAAATGTTGCATTAAATTGTATTTAATGGATTTAGTGTTTTTCTTAAATGTTATTTTGAGGACGGAAAAAAAGTAAAATATTATTAGATTCTAAGAGCTACACAGTATATTTTTTTAATTAAGGAAAGAAAAAACAAGCTATACTCTTTTGCAGGTTTTTTTCACCAAACATTTTCAGCTATTCTAAACTTTATAACGAACTTTTTTCTTTTCTTTTTTTTTGGGGGGGGGAGAAGAGAGGGGGATAAATAAAGCTAAATTTCTTTTCTTAGAAGCCAGTTTATTCCAATTACAAATGGAGCATGAAAAATGTGCTTAAGAACTTTTATTAAATTAAAGATTATTTTTTAATGAAACTCAAATGAACTCATGCGTCATGATAATTAGACCAGAAAATTACTTTATGAAAAATAACGTACTGTATAAGCGCTAACACTGAATTTCAAAGCATTGCTTTGTTTTATATTTATTAATAAATCATATAAGATATATTACAACTTTGAAAGCACGATTTCTTTTAATTATAAAAAGGAAATATAAATAGAAAATGTGAAAAAAATTATCTTAAATGTGTATGGACCACAGAATATTCAATTATATTTAAAACATATTTTTTCTGTCTTTTTTTTGCAATATTTACAATGCAATAATTTTTATTGGATGCTGCTATGAAAAAAAAACTAAAATGTATCGAAAGTTTTTAATGGAAAGTACTGCAGTGATTTCATTTTATTGCATCCAGAATTAGTTTATAATTATATGTGTTTGCAAAAATAAAGAATTGAAAACATTTATGCAAATTGTTACTAACTTAAATAGTTGTTGTATATAAGTTGTTTTCTATATAAATTAAATAGCTTATCCATTTACAGGGGCATTATATTAGATAAATGATGTAATTTTCTTATACTTCAATAAAATCCTGCACTTATACTTAATCTTATACTTAAATAATTTGGAATCCGTCCTGTATCTTTCTCTCTCTCTCTCTCTCTCTCTGGTTGCTTATCTTTCATTAAGTCATAAATTTCAAAATAAAATTTGAAGCATAAATGCAAAAGAAGTAATACAAAAAGTTTTCTTCAAATTATAGAAGGAAATCAAACTTTTAGAACTTTTTATTTTAATGTGATATTCACCAGGAATTGAAATTTTATATTAACAATTTTATCCAAGTTTAGAGGTTTAAGGTATACGACTACATTTGGAAACGTGATTTTAAAAAAGTGCATAAATGGATAATTTACATGATTTTTAGTGTCATTTAAATTAGAATGCATGTATAAAATTGGTTTAAGGACATTTTGAGAAAAAACATTTATTTAAATACAATATTTTGGCAAAAAAAAAAAAAAAAACAACAACTTAGAATAACCTTATTTCAAAATGTTCTCCTTTTGCAAAAAATGTGTCTATTATAATAATATTTTGCCTGTATATAGCTCAGATCTCTGTACAGAGGCTCTACTATGAGTTTTGAAAAATTCATATTATTTTCAGAGTTAAAACCTATTAAAATAATTATCGGCGTGTTTTTCTTAAAATGTATCCCCTCTGTTATCTTAAAACATGGATAAACCCTCTTCTAAGTTATATATTTCAAACATTCTGGTTAGGCCTCTGTACAGAGGTCTGAGCTATATACAGGCAAAATATTATTATAATAGAAGCATTTTTCACAAAAGTAGAATATTTTGAAAATTGGTCATTCTATGCTCCTTTTTTGTCAAAATATTGTACTTAAATAATTTCTTATTGTAACAATATTCTTAAAGAAATTTTATATACATTTTCTAATCTAAGTGACACTAAATATCATAAATATTAGCCATTTATACGCTTTTTCAAAATGACTGTTCCAAACGTAGTTAGATACCTTAAGTCCGGTACCTCAGCTCCTTCTCCCGGCTGAAGTCTTTCAAGGGAAGGGGAAAGCGGGTCTAGATGTAAAAGGGAAGGAGTCCATAATACATGTCTATTTAGGCAGTATAAAGTACAAAATACTATATAGTTGAGTCCTAACTGCTCGGCGTAATATGCACTAAAGGGTGTTTGAGTTTGTAAAAATACCGGTTTTCGAGAATGGGATTAAAAAAGAATAAGAGCGAGTGTTTCCTTTAGTGTATTGTATATATTGTTTGCTTGAGAATGTAACAGAAAATATAATTTACCGAAGTATCCTTAAGGTATGTGACTACCTATGGAGTACTTTTTTTTAAATATATAAACTTTCAACTAAATAAACGCTTTCTTTTTATTTGATTGAGGCATAAAACTAGGAATTCAAGTACAATTTTCGTAAAATTAAAAAAAAAAAATTGTGGGTGTATTGAGAATTTTGAGTGATATTTTATTGAAAAATTGCTTTTGCGGAAAGGCTTGTATTGAAAATTTTAGTTAATATGGTTGAATAATATTTATACAGTGCATATAAATAACATAATTGCCTGTCCTTAGATCTATAAGATTTGTAACACTTTTGAAAGTTTTTTAAATATATCATTTTTTTATGCAAGGAATCAATTATTTTCAAGAAACTAATGATTTATTTTCTGACAAAAAGTGCAATAAAATACATAAATATATACACATATATTTATCTAATATATATTAGATAATAGTCTAGATCAGTGCTACTCAAACTTTCAATAGTGGCGACCCGATATTCAATCCTAATTTCCATCCCCGTCTCCCCTCCATACGAATGACAATGCATTGCATTTGCAATAATACTATACTTGGTTGTTAAAGCAGCAGTACAATTTTAACCTCTTAAGGGCCGACAGCGTATGCATACGTCTCGCTCAACCGGTGCGTTACATACCCCGGACGTATATATACGTTTTTCAAAGTATGATCCTTTCTTTACCCTGCTATCCATAAAATCATTCCGAAGGCTTTGGAATGCAATAAAAGGACCTTGACAGTGTTTGCGAAGGATTTACGTATATCATAGGATTTCCTTATTTATTCCTCCCCTCCCCTACTTCCAATACGTCACATACATTCATCTACGGGGAAAACGGAGGATTTGGGGAGCATGACTTTTAATCGGCATTTAATCTATTATTTATAAATCGTACAAATCATTAAGATAAGTGTTATTTTTTGTATATAATTTTATATATGACAAGCCAATGGGATCACTGACAATTATTAAGCTTCTTAATATAGTATAGTTAAATTAATTATAAAAAAAATACACTGTGCCGTACTGATGCATTTATAAGTGTATATGTTATTTTTTTATGTCAGAATCTATTTTGTTTGTTTACTTTCAGTAATCTAATATTTTTTAATAGCCTTTTGTTTTCAACTTTTCAATATTTTCGCGCCTTCCTCGTAGAGTCATCATGCCCTCCTGGGGGGCACACCCCCCATTAGAGAAATACTGGTCCACACAGAAGATAAAGCTAAATAAAACATTTTTTGAACATTTCAATTCAATATCTTAAAAAGAAAACCGGTAGTGAATTTTATCGTGAAGCAAACAATTGAAAAACATAGTCTCTCCGAAAATACACTCTGTCGCAAAAAAATATATGCACCCAGAAGAAATTGAGCTACATTCACGAAACTTGGTATGCATGTAGTGTATATGAAAATAAACAAATGATTAAAAATTCAGAACAAAATATCATTTTATTAAGCGGTTACAGCTTGCAAAAGGTTAAAAATCAGTAAGTAGTAAAGCCACCTCTGGCAGCTATACAAGCCGAAATTCGGCGTGGCATCGATTCAATTAGATCACTTATGACCCCCTGTGGAAGATCCTGCCATAGTCTTTGCATCTGCGCAGTTAATTCTCCTGTATCTCGGGACGGCTGCAGTTGCCTTCCCAGCGCGTCCAGACATGCTCTATTGGCGAAAGATCTGGTGTCCTGGCAGGCCATGGTAGGACGTCATATCCTTGAAGACATTGTTGGGAGAGTCGCGCAGTATGTGGACGAGCATTATCCTGTTGATAAATGGCACCTGGGCGACTTGATAGCATGGGTAGCACAATCGGCGTTAAAATATCGTCCACGTATCTGCGAGCTGTCAAAGTGCCTTGAAGGACCACTAAAGATAATCGTGTGTCCCAAGAAATTGCTCCCCACACTGTCACACCTTGTGAAATTGCTGTATGCCGCTCGACAATAAATGCCGGATCGGACCGCTGGCCGGTGCGCCTCCAGACACGTGTGCGGTGGTCATCAGCACTGAGACTGAATCGGGATTCATCACTGAAGATGACACGTCTCCAGTCTGTCACACTCCAAGTTGCCCGAGGTCGGCAAAAATCCAGTCGACACTGCCTATGATGTGGGGTCAGTGGTAAGCGTCTTAGCGGACGTCGGCTCCTCAAGCCAACTTCGGTCAGTCGTCTCCTTATGGTTTCTCTTGATGGCACTGGATGTCTGGAAGGAGGTAAGTGGCGTTGAATCGATGCTAGCGACGTTGTTGGTGCCGAAGTGACCACTCTTCTGATTGCACGATCCTCGCGATCATTTGTGTTCCTGGGACGTCCTGACCCTCCGCGACGGTACACTCTACCTTCTGTGATCCACTGTTGCCAACACCGAGCAACTACCATATCGCTCCGACCGAGGTGGCGGCCGATACGTCTATTCGACCAACCTGCTTCTCTGAGGCCTTTTATACGGCCCCTATCAAAGTCCGTCAGCTGCTCGTACTGCCGCCGGTTACGTCTTAGAGGCATCCTAAGTCTCAATATCGTCTATCAAAGTCATCAGATTCGTTTGGATAGCCGTACGGCGCTCGTACTCATGCTTTTAAACTCTTCCAGTTGCGCAACTAATATGCGCATAGCACACTTAGCCTTGTCTCATTGGCTTCGAAATTTTAATCATTTGCATATCTCTTACCAGACTACATTCTTGCCGAGTTTCGTGATTGTAGCTTGATTTCTTCTGGGTGCATATATTTTTTTGCGACAGAGTGTATATTTGCTCAGGTGTCGTCCTCGTCACTTGACCATGGTTCAAAATTACGTGGTCCGTCACCAAAAGCCCTCGTGTAGCCGAAAAGTGTGACGTCAATATTCAATCAATCAATCAACCGAGAATATATTTCAGGATTTTGATGCAGAATAAAAAAAAACTTCCTACTAACTGTACATTTTTTTAACTCACCATATTAATAGGCCATAATCTCTTTAGCTTCATGCTTAAATAATTCGGACTTTTTTAAAAACCTTTTGCTGTTTTCTGGAGAGTTTCATAGACTAGAACAGTTTTCGTTTTTAGTGAAATTTTAATGAAAAAATTGCAGTTAACTCAAAATTTCACCAAATGTGTTCGCATAATATTTATGTAGTACGTAAATAACATCTTTATATGTGTTAAGAGTTAAAATATTAGTATTACTTTTGAAAGTTTTTTAAATATGCCAAATTTTATGCAAAAACACGATTTCTTAAAAAAAATGTATGATTATTTTTTTTTAAAAAAAAGCATTAACGTACATAATGATATACACAGATAATAGATTTTGATTCATAACACAGATATAACTAAATAAAACATGCTTTGAAAATTTCAATTCAATATCTTAAAAAATGTTTGTGCAGGATCTACTTCCGGTTTTGAAAATTCCGTTTCCGGTTTACTAATTATACTATAACTTTGCTTTTAAATAACGTAGAAACAAAAGTAGACTGTTTTTAGAATCTTAAATGTATGGGATTTCACATAAAAGCATAAAAGAATTTGTTTGAAAATTTTTACCAAAACGGCGAATTTTGGGTAGTCACATATCTTAACCCCTTCATGAACGGCGGAAGGAGGAAGAAGCGTTTTCTCAAATCCACACGTTCCAATAGTATACACATGCACATGACCTGGCAAATTTCCCTGCTCAGCCTATTTCATTAAACAAATCATAGAAAAGTTTAAGGCTTTAAGGCAATCAAATACGCTAAAATTTGCAATTTACTATCACTGATTATATCTGAATGCGCAATACAAAAATTTTGCTGTATTGAAGAAAGCAATTACAAATTTTAAAGAAAGTTTTTTCATTTTAATAAAAAAGAAAGTACTCTTTTCACCTTGATGATTAAAATAAAATAGACGCAAAACTTTCAAAATACTGTTTGGCAAATACCAAAAGATAAATTTATTCTGACATAAACTTGTTGTGGTTTTAAATGATACAAATCTTTTAAATAACAACTAATGTATCGTTTTTTATTTTTAATCAATTGTTATACTGCTCATAGCTTTATTAGTACCCCATTAATAACATATTTTATGTTCTTAAGGTTAGGACATGTCTGGTTACGATAGCAACGAAAAAGAATCGTTTAGTTTTTAAAGAATCAAAATTGAGTCAGTAAGAACAAACAATTATTTTTCGTTAAAAATGAGTGAGTCATCGTGTTTGCTCTATGAAAATATTTGTTTTTTAACCCTTTCAAGACCATGATCACTCATATGTGATCAAGTGTTTCCCCCTCCACATTCCACAGTATCATATATGGGATTGTGCTTTCCCTGCTCTGAGACTCATGATCACACTGGTGTGATCAGAGATTGCAACGTTTTCATATTAATTTTTACAAGGCACTAGATGGTGGTTAAAATCCATTTTTTTTTGTTTTGTTTTCAAATAACGTTTGACAAGACTTTGATATTTAATATGTGCTTTCACGGCTCCACGTTTTTTTTGTAATTAGAACAATGATCTTTATGAATGGAAACAGCTGCACATGTTTAGATGATTTATTACGCTCTGGAGTTCTGTTTATATTTTGACAAAGTTGGAAAAATATGGAAATCTTAGAAGATTATTGGGCATCAGACATTCATAATAGGAGTTAGAATATATTTATTTTATTTTCACAATTCGTTTTTGTAACAATAATTTTAATCCTCAAAGACATTTAAACAAATGCGTCGTGTCATGCTGTTTTCCATACTGCACATGAATTTTGCGGCTTTTTCGTGAAAGACTGGTAAGTCCTTTATCAAAGCACCTTACTCACTCAAAATGCTGAAGGGTGAATTAGACAGCCTTCAATTCCTCCCTTTGTGATATTTTAGTAGTTTGCACGGTGTCCTCAACATCAACATTTTCTTCCGTAATTTTACATTAACTGTGGCATTGATATCGTTACGCAAACACCCACCACACTAATACAAGCCTTCTTATCTTTAGAGAAGGAAGCCGTAAGGATGGAACTGAAAACCACTGAGAATAAGACCAAGGCATGCTTGCAATTAATCATGTTTTAACATTTCCCATTTTAATATTGAAGAATATAGTTTAAACCTGTTGATAGTGTTGCATTTATTTAGGTTCAGAAACCAACACTAGAAATGATTGTACTACTGAAATCCAAAAGAGAATTACTATGGCCAATAGATGTCTTAATGGAATACGAAAATATATGAAATAGAATTTGATCAAAAGAAAAAAACAAAGGTTCTACTGTAAAGGGTGTTTTTTTAGAGGTATAGAACTTTAAATTGCAATAAAACCACGATGTATTATTCGATTGACATGAATTTTTTTTATTCGAAAAATAATCTTGTGGCATTACATTTTAAATATGATTTCTGGCATAGGACTGCCACGGCTGGCTCAGATGTAGTCCAATCTGGACGTCCAATTTTCGATGACTTTTTCCAACATTTGTGGCCGTATATCGGCAATATCACGGCGAATGTTGTCTTCCAAATGGTCAAGCGTTTGTGTCTTATCCGCATAGACCAATGACTTTACATAGCCCCACAGAAAATAGTCTAGTGGTGTTACATCACAAGATCTTGGAGGCCAATTCACAGATCCAAAACGTTAAATTAGGCGGTCACCCAACGTGTCTTTCAATAAATCGATTATGGCACGAGCTGTGTGACATGTTGCGCCGTCTTGTTGGAACCACAGCTCCTGGACATCATGATTGTTCAATTCAGGAATGAAAAAGTTAGTAATCATGGCTCTGTACCGATCACCATTGACTGTAACGTTGTGGCGTTCATCGTTTTTGAAGAAGTACGGACCAATGATTCCACCAGCCCATAAAGTGCACCAAACAGTCAGTTTTTTCTGGATGTAACGGTGTTTCGATATACACTTGCGGATTATCTTCACTCCAAATGCGGCAGTTTTGTTTGTTGACGTAGCCATTCAACCAGTAGTGCGTTTCATCGCTAAACAAAATTCGCTTATGAAAATCGGTAACAACGGCAATCTCATTTTGGGCCCATTCGACGAATCTACGCCTTACTTGATGATCGTTTTGATGAATTGCCAAACCAACTGAGAATAAATCACTTGACAGCTATTAAATCTTTCGCCATCTTGGAAAGTAATGCCAACTTAAACTTCTATACCTGGAAAAAAAAACACTCTTTATAAATGTCTTTTAAGATCAACATTAACTTACGCAGGAGAAACTTGGTTCATGTATCGAACAGATGAGAACATGATAAGTATATATGAAAAGAAGATTTTAAGATTTATTTTTTTGATGGAATTCAGAAATATGGAATGTGGCGAAGATTAAATTTCGAGCTCTATAAATCATATAAAGAATATGACATCGTTAGCTTTATCAAAATACAATGAATTAAGTAGACATTTTACGTTGTCAATATGGACGAAAAACGCACCACTAAAAAAGTCTCCAATGTCCAATCGATTGTCACACGAAGAAAGGGCAGGCTAAGGTTTAAATGGAATGATGACCTAGAAAAAGATCTCCTAGCTTTGAGAAGTAAGAAATGTAGAACACTAGCAAGAAGAAGGCTTGCCTGGAAGAGGCTTCTAGAGAAGGCCTAGACCCATCTTTGGCTGTCGAGCTATTGACGAAGGAAGAGAGGAAGTGACAGCAGCAATAGTTTTTGCATCGGACATAATGCTTTGCTCGATATCGTTCTGGAACCACTGTTCGACGTCAAATTCATCCGCTTCTGGGGGTCAAATGTATGGTCGAGTTTTCATTACTCTTCTGTTTATTGATAAATAAATATTTTATGTACAGCTAATTAAAATATTTGCCTTATTTCTATCGCATAAACAAAGCTTTAAACTCTTAAGTAGCGTTAGATATACGTATGGATTAGGTTTACTATTTTCAGCGACTAGTGTTAGCAAAGATGCTATCCACGCAAACAAGCATGGTTCGACAAAAGTAGCTTGCAATGACACACATGTTCACAAAGAAGAATGCATCAACATCACAAACAAGCAAACACATACAAGCTGAAATTTGCTTGAAAAAAATTTTAAAAAGGTATTTTTACCCACTTTTAACTAACCGATTCTGTATAAGGAAAATTTTTAACGAAATGTTTTGTTTTATAATTGCCGTAATAGTTTCCTCTTTATGATTTCTGCAACCTCAGATCGTTTGTGGATTAATATTCAAATAAAAAGTTATATAATATTTCATTGTAATCGCACACACGATTTGTGAAGAATTAATCTTGCCAGCATTTAAAGATGTAATGAAAACTCATCTTTATCACTACACAGTATGAATAAAAGGTTATCTGAGTAATAACTCAGAACAAAACGAAAATAGGTGAAACAGTTAAAGACGCTGAAATATCACTATGCTGTTATTTAAGGATTGCAGATTTAACATTCATATGATTGAATCAAATCTATCAAAATAATGAAACACTATACCTTCATATCTTTGAAAAATAATTGAAGAAATAAGTCATCAAGATTTGTGTTATTTGCTAAAAATTTAAAAACAGATATTAAAAGGGAATAGAGAAATAATAAAAGTTTTCTTTTCGAAGAGAAATAAATTCATTCTCGTTATATTTTTTCAAAAGCTATTAAGGTGCTCCTTGTATGAGTGGACGTCATAAGGCTTTCAGTGCGCATTTAAAACAAACAGTACCAAATCTACTCATAGGCTTGTTATTCATTGTTAATATTTGGTTGTAAAAACTTTTTAAAGAACTCTAATATATGTCGCTCCCTTGCTTTTTTAGATGAATCAATAAGATGAACCAATTCATTGCATGATTTATTATTGCATGTACTGATTTTTATATGTATTATGCATGCTCTGAGGTAAACAGAGAAATACCTTGATTATAACTTTAATAACCAGAATATGTCTTTACTGCTCTCAAGTTTAAATTCACGTAAGTGTGTATGTTTGTAAAACTAAATACAAATTTAAAGAACGTATTTACTGCTGAATAATTTGCAATATAATTCGGAAATTTGAAAAATATATTAGATACCGAGGATAATTAATATTGAATAGTTTGGAAAAATATCCTACTTGTAGTTGTGTTATTTTTAAAAATTTATATTTTTAGCATGAAGATACCACGGACAATAAAAATAAATTGACGTTTGGACTGTTAGGTTTACAATATGAGAACAACATATAATTTTGACCAAGAAAACAAAACTTATATTAAAGTTAGATTTTTTAAGGACCATTATAATATTTTTATTATTTTTATATGAATATCAAGTTTTAAAGTATTTTTTTATCCGTAGAATTCCTAATTTAAAATTATCCTCATTCAAATTGTACTTTTATTTCAGTTTCAAATGAAAATATTCATCTAAAGTATTATATAATTTATGCGTTTATGCTTAGTTTTACTGTCAGGTGAAAACTCCATTACAGATTCAAAAAAGAACAATCAAAACTGACAAAACTTACGGAATGAACAATTTTCTGAAATTTATAATTAAAATATTCCTTGTGTGTGTATGGGTGTTCTAACTTGCGTTTTGAAAATGTGTATTTCCGTATACTTTAGAGACATTGATAAAAATAAATTTACAAAGAAATTTATTTATGTTTAGTTGAACAATACAGATCTTTATAATAAACTAATGTAATTTAAATTATAAATTACAACTGGGATATTCTGGCATTTGAAGTTTGCTATTTTGATAAGACATATTCAAAACTTTCAGAAACCCAGACCTTTTTGAGACTAGAACATAGGAAAACATTTTTGTTCGAAATCAAGAGGTAAAATACTATTTTGTGATAGCAAAAAAATTCAAACTAGGCATTATCTAAATTATAAATTAAAGTATCTTCCCGATGATTCCAGATCATATGTGGAATGCAGCACACAACTGGATCCCAAACACCTTTTCAGCTGTCCTTCCATTTGTTGGTACCCTTTTTAAAATAGATAATGACTACTGCATGGACACTTATTACTTGGATTGTGCCATAGAGGTTGCCACGGCAGTGATTTACGCCTTCGGCAATATCTGACTACATCCTTATGTTTTATTATTACAACATCTATACTTTGTCATACTCGGCAACATCAACAACAACATCGTAACATTTTGCATCAAGTTTACTGATGGAAATGAATATTCATTTGATTTTGCTTTAAATATATGCAATGTAATATTATGGTAATGTATTTCCTCTTTTTTACATGGTGAGTAAAATAGATTCAAACCAACAAAAATCTAATTTTAAAACATTTTGGTTTCATTTTCAAAAAAAAAAAACTACTTTAACCTTTTAACTATTGATTAAAATGTACGTGGTTTGCTTCTCAATGTCACTGTTTTTGACACAAACGAGCGTATACGGTGCATTGGAGTGAAAAGAAAACGCCTAAATAAGTAAGTTTTTCTCTAAAATATATAAAACCTTCACAAATACTAAAAATTTGATTTTATTGCATTCTAAAACCTTCCATATAGTTATGCATATAACAGTTGAATGAAAAACACCGTGTTTAGGAAAGGCGTACATGTACGTCTGGATCATTTGACGCAGCAGTTGCGTTAAACGTATATATACGACAGTCTCAGTTAAGGGATTAACTGCAAAGTCTTCAGTATAAGAATAGGCTAAAAATACATTAATCCTATTTTACCATTCATTATTCTTATATTTTGATTTTAATTTTTAGTTTTTCAATTTGTATATTTGAAATAAATCTTCAGTTTTTTTTTTTTTTTTTTTTTTTTTATCTAAGTATGTATTACCTTCAAATTTTATTTCCCATCAATTCTTTTCCAGTCATTAAACTAAAGAAAAAGGAAATCCACCTTTTTCAAGATGATAATCAGAACATGTTTTTCTTTTTTCTTATTGGCAATTGCAACTCATTCCTTTTACCTATAACCTAAACTGAATGCAACAAAGTAATACATCTTTTAGTGGTAAAGGAAAATGAAAGATAGAAATATGTGGATATCTCTTTCGTGTTCAAGAGACCATAGATCTATTTTTACTAGTTTTTATTTTCTTTTACTCTATGATCTAATAATCTGACAAAAACAGAAACATTATTGTATAACATAATTCCATGGATATTTCTTTAGGAAAAACGAATTGAAGATGAAAGAAATGACTCTGAAAGTGAAATAAATGACCATTGTCCAAAGTTACACTTCATTTATTACTCTTTTTATTGAAACATTCAAGTAATTATACAATGACTATTCATTCAATGTTGAACGAAATAGACTGTTATTCAAGTAACTAACAAATTACTGTCAGCATAAAACCGAAAATCATTTTATTTCAGGAACAGATTGTACTATGTTTATATAATTTATTGTAGGTGTAATTATAAGTATTTACTTTTGCTACTTGTGAAAGTTCTATTACACATAATATCCTTCTCAGAGGGGAAGGTTGAAGTCAAGCAGCTTACTTGACCTCCACAGTACTAGTTCAAAGACAATAACTTTTCTGAAGTGCGTAGTTTTTTAGCTTGAAATTTTTACATTAATATCATTGAACATAGAGATTTTAAAATCAGGTTTCATTCTTTAATATTCCAGCTTTTTCACACTGTTGTTTATATATATATATATATATATATATATATATATACTATATATATATATATATGTGTGTGTGTGTGTGTGTGTGATCGAATGTGATTGTTGGATGTTATCGCTTGTGTGTAGAGAATAAGACTATCTCTCTCTCTCTCTCTCTATATATATATATATATATATATATATTTCAAGTTTTATACTTTTGAAAATCTTAATCATGAATGCAAATTTCATTTAATTTTCCGAGTTAAAGAATGAAACCCTGTGATGTCAGATTTAGTTTCCGTTTATAGAAAAAATATATATCTTAATAGCTCAAAAGCACCTCACTTAATGACTTGTTGGAGCTGATCCTTTAACCAAAACCACCAAGCGTTTTCTGAAGATAAATTATTCACCTTAATTTTTTTCTCGCGAATCTATTCGTGGCTGGGGTGTCATGAGTTCGAGTCTAGTGACGCTTCTGCGGAGAATTTTGCTTTATAGAAATTTGTTATCTTTTGGATTACGTGATGAAGTTTAAAGTACCATTTTGAATTTTTTACTGAGACACGTTAGAGATTCCATAATATTAAATTTTGTGCACATCCACTGGTCAATGAAAGTGCTTCTTCTTGTGCGATGCTGTCCCTAACGAATGCGATTTTTTATCGACACGGTGATGGTTTAATTTCACTTAAATTATCCTTCGATCTGGCCTTAGAATACCCACTTCCAAAGGTAATTCTAGATAGGAATGGATGACTGGTGTATTTTTCTGTGAAAAGTTAGCTGAGAAAAAGTATTGTGAATAAATTTGTGAAACTAAATAAGAAATTTTTTTATATATAACTCCCTTCCTTCTCACTCCCGTCAAAATAACACTGTGAAATTTCCCCATCTATTTTTCGCGCTCGTGACATTTTCGGACTAGGGTGTTCAAAGGTAATGCGCTAAAAAGATCAAAACAATGTATTTCTAATGAAAGAAAGCATGATTATGTCTCACCAGATGACAGTACTAGATAATTAGTAACGTGTTTAAAAATAGGTATTTTATCTTAAATTGGACGTTAGCACAATCAAACATATACAACCTCTGACAATAAAGTTCGGTGAATAGTCCTATAACATTCGCATTGATGAAATGTTAACGAAAGTTACCTTACTGTCCTTCGAAATAATCACCTCCCATATATATGCACTGCTGAGATCTGCTATACATGTCCTGGAAATTTTGCAAGTAATCTTCTTTTAGAATGGAGTTCAAAAGCCTCGTCACGTTTCGTTGGATGTTGAGAATATAGTCAATAATAATATCGTTAATATCAATAACACGTTTTCTCATCCTTTATTTATGGTAACGATTCATCACACGGATTGCAGTTCATCAGCTGTCATGCGTACAGTTAATTGATAGGTAGTGATTATTTTTTCAACTTTTTTAATTTTTTCGTCACTAACGGAGGATGCCAGTCTTCCGGTACGACAGTTGTCAGAAACACTTTCCCTGCTTTTCGAAAACGGGTGAACCACTCGTACACACACTTCATGGACAATGCTTGATCTTCATAAACAGATACCGGAATTGCATAAGTTTCTTTTGGTGTTTTGCCAAGCTTAAAGCAAAACTTTAAATTGATCTTTCGTTCGTTTATTTTCCTGCTCTCAGTTAAGATCCAACGTACTAAACAAGCACTTTATGAAACAAGTTTTACACAGTACACAAATGAGTCTCAAATGAACATCGGCGAGAGTCGAAGGTCAACGACTGCCGCTACACATGTGCAGTGTTTTTTTTCGCCAGTGTTGCCAGATTTGCTGTTCTGACTTTATTCATTAAAATTTATTGTCAGAGGGTGTATATTAGCAGTATGATTTTGTAACCTTAGCTCAGTTCTATCTTCGGGAACACATGTGGATTGCGTCCTGTGATAATATGCATCCATATTTTAATATTGTATATATAATGGAGTTGGTTTGGATGTGAGACGAATTCTACTTTAAGTTTAAAGAGATCTGAGAGTGATTCTGAAATAACTGATTGTTTTGAATGTTCGGTTAGTGAACCTGAGAGCAGTGATGAAGGCTCTGTACTGTGTGTGTTACCTGTGATATTGACTTTTTTATCTCATGGTTTGAAATTTATCTCACAAAAAATTAGTAATGTTTTGCATAACATTGCAGAAAATTAATAAAATTATCCCGTAATGTTTAAAACACATGTTTCTTAATTTTTTCTCTTTGCTGGAAAACCAAATTTCAATCATAATAACCCTATTGTTCGCTTTTCCTAAAAAATTAATTTTGTTATTTTGAGCTAAAAATTTACACAAAATTTTAAAATAAATACTTATTTTGAAAATACATTTTGTTAAATGTAATTTTCTTAAATAAAAAAAAAACTATGAACTTATATGACCGTTTTCTTCAAATTTATGCGACCGTTAAGGGTATAAGAAAATAACCGAATTACCATAAGGATCATCAAAATGATAAAGCTTGTACTTAACAAGAAATTCTTTCACTTTTGATTGTTATTGAACTATCCTTTCCAAACGTATACCTCTTGTCAGAATACTCCTGTCTTTTCAAAACTAAATATAACGTAGGAAAAACTGAATCATAAACAAAAAAATAAATGAAATACTTTTCCCTTATTAAATGGGTTTACTGTTTCTAATCTAAAGAGTTTTTTGTATTTGATTTCATCGTGAAAACTATCCCAATAAGAAATAAATCCAGTTATTACATGCATTTGTCATTATCTCCCAACTCAGTTTCTTGATGTCTATTTTCATCCTGTGAGAGCTTTGTTTTTATTCTGGAGATTTACTGTACAAAAATTTTGCATTTTAAGTATTGGTTTTGTGTATTCATGTTTTACATCAACGGTTTAATACTCCTCCGTTCATATTTATTTACATAATTTGTAGTTTCCTTGTTGTAATTTATTTCCATATTTTTGTTAGAGTATGTAATATTCTGCTACCATTTTCTAGTCGAAATTACAATTTTAATATTATATTTGGCCATGTCTATGACATATAGGTGTGTCAAAGAGGCTCAGTGATCAAAAAGAGAGGATGGCAGTTATCTTAACTAATAGCAAGTTAAAATCTAGTTTTGCTTACTTTTTCTGCAAATTTTAATTACGAATGCAATTTATTAAATGAAAGTTTCATTTCATTTCTTACATTAAAGAAATAAACTATACATCACGAAAGAATTATTTCTTATTCATAGAAAAATCTATCTATATTTCTTACATGTGCGTTATGGGCTGGAAGGCAAAGACGAACATTTTACTAAAACCACCCCAGCAGTTTCCAGGATTAAATATTATTTCTTTCCTTTTTATCCAGCTGACTTGATTATAACATTCCTATTATTATTTCTTCTAATTTTCTAACTGAGAAAATGGGACAGAAAACGAATGCAAATTTGCCAATCTCCTAATAGTTAAGTTACGTTAGTAATTTCGTTATTCTACTCTGAGATACTCTTGTTACGATTACTTGAAGAAAACATTATAAATATATATATATTCAACTTTGAGTGAGTTTTTTAAATATTTATCATGCATAAGGAAAATGACTATAATCAATCGCCAATGTATACGCAGTTAAAGTGTTTTTCAAATGCGTAGAAAAAAGTCTTTTTGACCTTCTTGACTGTAATTAATTTCAAAGTTGTTTTTCATCATAGCTGTTGTCTGAAATTATTATTAAATGAATTATGAGAAATCTATTTCAAAACTTTATATATTTCTGTGGAAAAGAGTGGGTTGTATGTGTGTGTGTGTGTAAGGTGCTAGATAATTAAAAATTGAATAACTTTACCTTCAAATGGTGTACCTAGCCATCAATATACTACCACCGAATGTGTCGTCTTGCAATTGCTGAGCGCCGTATACGTTAGGATTATCTACCCTTCGTTGAGAGCAGATTCTTAAAAGGAATTCACTAAAAGAAACAGAAATAAAGAAATAAGATTATTAGTGTTCCTTAGAATTATTTTTTTAAATAAATCTAATAATGTGAATCATCATTTTTATATGGTTTTAGAATTTCTAATAAACAAACCAAGTACACATAAGGAAAAATCACACAATTTAAAGATAATTTGCACTGCTGGCCACAAAAAATGCCACACCCTGAAGGAAACTTACAAACCATGTGAAGTTTACACCATGAGTTGACTGTGATGAAATATGCAAAACATTAGCATTGTAGCGGAGGCGTGTATCACGGGCGACCGTAGTGTCACTCGCAAACGCTATGCAGTCCAACCTGTTTTTGTGCGGTCTATTTTATGCAATTTTTTGAGCAATTTGCTTTGTACGGCTTTATTTTTGTGCAATTTTTTATGTGTAATCCTTTTTAATGCGGTGTATCAATTTAAATGGTTTCGGTGCCACATGCAATGTTTTATATCTATTTACCAGTGGCGTAACGGAGAATTTTTGGGCTCCCTCTCCCTGAAATTATGAATAATTTGATGGACTATTAAGATGGACAAGAAAAACCGGATTCTTTGAGAGTGGATAAAAATATGCAGGGATCCAGCTTTCCAATAAATGGAAAAGCATTTTCTAAAACAGATACCAATTAAGAAAGTAGTATAAAGTTCCAAAAAGGGGCTGCAGTCTTTTATATCTGGTTATTGTAACATTTACAAGCAACTGACAGCCTGACATTCGACCAAAAACTTAACTCTTACTTTATGTTGTCAAAAAATAAATAAATTGAAATTGTAACTTCAAGTGACGAAAGCGATTTTGAAATTATTCATTACAAGGCTTTGGATTTTGATGAGTATTAATGAATTAAGTATGTGCATTTTGAAAACTCATCCTTGTATACAATGAGAAACTATAGGTCTTTAAAATGTTTCCATGTGTAATATTTAATTATTTTTTATTTTATAATGGAGTTTTCTTCGAGTTTAGAGACGCCGTGATCAGAGCATGCTAAACTCTTGCTTAGTGCATTGCCGCTACATTGGTTCTGTACTCTTTATCATGGTTTGGGGTGGTATTGGATTTCACTATCGCATCAATCTAATACCCATTATGGGTACACTGAACTGCCAGTTCTACATCTTTGATGTGTTGGAACCCATAGTCCTCCCATACATTCAGGGCTTACCATGAGCTAGATTCCAACAGGATAATGTACGACCACACGTAACACCAAATATTCAAGAGTTCTTCTTTACCCATCGTATTGAAATCTGTACCATCATTTGTACCAAAAAAGACCCGTCGTGTAAGGAATCGATGCAAGTTAAATATGTCGACAGCTCAAATGTCATCCCCTTTGTGTGGTGAGGTAGTTAGGAGATGGGGTGCTAGTTTAGTTGTTGTCCTGGTCACTTGGCCATGGTTCAAAATTACGAGGTCTGTCACCAAAAACCTTCGTGTAGCTGAACAGGGCGACGTTACTATTCACTCACTCACCCGACGAATTGTACGACGGAACAAGGATTCTGCTGTGATCCAACTGATACAAATCGTCAACCTTGTGTTTCTCAACAGACTTCAGCTTGGAGCATCCTCAGAGAATTGTTGAGGATATGATTGAATTGTCGGTTGCCTGTGAGAAAACCACTCATTTCTGCCCTAAATGCAAAAATTCATTTGTAGTGAAGTCCAGTAAGAAGACACTGGGTATCTAAGAATTGGGAACGAGTACTGTGGTCGGATGAATCACACTACACCTTATTCAGCACTGATGTAAGACGTCGAATTTGGTCAGAACCCCACGTAACCTAGAATCAATCTTGCCCTACTCTCACTGTGTAAGGGTTTATTGGAAGTACTATTAATTGAGGTATGTTCTGCTGGAATGGACGTGTTAACCTGTTGTTCCACGAAGGTAAGCAAACAGCCAATACATTAGCTGATCAAAAGCACCCTGCTAGGTTACATTTTCCCCTCATGACGACGGATGCTTTATGGGCGAAAATGCAACTATACATCGTGTCAGAAATGTTCAAAATTGGTTTTATGAACCGCTGTTTTTCTTCCAACATCTTCCCCGGCCAGTGCATTGTCTGGATCTTAATCCCATAGAAATGGGGAGGATATGGTGAGAAAAAAAACGCATCCACACGCATTCTCTTCCATCTAGTTTACAAGATCTATAAAGCTTCATTATCAAAGCATGACATTCTCTGTGCGTAAAGGAACTTCAGAAGTGTGTAGACTCGTTGCCCAAAAAAATCAGAGCTGCCACCCGGGCAAAATATGATCCAATATAATATTTATTCTTAATTTCTAATTCATTGACCGGTGTGTACAGATGTGTTGTTTTACATTGAGTCTTAGTTCATTATTTTAACCCGGCATCACTCGTGCAAAGAAAACGCTCTATAGTTCTGGCGCAGATATCTCACATCCAAGAGAGTTAGATTCTGTGTTTACCATAAAATTCGTATACAAAGGTGAGAAAGGAAGAAAAGTAGGAAATATACGATATGTTTATTACACTCTTCACATGTAAATTTAGTTTTTCTGTTATTTTTATTAGGGCATTCGATACTTTATTTGTACACTCCTTCAGCCTTCGTCGCGAGTGTGTGCGATGTTTTTCACTGAATAAATTTTTATTTTAAATTTCTTAGAAGCATTGCTTGCTGGTTTCCACATTCTGCACATTCTTATGTAAATCGAAATCCAAAACACTTCTGAAATTAGCGTCTGGTTGGATGTTTAGTAGGTGGTTTCTGAGTACTTAACTGAATAATTTATGCATTTATCATCACTACGTTCAACAACACAAAAAGCATTGCCATGGGCTAACGAGTACATTTTACAATAATCACTGACGATAACTGCTTCCTCAGTTAAATTAAGGAAGATATTATTTCAGATTTCTCAACCAAATATGTTGTGGATGGTACTATAGATGAATCCATTGTATCATCACTATGCTTTGTTGAAAGTAGAAGGCATTTCCAATTTTGCTTTAGTCTGTATAAAATAATTGTTGTAATTTTTTTTAAACTAAATATGTTGGAGTACACTTTTCTATTCTTTATATTCAAAAATTTTTGGATTTTTTTTATTTTCTCTTGTTTATCCAGCAATAGTTTTTTTCAAAAGTTCATCAGAAAGGGGATAAGATCTTTACCAGTGTTCTCCTTTAAAGTTAAATTTGTGACGAATTTGTACGGAACCTATCCACTAATATTCTTAGGCGTCTTTTTGGGGATTACAAATTCGCGTATATTTCCAATCAACTTCAAAAAGTGAATGGGATATGCAAAGTGGATAGGGTATTTAAGTAGAGCGTTGTGAGCTAGCAGGGAAGGCTATTGAGCCAGCAGCAGTAGCCTCAAGTTTGGAGGATTCAATTGGATTGCGATATTGGAAAGTGACGGTTAGCAATCTACGAAGGCATCTTGTGAAGATACCTAAGTGTTGTCAGGTGATATAATACAGTTTATTATCGCTTAAAATAATCGTTAGTTTAATTAAAGCTAATAATTCGAGTTACGTGTATTTCTCGGACATCCTATTTCGGTAGACCTTATTTGATCTTACGCGTAATTATTGATTAATTTCCTAATTCGTAGTTTAATTTAATATTAAAGGTAAATCCCTTTTCTTTGACGTAAGAGTTTTTGATATTTGAATCGATATAATAAATACAGGTTTTTACTGCACAAATGGCTCTTAGTGATTCTTTGCCTCAAATTAATCTTGGTGTCCAGGGTGGAACCCAGGGGGGTTCTAACACATTCTTCTTAAATATTTTTGAGTATCGACACATAAAGCATTTATTTTCAACAGTGTCTCCCTCTTCTAAATCTCGATCGAGCTCAGTGGAGGAATCATACTTGCTATTATACCCTTCCTCATTTGATTCTTCCTCATCATTACCGCATTGAGACTTTTTTCATCCAAAAATACTGTTGTACTACATTTATTAAATACTGTATCTATTAAAATTCTTAAAAATCATATTTCTTCATCATAACTGTAATAATGTGTCATAGCATAAGAAAGATTTAAGGAATCCTCATGCATTCAGAACTGTAACGGTGATTCCCGCGCAGGGTATGAAATACACGAATAGGCGGTATCCAAAAATATCTATTTACAATTCGCCTATAAGCTAAGGCCCCTTTATGACTTTAAGGTATCCAACCACGTTCGGATCCGTGATTTTGAAAAAGCGCATAAATTGATAATAATTATGATATTTAGTGTCACTTAGATTAGAAAATGTATATAAAATTGTTTTAAGAATAGTATTACAATAAAAAAAATTAAGTACAATATTTTGACAAAACATTAACATAGTAATAACCAATTTCGAAATCTTCTCTTTTTTGAAAATTGCTTCTATTATAATAATATTTTACCTGACTACAGCTGAAACCTCTATACAGAGGTTCAACTATAATTTTTGAAATATATAACTTAGAAGTGGGTTTATCCATGTTTTACGACAACAGTGGAGAGAAATTCTAAGAAAACAACGCCGATAATTACTTCAAATTGTTGTAACTCTGAAGATAAAGTGAATTTTTCAAAAATCGTAGTTGAGTCTCTGTACCGAGATATATACAGGCAAAATATTATTATAATAGAAACATTTTTCATAAAAGGAGAACATTTTGAAAAAGGATATTCAAAGTAAAATTTTTGCAGAAATATTGCATTTAAATATTTTTTTTTTTGTCAAAATGTCCCTAAAACAACTTTGCGCATGTATTCTAATCCAAGTGGCACTAAATATCATGAAAGTTATCCATTTATGCGCCTTTTTAAAATCACAGTTCCGAACGTAGTCGGATACCTTAAAGTCAGCTACACGAGGAAATATCCATTTTCCAAAAAAATTATAGAATGAGCGTTGAAAAATGTTAGACGTTGGTTTGCATACCTTGCGAAGGAGTGCCAGGTGAACTATAATTTTCGATTTGTCACATTTGCTGCTTTTACACGAACTGAAATTTTGTTATTTGTATGAGAGAGAGAGAGAGAGACCTGTTTTTAATTTATGTAGACAGTAAGAATTCAACTGGCACATATTTATAATGTTGAAAAATATTTATCGAACTATTTTGTGCTCGTTACTGGCAATGTAAGATTTAATACGCACACGTAATTGCGACACATATTTACTGATATGCTGGTCATAACTGGCATTAGCTTCTGTGCTTTGTTTAATGAATGTCAACAGTAACTGAAGCGTGTTGTAAAATGTTTAAAATTCTGGATGTATGGTGGATGCATGGGTGGTACTATAAGCAAAACCGACTGATAACTATTATATTCTTTCCATTTTTCTTGAAGTAGTTATTAAAATAATATAACTATTCATAAATAGTTATCATTATTGTCTCCCCATACCAGTGAAATCCATCTTTTAAGCGAAACTCAGGGAATCGCCTTTAATACAAAGAAAATATACAAAATACACTTGAATAAGGGGTCACAGGGGTGTTAAATTTCTCTGGAGGTCTGAAAATATAAACAATTTTCAAACAGGTATAATTTTTTTTAAATTTAAGTTAAATAATTTGAATCTTTTACACACTATTTATAAGGGAATGGGGCTTCAGAAAAGTATAAAATGTTTAAAATATAATCATAATTTTAAAAATTATAAGCATATCAAAATGAGAAATTTTTCTATAAGAAATATTTATTAAATTTTACGTCGTGCATGTTATTTTCTAAAAGAGTAGGTTTAATTACTAGTTATATAAGTTGATTTATAAAGACCAATGTATTCTTAATACTTTGTAGCTACTTTTATATAAATAGATTAATAACTTATATATTTTATTAAATAAAAAATATGCATTTTTAAAAAATATTTAAAAAATTGCAATATTTTACAAATATTTTGAAATACAAATGATATATAATACTAAAATTAGGTAGGGTTTAAAGAGTTTGATGCATTGTATAATTCTATAAAGTTTTATACATCAGAGGCTAATATTTTAGAAAATAGTGTGCGCAAAGCAAAAAATACTTAATATTTATTATAGAATTTTCATATGTTTATGACTTTTAAAATTATTATTATATTTGAAACATTTTATACTTTTCTGAAGCCCCATTCTCTTTTAAATAATACGTAAAAGATTCGAACCATTTAATTTAAATTTAAAAGAATTATACGCGTTTGAAAATTGTTTATATTTTCAGACCTCTGAAGAAATGTAACACCCCTGAGACCCCATAAATTAATTTCCTTTTGAGTAATTCATTCCATGTTACCCGTAATTACATGATTCATAAACTTAAAGGGATTACTTGACATGAAAATATTTATATCTTAATTTTAATACACACATTATAATATAAGTAACTCAAGACTTAACCGCAAACTGGCAACACAGCTAATATTATTAATTAATTCAAAATAATGGAATATCCTGATACTTTTACAAATCATTCATACATATCCTTCCACACAGGTCAGAACAATCTAAGCCGTTATTAATGCTTTAGAGAAATAAGTATTATCAGCTGAACGCAGGTTAATTATTTACGCTCGAACAGATTTATTCTTTGCTGAACCATTTTGATTAACTTCGAATGTGAGTTTTATTTCTTTGGTCTTTTTATTTTTCAGTCGTAAGGAAACAGGTTGTCTATACGAATAAAATCTGGCAGATTTATCAAGAGAAATTGTTTCTGGTATACAATGAACTGTCTCGACGGCTGATGTTATCGAGCATAACTACAGATTCAGAAAATATTTCATAGACAGTAATCGGCAGTATCATGACTGAGAATCTTTGCATGTTTAGATGCTTTTGGTTCATCACCTTTATTCGTTTTACAAGCTTTTGTCCCCCTTTCTTTAAGAAATGAAATAGAATCCTGTTTTAGAATCCTTTTTTAATCTCGCAGTAAATTGTAGTAATTTTGAATTAGTAATTTTTGAAATTAAGTGTTACTAAAGTAAGATATTTGTGTTTTACTAATTCTGCCATAAACATTCATATCCTTAATTATATATGACAAGATGCTCGCGGGTCAGAGGGAGATTTATAGTGTGATTTTACATGTTCTATTCTTAATTCTACATTGTATTATACTTTATCTATCCAACTTTTTTTTCTATATTATTATTAAAGATATTAATGTGTCAGAAATTTTGTAGAAAGACTTATCTTCATTTGTGAAAGGCGTGGTTCAATTAGAATCCCATTACAAGCGAGTTTACTTTTGATTTGTAAATTGATTACTTTTTTGTTCCGTATCTATGTTTCTTCTTTTGTAATTATAACTGTATTGTTAACTGTATCTATTTAAATCTGGAAAGTTCTAGATATTACGTTAATTGTGTAGTAACATATGCAACACTGTTAAAATCTCGCCTTGATATTAGTGAATTTTTTTTCCTTTAACTTGAGTACACAAAAACACACGCACACACAATTCACGCATTTGATTAATTACACTAACTTTTATCTTCGTAACAGTATTTAAATAATTTAAACAGGTCCATTACTAAAATGAAACTTATATTTCAATTCAAAACAAAATTCTGACTTTTAATTAAGCGTTATATCAGTTAAGCTTACATGATATAAGCTTGTATTATTTATATATGTGAGAGATAAAAGGCTCTAAATATGTGTCTTCTCCATTTCGCTTGTATTTTCTGTTGCATTTTATGTCATAAAAATTTATATCTGAGGTTTTGATTCCTAATAGTTGCTTATTATCATCATCAAACACAATTATCCTGGAATTAAAATTATTTTTCATTAATTTGTTAACATAATTTTAAAGAGATTAATTAAATGCTGCTTAAAAACTATCAACTTCCGAAAAATACAAGTTTTTTTTAATGTTTAAATGTATACACTTCTAATGAACTAGCTTATTTACATTATTTTACCTATTTATTTATTTGTTTTTAGCAAATATTAAATGAAATACCATTAGGAAATAAGTATGAATACTGGTATTGCTCCGATGGGGCTTACAAACACATAGTTTGAAGAAAAGAATTATACTTTAAACTGAAGCCAATAATATTAGTTAATTTTATGTCTCATAATACACTGCTCAAAATAATTAGGGGAATGAGCACACAAGTGAAGAAGTTGTTGCGTGATAACCATGCAAGGACAGAAAATGGAGAGTATATATGTAACAAAACTCAATATAGAAAAAAGAAGCGAATAACAATTGTACGGAATTTTGATTCTTTAGAATGGTATAAAGAACATGAAATGATACTACAGGCCAACAATTTGATTACGTGTAAATGACAAAAATCTGATTGCTTAGAAATGATACACGATGTTTAATATGATGTATGATCTCCCCAAACTGCTAAGACTACCGCACACCTATTTAGCATGGATGCGATGAGGTTATCGGTGAGACATAGGAAATACCGTTCCACTCTTCAAAGACCGCTATCTCCGCGTCACGGACAGAAATTGAAGACAGTGATCTCACTGAATATGTCGTCCAAATAAGTCCCAGTATGTTGAATAAAATTTAGGCCAGGAGTCACTGCAGTTCACTCCATACGCTGTATTGTTTCAACTTCAAGAAAGTTGAGCTGCATTATTTTTGGCATTATCCTGCATAAAAAGGAAAGAATCAACCAATGGCTACAGCGTAAGGTAAGACATAAGGCAGTGTTTCTCAAACTGAGGGACGCGTCCCCCTAGGGGTCGTGGTACATCTACGAGGGGGGAGCGAGTCTATGGAAAAGTGGAAAACAAAAAATTATTTTTAAAAAAAATTCTTAATTTATTGAAAGTAAACAAACAAAATACATTCTGATGGAATACACTTCTAAATGTATTAATACTGGACAATGTATTTTAACAATACATTTAACTATACTAAGTTAAGAACAACATTAACACACATAGTTAGCAATGACTCCATGGGCTTATCATATATAAAATTACATACAAAAATAAACACTTATATTAATAGTTTGCACGACATATAATTAATCCCTTAGCTGCGATTAAGAGTTACGCTATTCACTCCCTAATGCCACCGTTTTCCACGTAGGCGACAGGTGTCGTCCACGTCACTTGCCCATGGTTCAGAATTACATGGTCCGTCGCTAAAAGCCCTCGTGTAGCTGAACAGCGCGACGTTAATATTCACTCACTCACTCACATTCCACATCGGCGAGTGTATGTGATGCATTGGGAAGGGGGTCCTTTTGTTGCATTCCAAAACCTTGGAAACAATTTCATGGTTAGCAGTGAACAGAAAATATCATACTTCGAGAAGACGTATATATACGTCCGGGTCAATTATTGTTTTGGTTGAGCAAGATGTTTATATACGGCGATGGCAAGAGGTTAAAGTCATATTGTAGCTTTAGCGTCAAAATATAGTTTTTTTTTAAAAATTAAACACAATGTTATTGTGTTATTGTATGGGGGCGCGATGAAAATTCTGATTGAATATTGCGTCGCAAATATTGAAACTTTGAGACACACTGACATAAGATCTTAGGACATTGTCTGTTTATCTTAGAGCCATTAACTTGCCACACAGTATGATATGCAGGTCAGTGCGTCCGCTTATGCTGATACCATCCAATCACCTAGTTCGTGATGTGATCTTTCTTGAACGAATATAGAGGGATTTCAAGTACCCATTTCTAATTATACCAAAAAACATTTGATACCACACTAAATTAAATCATGACTCGTCCGTAAACAGCATTCGACTCCAATCCCTTTGCACCCAATCTCTATATTCACCAGTCCACTTTTTTCGGGTGGCACGTTGTCTTGCTTTCAACGAATACACACCATTGGCCTACATGCATATAGACGACGCGCATAAAGCCCATTTCGAAATGCTTGGCTTGAGACCTTTCATCATCGTGTTGGAGAAAAAAACATCAATGTCGAAGATGCCTTGTTTTTTGGAATCGATCCCAGTCTTGAAATGACACTTCTTGTGCCACACCAACAGCATCCACTACAGTCCGTTGTTTTTGCCCGAATTCCGGTTTCCAGCTAATACATCAAGCCATGAATTCCAATAGTTCATGTTGTTGTCCATTTTCCTTTCCCCTTTTCTCAAAAGAATAACTGAAGGGTTTTAATTTCACCACTGAGAGAGCGAAAAACAACACGCTTCTCCGAAATTAAGATTTCTGCACTTATCTCCTTTTTTCTGGTTTTGGACCTCATGTGCATAGATTTGCCAATGAAGTTTTCTTCTTCTGTTTTCTACTTCATTTCAGACTATGGACTTTTTTTACGTTAGTTATCAGAAGAAATATCTGCTTAGTTTAGTTAAATCTATGTACTCGCCTAATTTTTTGAGCAGTGTATATTTCCGAATATTTATTAATTTGTTGAACTTCCTTATGCATGCGTTTTCGAAAAAATTTTCTAATTCATTTTGGGATTGAAAGCAGATGCAAAACAAGATGGCTAAATTTAAATAATTCTTAAAATGAAGATATATATTCATTTATATTTTAGCACTAGAACCGCGGCAGTTTGGGTATAACTAAAATCGAAACAATTAATAAAAACCCGTGTTGTTACGCTAAAAGTACGCTATAATTATTTGGCAATGAGATTTATTCATTTTAAACATTAAATTGTTATAATAAGTAATAAAAATAAGATATTACAGTATGAAATACTGTATACAGGTAGTAAAATATACAGACAACGTTAATAGAAATATTTAGTTTATTACCAGTCAAGATTTCCAACACAGTTCACGCACATTTTGGGCAACTTATTTTTATATATTTTGCACACTTTCCACGTATCGGTATTTTACAGTCAGAACAAGTATCTTCAGTTTTGTTTCTACACTTGAAAGCTTCGCAATGAACCTTTTTTTGCATCTGCGGAGATTCTTCAGTTGTATCCGCTTTTATCTGTGTTTCTGACTTTTACTTTCTTTTGTGAATATACGCACTACGCAACTCTTCAATGAGTTGTGGAAGGTATTCTTTCCTCGTAAGTTTTTTTCCAGTACCTTCTTCATATAAAATTCATGAATTAATCCCTGCAAGATCAAGAATATTGAAGAATAAATGAACTGGCTATACCTCCTTGATCCTGCTTTAACGGAATACTTCCGAGCCATTTGGTCGGCAATGTCGACACTAAATTTTGTTGAGTTATAAAATGTTATTGTTTCATGGAGCTTTTTTAGGTGGTTATTATCGGTATTAACTGTGTGATGAAGTACGCTAAATAGTAAGACATTTTTGCTGGTTTTTCCCTGATAAACTGTCAAAGTTATATCATCATGCTCCAGTAAAAATGTATCGCATAACGGCACTTTTGCTTTCTTCACAAATTTAGGTACCTCTTTCCGATTTCGTTTCATCGTTCCAGTTTTTAAAATTTGCGTCAGATTTAGTGCAGTGAAAAAATTATGTGTAGTGATATTTCTTCCTTTATGTTTGAAAGGTTCTATCAAACGCAAAACGACGTATTTGGAGTGAGATAGGATTTCAGGACGTTCCTCATCTTTACCCAAATATGGAAAACCATTGAGCACGTATTACCAACATCAAAGGCAAGCCAGAATTTGATACCAAATTTATGTGGTTTACTTGGCATATATTGCATGAAACGACATCTGGCTTTAGACGGAAACAGCTGCTCATCAATAGTTATATATGGTCCTGGTTTATAGCAAGTTATCGAGTTTTCAATTAATTTCTTCCGAACTTCAGAAATGAAACAGAATTTATCTGTTTGAAGGCGTTCAGATCGTGTAGTTTTTTTGTCGAATCGCCAAAATTTCATAAGTTCTCTGAATCTATCTCTCGCCGTAGTATCACGGAAAAAATGTGGATTCAAACAGCAGACAACAGACTATCAAGTTCTAGATTATTTACACCGTATATACCTAGAACATACAAACTTGATATAAAAGAATTTAGTTTGTCTAAAGTTGTTGACCATTCATTTTTTCCCTGTTGCCGGTGAGCTTCTTCCTCTGTACAATTTTTGATATGACGAAACATAAGCTCATATATAAGTAGCCTCCATGAACTAATTGCATAGCTGTTTTCAATATTTCGGTCTTCATAACTAGTTGGGGGTACTTTTTTCTTTGAAAACATAATGTTCAGGAATTCTTCCACGCATGTAACTTCCAGAGGTGATGCTTTCCCAACACGTTTCCTCATTTGTAACAAAAGTTCCAGAGTACATTTACTCTGGGTATGAATCTGATATTTTTTTACGTTCATTTACACGTTGTTTTTTCTTCCCAGAAGTGGTTTTCTAGTAAGGACATTGTACAGGAAAATTAGATACGGTATCTTCATCCGAGGAAATATTTTCTTCATCTGGAGCACATATTGATCATTACTGAAAAGAATTTCTTCATCATTGTCGTTTTCGGATTCCTTTTCCGATAGTTGTCGCATATATTCGAGGGCCTCACTAACTGTCAATTTACAAATATTTCTTCTAGCCATTATCAACAAAATTCAATTTTATCCCCACATGTAAACAAGGTGGCAAAAATCGAATAGACTGGTGCACTCAAACCATCTCCAAGGCAATGAGAACAACCAGTTGTACAATCATAAAGAACTAGATGTGCGCTCGTTAGACTACCGCATTGGCTATGGGGGTATTGGATATGCATAACATTCCATTCAATAGGCCAAAACAAAAAAAAAAACATTGAAGAGAAAACATTCCTTGAATATGCTAACCACAGGCATTTCTCCTATATGGAATGATAACGGAAGCAAAGGAGGGGGCGGGCGAGTCTGCAACACTGGCTACAACTACAAGAAAATTCTCGGCTTCTCTTCTCTTATCAGAAACAATCTACTGACATCGAAATACTGCTCTGCTTAATCTGCGAAATAGAAACAGGACTGCAAAAACTTTTCCCATTCCAGGAAACGTTGAATTGCAAATTAAGTACTTGTGATTTTAATGGGGTCAAAATGACCCATTCCGCTGCTTTAGGTATAAGTATTAAAAACAAAAAAGTATAAGTATTTAACGTATCATATTTCCACAGATTATTATTGGTATAAAAACAGGAAAATTCAAGAAATTTTGTTCAAATTTGTTGGTAACTTTTTGAGAAAATCGAAAACAAAATTGGTTTTGGGTCAAAATGACCCCATCCGCGGTTCTAGTGTTAAATGTTCAAAATCTGTTCTTTAAAGGTACTTCGATGATGTTAGTGTGATTTCCATAAAGTTGCTTTTCTTGTTTTAAAATCTTTAAAAAGATTTTTTTTTCCAGTGATGTTTAAAAAAAATTTATTTCTATTATTACATTGAAATAAATTTTAGAGCCACAGTTGCAAACCCTAAATGTTCTTGAATACCTAAGAGTGATTAATATCACGATATATATTTGAAAACTATTTGATACATAATTTGCTTTAATTTCTTCATTTCAATATGCCTCATCTTCAAATAAGCAGAATTTTTAAAAAAAAATAAGTTAAAAATTCTTATTTTCTGAAAGGCAAAGTTGTTCAAAAAGTGTCAACCATTATTAGGTAGCGAAAAATTCAGTTTATTAAATTTTAAGAATTAAGAAACATACTCTTAACCACACTAAGGCAAATGCTTCCAGATTTATCCATTTTGTTCAATATAATTTATCGCATTTTATATATAGCAGTGCGAAATACTCAGCATAGTTAATAAACAAAATTTAGATTTGCAAAATGGCTATAAATCTGCATAAAATTTAATTTTCTTGCATCAAGATAAATTTTAAAACGAGATAATAAATATGCATAATTATGCACTTACACAAACTTATACAAATTATTTTGAACAGTATTTAATAAGGCTCAAAACATAACATATAGTCAAACCATTGTTGATACTAAATAAGTGATATCCGATATTTACATGAAAAGGAAAGAATGCGAGATAATTGAATACTGATTTTTATAATTCGATTTAGTTATATCAGTTTTTTTGTACATTGCATTGATTTTATATGAATAAAATAAACTATCTAGATTGGAAGGATTAATACATTTCTTATCTTAATTCCTAAATATCTATCAAAAAATAAATGAAGATGACACTTTTTCTGCCAAGTGGTTTTACTAGGATCAAAACTTTGCGTGTGTGCGTAAAAATTAAAGATAACTTTGAACTTAAAGTAGTATTTTTTTTTTGATGAAGTTATAAACGTTCAGATGATACTTGACTTTGGCTGAAAGTAAAACTCCTTATTGATTCTATTGTAAAGGAAATGAAAAGATATAATAAGGCTGTGAGTTTTACGAAGAACTTTTGAGTTTTGTTTAAAATAATTGGGTTTATATTTACTAAAATTTATGCAAAATTACACTTAAAGTTTCCATGAACTTCGTCCTTCTATTATGAGTTAGCTAAATTTTAAGTTGTCTGAAACAGGGGTTTAGATATTATTTTGTGTTCGTAACGCTAAATTAGAGACTCTGAACTGAAGTTTTACCCTCTTTAGCAGCCGCAGTATTTTTTAAAAAACTTAAACAAGTTTTGGGAGTTTTCGAAACTTTTCAAAAACTAACTGAAGTCGTAAGAAAAAAAGTTATATACTTTTTATTTTATTTTTTTGAGATTTTTAAGAATATATTTTTACTAAAATATATATTTTATGCATTGTTAAAAATTTAATTAAAACCTTTTGAATTGAAATTTTTATGATTAAAAGTGTTCTTTTACTTAAAGCGCAGCTCTTTGTTTTTTTAAACATTTTTTAGCAAAAGTAATTAGCATTATTTTCTGTGAAAGAAAAAATATCCATTCACTGCAACGAACTGATGAATCAATTACCTCAGGAAAAAAATAGTGAATATTCCTTCTTCCCAATATTAAATTTCACAAACTGATGATGTGATTAGTAATAAATTCACCATCTAATTCTAATCAAATCATTTAGGTGAATCATTTATGCTACATCGCGCTGAATTAGTACAGCATTTCAATTCCAGGGTAAAAAATTTATATTAGTTAATGATCTTTAGTTTTCAGCTTTATGGTTTAGAGATAGTGTGCCCGCTTACTAAGCCCAAGTTTGCGGGTACGATCCTGGCTCGAGTCAATAGATTTTCTGGATGCGAAAATTGTAGGTACGCATGTGCTTGTGAGTATCAATTTGGCTCTGGTACTCTCGGCTAAATTTAAACACGACAATATTTAGCATTCTACGAGATCTTCAATTAAATTTATTTTAAGGGTAAAAATTTGGTAGCGAGGACTGCCACCATGAAATGGCCGACACATTTGAAGACTTAAAGTGTCTGCAAAGACTTGGTTGACAACATGCAGCCCATTAGGGAAAAAATGATTTTTAGACCGAAATATTTCGACTTTTTTAAATGATGTTCAAAAATTTAAGCAGGTGTTTATCAAATAAGTGAAACTACCTAATTTTGTATAAAAATTTGAACAGATGTTAAGGTTTGTTAAATAATTATTTTAGAATAACTATAGTTGACTATTAAAATGATTGAAAACTATGTACTTTTGTATTAGCGATAGCTAAATATTTTGAAAAATATTTTTCGTTTACTTATTATTTAATTCATAACCCAAATCTATTTACGTGCATTTGTTTCAAAAGAAAATTGTAAAAAAAAACTGTATTAACAATTAATACAAATTAATGTAATAAAAAGTAAAATAAAAAAATAAATAGTGTTAAAATTAATGTAATAAAAAGTAAAATAAAAAAGTAAATAGTATTAAAAATAATGTTATAAAAATTAAAATTAAAATAATAAAATTAATTGAAAAAAATAATGTAATAAAAATTAAAAAATAAAATAATAAAATTAATTGTTATAAAATAAATTGTAATAAAAATTAAAATTAAATGTAAGAAAATTAATGTAATAAAAATTAAAATTAAAATAATAAATAAATTGAAATAAAATTAAACGTAATGAAAATTAAAATTAAAATAATAAATAAATTGAAATAAAATTTAATGTAATGAAAATTAAAATTAAAATAATAAATAAATTGAAATAAAATTAAATGTAATGAAAATTAAAATTAAAATAATAAAATAAATTGTAATAAAAAATAATGGGACAAAAATTAAAATGAAAATAATAAAATGAATTGAAATAAAAAATAATGTGACAAAAATTAAAATTAAAATAATCAAAACAATTGTAATAAAAATTAAAATTAGAATAATAAAATAAATCGTAATAAAAATTTATTTTCATTCATTTTTTTTTTCAGAGTTATTTTATAGGAAAAATGAAGAGATTACAGTTGAACTCCAGTGCATTCTGAAAAATTTAACTCATATTACATATATTCATTATTTAACTGCAAAAATACGGAATCGAAAAAAATAAAACAATAGACACTAATATCACATATATTTTCATTTTATTGAGTTTCGGATTATTTTTGAACTACAACACATCATTCAATTTCTCAAGAACTTAACTCTTATAATTGATAGTAAACAGTTTTTTTACTAAAATTACAAAAAATGTTGACAAAGTTAGCTTCCGAACCATTTACCATTTAATTATCAGGGTACACAAATCCATTTAAAGTTTTATGAAAACCCTTAATGAATAGAAGAACTATAGAAGACCTAGAATCATTCTTTACTAATTCTTGATTGTCTCTTATAAAAGAAATTACTTGCATCAGCAACATTTTCTCTTTATTCTAAGTAATTTTCACATTTTATTCAATCTTTCACATATCAATCACGTAGCAATTTTTTAAAATTTATTAAGCTGTATTAATCGATATTAATATGAAGTATTAGCAGAGATAACGCATGATTTAAAACCATAATTACACAATTAATAAACTTAAATCATCGTGTAACTAATAATTAATTTTAGAGAAAGATATATTTGAATGATAAAACTGAAGCGTTTAGGAGATAGAAGAAACATTTTGACAACTTACTTAACAGTGATAATGGTGAATACTGGTCCCTTACAGGAAACACAGAAACTCCGAGCCAAGATGTGGTTGAACCGTCATCAATGGAGGAAGTCATTGAAGTCACACATAAATAAAAACGCTAATGAGGCACCGGGCCCTGACGCTATTTCACCTGAGCTACTGTAATATGGAGGAAAAGAAACTTCTAAGAAAGTTTATGACTTGATTAAAGCAATTTGGGAATAGGAGGAATGGAAAGTGATTATAACCTGTGTAATGCATAAGAAAGAGATGCACCTGATTGTTCAAATTATAGAGAAATCAGTCTGTTTTATACAATTTATACGGTATTTGGAATATTTCATTGAACTGACTTAGTAAATTAGTGGGAAGTATAGTTGGAGATTATCAAAATGGTTTTCGGGAAAGAAGATTCACTACAGAGCAGATAGCCAATATGTGCCAGATCTTGGAGAAAATAAGAGAATTTGGAACTGATACACATCACCTCTTTATTGACTTTAAAACCGCTTATGATAGCATCAAGAGAAAGGCTCTTATTGTAGCCATGAAAAAGTTTAAAATTCCTGGCAAATCGTTAAGGATGATAAGTTTGACATCAAATGAAACTAAGATCATGTTCAAAATACATAATCCTCATCTTTCAAATCACATTGAAAATAAAACATGGCATTCGACAGGAAAACGCAATGTCATGCCTTCTCTTTAATTTAGCATTATAAAAGGGGCGACACATTCAAACATCAATACCAGATGAAATATTTTTATAAATCAATTCCGTTGTTGGATTTTACTGATGACATTGATATTATTGCTCGAACACCCACCACACATAGATAAGCCCTCTTATCTTTAGAAAAATATGCCATAAGAATGAAACTGAGAACTAGTGAGAATAAGAGCAAATACATGTCTTGCACTAAATCATGTTTTAACAATTTCCACTTTAAAATTGAAGAGTATAATTTTGAAGTTGTTGACAATTTCACTTATTTAGGTTTTAAAATTAACAATAGGAACGATTGTACTACTGGAATCCAAAAGAGAATTATTATGGCTAATTGATGTCTTAATGGAATATGAAAATACATAAAAACGAATTTAATCAAAAGAAAAACAAAAGTTCTATCGCATTAAAGAATCTCTTTTAAGAACATTATTAACTTATGCATATAAACTTGGATTTTGTCTTGAACAGATGAGAACATAAATATCTACGAAAGGAAGGCTTTAAGATTTAATTTCATAGTAATTCAAGAAAATGGCACGTGGCGAAGATTAAATTTAGAACTCTGTAACTCATATAAAGCATGTGTCATCGCTAATTTCATCAATGTACAACGAATTAAATGGTCAGGTCACATTGAAGGTCAGGTCAGAATGAATTAAGACCACACAGCTAAAAAAGTCTTCAATGCTCAATCAATTGGCACACGGTGAAAAGGCAGACCAAATCCAAGATAGATTGATGGCCTAAGAAAAGACCAAGTTTTGGAAACTAAAAATTGGAGAACACTAGCTAGGCAGAAGGCTGGCCTGGAAAAGGCTTCCTGAGAAGATAAGGTCCACCCTAAGATGCCGAGCCTTTGAGGAATGTTTGTAAGCATATATTTTATCTACATTGTTCACTTATTTTTAATACTTTAGTGCTCCCAAAACTTTTTAATCCAGTGGACTGGCCAACTTTTGATAATACGTACCTGGGGAGAGGGGGACATTGTTTTTTTACATTTTAAATTGCTTTGATTTAATAATTTTCATTTAATTTTACTTAAATATCTCTTTATAATAATAAACAATTACATCCAAAAATGAATATAACCTGAGAGAAATACGCCATAGAAAATAAAACGAAAAATTATTTAATGAACCTTGTGTGACCCGGTACTATTTGATCCACAGACCGGGGGTTCGGAAGCACTGCTTTAGATGACAGATTTAATAATTATTAATGAGCAAAATATTACTGCATTTAGCAGTTTACCTTTGAAAATGAATAAAAAAATAATTGTTACATCCAAATTATTCGAGTTGAAGTATGCAGTATAGAGTTTCCAGAACATTCAGCAGGAATTTTTGACCCAGAAAAATATGTTAATCATATGATTTTTTTTCTCTTTCCTTAAATTTGTCTATGATGTTTAACAAGTAATTAATGGAGTCTTGAAAATGAATACATTTTACCAAAATCAGTCAAAAGAAATTGTATAAGAAATATTCAGGAACATAGTTATCACTACATTAAATTCTGAATTTAGATATTTAGACATTTGAATGTGATATATTTCACTTAATGTGTGTGTGTGAACTTTTATTTTCAGTTTTATATAACATTTGAGATTCATTCAATGGAGACTAAATAACTTTAATTCTGAGTCAGTAATATGTAATTTTTGCATTAAATCAGCTGTTTTGTTACTAGGTCAATTGAAAATTTTTGTTCCTAGATGTGTTACAAAAAATATCCATATAACAAACATCAATTATTTTTAAGCATTTAAGAATTTTTAGTTCTTTAATAAGAAGTAGTTGCTACCATTACGACCGCTCTATAAAAGTTTGTATTTTATTATGCCTTTCTATAAATCTACTCTTCGACAAAGGATGAGGAATTTTATGATCCATTTCAGGAAAAGAGTTAAATCGCTAATAATGTCGAAGTTTACAATCTTATTAAATCTAACAATCATGTCCGTGCATTTATAATAAAGTATGATTATTATAATAAACATTATCATACATACACAGGCACAACAGTTGTTCTTGAATTTAAAAATTATTTGCATCAAAACGATGTTGAAAGTGTACAATTTATTACGTATATACAAGAACTCGGAAATATATTTAAAACAGTTCATATACTTAGTGTTTTTAAGATATTGATGAGAAATAGCATTTCAAAATAAATAACGCTGCTGGAACTTTTTTAAAAACTTTTTACAAAGGCATTTACTTTCATTATTCAATACCTTCTACGTATAATTTTGTAGAATATGCGCTTTAAAATATCTTAAAAATGAATTTTTTTATTTCATAAATCTAAAAGAATGAGAAAGAAAACTATATTGTTGACATCTGCATGATACAAAATGTTCAAAAACATTGAACAAATTCATTTTTTGAAAAAATAAAGTAAATCACAATTATTCTTAGTTAAAAATGAGATTTATGACTGAAAAACAAAATTCATGTTTCAATAACATCCAATGATGGCTCTCACATTTTTCTACGTCAATGAATCAATTTTACGCCAGGCATCAAAATTTCATCTCTTTAATGTGAATATCAAAAGCATTTCACAAAAATCATTTATTGTAAACATCTTAATGGTTTCAGTATTTAGCATTAAAATGATCTGAAATCGTTTTGTATCAGCCTTAAAGGACAAAAATCAATAAAAACACACAATCATTAGATGTATTGGGTGTTTGCAAATCCACGCAAGAAAATCATTTCATATTATTTGAATTAAGAATCAGGAAATAAATAATATTTTCACACAATGCGTGTTTTGTTCCTGAAAGACATACCAGTAAGAAAAATAATTCTCATTAAAAAAATTCCACTGAGAAATTCCATAATATTTAAAAATGGTTGTTCATCAGTATGCGGTATACAATCAATTAATGTAAAAAAACAGATAAAAAAAATCTAGTACGGAAATTCCTAACAATCCACTCTCTTAGGAATCTTCACAGCTTTTCCTTTGTACTAGAATTAAATTTTTCGATTATTCCTGTATGTGTGATTTTTGATATTTATTTGTACTTCATACATTACTTTTGTTCTTCGAGAATAGTTTTTAATATTGTTTACAAATATCTCTGAAACTAAACACTTTTTCCAACACATTGTATTCGTTCGATACATAATATAGCATGAGAACCATCACCATTTTTTAAATAAAAATAAATTACTATTTTTTCTTAGCAAAAGAACAATATTTTTCTTTCAATTTATCTTTTTAATCTTTTTTTTTTGTTTCATCTAGTTATTGGTTATAAATGTGTTTTATTTTAACCTCTATAAAAAGTTTGTATAATTTCTTATGCTTATATATCCTAGCCACTGAATTGGTACTTTATTTTCATTCTGAGAAGATTACATATTTCTATAGAGTCAAATAATTTTATAATATTCTTTATGAATACTTCTCAACTAAAATTAACATAAGAGTTACAATAAGAAACATTTTCAGCTTAGCAAACTCATTCTTTGATTTAAGATATGGGTGTCTGATCCATGACCGTTTGAGAGCCACATAGCATGAGAAAAGTTTTTGGTGCCACGTAAACAATATTTTCTTAACAAATTGAATTAAAAGTTAACTCTAAATTAATGACTACATCTAAACTAGAAGCTAATTCGTTTATTAAAATAAATAAACCTCTGTTTGTTATAATTTTTTATTTGAATTAGATATATATAGATACATATTTATTTTAAATTTGTAAAAGATTCGTTTCTTTTACTTTGGATTTCGTAAAGATGGAAAAAATTCAAATTAATGAGATGGGTGAATTTGCTTTTGTTGAGCTACCAAATCGATATCGCGTTCAATAAAAGAGGTTGCAATCAGGTATTTTCAAGTTGTTTGTCAGTAATATTTGTCATATTTTTTATTCTTTGAATGTTTCTTGAAAATAATTTTTACAAATATAAGTACTACAAAAAGGTGAAAACATTAATAAAGCATGATTGTGAAAATTAGGATATTTATTGCGGGTTAGGTAATCTTTACACAATACCAGTAATGAAACATTCCAAATTTTTTCTTTCAGTTTAATGTCACTTCGCAGTTCGATGTATTTCATTTGAAGATTTGAAGGATTTTTTTTTTATTTCTAGAGAAAATGGGGTAGAAAATATGCTAAAATACTCTTCATTTATTCGAAAATCTTAAAATTTCCTTTTGCACTCTTGAATTAAATTTACAATTAATGAAGCATATTTTGTGCCACTCGCAGGGTTATACACAGCCAAAAAACTGAAATGAATCAAATCTTTTAATTCTACTTGATTCTGCTAAAATTTTAACTTTTTTTTCAAACGTGTTATTGTTTGGAACCTATTATTAAAAAATTGATATCTTCCTGGAAGTCCCAAATTTAAATCATTCAAATTTTTTGTTAAGTCTACCAAAAAAGCTAATTTTAAAGCCCAATCTTCGTCTTCAAGTTAAGGCTCAGGCTTTTTTTTTTTGTTTGTTTTCATAAATATTTTTATTTCAGTTCTCAAATCGTAAAATCTTTTGAGCATTTCCCCCTTACTTCTGCATAATAAATAACATATGCAAATTCAGTGCCAATACCTTAAGAACCTCTTAAAAATTTATATCATTACGTCCTTTGCTCTTATAAATTAAAGGTTTTTTTAACAACGCTTAATATACTTACTATTTTTAGATTTTGTCCTGATGTACAATGCCAATGTACATCAGGCCAAATTTTGATGTGCCATCAAAATCGTATTGCTGGCAGCGCGGCGGCATTATTAACCATTTTAACGAGTCCCCCATTTTTACCAAGTATGGCAGGGCTTCATCGGGTATGATAGCTGATAATTTTTTCATAAATAAATGAATGCTTTTCATCGTCGTTTTTAATGAATCGAATAAATCTACAGATTTGATTGTGTCTTTCAACGATACTAAAGCAGCCATTCCTTCCGTGATATTATACTGTTCATGGATTCTTCTTATAAAAATTGCCAATTGTGCTGTATCAGAAGAGTCAGTGCTTTGGTCCATGCCTGGCGAATAAAATTTAAAATTAGTACAATGGCTTTTTATAGACTTTTCAACTAAATTCCCCAATTCCTCAATTCTTGTGACTAAAGTTAGCTGTGATGAACAGATTTTAGAAAAAATCTAAATTATTTTTTTAGTGCAAATTATGTTTACAACGCTCTCCATGCATTGTTTTATAAATTCTCCATCAGTAATAGATTTTGACTTTTTTGGTATTCGCTTTTCTACGACATAGCTTGCTTTTAAAATGTTATTATTTTGAGTAACTATTTTTTTTTTAAAAAATTGTTCTGACGATAACCCTTTTTTTAGTTCTGTGATTTTACGTTTACGACAAAAGCCGAGTTTTACATCGTATTATTTTGTGACATGCTTTTAACTCTAATTTCGTTTCAAATTATATTCTTTAAAAACAGGAACAGAGTCTCTACAATTAAGAAAAGTGTTTCATAATTCTCCTCAGTAAAAGAATTATTTCTCAGTCATGTTTTCATTAAAATCTCTTGGATACACACATAATTCGAAATGTAAATTTTTATGTCCTACTGAGGCATTTTATTTAAATATTTATTTCAAAATAAATGTCAACGAATCGAATATATATGAAAAATTTTGAAAAAATTTATTTCTTTACAAATGTGTAAATTTAGATATTTTTATAATTTGCGTTTGGCCCGCACTTGAGGAAAACATGATTTAAGGTATATGACTACGGTGGTAGCATGTTTTTGAAAAATCGCATAAACGACTATTTTTAAGAATATTATAACAAGGAAATATATTATTTAAAAGCAATTGTTTAGCAAAAAAGAAATAAAGAATGAAGTATTTTCAAAACATTCTTTTATGAAAAATGGCTCAAAAACGATATTACTTAGTTTATTTATAGTATAGACTTTTCTCTATCAAACCCTAATTAGAATTTTTGAGACATGTAATTTAGAAGCGAATTTATTTATATTTTAATGCATCAGAAATAAGATAAATTAAAAGATAAAATCACTGTTTATTATTTCAATTGAGAGTAACTCTGAAAATAATGGGAAATTTACAAAACCCCTAGTTCAGGCTTTGCAGAGAAGTCTTAGATACATTTAGGCTAGTTATTAATATTATTAAAGTACTTTGTGGCTGTGGTAACGTAGTGATCAAGGTAAGGGAGTGTCATGAGTTCGAGTCTAGCACCGCTGATAACTCACCGTGCATAGGGGGCTTATACAAGTTGAATATGCCGAGGCCCAAACGTCAAATAGTTAGTATAATGCAGAACTTAAGAGAGGGGGTGCTAGCAAACAGGTGCCGTCCTCACCCCTTGACCGTGGTTCAAGATTAGAAGGTCTGTCACAAAAAGCCAGCAAGTAGATGAATAGTGCGACGTTAATATTCACTCACTATAGAAGATTTTATATAAAATTAGGATATTTTGTAAGAATATGCCATTTTTTTTGTTTGTTTCAAAAATTGCATTTAAATCATTTTTTAATTATAATAATAATCGTAAAACAGTTTTGTATATATATTTTAATTCACGAGACACTAAGTATAAAAAATAAATAAATAAACCTTTTTTTTCTCGTCTCATTTCAAAATCTTTGATACGAACATAGTCAGATACCTTAAATTTCCACGTAAATATTTCCAACTATTATGTTTATGTTTTGAATTTATCACTTCTGCCCCACTACGCGTAAAATTTAGAATTTTTTTTTTAATCCAGTAATGTTTCAAGTTCCTACAGATTTATTTTTAAGAGTTTCGATTTTTTAATTGTGGTGGAACATGATGAAAATCACCCCAAAATAGGATTCTTGAAAAATTTCCGAGATAAAGTATCAACCCTCAACTGTGTTTTTCCGTAGATGCTTCTCTCCGGAGAAAAACAAACACATTTCTCATCTAGCCGGAAGTGTGTGCCTCAGTGTCTCATAAATCATTACGCTTTAGGCGGAGATTACATTTCTTACTCGCTGGTATCACGTTTCATTAAGAAATGGGATTTTCCGTGGAAATTTGTGCATAGAAACGTGTACAAAAAGGTTCTCGTCAAATATTTCATTGGAAAATGGCAGTTAAAACTTTGTAAAATATCTTGTATTTAGGTTTATTGCAAACATCAAATTTATTAGGTTAATGTTATAGATAAAGTGGAGAGCAAGTAAATTATTTTTTTGCTTATCAATATGGAACCGTAGGCTATTTCCATGCAAAATGTTAATAAATAAATAAAAATAAATATTTATATCATTGCATATTTGTTTAAAAAGTATAGTTTTCTACTAAAGAGCTAATTATTATTAGCCCTTTAGTATGTTTATGTGAGGGATATTAGTAGTTTTTTCAAATTACGTTATTCGCATGGAATTTTCAATTTGGCTTCGTTTAGCTTAGTACATTTTGCGTAATAATTTTTGCCAAGCCCAAAGGGCTTTTTGACAATTTTTTTTTTGGGGGGTATTTTTACAGCTTCATGTTTGATTGCTTTTTGAAGCCAATGGAGATTTCTTACTTTACGTCTAATTAATTGTTTTTTAAGATACTTAATATACAATTAAACAGACGTAAATTCTGTAAAAATAGTCACAATGAACACAGTCAGGGGATGATGGTCGTAGCCATTTATCAGGAAGCAGAAAGTTTATTTTTTAATCTTTCAGCTATTTTATAGTTGATTTAACAATATGATTTGGTGCAAAACAAAGTTTGCTTGAGGGTAAAGGCCTTTACTGTTTTTGATCAAGTGCTTCAAAACTTTATTCTGATAGATTTAAGCATTAATTTTAACTTTTGATTCTACAAAAAAAATGGTTTTGTTAAGCCTTGAGAGGACAATTCATAACACCTTAACACTTGACGGTGAATTTGCATATTGCAAAACAGCTGTAACTTGAGACGTTTAATACGTTAAATATGTTATATATTCGTTTTGCCAGCTGTGAATGAAAGATGAAACAGTGCTTCATCCGAGATTATCCATGCTATGTATCTACCTTTGCGTAACATTAAATATAGAAATCAAGACATTTTTCTACTATCTCAACAGACATTTGAAGACAAACTGGTTTATTCACTTTTTATAGTTAATTTTGTATGTAGTTTCTTTGCTGAAGTTATTTGATGCAGAGGATTTTCTACAGCGATAAGTCTTTTCAGTCTGATTTTTTTTGTTTTCTTTAAGGAATTCCTACTATCCGCAGTTTTTTCTGCAGCTTTTGATTGCCAACCAATTCTTACTTATTTTCAAAGTTTAAATAGTACTTCATCAGCAAAATGTTTTTGATTTTTAAATGCTTCTAAAATTATTTTTAAGTTCCTGAGGATTTTTTTTCAAGTCTATTTTGTATACAATTAACATTCTTCTTTTGTAAAGTTTTCTGTACCATAAATGTGGATGTCAGCTACTCACACACCAATTCCGAAGCCATGCATGAACTGAAGTGATTTGAGGCAGTCAGCCGAGATTGCGAGACAGCTCTCTTCCCGTCGCCAGAAGCGCGAGATGAAAACCTCCAACACGCGTGATGTTTTAAATCTAACTATGTAAAGGCAGATAGCCTTAATCTATTTTTATTACCTGTGTGTCCGTCCTATAATGTCCTTTTTTTCTATACTAAAGTAATTAACTTAAGAAGTATCCTTTTTTGAAGTATTTAAATAACGGACACATTCACATGAGGGCTCGGCCAATGCCAGTTTATCTTCTGTGGTATTGCCCTTAATCGGTTAATTTTTTTAAAATTAAAACGAAATCCCCTAGACCACATCATTCTGCCATCAGTTCCTGATATACGAGTTTCCTAAGCCGTTAATAATAAGATGACTTTCGCTTTTAATGTGGAATCCTTTACTTCAGAAACTTCTCAAAACTGTAAGTAGCCATTTCGATGTTCAAAAAATGAAATTAAGAATGTTTCAACAAAAAGTATGACACATGAGAAAATTGGAGAATTATCTTCTAATTTGAAAAATAAATTTATTTGATGTAAAAAATTTCTTTGTGATGAATAACGCCAAAAACGAAACTGTTTGTTTCTTGTCGATGTTTTTACAGCGATAATTTATTCTTTTGATGGTTTGGATATATTTTTTGCTATTTGATGATATTTAATGCAGCATTTTAATTGAAGTCGAATTTGATTCGCCTATTGTCTCATGCCAACATTTGATGAAAAACTAAATTGAAGCATATTGAAGTATTTTTTTGAAATGACAATTGTGATGCTAATATTGGTCATTTGAAGTAACTTTTAAAGATAATAAAATATTTGAAACTTGAAGCTATAACTTTTGATGTTGACAACAATTTTTCAAGATAATCAGGAATTTTAATTGAAATCGAAACTTTGCTTATATTTTTTAGAGTATATTTGATAATATATAACATACGTATTTTGATGATTTAAATTATTTTTGTATTTGAAGTTGTTGTGATTTTTATTTTGAAAAATATTTAAAATTTTGGTTGAAAGGAAAGTTGAAAGATTTTGAGTTAATATTTCTAGAATAGGACATTATATTTTGAAGATAAGAACTTGATATTTTTGAAATGAAATACTTAAATTACATAGTGTGTGAAATAGAACTGAGTATCTTTTTCAGATATAAAACTTGTGTTGACTATACTATATAATATTGATATTGCATATGATACTTACTATTTTGAATTTACATTGTTTTGATTATGAGTTATCATTTTATATTTTAAACTTGAATTGATGAATATATATAAGTATTCATATTTTCAAATCCTAGAATTCGTTTTGGTAATAAAAGATTTGTATATTTGCGTGTTTTATTTGAATAATTATCAGTATGAGTACCCTAAATGATTATCCAAAGTTATCTCAATCATTAAAATCAAATAGCACGAGTAACATTAAAATTCTACATCGTTTAATTTTTTTGAGAATGGCGATAAAAAAAAATCTTTCTAGATTACGAGAATTTTCCGGATTTCCCACTGATTTTAATGTTGAAGAAACAAAATCTAAAATTATATTCAAAAATTCACTCTTAAGGAATTAATTGCTGTTTGTAATTTATTGCATCTAGAATTTACCACTGAATTAGAACCTTGCTGTGACATAATTTTAACGCATTTATGTGATCTCACTTTATTTAATCTACTGTTCTCAACTCAGGAAGCGAAAGCGACCTTGAACTCAACGAAAAATCTCCACCCGAAAACGGTCATTTGCAGCCAATTAAGTCTGACTCAGCAAGTAACGATTTACATTCCGAAAATATGAAATCTCTTGATTTAAATGATTCAGCTTAAAATTGATTGCAGTTGTTGGATAAACAGAATACTTGTAACTCTTTCCTATCTTTTAATTTACGAGATCTAGTCGAACTAGTTAAACCATTCACTTCTCGAGACAGTTATTCAATTGAAACTTTCATTTCTGATATAGAAGACATATTTCGTTTATATCAGATTACAAATCTTTTTCATCAAATAATTTTCGTAAAGAAATGTTTACAGGATCCAGCCGAAAATTTAATCCGATCGATTCGTGGAATCACAAATTGGTCACAAATGAAAGATCATTTATTAAACGAATTTTCTGATAAAATCAATAGTGCACAATTACACAATATGATGCAAGTTAGACGTTTGAAACAAACCGAAACGTTGCAGGAATATTTCTTAACAATGCGAGATTTAGTTCACAAGGGTGCGGTGGATGATTCTTCTCTGATTGATTATATTATTGATGTGGTATCCCTGATTCTTCTAACAATAAAATAACTTTGTATGGTTCTAAAACACATAGTGAATTCAAGGATAAATTAAAAATTTGCGAAACACTTTTAAACTCAAAACATAGTAAGCAATTTACAGATAAACGATTTCGAGATTATGAAAATTCAACATCTAATCAGCATAGAATTGAACACAAGCGCTTTACAAACCAACAACCAATTTGTTACCTCTGTGGATTGAAAGACAATAAAAGTACCCTATGTCCGAATAAAGAACGCGGAAAAAAATGTTATGGATGTAAAAACTTTGGTCATGTTCAGGCCGAATGCCCCAAGTATTCTCGAAAGATTACATCGATAACCAATCAAAAAATCAATACGCGAGTTGATAGAACTGTAAATTCCATTTCGATATTAACACCACCGAAAAATCTCATGCACGTTGAAATAACCATTGCAAAAATTCCTATTACAGCACTTTGTGATACTGGTTCACAAGCCACCATAATTAATGAGAAAACATATAAAAAAACTTGGTTACCCTACATTGAACCCATCACAATGTACATTTTCAGGAATAGGCCGAGACAGAGTCGAAAGCAAAGGTTATTTTAAAAATTTCATAACAATTCAGATCACTGCATTACCCGCAAAAATTCATGCCATTAATGATGCAACGAACCCTTTAGATGCAATTATAGGAATTGATTTCTTACAACAAACTGAATTCACGTTTGTACGTGATGGAATTCTTATATTCCGAGATGTTGATGAATGTAAAAATAATGATGTTTTGATAACCCTTGCCAACCGTTTTGATGAACAACAATGTAAACTTGATCTTCCACATATATCGAACTCTAAAATTCGTAATGATGTTGAACAACTTGTAAGCTCTTACAAACCTAAAAAAATTTACGATACTGATCTAAAAAATACAATTTTATTCAGTGATGATATCCCAGTTAGTCAACGTTCTCATCGACTTCCTTTCGTAGAGCAAAAAATTGTCGAAAACCAAATTCAGGAATGGGTAAACGCTAACATTATAAAACCTAGCTGTTCTGATTACGCAGCACCAATCGTTTTATGCAAAAAGAAAAACGGAGAACACAGACTTTGTGTAAATTATCGCAATTTGAATAGAAAAATGATTAAAGATAAATTTCCCTTGCCATTTATAGAAGAAGTGTTAGATAAACTCGAAAACTCTAAAGTCTACACTTCACTCGACCTTAAAAATGGATCCTTTCATGTACCCATGGATCCTAACAGTACAAAATACACCTCGTTTGTGACGCATGAAGGACAATACGAATTTTTACGTGTTTCTTTTGGATTGTCAAACAGTCCAAGTGTATTTCAAAGATTTATTTACACTGTCTTCCAAAAACTCATACGTGACAACATTCTAATTGTGTATATGGATGATCTGCTCATTCCATCACAAAATGAAGAAGAAGGTTTAAATAAATTACGACTAGTTCTGCAAACAGCTGCAGACTTCGGTCTTGAAGTAAAGGTAAAGAAATGTAATTTCTTACAACGCAAAATAGAATTTCTTGGATACATAATCGAAAACGGAACAATAAAACCTTCACCATCTAAGACACAAGCTGTCCAAAACTTTCCACAACCTCAAACCCCGAGACAACTTCACAGTTGTAAAGGATTAATAAGTTATTTCAGAAAGTTTATTTCAAATTACACTCGAATTGCAAAACCTTTAAGTGATCTTCTTCGTGATAATGGTAAATTTTTAAATTGGGCCCTACAGAAATAGCATCTTTTCAAGAATTGAAAAACATTCTTTCAGAGAACCCAGTTCTCCATGTTTTTCAACAATGTTACCCTTTAGAACTCCACACAGATGCAAGCTCCCTAGGTTTTGGCACTGTCCTATTACAGAAATCTGATGATGGACTATTTCATCCTCTATCCATTATTTTAGTCGCAAAACTACAGTTCAACAGAAGAAATATAGCAGCTATGAATTAGAAGTGCTGGCTATTATTGAAGCGTTGAAAAAGTTTAGAAGTCACCTGTTAGGTACAAAATTCAAAATTATCACAGACTGTGACGCATTACAAAAGACAATGCACAAAAAAGATTTGCCTGCTAAAATTGCTCGTTGGGCGTTGATGCTAGAAGAATTTGATTATGAAGTCTGTCACAGACCCGGTAGACAAATGAAACATGTTGATGTATTAAGTCGTTACCCCATTATGATGATTTCCTCCCATGATATTACACAAAAGAATAAAGAAGCTCAAAATAAAGATGAATTCATTTCTCAACTTAAATCAGCAATTAAAATTACACCTTCCGATGAATATTTTCTTAAAAACGAAATTTTGTACAAATTACACAAAAATTCTGAACTAGTAGTTGTTCCAGAAATGATGCAAAGAGAGATAGTACTCCATACACACGCACAAGGCCATTTTGCTTCTAAAAAAACTGAATCTATTGTTTCACAAGAGTTTTACATTCCCAGACTCACGAAAATTGTTCAGGATGTAATTACAAACTGCGTCCCATGCATCTTATCCTCACGTAACCTGGTAAACAAGAAGGCTTTCTCCATCTGATCCCAAAAGGCGATAAACCCCTTTATTGTTACCATTGTGATTTTTTAGGACCATTACCATCCACAAAAAAGTGTTACAAACACCTCTTTACTGTTACTGATTCATTTTCTAAATTTGTTTGGATTTACCCTGTAAAGTCTACTTCCACTAAAGATGCTCTCGACAAACTAATTTTGCAACAAACCATATTTGGTAATCCATCAAAAATTATTACAGATAAAGGTAGTGCTTTTACATCTACAGAATTTCAAAAATTTTGTCAGGAAGAATCAATTGAACACTTTCAGATAACCACTGGTGTACCACGTGGAAACTGTCAGATAGAACGTATGCATGAAACAATTATCCCTGTTTTGATCAAGTTAACCATCGAAGAGCCCGAAAAATGGTTCAAACATGTCCACCGATTACAACGCATTCTGAATAGTACCACCACACGTAGCACAAAATTTACACCCTTTGAAGTTTTAATTGGAGTAAAAATGAAACAAAAAGAGGACCTTAAAATTAAACACCTTCTTGAAGACGAACTTAGCGAACTGTTTATTAACAAACGAGAGACACTACGTAACGAAGCTAAAGAAAATATCCTGCGTTTACAGGATGAAAACAAGAAACAGTACAATAAACATCATAAACCCGCTTATAACTACAAACCAGGTGGCACAGTTGCGATACAGCGTACACAATTCGGAACTGGATTGAAACTTCGACCTAAATACTTTGGACCATATGAAGTAACAGAAGTCAACAAACACGATCGTTATGAAGTACAGAAAATTGGACAACATGAAGGTCCAAATGTAACCTCAACTTCAGCTGATAAAATGAAGAAGTGGTGTACACATTGAGAAGCTACCATCACCAAAGCTATTTGTTATTTTGTATTTTCCTTTTTCTGCTGTTTTTTTTTATTATTATTTCAGTTCACTTGTTCCTCCAGCGCCGAGGACAGCGTGGTTATCAGGATGCCCCTGTGGATGTCAGCTACTCGCAGACCACTTCCGAAGCCATGCATGAACTGAAGTGACTCGAAGCAGTCCGCCGAGATTGCGAGACAGTCCTCTTCCCGCCGCCATAAGCGCGAGATGAAAAACCTCTAACAAGCGTGATGTTTTAAATCTAACTATGTCAATACAGATAGCCTTATTCTCTTTTTTTTACCTGTGTGTCCGTCCTATAATGTCCTTTTTATCTATATTAAAGTAAATAACTTTAGAAGTCTCCTTTTTTGAAGTATTTAAATAACGGACACACTCACATAAATTGGTAATTTAGAAGTTTTGAGATTCGGATGTTTGTGTGGTTTTTTAACAGATTAAAATCAAACAGTTATTTAATTACATATTGTAAAGGTAATACCATTTGAAATTATGTATAAAATAACTAATATCTAATTATCTTTGAAATGTATTTTGTGTTAAAGCATTTCATAAATCTACTTTTTAGAGTATTGTTCTTTTAAATAATTAATAAATAAATAAGTAGTAAAAATATATGTATTGAAAGTTTCTTTCTCAGTTTATTTCATAAAGGAGAGGTTTATTGGTTAACTGTATAACAAATTTGATGGCATGCTATTGTTTTATCAATCATACAGTTAAACCACTTTAAAAAATAAATTAAAATTCTAGTTGCGGAAAAAGATACAAAATCAATCTAAAATGAGTGAAAATATTTTAAATGTGTAAGCATGGGGAGATAGTAAATAGTAAAAGACCCATTCACTGGATTGATTTTTGTGTAAGCAGTAAAAAAAACTCAGTTTTTTAATAGGTTTATTTCTGCCCGCTACAATATTGATGTTCTATATATTTGATTGTCTTAATCTTTGGAAGGCAAAGAGTTATATTTCCGATGTACCATAAGGCTGCACGAGGGCTACTAGGTGACGGACCTCGTACTTTTGAAACATGGTCATGTGACGAGGACGACACCTAAGCTGGCGTGCAAGTTATTTTTTACATTTTTTTTCCGTAAAAACGGATATTTTATGTGTCCCATAACTTTTTTTTCTAAAATACCGAAAAAGAGTTATTCATAGCTAAATATGATAATTATGCGTGGAACTATTTTTACGTAACCACTAAAAAGTAATTGCGTATCCATTTTAATCCCGGTGGTCCAGAGGTAGCGTTATGCGCTTCCAAGCCACAGGTCCAGGTTCTATTCACGGACTGGGCAAAGTCAACTCAACCTTTCAGTGGGTCCATAAATGAGCACCAAGCTTGCTTGGGGGAATTAAAAACTGGGGTCTCACTTCAGACTGGCCACCTCATCGGTACATCTGCTCATGCACCTCAGCGCTCAATGGTCACGTATACTGGGATGAGCACAGTAGGCCCTGGCCTGCATGGGCTGTTGCGCCACTGAGTTTGAGTTTAATTTATCAATTTTAATACATAAAGCTCAACTGTATTAAATCCAACAGTAGAATGGATGTCATCCAAGCAGTATGGAAAAAGAGCTTTTTGTGATATGATCTTAAAGGCAATCTCCTTGAAAACTACAAATTTCATATATCCGGTTACACGTCTACATTGACGGCTGACAATTAGATTGGGATAGAAATGCAATTCGTTTGCTTTCCCCCCCCCTTAGTTCCTCATTTTGAAGGTCAAGAGGAGGCTTTTAGGGTAGCTACTCAACAACTTTTGAAAATAATAGAATATTTAGAAATTGTTGTTATACATTTTCCGGGCGTGCACGGATTCGCTATTTAGCAATCCAAGTATTCAATCAGTCACTTCGTCATACTATACAAACTCTCAAGTATTTAAAGTCACTTGACCATGGTTCAAAATTACGAGGTCCGTCGCCAAAAGCCCTCGTGTAGCTGAACAGTGCGACGTTAATACACTGCTGGACAATTGCTAAGGACGGATAACACTATCATCCATAGCAACCACAAAATGAAAGGAAGCAAAATGTGGAAAATTAGAATAAGTGCGGGATATTAGTAAGAAGAAGTATGAGTTTGGAAATTTTTTTTCCACGTCTGTTCATCACGTGATAGCGTTCATAAGAGCTTTAAAGGTTTTGACGCATGTGGACAGTTGTTGTTTCAAGTCAAAGTTTTACAGGAAAGATTTAATAGACGAACTTAAAATTTTTGGCATGTCTTCCCGACATCGCATAGATGATTTTATGCGTGGCCGAATTATTGGAAAGATCGAAGAAGGGCAAAAAATAACAGATGTTGCCAGGGAGTTCGACATCGCTCACAGCGTTGTTTCATGGCTGTGTAAGTCATTTAAAACTACTGGAATGTGTAGTAGACGGCACGGGGGAGGTCGTGTTAGAAGTACGATGCCTGCAGAAGACAGATATATCGTCCTATTAGCAAAAAGGAACAGGCGCACCACAGCTCAGCAGGTGGCAAATCAGTTTCTTGCTGCCTCAGGAAAGCAGATCTCCCAAAAAACTGTTGCCAGACGTTTGAGGGGAGGAGGACTATACGCACGCAGACCTGTTGTGTGTGTCCCATTGACCAGACAGCACCGTACTGCCCGTTTGCAATGTTGTCGTGAGCATCACATTTGGACTGAATGTGAGAATAGGACTGGGCATGCGTACTATTCTCAGATGAGAGTAGGTTCAGTCCGTCATCGGATTGTAGACGCCAACTGATCTGGCGCGAGAGTGGTACTGCTTATCGTCCAGAAAATATCCAGGAAAAGGACCGATATCCGACATGCAGTATCATGGTGTGGGCCGGCATCATGATCAATGGCCGCACGCGCCTACATGTGGTTGCGAATGGTACTATGACGGGCCAACGATACATTGACGAAGTTCTACTTCCTCATATTCGTCTTTTCCGTGGTGCTGTCGGTGATAAATTTGATTTTATGGACGACAACGCAACATGTCATCGAACACTCGCTGTTCAGGATTGTCTAGACAGCGAGGGTATTCAACGTCTCGTATGGCCAGCGCGTTCTCCAGATCTAAACCCCATTGAAAATGTGTGGGATGCTTTGGGGAGGCAAGTTGCTGTTCGAAACTATCCTCCGACAAACAAGAACACCCTCATCCGTGCACTCACAGAGGAATGGGTTAAATTGCCTCAACAGCTGCTGGATAATGTTGTGCAAAGTATGGTACGACGTGTGGAATGTTGCATCACACTCCACGGTGGGCATATCCCGTACTGATACCTTTCTTTAAGGTGCCTGCTTACTTTTAGATGCATTGTTCCATTTCTCCGTACGCAGATCAAATGAACATTTTTTTTTCTTTCAGATGTTTCACAGCTTTTGTACTTTCCAGAACAATAATCCACAGTGTGGCAACTATATTTTATCCTACTAGGCCTCATGTCTCGCTTAATGTTATGCTACATAGCAATTTGTGATCCGTCCTTAGCAATTGTCCAGCAGTGTATTAACTCACTCACTCACTCACTCAAGTATTTAAAAGTTGTACGATAAGTCTTGGTTTGTTGTTAATTTTGGAACAGAATATTATTATGTGACGTTTTTCTTCTTATTGTAGTATATATGGAAATTAAACGGCAGATTTTCTAACACCAACACCCAACCACCCCTACACCCACCAACAAACAAAGGAATGAATGTAATTGCAATATTCTCCATTATACTCGTACTTCAATAGTTAGAATATTTTTAAATACTTTGATTAAAAGCTATAAGAAAAAGGGTTTTGAACAAATTAGTGATACTATTTAAGGTATCCGACTACGTTCTGAACCATGATTTTCAAAGGCGCATAAATCGATAATTTTCATGATATTTAGTGTCACTTAGATTAGAATATATGCATAAAATGTTTTTAAGGACATTTTGACAAAAAAATTTATTTAAATACAATGTTTTGGCAAAAAATTAACTTAGAATAATATTTTTTTCTCCAAATGTTCTCCTTTTGTGAAAAAAGCCTCTATTAGAATAATATTTTGCCTGTATATAGCTCAGACCTTGGTTCAGAGGCTGAACTAGAATTTTGAAATATATAAATTAGAAGAGGGATTATTTATATTTTACGACAACCAAAGGGAGTAATTTTAAGAAAAAAACGCGAATAATTATTTCAATTGGTGGTAACTCTGAAAAGAATGTGAATTTTTCAAACATTCTAGTTAAGCCTCTGTTGAGAGATCTGAGCTATGTACAGGCAAAATATTATTATAATAGAACCAGTTTTCACGAAAGAGATCATTTGGAAAATGATTATTCTAAGTTAAATTTTTGCCAAAATATTATATTTAAGAAAATTGTTTTTGTCAAAATGTCCTTAAAACAATTTTATGAGTGTATTCTAATCTGAGTGATACTAAATATCAGGAAAATTATCCATTTATGAGCTTTTTTTAAAATCACATTTCCGAACGTAGTCAGATACCTTAACGATACCAAAGTTTCAAAAATGGTAGGCTTGTGTTGCCTTCAGGCTTTAAACCAAGTCATGACTGCCTTGTCGGATATTTCAACAAATTTGAAATGCTTTCTTACCCAAACTGTGTTCTCTGCAAAAGTGATCAAGTAATGGACATTATAATAGAAACTGGAAAGCTATAGAACAAGTTTAGGTCTTCCTGTATCACTGATTTAAAATTTTTTTATTGAGGACCATATTTTATTTATACGTGTTCGTTTTTCTCCTAGTATTTTTGCACAGTGCTTTCATTTTGGCTAAAGATGTCATGTCGATGTCAACTAATATAAAAAAACTACATGAAATTCTAAAAACAATACCAAATCAAAAAAGTTATGCTGTAAATGCCAAAAATAGAATCCATTATAGAATATCATTATATTTCAGATAATCACCCAATGATTTACATGTGTTGTAGACTCACTCGATCCCGATATTCATATGCAGTGATTTCACGTTTATGTTTACTTATGTCAGGAGGGAATAACTCAGCCACTACTCAAAATCATTCCCTTTCACTCTCTTTACAAGTAACATGATTTTATTACACACTTTTAAAATATACTATTACTATACGCTAAACGGAAATATTCAATAATATTGTAAACTTGCGGTAGGTCACATACATTCGTTCACTAAGTCTCAGTGTCGAGTATGTGGGCGTTAACACCACTACACCATTTTATACCCGCGCTTTCAAGACGCCCTCTACATTGGCATCACTCATGTTAATGAACATAAAATTCATGACGTAGCATGATTTACACACGAATCAATATACAGGAAAACCTGATTTGTCTTAGTAAAACTTTCAGAATTCAAAATGAATGTACGTAGGCGGTAAAAAAAAAGGAATCCAACTGTTTAAAAGTTAATGAGCATAAGAGGAACAGCAAAACTATTATTTTCTTGCAATCAGGTGGAAAGTTTCGGGAAATAAATCTGCTGAAAATTTTATTAAAGAAACTTAGCAAAAATATTTAGGTAAAAGTTTGAATGGAAGTTTACCAGGTTTTTAAAGATTTATCAAGCGTGAAGTTAACAAGCTTATCAATAATTCATCGACTTTAGGGAAAATATTTATTTTTAACATTTCTACAATAAACTTCTTTTTGAAATCCAGTGTTTGAAATTATCTTCGGTCTTATTTTGCATACATAGTCAAAGAAAGTTTATTTTTCTTAAAACTGTATTGGGGACGGTCAATTTATAATCTCGATAGCTTCTATTTTATTATGGATGAAAAATAATCAGTGTGTGCTTAGAGAAACAATGTTTTAATTGGAAATTTGAGTTCCTGCATTAATTCTTATTTAGTTTGCTGCAATAATGGACAATTCAATTTGAAATACAATGTATAAAAAAACTAAATGTGATTGTATAGGTTTTAACCAACATCATTGACATATAAAGATTGTTAACCTTTTTTCACCCGCATTATAATTTATTCCAATTTTTTTCATGCAATATTTTTTTTAATTTCTGTAATGAGAAAATTAAGGGATATGCATGAATTAAGTACTCAACTTTGGGAAATTTAATCTGTTACAGCTAATTAATTAAATTGGTACTTTAAAGTACCGTCAGTACACGGAGATATAAAATATTTTCATTTTACAAAATGACCGCGTATGACTTTTTTTAACAGAGTTTTAATTCTTAAAAATGCTGAATTACTTAAGAACACTAATATTTTAAAACACAAAATATTTGTTTTCTCAAATTTATAAAATTTTTAAAATTAATTTATACTTTTTTACACATAAAAAAAAGTTTTATACATAAATTTAATTTGATGATGTGTTCACATCAATTACTTTTCTTTCCATTAATACACAAAAATATACACACGTTGGGGATTTTAGGTGAGGTTTCAAAAGAATTTTTTTTAAGCATTGCATTTTGGGTTAGAAAATAACATAAACTACTGCATCTTGAGTCTTGTTAAGTCTCTTGATCGTCTTTTTTAAGAATCTAACGAAAATTCCAGCATGGTTATTTGCTGGGTTTTCTTCATCTGAAGAATTATCTATTAGTGCATCCCTGCTTTTCAGTGGTAGGTTCTGTTATTAATCCAAAATCTCTTCAAGTGTGAGCTTCTTTGATCCGGACAATTCTAAAAGGAGGAGGGGGAATGTGTGCGTGTATAAATGTGAACACGCCGTAGAAGTTTACTTCTTTGGCTTATATGTACTGAATTAATGACAGGAGTTTTAGCTTCCCTGCGGCACTCCGTTAATCATTCAACTTATACATGTATTGAATTGTATGATTAAGTTTTATTTTAAAGTAATCTTATATATAATTAACAAATATATAATTATCATTATTAGTTCAAACTGTATTTAAAAAAATAAATAGGATGGAAAACTTATAAGTATGAACAAAATTTTCCTTTTTAATACATAATACTAAAAAATAAATCTATTGCATTCATTTATAGAAAAGTATAATTATTATTAATCTATTTCCATTATGCTTATGGGTATTTCAGTACATACTTTTTTTTATCAAAGGCTTGTAGTACCTAAAATAAGAAAGAAATGTAGGTTTTGCACTTAACATCATTTAAAAATCTCGAAAAGACAGCATCAATCGTAGTATTTCATTTGGACATTGATATTATTCTGTTATTTTGTAGAGATCAGCCGAGATTGTCTTTTTGCGTCTTAATTTTCCCCCTATTTGAGGTAAATCTGAAAACTCAAGCCATATGATCTTAAATAATCCTTCATCATTTGATTCTACATGAACTAGCTTTCCAACTGCACCATTTGCCAATTCATCTGTCTCATCAGTATTTGTGGTAATCATGTAATAAATATTATTCACATAAACTGTTTGATAAAGCAATCCATTTGTATCAATTAGAGACATCTTATGTAATTTTTGTCGTATGAAAGTTTTTTGTTCTTTTAAAGTACAGCCAATATATACATCTTTTGCAGTTGAAGTTATTCAGCCAGCATATGCATTCAATATTTTATTATTATACTCACTGACGAAATTGTTAGTGTTGAATAATCCTATTCCTCGAGGACACTTTGCATCAGCATCCCCAGTACAAAAACGAGACTCAATCAGCGTTATTTGCATTTCTTCAAGTTGTTCGCTGTTTCCAATTTTTATAAGTATAGAAGAAAATTGTTGATTCACTTAACGCATGATTTCATTTAGTTCATAAAATTTTAGATTTCGCCATAAAATCCAACGATGGTCTGTTTTGGTTGTTTATAGATGGGTGCTGAAAGAGCTCGTGGTCATTGACTTAAATCTCCTATTAAAATAATATCTAATCCAGCAAATTTTGACTGAACATTTTCAGTTATTTGTTTCAATCTGGAATCAACCTTCAATATTAATTGAGCTCTGATCATACTTATCTAATCTATAATTATGACTTTTTTGTATTTGAAAAGAGTTCTGTATTGTTGAGCAGCTTCAGATTGTAACCGAAGTAATCTTGATAAAGAAATTTTGTAAGCTGTATGAACAGGCGTACCTGAAATAGCTGCTGCTGCTTTACCAGCTGAAGCACCAGTTATACATGCATGACAGTATCCCTCATTGTCCGTATAGTGATTATAAATTTCCATCAAAAATGTAATGACGAACGTTTTACCGCATCCGGCAGAGGCGGTAAAAAATATTTGAAATGGAGTTTGATCTGATGATAAAAGAGGCGAAATAACACGAAGTAAAAGTCCTTTTTGTTTTTCGTTTGACATTCTTAGTAAGATAAAAATATTCATTGTGCATTACATTTTCTTTTTTTGTTGCAATACGTCCTAGTTTATGTAACGTTGCTAATTAGATGCCATTATTGAAACAGAAATAAATTTTTCATCCACATTTTTTATTCGCCAAATTCAGTGATTTTAATTTTTATAGTGTCCAAATTTTCTAGTGTAACCTCTGAGAAAATGGGAAGGGGACGTGATGAAGCAGATGTTGATTGTTAATTTGGTGTGGAACTGGTTTTCGTCGCCACACCCACATGGCTTTCACGGTTTTTATTAAAGTTTTTATTTTTTGAAGGCTTAATTTATGTCAATGGCTTACAATTTCTGACATCAATTGCAAACAACGATAATTTTTATACAAAAAATGTAAGAATAATACTTTGGTAAAAAATTCTTGTAAAAAGGCTAATAGACGATAAACAGAAAAAACGGATGATATTGTTCTACACACAAAACAGATTACGAATAATATTGTTCTAAAAACGGAAAAAAGGTTTTGTGAAATTTTTTTTTATAAATAACGAAATTATTAAATATTTAATTAAAATTGTGAGTATTTTTTGAACGATCGTAAAAAAAAGGGAAAAAAATGTTCGTCATTTTTTTTAAATGAGGGATTTTAAAAGAGAAAAGCATGAACTTTTTACGATAGAATATTAATTCATTAACGCGAAAGGAAATTGAAAGTAAAGGATTTAGAGATCATTTTCATAAAAACGTATCAATTTTGACTCATTTTAGAAAAAAATCTTAAAAAATAGAAAATATCATTATTTTGTAGAAAGAATTTTACCATTTCGTGGTGAACTAAATGATCTTTTCGATTCTGCAATTTCTTATTATCACTAACCTTACGTTCATCACGTAACCCGTAACAAAAAATTTTCCCAAACGTGCCAAAAGAAGTTAACTTAAAAAATATAGAACCTTGAAAACAAATAATTATTGTTAAATCTTAGTTACACACAAAGAAGTTATAATGTATTTTTTTAATAGAGAATATTTTACTTAATTGTGCGGCAAATAAAAGCAACCTCAGATTCAAATTTCAAAAAAATTTTTTTAATAATATTTTAAAAAACAATATTAAAGCAAAATAAGTAAGTTAAATTAAAAAGAAATGCCAAAAACATATAACTTTAGTATACTTTAGTAATGACGCTGAACACAAAGCGTTTCTCTGTCGTCCAGTGTACTGTTGGTACTTATAAGTACCACAAAGTTATTCAACTATAAAATCACTCACAAGCACTGTTTACTTAAAATAAATATTCATATTGTTTTCTAAGATCTTAATTAACATTTAAAAAATAAAACTCTTACCTTTTGATTCTAACTACTTTTGGTAATACCATAAAATTGGCAGCTGAAAGTGAAACTTCAGATTTGAAACTATTCGCCTTTCCAACGAAAATACTCATCAGAGAACCCGTGCTGAAGTGTGGCCTAGAAAAGAAGAATTAAAAAAGTATTTCTGCTAAGTATCGTCAAAATATTCGCAAAAATGATTATTCTATTTAATTTTAAATTGGTTGGTAATTATAGGTCTCGTTAGTAAATAAATGGTATGCCATTTTATAGTTTAAAGATCTCTGACAATTTTTAGACTATTTTTTGTTTGTTACCTATGCCAAAGCAAACTGTTATATATTATCATAACTTATAATGACTTTATTCTTCAAAGCAATGAATGAAATACAACTGTAAGGTATTTTTTCTTCTTTGAATTGTAATTGATTTTTAACATTTTTAATCTTTTACGTATGACAAGAAGAGTCTTATTTCGCACAACCACGGTATTCCAACGGATAAAAAATTTCTAGGCCTTTTGACATTAAAAAAAATTGAATTAAAGGGAAGTCAACAAATCGAGGAAATCGCAATGACAGCTTTATTTATTAATTTTGAATTTTAAAAAAAGAACTTATAACACTATATGTACTGAAATGGTTTTTCTCTTTAAAAATATGTTCAAATTATTTGTTGAATGCTACAATATGCTTATACACTGTGATTCATGAAGTATAGATTTTCCAGATGCTGTAACACATTAACAATTAATCCGCGATAACTCCCGCAGGGTGTTCTGTACAACCCAGCAACAAGAAAAGCGTCCTAGTATTCCAAAAACAATGAGCGGAACCATAATTATTTCTGTGCCTGCACATTTTATATCATTGAACTTTCAGGTCTGATGCAATCACTCTCGCTTGGATGATTGGAACGTAATGACCTTAAAAAGTTTATCTGGGATGCTGAGAACTCCCAGCGAGCAGTTGAGCATATGCATACAGTCTGCTCTGAATATTTGGAAAACGATTAAAATATTATTTTGCTACTTTCTACTATCCATATCTTTAATTATAAAGTATGTTTATTACTAGTATATACGTTTTACTTGTGGTTTATGAAAAAATATAAAATTATGCATTTTTAAATAAAAATTTTATATGTTTAGTTTTAAATTAATTGTAGTCTCATTTCTCTCTCTCTCTCTCTCTATATATATATATATGCAATAACTTTAATAATTTTATTTGTATAACACCAAAAACATCTTGTACTTTATAAATATGTATCATAATTGACTTAATTTTTTTAATGTTTAAATACACGAGTTAAAAGTTTAGGGTGCTCTCTACACCACGCGAGGAACGATGGTAGCAAAAACAGGTGCGAATGACCCCGGGTTAGAAATAAGCATCCTCTCAACAAACCATAAGATAGATATACTCTTAAAGGTCGTGTCTAGCCCCTAATGAAAGTGATGCAATGGTAACTGACTAGTCAGTCAAAATGGCTGTGTTTTCAGGGGAAAAAGCTTTTCGTCTTCTTGAATTAAGCAAAATGTCATGGGAACAGTTGCAAGACAATATTGACAACTTCATTTCCCAGTTGAATGGCATACCACCACATTGGTCGGTCAACGTGTGAGATAACCTCGATGAACATCTATTTCCCTCCCCGATGTATTGAAACAGTCATGGGCTACAACATGCCACTTATCCTATGCCAACTCAGTAGTCCTGACTTAACAATTTAGGTTTCCTTTCTGCAGGGGTACGTAAAGGACAAGGCATTAATTCCTTCCCTTCATATTGATCTAGTGGAGTTGAAACATCGTATCGCAACCACTATCGATTGACTTAATTTAGATAACCTCAACGCGAGTTTGAGAGGAAATAGATTATCGGCTCAATGTGTGTCATACGACTAAGTGTTTTTGCATAGAACATTTGTTCCTGTTTCTAACTAAACTTAAAAAAATCACAAACAATTCTGTTACAAGTAACACGTTATATTGTTTTTGATTTATACAGTAGACCCTGTTTTTGTGCCGTCTTTTTTATTCGATTTTAATTTTGTGCGATTTTATTTTTGTGCAATTTTTTATGTGCGATCTTTTTTTTATGCGGTGTTTGATCTGGCACCAATGCAATGTTTTCTATCAATTTATCCGTGGTGTAATGAAGAATGTTAGGACCCCTTCTCCCCCTAAAAGTCAGGTTTCGCCTTTAATATTTTATAAATACGTATTAAACGTTAGTCAGGCCTTGGTCCCCTAGAGTACTACTCCCCCGTGATGCGGTAATATACATTATGCCACTGAAATGTAGACACTTCAAGACACTCTAATCATTTGTTATAAACAGTCTCCCAACAATGTGCATTCAGTTGCTTTCTATTAACGCTCCATAAGCCCACGCTCTAATGAAGACGAAACTTTCAATGACCGTGATATTATCAATAATTTGATAGATTATGAAAACGGACAAGAGGAACCGGGTTCTTTGAGAGTGGATAAAACATGCAGGGATCGAGCTTTCCAATAAATTGGAAAAGCATTTTTTTAAAAATAGATACCAATTAAGAAAGAAATATAAAATTCCAAAAAGTGCTTTAATCATTATCTGGCTATCGTGGAATTTATAAGCATCTGGCCACTCGATCTTTGTCACAAAAACTTTTCTCTTACTTTATGTTGCCAAAAAAAATTCAATTTAAATTGTACCTTCAAGTGACGAAAGTGATTTTGAACTTATTCATCACAGGACATTGGATTAAGGACATTGAATTTAGAAAACTTTTCCGTGTATACAATAAGAAACAATATGTTTTTAAAATGTTTCCATGTGTAATATTTAATTAGTTATTTTGTTATGGAAGTACTGTTGCATAAATTTCGTAAACAATTAGCATATTTTATAAATGCGATTTTTTTTATAGTCCATATCTACCGCATACAAAAATTTCTTTAGAATTTCCATAAATTATTTTGTTATATGTGAGAAAATATGAAATGTTTGATTATTTTTTTGGTGCGTTTATTTTTATGTAGTTCCTATCCTACCGCAAAAAAAGGTTCAACTGTAGTGTATTGAGACTATATACTTTTTTATGCGTCCTCCTGTATAACTATATTTTATTTTCTTAAAAACAACAATTACTTTAAAAGTAGGAATATTAAAAAATAAAAGAAATGAGTTCATATTTATTATAAATGATTTCTCACATATATACTTCATTTAATTATTTATTTATATATTTTAGAAATTCTTGTGTTTCAAATAAAATTTCTTTCATAGACATTTTTAATAAAATAACAATATTGATTAAATGAATAAAGGTAACATAGCTGTTTGTAATTTTTTTTCAAAAAAAGAATTGGTTTAGATTTTCAGAAAAAGACATTAAAACTTTGTGATGAAAATATTAGATTGTGTTTTGGCTAAAAAATATCAGAATATGTGTGAAAATGTTTTTGGCAAGGACAATTTCTTCCAAATGAAACAAATATTGTCGATAACATCTCCTTGTTCAGATATTCAATTAAGTTTTTGTCGTTGTTGTTCTTTTTAAATCAGGTCCTTTTAGAAATGTTGCCTTTGGAGAATGTCTCAGACATATATAAACGGTTATAGTTTCCAAAATTTTTTCTGGTTGATGAATATTTTTACGCATAAGTATAATTATGACTATAATCAGAATAGGTTACATTTTTTTTTATTTGTAAGTTAATTTTTTCAACCTTTATATATAGTACCAATACTAAGTTGTCTTGCAGTTCTAAAAGAAACTTATAACTTGTTAAAATTTTTCCCCTTTTAAAAATATTTTATGCATTACTAACAATATTTAGAACAGATTTGTCAAAATCGCGGCGGTCGGCAACGAGCATTTTTTTAGGACCGGCCTAACCTTGGATGAGTTTTAAAAGTAATCGCTGCGAACAAAATTTCTCCCGAAAAAAGAAAGATAGTTATAGAGAAGAGTTGTTAAGTGTCCATAGGTAAACATTACAATTTTTCTGTTCTTTTATATAAGTTTATTATAATTTATTATTCGAAATAAATTTACGTTTCTATGAATATTGATTTTTTTTTGTAGCCCACCCAAAGTAAAAAATTGTTTGCTTGGCCTCAGTTAGCCTTTGAGTTTGACTCCCTTGATTTAGACCATAACATATTTCATAACTGTAGAATGCATTAATATATATTGGTAATTTGGTTCAGTAAGTTGTAATGTAAAATTATAAGAATAGAAACCGAATTCACACATAATTTACTGATTTATTCAACTATGCTATCTATCTAATTTAGTTTAGCGTTATATTCCACTTATTATTCATAGAAATGTTCCTCAGGTATTAGGGGAGACTGGGGCAAGATGATGACGTCATCAATTTTCGTTGTTTATTAATTTATTTTTAAGGGTAAAAAAACTAATTTTACATGAAGTGTTAGAGTAATCCTTTGTAGCATTTAATATAATACCGTTTAATTTTTCAAATAAAAAAAACAAAGGATAATTTTATTTATTCATAACCTTAACAAATTGTCATCTTGCCCCAGAGTATTTGGACAAGATGACAACACTGAATATGATTGAGCATATTCTATCTTTTGAATATGTTACATGGTTTAACAAATCATAACTGTGTTTTTACATCTTACAAAGTGTTAGCGTCTATCAAATTAAGATTTATTTTTGTTTGTATTGAATAAACATTTATTTATTAGCTTAAAACGAATTGTTTCTTCAATTAAAAGAAGAGAAAAGAAATTAAAAAATAAACACTTATTTCGAAGAACATTTTTATATCCACAAATAAGTTTAAGATACTCGTATAATAATAGTACTAAGATAATAATAATAATATCTAATATAATGTATGATGTTATCAAAGATGTTATGATAATAGTTCTCCAGTTAAAATGATGCACTTCTTAATTCTATGTCATTAATGGGATATGTTTCCTTAGTTATTTTATAAAATGGATGTGGACTGAAAACTTGCTTGCATATTGCCCCAAATTCTTATTTACTTAATAAAAATTTCATAATTAACTGAAGATTTTTGAGTGAGTAAGTGTGGAAATATTAACAACACCCTATTCAGATGAACCAGGGCTTTTGACGACGAACATCATAATTTTTAATCATGGAGAAGGGACGAGAAATGGCATCTAAACTGGCAACCTCCTCACCTTACTTCCACACCACACCAACGGAAAAACATTTGAGCCTCGACAGATTTAACGAGCATCAGCCCCTTTACACAGCGGGTCTTTAGTGGAACTAGGCTCGAAATCATGACACAGGGGCCATGAGTGCATGACCATGACCACTAGGCTACCGAGACCACTTGAAGGTTTCTCAAATATACCTAATGTGGATAATATATCCCCCGAACATCATTTCTCAGAAGCTTCCTACAAATTTAAGCTTAAGTTAATACTCCCTTTTCATGCCTGATAGAAAGCTATATTTCGTATTTTGATACAGTATTTAATCGGTGGTTACTTTTAATTGTTTTAGAGTTATTCAATTTTCTTATTTCTATTGGATATTTTTAATACATAAACCTATACAAATTACAATTATTACACATTTAAGTTTATAATTTATATTGTCTAACAAAGCTAAATTTTTGATGGTAAATTTAGTTTAAATACACTGCTGGTCACCGTAATTGCAACATCAAGAAAGACAAGAGATAGCACAACAATATATATTTTGTAGATAATATGTTGACCAAGTATCTCAGATGATTAAATTTATAGACTTCTGTAAAGCGTGGTTCCTGCCAAAATCAGTAGCCAGAGTAGCCGCCATTGCTGGTGATCACCGCTCTGCCACACGCCTCGGCATTGACTTAAAGACACTTTGGATGTGTTCTTCGGGGTACAGCAGACTAAGAAGCTTCCACGCGTTGACAAAGTTGATCTGGTGTGGCAGCTGGGGGTGTAGTCTGGGTCAATCGTTGATCAACCATGGACCAATTGTTTTCTATCTTCGAAAGATACGGAGAGCAAGCGAACCAAGGAAGCAATTCAATCTGGTGATTAACGAAGAACCTTTGAACAATGCGTACCACGTATGGTTGCACATTATCCTGTTGAAATATGTCTGTGGCCAAGCCGTGAAGGTAAGGAAGGACAACTGGCTCCAACAGATGTAGCGCTGGCAGTTTAAATTACCAGCAATTCGTACTAGAGGAGTGTGAGAGTGATACCCAATATCACCCCATACCATAATACTTGGTGCAGGACCAGTGTGGTGGTGCATAACGCACGCAGATGTTCAGCATCCTCACCATGGTGTCTCCAGATTCAAATCAGACCATTGTGGTGTTGCAGACAGATGCGTGACTCGTCAGTAAATATAACTTCATTCCATTCTGTCACCCATTTACTTCTTTCATCGCACCATTGGCGGTGGAGACGACTGTGGTTCTCCGACAAGGGTAGGCCAAGCAATGAACGTCTTGCAGACAGACCACTCTGCTGTAAACAGTGTCGAACGGTACGCGCAGACACTGAATGATGCGTTACAGACTCAATGTGCTGTGCTACGGTTTGTGATGGGACTGAGCGATTAGTCTCTGCAACACGCACAATTTGCCTGTCCTCACGGGAAGTGGTGCACTGAGGTGGATGCGATCGACCACGTTGGTCCGTCGTACCCTCCTGCATCCAACGGTCACATATCCACATTACAGTTTTTTGGTTTAGTCCAACACGACTACCGATTTCCCTGACAGATAATCCACAATCTCTGTAGGCAACTATCCTTCCTCTGTCGAACTCGGATACTTGATCAAAAGCTGATTGCAGTTTTCTACGAGACATAACCGATCATTTTTTGAAAAAACCACAAGAAAAACACAATTGCCGAACTTGAAATCGTCGAAATCTCCAAGCATTAAATAACGCTTCGAGGTGGCGCCACTGGTGCGCGTGATGTGTGTCTGCGCTGAAATTCTAATCATTTGTATATCTCACCTCCGCTAATGCATCTTGTAAATTTCATGTTATTTGCATGCTTTCTTCAGGGTGTTGCATTTACGGTGGCCAGCAGTGTATATTAACCAATATTTTTGTTAGATATTTTTAAAAAATCGGATCCAAATTTTTATGATCTCCTTGTGTTGTTTTTCCAATCCCGTTCCATGATCTCAATGAAAGTAAGCACACCGATTCGAACCCGATCTTTTTGAGTTTCGTGATTTGAGGTTGGCAGCAACTGCCATGCAAATCGAGCTAGTATTTAAACTCGGCTTATGTTAGTTTTTAAGAAAAGGAAGGAGAAACGGAAATATAAGAAGTGTGTGAGTGGTTTAACTCTTAGAGGGAGGGAGAGAAAGGCTGGTTGGCAATGCAACTGCAGGTTGCATCACCATTTTAGATTAGAAATTAATTTTACAATATTAGAAGACGGTTTGAATCGGATGTCTCTGGTAATGTTGCTTCTTGAACTTATTGTTTTTTTATCGCTCCAGTAACGAGCAAAGTGACTTTAGGATTGATTATTAAAGGCCAATTTTAAGAAACTGTTTTTCGCATTCATGCCTCCTCGATACATAAATTTCACTGCTAGCTTTGCAAAATTTAAATTAGTTTACCAATAAGTGTAACAAATTTGGTTATGGGCCCAGTCCATGTACTGTGTCGAGGCAGGCTAAGCAGTTGAACCAGGCCATGAACTTTGTCTATGTAAATACTGTTCCAGTCTAGAACTTTTTTTATGAACTCTGTTGCTAGTACGCTAAATCGAGTAGCAGGTATGGAGTTTAACAACCAGATATCAGTGTTGACTCCAAATAACTGGAACACGTGGAAGCATGATATGCAAGTACTCTTAATGCATTATGGTTGCTGGCAGTTTGTAATACAGACCAAGCCAGAGCAACCTGATGAAGAGGCAACATACAAGGAAAAATTAGATCTACAACTTCGTAAGGATAGATGTTATACGTTGATCTATACTAACATCAGTTCAGATTTGAAAAATCTGATAACGGAAACAACTGACGGAGTAGCAGCATGGAAGATATTAAAAGATCACTTCGAACCAGTCACAAAAGCAAGAGTAATTCAACTATTAGATCAATTTTTTGGAACAAAATACCAACCAGGGGAAGATGTTGGAATCTTCATATCTCGTGTAAAGACAGCGGCAACCAGACTACAAGAAGCGGGTCATAAATTGGACGACCTGTACATAGGATTTCAATTAATAAGGTGGCTTCTTTAGGAATTCCAGTCTACCGTGCAACAAATCTACAGATGGAAAGAAGAGGACTTCAGAGTTGTCAAAATTGAAGCAGAGCTGATATTAGAAGCCAATCGTCTTCAGCTGATGAAACAAGATTTGGAGAAAGCGGAGAATGCTTACTTGAGCAGTTTCACTTCGAAGAAGTCGAAGACGTTACCTGGTGCTACGGCTGCAGCTCATGGAGATCCAAATGGCAAGAATGATTACCAAAAGAAAAGTGGTAAGGTATTTAACTGTAAAACTATTAAAAATGTTAAACAATCTATTAAGACTATAGGTCCGTGTTATGTATGTAATAAGTACGGGCATCTTAAAGTAAACTGTAAAGAGAAAAAAGTCTCTACCAAAATCTCCTTCAACTGTAAATGAAACTTTTAACACAGAGTTTGATAAAGGTCTTTGGGTAATAGATACTGCTGCCACGAGTCATTTTTGTAATGACAAGAGTTTATTTTTAGATCTTAAGCCAATAACTAACATGAAAATGTCGTTAGCAACGGAGGATAAAAGTTGTCCCGTAGAAGGAATCGGTACACTTAGATTTCGGGTAAAATATAAAGGGAGTTTTCATGAAATAACTTTGACTGATGTATTATTTAATCCTAAGTTGAGTAGAAATTTGTTATCCGGTTCCAGATTAGAAAGTAAAGGTGCGCATTTTGTGGGTACTAAAGGTAAAATTAATGTTTTTAATAAAGACTGGATAAAATTGTTCTCGGCGACACGCCATGAAAATTTGTATTTTTTTAAGCCGGATCATTATATTATACCAAAGAGTAAAGAAATTAGTTTTTTTAGTGATGTAACCGCTAAAACAAAAAACGGATCAATAGATATATGGCATCAACGCTTTTGTCATGTTAATAACGATTACTTGGTAAAAACTAGAAAAATGATAGTGTAAAAGGTCTCCCACGCTTAACTGATAATGGTAAGACTCATTGTATACCGTGTAAATTAGCAAAGTCAAAGAGAGTGTCATTCAAAAAGATGGGGGCCGTAAGATCAAAACGTCCATTGGAATTGTTGCATATGGACCTCTGTGGTCCAATGCCAACTGAAAGCCAAGGCGGTAATAAATATTTCTTTAGTATAATTGACGATTATTCAAGAAAGGTGACTGTATTTCCCATCCGAAATAAATCTGACGTATTTCATACGTTTATAAGATTTCAGAAACGAGCAGAACGTTTTCTAAGTAAAAAGGTAATAGCAGTTAGAACTGATGGCGGACTAGAATTTTGTAATAAGGATATGGATAATTTCTTGACAGAACTGGGTATAAAGCATGAGGTAACAAATTCATATACGCCAAAAATGAATGGGGTCGCGGAGAGATTCAATTTAACCGCTCTAGATGGCATCAAAACACATTGCTTAAGTCTAGTGAAGTTCCCCATAAGTTTTGGGGAGAAGCATTACTTTGTTTCACTTATGCGTGGAATCGAATTTGTCACAAAGACAGTAACAAAACGCCTTTCGAAAAATATTCAGGTAGAAAACCATCGGTATTGCATCTAAAACCTTTTGGATGTTTGGCATACGCTAGTGTGCCAAAACAAATTAGAAAAAAATTCGATATGCGTGCGAAAATGGGAATTATGATGGGATACGCACAACGTACTAAGGGTTATAGAATATGGTTGATAGATGAAAATAAATTAGTCGAGACTATTAATGTAAGATTCGATGAAAATAAGAGGGGAATTAATTTTAGACAAAAATTTAATAGTAACCTTAGATGTATATATATAATTTAAACCTTCCTGATTATTATGATGATGAGGATGATTTTGATAGAGTAAAAGATTCATTAACGAGTCGTTTAGTTTAAAAGACAAGTACGGAAACGCCCTCAACATCTGAAAAGCCAGGTGTATCTTCCGATAATCATAACTTGATCCCATGTACAGAGGTTAAGTGGATTCGAAATATAGGTAGGAAAGTAACTGGATCTAACGTATATTATAGTATAGAAGGGAAAGCAACCCGATTGAAATCTTTTAACGAAATAGAGAGATACTGTAAGAGGCGTAATATTGAGTATGATCCTAGTTTATTTAATTTTAGAAAAGATAATACCGAATCCCAGGGATTTTCAGATTTGTCAGAGCAACAAGAAGCTCTTATGGTTGAAGTAACTATTCCTAATTGATACAAACAGGCGATAAGATCCAGAGACGCATCTAAATGGCATGATGCAATGGATAAAGAAATTAACGTAATGAAGGAACGTAAAGTTTGGAATTTAGTTGACCATCCGGATAATATAAAAATTTTAGAAAACCGTTGGGTTTATACCATTAAATATGATGAAAATAATAAAATTGTTAGAATTTTGTAGAAAATTATTTCTTTTTAGAGAATAAGACTTTGTTTCTTTAAGATTAAAATATTAGTTTGTTTATTACAATAAAGATTGTGAATAAAATGTATTTTTTTGTGTTAAATTGTATAACATGTGATTATAGATTAAAATTAATTTACTGATTTGTAAGAGATAATGGTGCGAGATTGGAAAAAGGGGGCCGATTGTTAGACATTTTAAAAAAATCGGATCCAAATTTTTATGATCTCCTTGTGTTGTTTTTCCAATCCCGTTCCATGATCTCAATGAAAGTAAGCACACCGATTCGAACCCGATCTTTTTGAGTTTCGTGATTTGAGGTTGGCAGCAACTGCCATGCAAATCGAGCTAGTATTTAAACTCGGCTTATGTTAGTTTTTAAGAAAAGGAAGGAGAAACGGAAATATAAGAAGTGTGTGAGTGGTTTAACTCTTAGAGGGAGGGAGAGAATGGCTGGTTGGCAATGCAACTGCAGGTTGCATCACCATTTTAGATTAGAAATTAATTTTACAATATAAGAAGACGGTTCGAATCGGATGTCTCTGGTAATGTTGCTTCTTGAACTTATTGTCTTTTTTATCGCTCCAGTAACGAGCAAAGTGACTTTATGATTGATTATTAAAGGCCAATTTTAAGAAACTGTTTTTCGTCTTCATGCCTCCTCGATACATAAATTTCACTGCTAGCTTTGCAAAATTTAAATTAGTTTACCAATAAGTGTAACAATTTTATTTTGTAGTATTTGGCAATGCAAAAAACAGATGACGGATGTGATGCTAGTCGACATAGCAACAGTAGAACTGTGGCTGCATGAACTGAAGCCAACTAATTTAGCTCTCAATTTCTTTGTTTTCCTTTGGCAAAACTTATGGTTGTTCTATATCGTTTACTTTTCTGTAAAATATCATGTTATAATGTATCTCATATGTTTATCTAGTAACGAGCAATAATAAAGTTCATTCATTATTTTATGAGATGCGCAATATCGTCTTGACTAAAATCGATAACATTCTGAACACACACTAGATAAATTTAATATCTTTCTTCAACCAACTGACTTATCGCCAAATAACCTTGGGGGAAAAATTAAAACTAAATGAGCGTAATAAAGTTAGTTAATCTTTCCATCTTCTGAAAAGCATACATAATATTTTTCCTCTTGTAAGATATTTTAATTTTGGTGTAATAAATAACACTTAATATTAAATTTTTCATAAAACCTTATTCTATAGAGTGTTTTTTTTCCAGGTATAGAAGTTAAAGTTGGCATTACTTTCCAAGATGGCGACCGATTTAACAGCTGTCAAGTGATTTATTCTCAGTTTGGTTTGGCAATTCATCATGAATAGACTCACGCCTGAACAACGCTTTCAAATTGTGCAATTTTATTTTGAAAATAATGGTCGAGCGATTTTCATAAGCAAATTTTGTTTAGCGATGAAGCGCACTTCTGGTTGAATGGCTACGTCAACAAACAAAACTGCCGCATTTGGAGTGAAGCTAATCAACAAGTGTATGTCGAAACACCGTTACATCCAGAAAAACTGATTGTTTGGTGCGCTTTGTGGGCTAGTGGAATCCTTCTTCAAAAACGATGAAGGCCACAACGTTACAGTCAATGGTGATCGGTATAGAGCCATGATTACTAACTTTTTCATTCCTGAATTGAACAATCATGATGTCCAGGAGCTGTGGTTCCAACAAGACGGCGCAACATGTCACACAGCTCGTGCCACAATCGATTTATTGATAGACACGTTTGGTGTCCGCCTAAGTTCACGTTTTGGACCTGTGAGTTGGCCTCCAAGATCTTGTGATTTAACACCGCTAGACTATTTTTTGTGGGACTATGTAAAATCATTGGTCTATGCGGATAAGCCACAAACGCTTAACTATTTGGAAGACAACATTCGCCGTGTTATTGCCGATATATGGCCACAAATGTTGGAAAAAGTCATCGAAAATTGTACTACATCCGAGCCAGCCGTGGCAGTCCTATGTCAAAAATCATATTTAAAATGTAATGCCACAAGATTATTTTTCGAATAAAAAAAAATTCATGTCAATCGAATAATACATCGTTGTTTTATTGCAATTTAAAGTTCTATACCTCTCAAAAAAACACCCTATACAACAAGAATTAGGGGCGTAATTTCAATTTTTTATAAGATTTTTTCTTTAAAAAATGTACCGTTTTTCTTTTTGTTAAAGATGACAATTGTCTTTTTAATTGCAAATTGTAATTAAATGTATTTCATGATAGTAAAATTTTTAACATCCGAAATAAATGCACAAATTAATGCAGTATAAAAATACTAAAAAACAAACTGATATTACAAACTAGAAAAAACATTCACTGCAAATAAAAATTTATGTAACATATCTTACTTTATCTACATTTCTTTATCAATCCTGTTCCTCTTTTATAAAGAAACCAAAAAGAACAAATGAACAATGTTTATCATTAATTCGGCACTAGTGCTATGTGTATCATTAGAGCGAGACGAAGACAAACCGGAATAACAGAAAAGCAGAAATAAAGCAATAGAAACGATCCATTCAATGTAATAGATAATGCAATAAACACAGACGTTTCAACATGAATTATGCATGTTGTCTAGAAAAAGGTAAGAGTAACATCTTTTTTGGTAAATAAAAGGCAGCGTGAAGTTGGGTATGGACGTTAAACATTAATAAATGTCAGAAGAGGATTTAGCAACTGTTTCTACCGATGTGTTCATTTCAATTGATAACGCTTTCATTAATAAATATTGGGGATGTTTAAGTGCCCTAATCAGTTCCTTAACTAAATCCAGTGTATATTTGTTTTCAGGATACTAAATATACATGGAATCTCTAAAGTAGGCAACACGTAAATAAAACAACTAGTTTCCTCAAAGTAAATTTTATTCTGTTTTAAGTCTATTTCTGTACGGATATTAATTTTAAAATTTCGTTGACTTCTGAAAATAAGTTCCTTTTTTGTGTATGTTGCTTACATTTTAAATATATTCCTGATTACTCATGCGTGACTATTCGATGCTCATATTAGAAGAGGGAGGCATTATTTTTAAAATTTTATGGGAATGGTAAACTACTCTCTCTCTAATTTTTTTTAAAGAAAGATTATTTTTAATCGTTTTTGAATTTCAAAAGAGTTTTTTAATTGTTAAAAGGGGAAATGATTGTTAGGATTATATAATATAATAAAATGTTGATATTACTTAATGAACTATTTTGTTCTTAATTTTTTTTTTATTTTTTTGCCGGCACGTCACACTCTTAACATTTAACGAATATTCTTCCAAATTTAAATGTAATTTACATCTTTATAGACTACGGTGAGTTCTTGCAAAGAAAGTGTTGTAATTTACTGATACATTTTCTTCCACATATAAGTTTCCAAAGAAAAAGAACATTACATTTGTTAGATGAGTTGATTTTGTTTCATTTACTGATATATACGGACTGTAGTGTGAATTGTAGAAGTTATTTTGAATTTTATAAGTTTCAAGACACAACTATGAAATCAGGTTTTCTTATATTATTAGAAATATAATTCTACGAAATCAAGATCTACATTATAAAATTTAAAGATACTATGAAACAATTAATTCTTTGCTTGGATTTATTAAAAGAAAATCTTCAGCTATTTTAAATAGTTTCTAGAAGCAACATATAGGAATTGTTGTATTCAATGGATGCAGAACAAATATCATGTTTATTTTGGCCACTTTTATCTCAAAGTAATTGCTATTAAATCTCCTAAAAGTGGGTAAAATAGAAGTTCACATATTCACACACATTTGGTTCGAGATTAGAATGTATTGTATGTAGAAATAAGTGAAAATATTTTCAAGATATAGTAGATCAGTGGTCTTTAAACTGTGTTCCACAGAACTATGGGGTTCCATGAGGCATACCCAAGACTTCCATGAGTCAATATAAAATATCGAAAAGAAAATTTTAAATGTGTATGTAAAATGAATTTACGTTTTTCATGAAGTTTGAATAACTGAAGTACTTAAAGCTCATCCCAGTCATTTAAACTGAAAAGTTTACTTAGCCTTAACTTTATTTTGTTATTCCTTTTTAACTATCATTATATAATAATAGAATATTAAAACCTAGACACCGACAGTTTATGTAAAAATCTGAAAACACATATCATAGTTACTAAATATGATGCATGAATAAGTGGATCCCAAATTAATATTATTAATTGAGTAAGTTACATTAATTTTTTTAATGATAAATGCAATGTATTTTTTGAGCTGTCGTCACATAAAATACCCATGACATGTTGATCTGCTTTAAATATTACTTTGATCTCTTCTTTTTAGTCTGTGTGTTTTGACGATGAGGTTGAAGACCTCTGTAACTGCTGAGTAGCGTACAATTTGAGCATAAAAATCACAAAGCGGCTTAGCAAGAGAACAAGATGTGTAGTAAAAAACGTCCAGAAACGTTTGTATCGTCGTTTGACTGTTGTAAATAATTGATTAAAATCAATATGCCTCGCCTGAAATAAAGAGGCTCATAAGAGAACTTAATGGAGTTAGATGGGTTTCCATGAAGAGGGATTTTTATATAATGAAACTGCCCATTTTACGGAATACACTGAGGCGACAAAAGTCATGGGATAATATCACATTGGTCTTTATTCTGCCCAGTGAAAGGCAACAACTCTATGTGGCATTGCAGACAAGCCGTTGGAAGTCCCTTACATAAATACTGAGCCATGAGGCATCTACAACCGTCCATAATTGCGAAAGTGTCACCAGTGCAGAATTTTATGCACGAACTGACTTCTCAATTATATCCTATAAATCAGTATTTTTAGACCTCCTTTTTTGTTGATGTTCACTTTAAACAATTTCAAAATTTTGCAGCAACCTAAAAATAAACTCAGTTTAAAAGAATTTTACATATCTGTAATACACTATGTAAAATAGTTTATGACAACAGTTTTCTATGTTAAATAAAATAATATGTACGACAAAGATAACAAAATCTTTATAGAGTAAATAATTGCAAATTAATTATAAATACATTTAATACGAAATCTGAGACTGATGATTTTTGATAATTTCGTTTATATTTAGTCGTAAAAATAATAATGCCACTCTCACTTCGTCATCTACATTTAAAATTCTAGATCATTTTTTTTTTTTTTTTTTTCCCCAGTTTTATTCTTGTTAACGCTCAAAATCCGAATTCACTCAAATAAGATATAGAAGTTTGTAGCAATACTTTAAAGCTTTATTTTTCTAATATGAAATAATCACTATAATTTGTTCCCAAAATGAATTAATTAACTCTTCCGATTATTAAGAATCAAAATATTAGTTGCTTCTCTTCATTCAAAGTTAATTCATGCACAGATGTACTCATTATCAAAAATGTATTCGAACCCAATCAAATTTTTGTATATCCATCTATCCACAAAAGGATTTAAGTATACCCGGAATACCGTTAATTTATTTCTTTAAAATGGCCGAATGATTCCGGATTTTATTTTTTTTCTCAGAGTATAATTAATGATTTAAAAAAAATTAGTTGTACAAAAGTGCCGTGGCACAGTGGTTGAGAATTACTACCATAAAGTTTCGCTGGAATTCATATTGGGTGATCTAAGAGGTGGAATCATTTATTGGAATTGTTCCGTAATTGTGATCCGATTACATGCAGTATTGTTACCCATAAAAATTCTGTCGTTATTTGGATGCATGAAATCCATGAATGGATCCAAATAATCTCTAAGTAGCCGAACATAACTGCTTGGGTCCATATATAGCTGTAGTTAATTAAATAGTCATAATTCAAAGAATGCACGTGCACTGTAAGGTTTTTGATATATGTTTTTTTGAAAAGCTCTGATTATATATCAGAGAGAACACACCCTGTAGCCGATTATTTCACTTCTCTACATTTGCGAAACGATCACAGCTGTTTACAAATGGCAAGGAACTCTGCAATAATCATTTTCAGTGAATGGATTGTTCAATTAGACCAAAGGACCCAGCATGTTTCCACGTAAGAACAGCTCACGCCATTATGAATCCACTACCAGCTTGCTTTACAATTTGGGTCATGGTTTCATGGGGTTGGTTTCACACTCCATCTTACCTCCTCCGTAGACTCTTGAGGTTATTTTACTCAGTGTTACTTGTCTGTTAACACTAACAATTCTACCCACATCTTGCTGATCTTGGTCAATAAGTGCATGAAGTTAGCCACTGCACTGTCTTTAGTGTGAGGTTATTCCTGAAATTATATAAGTATTCTTGGCACACTCTTGACACTAGGGATCTAGGAATGCTGAACTCTGTATCAATTTCAGAAATGAAATGTTTCATGCGTCTTGCTCCATTCCGCTTTAAAAATCTGGCAATTCTATATTTGCATAAGAAACCTCTTCACGTGAATAACTTGAGTACAAATAAAAGTCCTGCCAATTTATTGCCCATTTATACATTTGTACTCTATACTACTTCGAATTGCATACTTGCATATACCACGTCTTTTGCCACTTTAGTGTAATGCCGTAACAGAAATACGTAGGTAGAAGATATTGACAACAGTAAATAAAATAAATGTAATCTCGACCTAAGCCACTTAATATTACGTCTCCACGAGACGACAGACATCTCGTTCACATGGAGGTGATGGACTGTACAACTAACTCTCGTGAGTTGGTGAATGGTGAATATCTACAGGTGTATTATCAACAGCCCTCAAGTGTCGGCGATGCTCTTAAACTATATGCTACTTTCTTCTGCTCAGTATTTTCTTGACACTGAATCACTGACGCTCCAGCTACAATGAACCCATCAACTTTGTCTAGTGGGAGGCAACCTTTTTGGGGATGAGTGCAACAATCAGATTAAAAAAAATATGCGTGCCACTTTCAACTTTTCTAACAAACCATATAAAAAGATGAAAAAATTTTACTCATGTACTTATATCATTTTTACGGAAATAACACATTTTTATGCATATATATATATCGTCAAAACTCTCTACTAAAGAGAGAGGAATATTCAATAATCAAACTGAAAAAAATTGAAACTACAAGATAACCAGATATATGGTTTTAGGAAGGATATATGATAAATATTAAAATGTAATAGAGTTTAAAATATATAAAAAAAAATGGATACTACAGTATTATAAACATTGCTGTGTGACTTCGGGCATATATATATATATATATATATATATATATATATATAAGTAGAGAAATTTAAAAATTTAAAAATAATATAATAAATTAGAACAAAGTATGAGTATTTATTCTTAAAGTATTCATTCTTAATAAACACTGTAGAGGTTAAATCAAGAAGGTTAAGTACAAAAAAAATGAGTAACTTGAAACATTTATTCGAAATAATTATTAAATAATCAATGTTAATTTAATGTTGCTTTTTTTAGTCATTTATTTAGTTCCTTAAAATGCTAAAAGAAAATGGTTCGCCTAGAATATTTTGATTTTATTATGTTCATAATAGAAAAAACAACTGTTGATCCGAAACTACAATAATATCTGACTGTAAAATCATGTTTTTTCAAAAAAAAAATCCTTTTATTTGCTTGGTGTAGTATTGTGCTATTGGTCAATAATTTTGATTTGGATTTCAGTCTGTTCATAGAAGAAGATATATTACCAGCCGGGGTAGGAAAAATTCAATCTTTTGCATGTAATCACAAATTCCAATTACTTAAATGTTTCATAATATTTGCAAAAGGTAATAATATTTGCTAAGACTCATAGTCAATCTTCATTCTTGAATTGCAAGCAATCACTGGGAAGTTTATAGTTTTCTTCCAGATATTTTAAAATAAACTCCCTCAGATTCAGAAATATCACCAGTGAAGTTCTATAGGAAAGCCAACGCACACAACAATAAAGGAATATTCTCTATATGATAATTTTCATTTGGGTTTTAAGTAGTGAAGTATATTTAAAATAAATTTTGAAGGATTTATTCACTTTTTGTGGGAGACAACAGCATTTCAATAAAATTATAAAAAAATTGTCATTTGTTATTTTTCAAAATTTTTAGTTTTCAATAAGTCTTCGTGTGCCACTGTTTCAACTTCACTATTCCACACGGTGGCACGCGTACTGCAGGTTGACCACTCCTAACTTAGCCAAAGGAGTGCACACTGGCAACAGTCACCTTTTCTCCCGAGCCAATGTAAACTCTGAACTAGAATGACGGAACCGGGATCCTCAGGAGAATCAATATTTTGGATAATAACCTTCAATAGATATAGTTTAAAATAGTTTTCAACAATCGCTTTTTGTACTTTCTAATTTTAAAGGGAATATTTTTTTTACTTGAATCTTTTATCTAAAATAAAAGCTCTCCGTCAAAAAAGGAAGAGAAAAGAACGAAAAAAAAATGTTCTTTTCTAGCATTTTCATACACTCGCATTTTAATTTAAATCAATACCATATTGCAATCCCGTAACTTTCCCAGGGTATTTTAAAGTTCCATTCCATTTTAACTTTCATGGCAGAATATCTGCTTCTTACAAGTGGTTCTATACATGCTTGTAACTTTTTATTGAAGAGTATATCTAAAAGTACGCGCTACAAGCATTTTCATCCTCTTGAAAATTGTGAAGCGTCTTATGTATATGATGAATTTCTACTACATTTATTTAAATTTACCCTTGTAATTTCTTTAGCAAAGAATTCCTTTTCTTTTAAAAGTATATGTGATGCAACTTTAATTTTCTGCTTTCAAGAGAACATGTGGCTTTTAAATGTATGGTAGAATTTATTTTTATCGACATGTTAATTCAATAATAAATATTACTTACTTAAGCTATTTATGAAATAAAATGAAAGATACTAAAGAAAATGACGTGTGTTGATGTAGATCTAACGTGTATTACCCCGATGTTTTTACAATAACTCTTTAATGTTGTATGTCCTTCCATTTGTCGTGCATTCTTAATAATATCTTTTTTATCAGCTCGGAAGGAGCTTTAATTTAAAATTTTTTAATACAGTTTAATCATGAGATACAGACTACATGAACTCGATCCAGTTATTCTTATCTATTATTTTTTTTAAAAAATCAGCAAAATGATTTTACCTTTACGTAAATGTTTTCCTACTAATTTTGTTTAGTTTTTGTTTTTACTAGTATTAAGGGAAGCTAGAAATAATTCTTCTGACACAATGTCTCTACAGCCATTCCAAAGTACAAGGAACATGTAATAAAGAGTAAAATACACTCTGTCGCAAAAAAATATATGCACCCAGAAGAAATTGAGCTACATTCACGAAATTTGGTATGCAGGTAGTGTATATGAAAATAAACAAATGATTAAAAATTCAGAACAAAATATCATTTTATTAAGCGGTTACAGCTTGCAAAAGGTTAAAAATCAGTAAGTAGTAAAGCCACCTCTGGCAGCTATACAAGCCGAAATTCGGCGTGGCATCGATTCAATTAGATCACTTATGACCCCCTGTGGAAGATCCTGCCATAGTCTTTGCATCTGCGCAGTTAATTCTCCTGTATCTCAGGACGGCTGCAGTTGCCTTCCCAGCGCGTCCCATACATGCTCTATTGGCGAAAGATCTGGTGACCTGGCAGGCCATGGTAGGACGTCATATCCTTGAAGACATTGTTGGGAGAGTCGCGCAGTATGTGGACGAGCATTATCCTGTTGATAAATGGCACCTGGGCGACTTGATAGCATGGGTAGCAAAATCGGCGTTAAAATATCGTCCACGTATCTGCGAGCTGTCAAAGTGCCTTGAAGGACCACTAAAGATGATCGTGTGTCCCAAGAAATTGCTCCCCACACTGTCACACCTTGTGAAATTGCTGTATGCCGCTCGACAATATATGCCGGATCGGACCGCTGGCAGGTGCGCCTCCAGACACGTGTGCGGTGGTCATCAGCACTGACACTGAATCGGGATTCATCACTGAAGATGACACGTCTCCAGTCTGTCACAATCCAAGTTGCCCGAGATCTGCAAAAATCCAGTCGACACTGCCTATGATGTGGGGTCAGTGGTAAGCGTCTTAGCGGACGTTGTCTCCTCAAGCCAACTTCGGTCAGTCGTCTCCTTATGGTTTCTCTTGATGGCACTGGATGTCTGGAAGGAGGTAAGTGGCGTTGAATCGATGCTAGCGATGTTGTTGGTGCCGAAGTGGCCACTCTTCTGATTGCACGATCCTCGCGATCATTTGTGTTCCTGGGACGTCCTGACCCTCCGCGACGGTACACTCTACCATCTGTGATCCACTGTTGCCAACACCGAGCAACTACCATATCGCTCCGACCGAGGTGGCGGCCGATACGTCTATTCGACCAACCTGCTTCTCTGAGGCCTATTATACGGCCCCTATCAAAGTCCGTCAGCTGCTCGTACTGCCGCCGGTTACGTCTTAGAGGCATCCTAAGTCTCAATATCGTCTATCAAAGTCATCAGATTCGTTTGGATAGCCGTACGGTGCTCGTACTCATGCTTTTAAACTCTCCCAGTTGCGCAACTAATATGCGCATAGCACACTTAGCCTTGTCTCATTGGCTTCGAAATTTTAATCATTTGCATATCTCTTACCAGACTACATTCTTGCCGAGTTTCGTGATTGTAGCTTGATTTCTTCTGGGTGCATATATTTTTTTGCGACAGAGTGTATATATATATATATATATATATATATATATATATATATATATATATATATATTTATAGTAATACATTTTTTAGAATGATTCCATTTATTTTTCAAAAATATACAGGGTGAACTATAGTCTTAATCTGATTATAAATATTTATTGCACTAAAAAACTATTATAATTAGGTATATGTTTGCTTGGATATAGGGCTGCTCGTTGTATATTGCTTCAAGAATATTTCATAAGATAGTGAACCATCAGTAAATTTCAACACAGGCCCCCTTGGTAGGCTGTCTTCCTTAGAAGTAATGTCTAAAAGGAATGTGTTTTTGCTCCCACATGTCTTGCTGACATGTCTTCTATTACAGTGCACGCATCAGCTTGTATACCAGCCTTCATTTCATGAGTAACAGCGGTTTTTATAGTAAAGACTGTGTGTATGTATTTGATATAAATCCACAAGAAAACCTCAAGAAGAGTAATGTCTGAAAGAGTCTAGGACATATGTTGGTCCATCCCTTCCAATCCATCATTCCTGAAAAATATTTTTTCTAGAAAATCTCATACTAAGGAATCCCAGTGTGGGATGCTAGATCTAGTTGAAATATTATCCATAGTTGAAATTCTTATAACTGCGGGGCAATGAATAGTTGCTATAATTCGAAGTAAATATTTGCGGTATTGCTTTTTTTTCATTTACAGAAAACAGCCCAATAAATTTGTTATGCAAGATGCCCCATCAAACACTAACTTAACTTAATAGATTCTCTAAACTCTACATACGGACATTATGACTATGTACCGTTTCACTGATATGAAAGGTGGACTCATCCGTAAAGTAAGTGCAATTTATGTAATAGTTTTCGGCATCAAAATTTGTTCAGAAATTTAATTGTGTGACCATGACTCGGGAAATCATTTTGCTGCAACAGCTGAACGAGTTGTGCTACATAAGTCTTTAACTAAGAGTTTACCATTTATTTCACGGTATTTGAAGTTCATGTGACGTTTCAAGAATTCAGTACGACTCGGTTGAAATGATTGTCGAACACATTAAACAGTTGTTTCCGTCACTCTCAGTCTGCCACTTCTGACTAAATCTCTAACAGAGCTATATTCTTAAGAAATTTCGTGCCATCACTTTATTAATTTTGCATCAAGAGAGTTTCACTTATAATAACGTTAAAAATTCTGTTGTATAGTAGTAAGGAATTTGGGTTCTTGAAACCAAAACATACATTGGGTTTTCCCTTGAATATCCCGCCATGTCCACCGAAAATGACGTCTTCCTTAACTGCCAAAACTGACCTGTCCTGGGATACAAAAGTTGCATTATTGTATTCAGGGGTTATTCTGTAATAATTTTGTTCTTAGTTCAAGACTTTTTTCTCGCCCTTAATAAAGATGATTATTTTCTAAACATATATGTAAATGTTAAATTAATTCTGATATACTGCCTCATATACATTTAGAAAACCTGCATGTCTTAAGAATTTAAACGTGCACAAATTCACATCAATGTTCTATAGATATTTATAGCGTTCCTTTCCTTATTACATACAATGTTTTACTCGCCACAGAAAGAGATATATATAGACTTTTATACACTCATGGACAAAAAAATTAGCGCACCAAGAAACAATTGCGGGATCGTAACGAAACTTGCAATGAAGGTACATGTCGGGAGGATATGCAAATTATTTGAAATGCAGCGTGATTGCGCATTATGTATAGCCGGTAGAAGGCATTTAGCGTCGTTCTCCGTGGAGTAGAACACAGGTAATCAAAGCTTGTATAAGGCCGCTGAATCGTTTAGAAATAAAAAGCTGAGGTAGACATGTCATTGCGCCATTTTCGAAGACAATATGGGCAGCTGTTGCAGTTTAAGAGGAGGAAAATCATCGGCATGATGGAAGCTGGGTGGTCAGCTAGGCGAGTGGCTCGTCAATTAGACCACTCTGATTGTGTTGTGAGGAGGTGTTGGGACTAATGGATCCGAGAGATGTCATTTACACGAAGACCAGGCTCAGGACGCCGTCGACATACCAGTCGTCGAGAAGACCGCCACATCATAAGAAATGCACGCGTACAGACAAATGCTTCATTGGCCGCCATCCAGGCACAAGTAGCACCTTCATTAGGGGAACTTGTGTTTTCTCAAACCATACGAAGGCGTCTGGCTGAAGGACATTTAAGATCGCGGCCCCCATTTCGAGTGCTACCCTTGACGCACACCCATCGACACCTTCGTTTGGTGGGGTGCCACGCGTGAGGAAATTGGACTACAATGGAATGGAACCAGGTCATCTTTAGTGATGATTTCAGATTCAATCTCAGCAGTAAAGACAATCGTGTTCGTGTGTGGAGACTCCGTGGTGAACGCCTCAATCTTGCCTTTGCTTTACAGCGACACGCCACTCCCGCAGCTGGTGTGATGGTATGGGGTGATTTTTTCTACAATACACGGTCATCCCTAGTATTGATCGGAGCACCATGACTGCCCAGCGGTATGTCCTAGACATCCTGCAATCACATGTGCTGCCACTCATGCTGCGCGGCTCCCAGGAACCATTTTCCAACAAGACAATGCTCGATCTCACACGGCAAGGGTGTCACAAGACTGTCTCCGCAATTTTATTTCACTTCCTTGGCCTATCCGATTTCCAGATTTGTCTCCAATTGAGCATATCTGGGATCATTTGGGATGGCGAGTTGGGGTCCGTAGAGTCTGAACGAACTAGAGGCGCTGTTACAGAAAATATGAAACGAAACGTCTCAAGACATCATACAGAACTTGCATGCCTCAATGTCCGATCATATCGCAAAATGCATTCGCGCTAGAGGGGGTTCAACAGGGTATTAAATCCTCCGTTCTTTTTCCTTTTTCTCTGAAATAAATTATCCCTTTTCTTTGATTTTCTAATCATATACTTATATAAAAGTAGTCATTACGTATGTAAAATTTCGTTTCATTTTGACGACTTCATCTTGGTGCGCTAAGTTTTTTGTCCATGAGTGTATAAGTAATTTCCTTTCCATATTATGCGCAGAAAAAATACTCTTTATCGATAATTTTTTTTTGTTAAACTGTACATTTCCTGAAGCAATATTTAAAGAAACAGAAGGGAGATTTTTATTTCTTCAATACTAAATTGCTTTTAAAAATTGTTTTGCTATGAAGGGAAAAGATTTTGTTTGGTTATTTCTTTTTCTTAATCTTTTATCTTTTCAAACAATAAAGATCTACATAAATTTATTTTCATTCACTTCTTTTTCCATACTGCGAAAAGATTTATCGGAAATAATCAAATTTGTTTCTAAAAAGTAAAAGAAAAAAGCTAAAAAGTTTTAGCTAAAAATAAATTCAAGTAAATATTTGAAAATGACTTTCCTTCCTTCCTTACTTACTTTCTAACATTTTTTTTTTCTTTCTGACTATCTGCCATAAGGGACAAAACGTTGACACACATACTAGTACAATTTATCTTTTTAAAGAGATTCAAGTATACTGGTTTCCTCTATTAAAAACTATAAATTTAAGGAATGTTTTTCCAAAAAATTGAAGCAATTTCGCAGTTTTAGCAGATATTATTACAATAAGAAAACAGAATATTCTGTAAGAAGATTATGAAAAATCAAGAAAAAATTCAGGTGATTCAGAAAATTTTGAAAAAAAAACACTTGTTTGTGTGTATTTAAAAGTTTTTGTTTCAGATTTAGAATATAAAATTTATCACATAAAAGTCATGATGCTCAAATAATGTCGATATGTGTACATGTTTTAAAGAAAAAATATAGTTGAATTGTTAAACTGTGAAATTTTTTAGCGGTGAATACTTGCACACAAACCAATTCTTATATTCCGTTTTATTTCCAAGATTACAACTGGCTACGTAATAATGCACATCTTATTCATCCATTGAAATTGAATTTTTTTGCACTAAAAATGGTTTTAGTAGTTTTAGGTGAAAAGAAACATATTCCTTGTTTATGAAAATTATAAAAAAGTACGCACGATGATACTTTAATTGTTACTCTGATATGTATTGTTTGAAAGAGAATTAGAAGTTCTGTCTTATTTTTCTCCTCTCTTTTATTATTTATTTACAAATTGGACTGGAAGAAGCATTGAATCATTTTGGAAGGGGAATTTGAAGAGAGTTTTAATTTTCATGACCTATAAATTTTCATTGATCAGTGCGTTTGTTTATTAGTAGAGCGCTTGAACTTCTTAATGCTACAGCGTAAAGAACATTAAGAAGTAATAAGTGGCAATCTGCCACTATTAGAGTGGTTAAAAAGTTTTTATGATCTAGAATCTAAGCAACTTCTTATTTTATTTTTTAGACCCCTCATAGAACAATGTGAAAGTTTTAGCTCTTACTTAAATTCGTAGAGGGTGTTCCATAACCCACCTTCTCTCACATAATTTAACAGTAGAAGGATTATAAGAAGTGTAAGAAATAATTCACAATTAATAAACATTTTCAATTTTTTCCTGTAAGTTTTTGTTGTATCATATATATTGTAAATTCTAAAATATTTTATTATATGCAGCATTACATAATTATAATAATTGTTTACATAATAACAATATCAACGCTATCAAAGCAAGAGTTCTAGCTCATCTATACTACCTTACTAACATATTATGGAAACTGAGTAGACTCCACATCAGATAGTTATTAAATATTTCAAACTGCTAAAAATTTATTAATTATTTATTCAGTTTTAAACTTAAAACTTTAAAATCAGAATACTAGATAACATGATCGAAGTAGCTCACTATCTAATTAATACGTGTCTTGGAAAGTAAAGTGCTGAAGGTCTAAGTTTCATCTTTCTTTTTATTCGAAATTCACATTCACGATCAACTTGTCGATTCACGGATCCTACATATTTTGGTTGAAATACCACAAGCGGAAATTAATTTCAAAGTGAAACATTTAATTTTACATGAAAATGTTAATTTTTAATAATTGCATCATACATTTTAAATGACAGTAGTTCATCAAGTATTATACATTTATGAAAATATGTAAATACAATTTTTTATCAAATTTACAAACTTTAAAATTTACACTATTGTTAAACTGAATATTAAATTAAATTGAATTTAGTATAATTTGTAAGTCGAAGCCCAGTGGCTGAGTGATAGCATAACGCACTTTCAAGCTACAGGTTCGTGGTGCCAACCTCGATCTGAATAAGGTGAACTCAGCCTTTCATCCCTTCAGTGGGTCAATAAACGCGTACCAACATTGCTAGGAAACTAAGTACTAGGGACTTTGTGACAGATAGACTGACACCAAACCGGAACATCTGTTCGTGCATCTCAGTGCCCAAGGACATGAAAACCGAGATGAGCATAGTAAGCCTTAGCCCTCTGTGGGTTATTGTACTACTTTTATATTAGTTTTATAATTCATAACTACCATTGATCAAAATTTCCAAAAAAATATGGAATTAGTTTCTAAGAACTATTTTAATGAATGCTTTATTTTTTTTTCAATATCAGAAAAAAAACTTTTTTTAAAAAATATTCTTGATAAAAATTATAATTTAATTCTAAGTTATTGTTCAAAACCATGATTTAAAACGAAACTATTTTAACTTGCAATTATTTAAAATATTTCTTTTTTGTACTTTCAGAGGAGATGAAACGAAGGGAAATGTGAGTTAAGCGCCTTTAATAACAAAGACACACTTCAGAAGTATGTTAAGGGAAAACATTCTTCAGCTATTCGATTTTCAAACCTTCCAAGGTTCTTGTAAGACCGTTCTAATGGAATATGATTAATGACCGAAAATTCCTTCTTTAGAAATCGATTATGAATATTTGATTTGCCTAATCCACTGGAAGTTCCTTTCTATAATAGAACCTGAAATGCGTTAGGGAATTTCAGGCATTTTGTCAAAGGACGATTTATGAAAGATGCACGTCGATTATGATAATGGAAGGGTTTAATGATAGCACCTGTTTATGAATTCGGTATGCTGAATTCGTCTCTATACTTCACGCAAATCAGTGAAAACAGTAAGAGATTTCCACATTTTCTGTAAGATGGATTTTCATCTCAGTAATTCCATTTTGTATGTCTTCGAAAATTTTGAATTCATCTCAGAAAATTCACAGTTATAAGAGGTATTTTTTGTTTTGTTTTGTATAAGAAGCAAATGAGATAGTGGACCATTTATGTGACTACCAGAATTTTACTCATATTAGTTGTTTCTAATAACACACTCTTTTGGACATAATAATAATTATCCTTCATAATTTAATAGGAATTATTTTGTGTGTAAATTGACAAGAATAGCATAATTTTACTTAAACTCGCTAGAGATGTATTGCATCTCAGTTTCTTTCTTCAGATTTAATAACTTGATCTTAGACATACTATTTCTATTTAGTTAACCCTCCATTAGGCTTGCGAATCTCCCATATGTATAACAGAAATAATTTTGATGTCGCATCCAGACGGTGAGGGCGAACGCGCCCCATCTTCAACTATATGTTTTTCTTCATTCGCCCTATGGCTCAGTATTAAGAACGCGGTCTACCGCTTCATATTTCAGGTGGCAGGGGCTCTTAAATCTGCTGCACTCAACAACGTAATTTTTAGTGTCTTTCTGACTTTTGTTAATTTTCATATTTTTCTGTAACATAAAATGCAGTTTTCAGTTTTATATTAAAGTATCTTGATCAAGTGCTTGCAACTTCTTTAAGATGTTTTTTTCTTCTGGGAATAGACATGCATTTGAGAAATGCCGAGCGAAAACTTCATATACGAATACGGCCTGAGAGTAACACTGGTATGCCTCGTTCGTTACGACTCAGGATTGAAAAAATATCTGAGTACAATTATCTATTCAAAACGAAGTAACAAAAGGAACATCATCAAGTACCTTGAAAAGGAAGTACTGCACCCCTGGCCAGGAGATGAAAAGAATACAACTATCCACATTTTTTTGTGTACACCAAACTCAGTGGCGCAACAGCCCATGAGTGCCAAGACCTACCGTGCATATTTCAGTATACGTGACCTTGGACGCTGAGGTGCAAGAGCAGATGTTCCTGTCAAGTGGTCGGTCTGGCGCGAAGTTCAGCCCCCAAGCAAGCTTGATACTCATTTATCAACCCACTGAAGGAATGGAGGGCTAAGTCGACCTTACCCAGCCCGGGAATAGAACTCCGTACCTATAGTGTGGAAGCGTGATATGCTACCCCTCGACTACTGAGCGCTTTTTGCTGTGTAACATTCGAAAAATTCAGTTATTTTGAACATTGTAAGGTGATTTCTGAAGGCTGCAACAAAGGATCTCAAGATGTAAATAGGTAGTGGTAACATTGATAACTAACCATTAGCTTATTGATGTGTCTTTTGTTTAAACTGCACTTTCTGAGTATATCTTAAAGGCCCTATTACATGCGTATGTACCTAACGGAATAAAGTTTTCGCCAAAATAATTTATAAGAAATGCTTTCAACATTACGTATATTTGTTATTACTTTTTTTTTTACAGATGGAGTTAGTTGTGTTCATTGAGATGGTTACCAAAAAAAAAAAAAAAAAAATCAATACGTCAATTTTTTTTTCCTTTTTTGTTATACAAATTCATACATGAACCTAAATTTATTATTTTTGGGGAATCTCTCTCTCTCTTTCATCTCTCTATCTCATTTTTTCCTGTTTTTTCTTTCCTCCCTTTCAACTCATCATAGCTTCTTTCCTTCGTATTATTTAATTCCTAACTGTAATTGAATGCTTGATTGTTCCTAGTGCATAGACACTTCTATGTATTATCTATTACTTCAGTAACAATCCATTACCTTGATAGGTAGATAATGCTATAGATAATGCAAAAATTAAGAGTTTCAGTAACAAACACAACATTTTATGTCAATAATTTAGTTTTAACATTACGCTTTAATGTCAAATCTCCCCCATAAAATCATTAAATCATCTTCAAATGTAAGTATGAGGTGATGCCTTTGAGAGATGCCGCGCGCTTTTGGATGGATTTTTCTGACACGCGCTTAGCGGAGGTTTAAGCCTAACAGTAGATTATTTTTCACTCAAACATATTCACTTTCTCTATTGCTTATTTCAATGTATGGATCAATATTAAGAAGAAAGAGAATGGTTATTCGCTTGTGATGTTTGAAGATGAATCAGTAAATTTCTTTATTTAATGAAGGAAAATCGCTGAATTTTTCTAGTACATGAAAGATTACAAAAGCTTATTTTTCATGCGTTTTTAAATCTAAATGTACACGACTTTATTTGTTAATAATATTTTTTGTATTTATGGAAATGCAAACTTAACATTCTTATGCTGTGTTAGAAACATAAAAATTAAACAGGTTTTTTTTTAGCAAAATGTGTTTTTCTCAATATTTAAAAGCAATTCCATTCTCAGTGCAACATATTATTTAATTATTTTCTTTTTTCTGTATTCTCGACTTACATTTTTTAAAACTTATTATATGTTCCTATATAACTTTGATTTCAGTTTCTGCATACATATTATCAAAGAAATAGTTTTGTTTAATAAAAGTAGTAAAATGTTAAAGTAAACAACTTTGTGTGTAGAAGTTCAATATTTTTTCTTAAAAATTTTCTCACATAGATTGAAAAAAATTATAAAGGAAAATTCTTATAAAATGTTTCATATAATATATAAATGTTAGTTAAAATAATTTTAATTAGTTTTTCGTATTTTTTGCGTCGGAATGTTAAGGGAATAATAAAATTCCATTGAAAACGTGGTTGATTTTTATAATAAAATTATTATAACAAAGTAAAAATATGAGAGAAAGCCTTTTGTTTTTAATAATAAATTGAATCAAGGATGAAACTAATATAAAAACTTAATTAATTAAATAAAAATAATAAGGAAATAAAAATATAAAATTATCTTTTAATAAGGATTACTACATAAGTGAGCGAACAAGTATTTTCAGTATTTGTATGGTGACTTTTTTATATTAGTCATTGGTAGAAAAAAATATCTTATTTTATAATATTTTTGTTTTAAATATTTCCTCCAAATAGACTTAATCTTTAAAATTTTTTTGTTGTATTTTTTTATTTAAATAAATACAGTATCTATGTTTCTCCCTCAAAATATGTACTTCAGCTATCATAAAAAAAGGCCTTACAATATTATAAGATATTTAATTAAATTAGCGTATTTTTCATTTCATTATGAAACTTAGTAAGGAAAAACACGTTTTGTGTTAATTAAAGTAGGAAGTTGCTATTTTTTCAAAAGTTAATGGAGTTATTAGTACAAAAGATTAAATGCTGCTGAAAATTGACATTATCCATTAAGGTATATTTTAGTGTTATTAATTTTCATTTAATAAACTGTGAAATTTTATTAAAAAATCCAAAATCGTTTTTTATTACAGTATTCATTAAAATATTATTAAAAAATTATCTAAGATATGCATCAGGAAGTTTAATAATTTTAGAATTTAATGTATTTAATTTCTTCAAAATTTCTAGGATTAGATATTTAGCAATTAAAATTTGCTGTTATCTTCTTATAAATATGCACATAATTATATTGTGTGTTTCAAAAAATTATTTATTTTTTTTTATAACTTTAATGCATTACTTTATAAAAAAAGAAAAGAAAAACATAAACGCTAAACAATATTTTTTCACGTTAAACGTTAGTAATTTGAAAGTTTTCTTTGTATTTTTTGTAAAGGTTGCTTATATTTATTACTACCTTTTGATTAAATCATTGCAATTTATCAAGCAATTTTATATATAAAGTATTCAGAATTCATGAAAAATAACAATACTCTTATCTGAATAAAAATATATGTATGCTTTCAGACCAAGTTAAAAAAACTTAATTTAATTTTTATAAAACTTCCATAACACTTATGATAACATTTTGCTTAATATTTTATTTACTGGATTTATACACACACACAAAGAAAACTGTGAAGTGGAAAATTCAATTACTCGGTTCGCACACTTATAGAAATAAATATCCATTATCTTAAATTATGTATCTAACTTTTAAATTTTTACAATGCATTATATATATAATTTATACTTTTTCATACTGTAGATAAATGTATAAAGATGTTCCTCATATTTTCGCATTATTTTATTCAATTACAAGAATTAAGGGTCTCTACACAAACCAAAAGTGTACAGCATTGAATCCTTTGGTATCTACGTGAGGAAGGGTTTCTTTCTGGTTTTTAAAATAAATTTATTTTGCTGGTTGGCATTCGACACTCCTAAATAATTTCCGTTTATACTACAAGCACATGTTCAAGCATGCATACAATTGCAGCTACTAACAAGAAAGAACTTGATGACACACCAAAGAGATCATTTGGCAGTGTTTATGTATATATATATATATATGCATATATATATTAATTTACAATTGATAAAGGAACTTAAAGAAATAATATTTAACGGATAGATGTTATAAATTTAATATAGATAAAAAAAATATTTAACGGATAACCTCTTCAGTTTTGAAGATTTTAGTGTAGTGTAACTGGCATTTCTCTCTTGAGTTTAATTTCGGCTATTTATAACTTTTTAAAAAATTTTATTTTTAAGATTGTCCATCAAAATTTGGTCTTAATTTAGTGATTCAACAATGGATACTTCAGACCGGACGAAACTAAGAAGTATAAGAATCTTCTTTATTTCTGTTGGTTTTTTCTTTATTTTTTTCCTCACTCTTTAATATTTTAGAACTAATCATTCCTTCAATATATCTTTATAATCATCAAGGAGTTAGCTATGTGAGCATGCTCACGTGCCTCATTATATAGTCATTTCTTCATTAGATGGTAATACAATCGTATTTGATTTAAATGGTAGTTTTATTACTCCGAATCTATATCTTGTGACCGAACTTTCAAATTATTTTGAATTAAGCGTATCATTTTATAATTTTCCCTTATTTTAATGAATTTTACCGCTTGCTCAACAGTTGTAATTGTTTCAGGGTCGTATAGTTAACAATATATTTGTAACATACAAATAAATATAATATTAAATATTTTGCGATTATTTGTACATAATATTCAGTGTCATGTCATCTTTTGTTGCTTCATCGAATTCTACAGCAGTATCTAAGAAAACAGTCGAAGATCTAATTTGATGGACTAATCCAAACAAAAATTGCCACTACATCAGCTGTTGGAAATGATTTTGTAATTAATATAAACTTAAAATCTTAGAAATAATTTATTTTTCCTTAACTCAAGCCACGCCGATGCTTGTTTTACTTTCGGTACCCTACCGCATATTTTATTTCCAGCGAAGCTCCCAAACAAAATGAGTTCACGTCTTTCGTATTGGCACTGCTAAGGTCAATAAACGTATATGCACGTTTTTACTCTTCTTTTTCTCTCTCCTCTATTCACACGCCTAAAGTTGGCCGTGGCTAGCCTAGTGGTTAGAGCATCGGACTCCAGACCGGAAGGCCTGGGTTCGATGTTCGATGTCACCAAATATCCTCCGAGTGCACACGGAGTACGTGCTCGTTAAATCAGTGGGTCCGTAGTCTTGTGGGCTTATTCACGAGCGCAGGAACTGGAGAATATTTCCCTCCCCTTCAGTTCACTTGCAGAAATTGTGGAGTTGGAGATAGAGGTCGTGTCGCCATCTATCGTCCCTTTGGGGAGTTTCTCCGAGCTTAAATCGCACTGTAACCTGTATGGTGCTCAAGGCCAACGACAGGCGTACCTCTTGCCCATGCCCCGATGAATTTCGTGAGCCTCGTTCTGACTACGTCAGACAGGTGGCATTAGCCACAACAACACACCTAAAGTATCCACGAGAAAACTTCCAATTAACTTTGAGAGTCTCAGCGAGTTTTCAGTCATTGATTTATAAAAGCAGTGAAAACCGTTTAATACAAACTTGACTAAAATTTGTTTTCATTTTAAAACAATTTCGTGTCAAACAATGTTGAAGAAATAAGTGATAAATAAATATATCAATAAAAGATATATATACTCAATAAAATCAATTTATTCTCAGCACATTTCCTTTACATCTAAGAGCAACTGCTAAATTGATCCAGAAATCTATATTTGCTTCGATTGTGAATAAATATTTTCGAAACAACAGCTTCCGGTCGAAATTTTCAAAGTTTTGTATAATCTCTTGATCACATGACTGCAAGACACTTGTATTCGGATAAAAAATATAAGCTTCATACCCTTCAAAACAAAGTTGGGGTGAGCCGGACAATTATTAATTATCATTGCAAACCTTACGCTTCTATGATAAGTATCGCTCACCTAACATTTCAATCCGAATTCCAAAGTTAACTGATAAGAGGTTTTTGTGTGGCATTGTAGGGGAGGAGGATGAAAGTAGCTTAAATAAACAAAATTAGGTCGCATCCCAGGCTATTTCGAAGGTACTTCAAACCCTCTTTTCTATGAAATATATGAAACCATCTATTTAATTTTGCACTTTTCTAAAATCTCGCCTGCGCGCTCGATTTTCCCACATTTTGCTCATTCTCAGAAGGAAAATCTTTTCGTGTTAAGAGAAAAATCACAAATGAACGTATAACGCAGTTTGTCTGAACTGTTGTATCATTTAGTGTTATCCAATAGTTCACCTTAAGTGTTTTCGCGTTAAACGTATTTCAATGTACAGAGCGTTTTTTTTCAGGTATAGAAGTTTAAGTCGGCATTACTTTCCAAGATGGCGACCGATTTAACAGCTGTCAAGTGATTTATTCTCAGTTTGGTTTGGCAATTCATCATGAATAGACTCACGCCTTAACAACGCTTTCAAATTGTGCAATTTTATTTTGAAAATAATGGTCGATTTTCATAAGCGAATTTTGTTTAGCGATGAAGCGCACTTCTGGTTGAATGGCTACGTCAACAAACAAAACTGCCGCATTTGGAGTGAAGCTAATCAACAAGTGTATGTCGAAACACCGTTACATCCAGAAAAACTGACTGTTTGGTGCGCTTTGTGGGCTGGTGGAATCCTTCTTCAAAAACGATGAAGGCCACAACGTTACAGTCAATGGTGATCGGTATAGAGCCATGATTACTAACTTTTTAATTCCTGAATTGAACCATCATGATGTCCAGGAGCTATGGTTCCAACAAGACGGCGCAACATGTCACACAGCTCGTACCACAATCGATTTATTGAAAGACACGTTTGGTGACCGCCTAAGTTCACGTTTTGGACCTGTGAATTGGCCTCCAAGATCTTGTGATTTAACACCACTAGAATATTTTTTGTGGGGCTATGTAAAGTCATTGGTCTATGCGGATAAGCCACAAACGCTTGACCATTTGGAAGACAACATTCGTCGTGTTATTGCCGATATACGGCCACAAATGTTGGAAAAAGTCATCGAAAATTGGACGTCCAGATTGGACTACATCCGAGCCAGCCGTGGCAGTCCTATGCCAGGAATCATATTTAAAATGTAATGCCACAAGATTATCTTTCGAATAAAAAAAACTTCATGTCAATCGAATAATACATCGTTGTATTATTGCAATTTAAAGTTCTATACCTCTAAAAAAAAACATCCTTTACATGAATTTTATGATTTGCTGTATATGAATGATAGCTCACCCTTTCTTATTATCCTTTTTTATTTAACAAGAAGGCGAAAGAAACATTACTCAAACTTAAGTTGTCATGATTTATATTTCATTTGATCAGTTTTGGATTTGAAGATACTCCATACATGATGTGGAAACAGGAAATAGTGGCTCTTTGGACAATATATAAATGCATTTAGTTTAATTTGTATAAATTCCAAACGAGGCTCACAACAAAGCATGTAAAAAAGGACTGGTTACCTTAAGTCAACGACATCTCTTTTCGACTGTAAAAATTTTAAGAAATGCTTCTGACAGCACACGAATATAGTAAATTCCATACACCTGTTTTGCCCGTGCTGTCAGTGCTTAACGTTGTAACCAATATGAAGCCATTTTGATAGAATTATACACACCATTTTTAGTTATCTTTTCACAAAGTTCGTACTAGACCAGTGCTTCTGAAACTTTCAATGTTTGAGACCCAATATTCAATCATAATTTGTATCGCACTCCCTCCATACAATAACGATGTATTAAATTCAATAATACTATACTTTGACGCTAAAGCTACAATACGACTTTAACTTCTTAAGTCCCCTCAACGTATATTAACGTCTCACTCAACTGATGTATTACAGGCCCCAGACCTATATTTATGTCTTTTCCGAAGTTGTATCTTTTCTGCAAATTACTATCCATAAAATTATTCCGGAGCCTTTCGAAAGCAATACAATGACCTTGACAGTGTTTGCGAAGGACTCTTATTTCAGAGGATTTAATTATTTATCCCTTTTCTAACCCCCTTAATACACCTACGTGTTAAATGGTGGCATTGGGGAGAGAATCGCGTAATTTTTAATCGGCGTTTAAAGGATTGATTATGAACCGTACAAATAATCAAGGTAAGTGTTATTGTTGACATATAATTTTACACATGACAAATTAGTGGAGTTATTGATAATTATTTGACACACTTGTCCTTAACTTAGTATTGTTAACTTGACTATAAAATAGAGAGATTGTGCCTCACTGATACATTTATAAGTGTATTGTAGGTAAACGAGTATTTTATTTTTAATTATGTAAGAATGTATCTGTTTATTTACTTTCAGTAAGTTAATAACTTTTTAAATAATCTTTTGTTTTCAACTTTTCAATATGCACGCGCCCTCCTCTTAGGGGTATCACGCCACCAAGGGGGCACGCTCCAAAGATTGAGAAACATTGTGCTAGACAAAGATTCAAAATTGACGAGTTTAACCATAACTTCGCCGTATCGCTTTTTGTTTTAGAATATTCATTAGGTTTTCGAGAGACAAAATTTCGGCTGGCACAATTTTTTTTCTTGCTGGCATTTCATTACCGCACAAATAATATTTCTTCTGGCAAGGAAGTTTCAGTCAAATATGGCCCAGAAATGACAATGCTTTTATTGTGTATATTCTTTATTCTAAGAAGCTCTAGTCATGCTTTTTAACTCATCATAAAATCATGGCAAGAACTTCTTTTTTTGCATCCGGTAGAAGCAATTTTTATAACTAAGGAAAACAGTGCCTTTATGTAAATTGTCACTTGTAAATTTTCATATCGGAATCTCTCTTGAAGAGAGATCGTCTGTGGTTAGTTCTCAATTGCTTCAGGAGAACTCTGTGTCATCTGATCCCATTTAGTGTTCGGAAAAATATATTTAAAATGTTCGAATCACTCTGAATTATTTCGAATTTAATCTCAAATGTTTGATGTTTTTTTTTTTTTTTTGGCTAAGCCCTAAATTTCATTGATTCAATTTCTTCAAGCAAACTCGTTTTTGTTTTCTTTTCAAATATAATTCTTAGTTATCCGATCATTGTCAATTTTTTAATTCGCAAACACAGTTCAAAAAATACCTTCCACTATTTCTGTCAACATCAAGAAGTCCTTCTCAAAGTCATTTTCACCACTAATTTCTGTCCTAGTCACCATCTGTAGCCTCTTTTGAAATATACCCCATATTGTGGCACTTTTAGAGAAGTTCAAAAGTTGTTTTGCAACAAGAATTTCTTCTTTAAATTCATGCATTTCCTACTATTAACTCACACTCTCTCTATATATATTTATTTATCTTGGTGGAGTTTTCTATCGTTAATAAAATACACTTTAAAGTACTCAATTGAGCTGAAATTTTATATATATGGTTATTTTGGATGAAAATAGAGTAATTTAACGATGATCAATAAAAATTAATTGATTAAAACTAAATATTCAAAGAATTACAAAGAGAGCCCCGTTGGCATTTTTAGTGACTTAGCGACCCTTTTGGCGACTTGGTCAAAACTTGAAAATGTTTTTTTCTCATATTTTAAGCCATTCAGTTGTACTGAAAGTTTATATACACGATTGTTTTGGATGACAATACGATATTAACATGAATATTATTATTTATATCAATTGTAACTATTTAATAAAACGGTGCTACAATAAAATTTTTCTTTGTTGACCTAAGTAGGAATTAACTTAAAAATTTCTTTTTTTATATTACTTATTTTTAATTAACTATCATGAGTAGCAAACGTTATGTTGTAAGCTACTATCTACGTTGTTTTTTAACAGTGTGCATTTTAAATGCAAAATATCAGTTTACTGTCAAGATGGTGCAATAACACAATATCTAGGTATCCTAGACACATATCTATCTATATATCACCAGGACAATATTAATGTATTGCCAAGATCGGGCTTTATGAACGTTACACTTGTGATAGACTAACTGAAAAAGATAAAAAAAAAAAAAAGAAAAAACCAAAACGCTTTTACACTAACTTCTGCTTGATGACTATCTTAGTGGCTTGAAAAAAATAGTAAAAGTGTTCCCAGTAGAACAAAAAAGGTGACACATAAAAATACATGATTCATGTACGAACAAAACAAAGGATAATTTACTATAACAAAGTTAAAAACAAAATTATTTGAGTTGCTGAATACCAATCAGTGATATCAATCACTGATTGCTGATTGGTGGAGACAACGATGACACTCCTAACACCACAAAAGAAATTTATTCCTTGAATTAGTATTACTTCTGTTTTTTTTATAACATAAACGAAAATATAAAGCAACATAAAAAATCCTTTTCCATGTATAAAGCATTGATAGTCGTATTTCATTTAATTTTTAGATATAGCTGCAATTCTTAGCAATTGAAAAAAATGATATATTCCTTCTATTTCAACATTGTTTGACAAAAATGGTTTTTCTACACATAATTGTTTATACAATAATGTGATGAGAAGCTTGTTTATGGATGTATATTGGTTATCAAAGGAAAGGAATCACATACAATGTAAGAAATCATTGTCATATATTTATAAAAGAAAAATGTATGGACTTTTAAAAATATTATTTTTCCTTAATACAATGCTTAATTTATTATTGCAACACTTAATTGCCGAAAAGTTAAATAAAGAGATATATTTTACTACGCAAGTAATTTTTATTTGACGTAATTAATATTAAATTTCTTCTCCCCAAACACGCTCACATATGCTTATTTTTATGTTAAATATATAATACTTTTCTCTCCGGACATATCTCTTACTCAAAACAAATAAGTGTGTGAAGGTTATATTTTCAAATGAAATAAATTATTAATGTTTGACAAGTTAAATATTATTACTTATCATGAAAAAAATCAGAAAGAAAATAGTAGGCAAATTCAGAATATTAATATTCCCTTAAGAATGAAGCTACTTTATTAATTTACATATTAGGTTTATATATATATATATATAATTTAAAAAACACACACACACTCACAAAAAAGCATATAAAATATCGCGTTATAATACATTTTCAGAGTATTATTAATATAAGTAACATTTGAATATAACTGAAGTTAAAGTAATTGGGTAATTGTTTTAAAACTGTCAAAAGTGGAATTGTGTGTGTGTTTTAAACTTATAACATACCATTTTGCAATTTTTAACAAGAGTTTTTAAATGAATGTAGAATATTTCAATTTCTCTATACTACTGTCAGGATTAAGGAACATTATAACTGACAGGATATAAAAAAGTACTTAATTCAAAGCTATCTCAATTATACTTGCGTTCTGAATTGTGTCTTTCAGTTATTAGTATAATTACCCTGTAATGTAATTTATAAATTAATCTTATGGATTATACGTGTATTATTTACTAAACTTCTGACTCTCTGATTTTCGATACGCATTTTAAAACTATTTCAAACTCATCAAACCAGAAAAAAAACAATAATTTTCTAAAACAATAATAATTATATAACAAACGTTTTCCTTGAATTTTACTCAACACATTAACCACAAAAAATTAAAGCAATTTAATGATATCCTTACATTTTTATGTTAATTTGTTCTGTTTCAACTTGTATGTATCCTTGTTTATTTTATTACTCCATGTACTAAATAATAAGTTATTAATACTACTACTGCTAAATGTCTAAACTTGTAATAATATTCGGTTTTTAATATTTATATATATATATATATATATATATATATATATATATATATATATATATATATTATAAATATGATATAATATTAGTTATATATATAAATATGATATAATATTAGTTAAGGGGTTTTTTTTGCTGAAACTCCACACAAATACATTTTTAGTTCGATTTGGCATTGCTCTAGATACTTTGGACTAAGAAAAAAATTCACTTGGAAATAGAAAAAAAAACATTTTTTTAAAAGAAATTCTTAACACTCTTTAACAACTTACTCTTCATTTATTAGTTATTTTAACTTTAGTCTATTATTAATTGCCCTTTATCATTGCTTGATCTTATAAATTGCCATTATTAAGACTAAATACATGATTTGCACTAAATTATGTTTCAACAATTCCCACTTTAAAATTGGAAAGTATAATTTTGAAGTTCTTGTCAGTTTCCTTTATTTAGGTTCGGAAACTAACAATAGAAACGTTAATACTCCGGAAATTCATAACATAATTAATATGGTTAATACAGTGCTTCTCAAACTTTCAATACTGGCGCCCCCCTTTTCAATCACAATTTTTATCGCGCCCCCCCCTTATACAAAATAATTTACTGAATGCAAAATAATGCACTTTTACGATAAAGCAACAATATTTATTATTAACCGTACAAATTCATGACATAAGTATTAAATTTTGTATATGTTACTTTTAAGCAAAAAAAGTTAAGTAATAGGATAACTACTAAGTTATTTTTCCTTTCTCTGATTTTTAAATTGGAACACATATTACAAAATGCGGTGGTTGCTTAGAAGACAAAATATAGATATCAGCTAAATATAGAAAATGAACTCAGAGGGTCAATTTATTATCTTAAAACTCCTTTCAAAAACTTTGCTCTGTAAGACAAGCCCATGGAAGTAGCTAATAATTATTAAACTTTTTCTTAATTTAGTATTAATTAATTAGTCATAAAATACTCTGTGCACCACTCATACATTAAAAGCAGTGTTTCTCAAACTTTCAATACTGGCGACCCAATTTTCCATCATAATTTTTGTCTCTCCCCCCTGTACAACAATAATGTATTTACTGCAATAAAATGCACTTTGAGAGAGAGACGCTAAAGTTACAATACGATATTAATTATAAACCATACAAATTAATACGATAAGTATATTAAATTTTGTGTATATTTTAAGTAATATATATTTTAAGAAAATTACTTAAAATATATATTACTTAGAATTATGTTATTTTTCTTTCTCTAATTTTTAAATTAGAACAGATCGCAAAATGATGTATTTAATTAAAGATTTATTTCCTTCAGCATATTCATTTCTCAAAGCACAAATGTTATTAGAAAAATAGTCTAGTCAATGTCGCTCTCTATCATATCCATCACATCTGGCATTATAGGGTACGTTTGCGTGAGTCTGGGCAACCTATCGGACGTCTGCGCAAAACATGTAAAAATGCTTTTCCTCGTACAATTCCAGTCAGTTTTGGTCGACTCGGTACTCCTATAGCTACCGAATCTAGCTTGAATGTACATTTTTTTTAAATTTCCACGTTAATTGTAATTCACGGTAATTAAGTATTTACGGCAGTAGATTAAAACAATATCATACATACATTTTTAAGTCGTAAGCAAACATTCGACCATAATAAAGAATCAACAAGTACACAGACGAACGAGCATGGTTCCGAAAAATAAATCAAGGCGATCTTCTCAAAAATACTTAAATTTTCGATTTACCACTACTGAAGTAATTGATGGAAAAAAATCCCCAGCTCGATATGTGTTAAAACTTACAAATCTGTAGAACAACATGTGAAAGTTGTTTTTAAAGCATGTAAAATCATTTAGCTATGTTGGCAAAGAATTTTAAAAAGTATTTTCTGGATGAGGACAGCTTGGTAGCAAGTTACGAGTGGATTAGGGATCTATTTCAAGATACTCCAGAAGGGCTCTCAACTTCCGAAGAAGAAATCTTCATAGATTTCACATCCAGTGAAAAAATTAAAAGGCAATTTTGTAATAAATCGCTCTTTGAATTTGGGGTAGAGGTGGATGAGGAATTATCTGTACTGAAAACAAAAGCACTTCGTATACTATTACCATTTTCAACATCCTACCTTTTTCAAACCGGATTTTCTGCATTAGATGCCTTGAAGACAAAATATAGATCTCAGCTAAATATAGAAAAATAACTCTTTAAGTGTCAATTTCTGATATTAAAACCTTCCTTTGAAAAACTTTCCTCTACAAGAAAAGCCCGTGGAAGTCCTAATAATTATTAAACTTGTTCTTAATTTAGTAATAAGATTGATTGATTGAATATTAACGTCGCACTGTTCAGCTGCACGAGGGCTTTTGACGACGGACCACGTAATTTTGAACCATGGTCAAGTGACGTGGATGACACCTGAGCTGGCACCCTTCTCTCCTAACTACCACACCACTCCAACGGGAAAAAGTTTCAACTCTCAACAGATTTAACATGCATCGCTGCCCTACATGGCGGGTCTTTAGTGGTACTGGGCTCGAACTCGTGACAAGGCAAGCCACGATCCGACACCTATACCACTCGGCTACCGCGGCCAAATTCAGTAATAAGAAATTATTTATAAAATACCTTCTTCAATACTGATACATCAAACGTATACTGGCTGAAACACCGACTCTTCGCACGAGTTCATTTTTTTTAAAAAATAAAACATTATTCTTGATATAATAGCTGAACTGTAAGGAGAGTAAAACTGTGTGCACGACATTGTATACAAAAATGTAAAAGGATTTTTTTTTTAGATAAATGCTATAATTGTAAATAACTGTTTAAAAGAACTGTAATTTTAAACCTCACACAATTAGCATTTAGAATTAATGTTAAATTATGAAAAAGAATATAAAATTCCGATGAAGAATAATTGTGTTACTTTTTAACATTTAAAGCGAGAAGACTTCAAAATGTTTTAACCCGGGAGCAGGCGCGTACTCGATACTAACATTAATGGTAGTGCGGGAGGACTCAGTCACCCCAATCATTTGTTTAGAATTATTTTTACTGTACACGATACAAATCGGAATTCTAGTGAATATTTTAATTTATAGAAAGTATACTTACCTTCTTTCAAGGACTATTCAATTCTTTGATGATTTGAGAAAAAAATCCAATAAAACTGAACTAAAATGATTCAAAAGTACAAGACCATAATAAAGGACGCAAATCAGACACTTTTCAATTACCCTACAGAAATGTTAAACCAATCAATTCTTTTCCAAATATCGCAAAACTCAATTATTTACAATTTCCCTAAGCAAAAAAACGCATAAAAAAGATGGGAGGGAACTAATATTGATAATAACCATACCATAAGATTGAAGGTCAATCAAATGATTAGCAAACGTACTATGCAGCCTGGCTGAAAAGTGAATCATGACTTCCTTTTCTTTTTCTACAACTAATGTACAGTATTTCAATAATAATTACAGCGGTGAATTGTTTATCTTCTTAGAATTTTTCTCAGGGTCTGGGTTTCGTTTTTTCTTTTAACGAGTAATATTTTATGTTAAAACGTAATAAAAAAATCTCTCATTGAGGAAATACAGCAAATAAAACAAAATGTTTTTTTTTCTTTAATTTGGTTTTGGGATCAAAGATAGCTATTTGATGACGGAAAAAAGCCAGATAATAAATATAAATTATGTCAGTGTTGTTGTGTGAATTTTTTTTTATTATGGAAGAAAGCATTTTGTTTTACTTCTCTTTCCGGTTATTTTTTTTAAAAAAATCTTTAAATTTTCGATACGCTCGCGCCCCCCTTGTAGGGTCATCGCGCTCCCCCAGGGGGGCGCGCCCCACACTTTGAGAAACACTGGGTTAATAGATGTCTTAATAAAATAGGAAAATATACGAAATTGAATTTAATCAAAAAAGAAAAAGCAAAGGCTCCATTGAATTAAGCTTTTTTATGATCAGTACTAATTTATGCATGTGAAACTTGGTTCAAGTCTCTAGCAGATGAGAACATGATAAGTATCTACGAAAGGAAGATTTTTAGATTTATTTTAGGAAGAATTCAGGAAAATGAAACGAGACGAAGATCCAGTTTCGAGCTTTATCAATCATAATCTGACATTGTTAACTTCTTCAAAATACAACGAATTAAATGGGTAGGTCACGTTTTCAGAATGGACGAAGACTGCACCACTAAAAGTCTTCAATGTCCAACCAATTGGCGCACGAAGAAAGAGAAGGCCACATTTTAGATAGATTGATGGCCAAGAAAATGTTCACCTGGTTTTTAAAACTAAGAATTAGAGAACACTAATAGGGAGAAGGCTTGCTTAGAAAAGGCTTCTAGAGAATGCCAAGGAGCACCCTGGGTTGTCAAGCCCTTCAGGAAGGAAGGGATTTATTGAAGTGATAAATTCTATCGTCCCGTTTTGCTGGAGAGTGAACATGAATGAACGTCACGCTCGGTATGCAACGCTCATTCGGCTTTGTTCGTTTTAGTTGGACATACACACCCCTAAAACAGAAAGGAGGGACGATTCCCCACGCCTATCTGAAACGCGGTAGTCCCCCCTCACCAATACGTCATAAAAGTAAAGTTCCTAGCTTCAATCTAAGTGGGGCATCCCCTCCCTCCCGTCACTTCTTTCTACGGAAATGAATGCGGGATTCTTTTTAATCCTAGTTGAAGCATGAAAATGAAACGTAATATTTTTATAAAATAGACTTAGAGAGAAAGAGAAATCCTACATTAAAATTAAACATAAGATGTAGAAAAAGGACAAATTTTTATAGAACTAAGTAAATAGTATAAATATCATTAACAATATTGCAATGATATTAAGAATAAAATCTATTTTTGTAAGCAAATCGGAATAGCAATGAACCAATATTTATATTAATCACACTACTCAAATACACTTTGAGTCTAAAAAGAAAATTAAAACAATTAAAAATTTTAAAAAACAAAATTAAGCATACAGGTATTAAGAAAAAGTTACATTAAATAATTTAAATACAAGAAAACAAAATAAAATTAAAAAGAATTTCCTTGCAGCCGCACCAGATATATTTGTACGAAACTGCCATACAATGACAAAAAAGCTAGTAAAGGGTGTTTTTTTAGAGGTATAGAACTTTAAATTGCAATAAAACAACGATGTATTATTCCATTGACATGAATTTTTTTATTCGAAAGTTAATCTTGTGGCATTACATTTTAAATATGATTTCTAGCATATGACTGCCACGGTTGGCTCGGATGTAGTCCAATCTGGACGTCCAAATTTCGATGACTTTTTCCAACATTTGTGGCCGTATATCGGCAATAACACGGCGAATATTGTCTTCCAAATGGTCAAGCGTTTGTGGCTTATCCGCATAGACCAATGACTTTACATAGCCCCTCAGAAAATAGTCTAGCGGTGTTAAATCACAAGATCTCGGAGGCTAATTCACAGGTACAAAACGGTGAAATTAGGCGGTCACCAAACGTGTCTTTCAATAAATCGATTGTGGTACGAGCTGTGTGACATGTTGCGCCGTCTTGTTGGAACCACAGCTTCTGGACATCATGATGGTTCAATTCAGGAATGAAAAAGTTAGTAATCATGGCTCTATACCGATCACCATTGACTGTAACGTTGTGGCCTTCATCGTTTTTGAAGAAGGATTCCACCAGCCCACAAAGCGCACCAAACAGTCAGTGTTTCTGGATGTAACGGTGTTTCGACATACACTTGTGGATTAGCTTCACTCCAAATGCGGCAGTTTTGTTTGTTGACGTAGCCATTCAACCAGAAGTGCGCTTCATCGCTAAACAAAACACGCTTATAAAAATCGGGAACAACGGCAATCTCGTTTTGGGCCCATTCGCGGAATCTACGACTTGCTTGATGATCGTTTTGATGAATTGCCAAACCAAACTGAGAATAAATCACTTGACAGCTGTTAAATCGGTCGCCATCTTGGAAAGTAATGCCAACTTAGACTTCTATACCTGAAAAAAAACACTCTTATAAACCAGAGATTATGTGATATAAATATTTTGATTAAATCCCTTTTTAAAGGTTTTGATCTTGATTCTTGTCTTCCCAATCAACAATCTGTCTTATTATCCCTTTGCTTAATTTAATTCATGGATATAATTAGACATTGTTAAATTACAACCAAAATTCACAAAGCCGAATCGAGTCTTCTGAACAAATTACCTCTGATTTTAAGTGGGAATTTTAAAGTAGATTTTTCAAAAGACAAATCGAAACATTTAGTTGATTCTTTAAAAATCAAAATTCAATTTAATGATGTCAAATGTCCAAATGAAAGCATGATGAAGTACGGTACATCACTTGGTGGAGCTGTTTTATAGATATTTAAATAAAATTTTGAATCTAAAGGATTTATAACCTATTTCAGCTACCATAAACCAATCGTTTTCTTCTTAGAATACAATTAATTCCCAACTATGATTGTATATTTCGCACAAACATATTAGTTTATGGATACAGATACATGAAAAATTAATTTTATAGGACAATACTAATATCCCCCATCTTTTTTATACACCTAAATAAGTCCTGAAATAATAACATTGTGAAGGTCTCCTAGGACCTCACTTTGAGAACGAGAATAAATAGGAGTCATGTAAGAACCAGTAGCCATTTTTATAAACAACTTTCTTTATTTGGTTATCTTATCCAAATAGAATAAAAAACTTATTGACAAATTTATCTAACTAGTATTATGAGGTTTTAAAGGTAATATCCTTTAAATTAACTTAATTAATTAATGATCCAATTAATTAATTTATTAAATAACGATCACGCGGAGATTACCACGATAAGAGATCCCAGAATTATATTTAATAATGTTCTCATTGAACATTTAATTTTAATCTCACTCCTAAAACTTTAATGAGACTTTAATTATAAATCTATAATATTACCAACGGAATCTCAACTCTTCTTGAGATTAAATTATCTCCAACAAGAAATCTTCAATTCAAATTCACTATAACTTTATGCTTCAATATCTATCTCCTACTGCTCTAACTTTACTATTTCGTTTGACTTAAATACTTTATCTAATCTGCATATAACAAGGAATCCTGTCAGCCTTTTGGAGTTGATTGGAAATAGGTAGGGAATTAAATTTCCCTAAAAAGGTCGACTCAGAAGGTTAGTGATAAAGTTCCGTATAGATTTGTCACAACATTACAAAATTTGAAGTTATCACTTCTATCGTGTAGTCATAAGCACACACACTCTTTTTTTATTTTAATTTTTTTCCGTGTATATTGATTCTCAAATTGTTTAGTTGTGTTAAAAGAGAAAGTTAGAGTGAAAGCTTTTATGGTGAGAATATAAAATAATAGACCTGACTAAAAATGAACAAAAATATATGACGTTTTTTGAACGAGGTAATATTCCTCACAAATTAATCGAAAAAACATTGAACACACTGATTCAAACGGAAACCAATCAGAGTTATAGAATTTCTTCAGAAATATTCGTTTAGGATGTGGATTATATTCCAAACTTTTACATCCTTGCATGACGGTATACTGACATTACTTAAATTATTTAAAAATGAAGTTGTTTTGATTATAAAATGTCAGTTGCCGTGTGCCATATTTATCAAGACATTATGCTCAAAGAGAATTAAAAAGGATTTGTTAATAAAAATATAAAAATCACAAAAATAATTCTAAAATTGTTATTAAAAGTAAATGATAAGATGTATGCATCAGGAAATTTTTATAGAAATGTGATGACTAAGACCATTTTAAGGGGATGGTGGACTTTCACAACGTCAAATTCCGGTCCAAGTTACGATTTTCATTTTTTTATACTATTAATATTCCTTTTATTTCATTGAATAATTCTGTGAAAGGATTTTGTCATTTTGATTCATATAGTTACTGAATTATTTTTTTTTTTTTATTTTCTTGAATTAGATTTTTAGAATGTACTTTTCTTAGTACGTAAAATTTCACCTTTTCATTGTTACGTAAAATGCTCCTTACGTTTAAAATTACATCATATTTCTATGAAACTTTCACAACTTATGAAATATGATAGATTTCACAAATGTGTGCATTAATTTTCAAAAAAATTAATGGGTAATATTTTGTGTTCGTTGGAATACCTTGAATGTGTGTGATAACTGATGAAATACTTCATATAATACGAAAAATTTATCTTTTTTTCATAAAATTTTACTCTAAATTTAAAATCCATGCACACATATATTTTTTGTTGTAGTTTATCTATATACAAAACAAAAATTATGTATATATCTTAAAAACTAAAACGCAAGGAGTATTTTTAAAAATAGGTTAAAAATATTTTTTTTTATAAAAAACTCAGTTTATAACAGCTTTTTTTTAAGGAAGATATTTAAATTGTGCATAGTAATCATATACTACATTATATCCCTTTTGAGCTAATTAAACTAACAGTTTAAGAAATTAGTTTTAATGGTCCACCATTCCCTTAAAATGATTGCATTTCTTGATTAAAAATAATGCGTAAAAATATTCACTAAATGTGAAAGAAATGCAAAGTGACCTCAAAACTTTACCGACTACCTTTTCTATGTTTGTCAATCCCATTTCTTTGCATGAATAAAATATATTTCACTGAATTGGAACACCAAATAGGTTCTCCCTCTAAATTCGTTGATCTCAAACCTGGAAGAAACCACAGCAATAAATTTCTTTCCAGAAACTAAAGTAACACGAAATCTCTGGAGTTTTGTTTACAAAGTGATAAATACCCTTCGGCTAAGATTTGTCATACGTTTTACTGGGAAAGAGAGAAAGCTGCAGACTTTCAGTTTCTACTCGACTTGCGCTAAAAGCAAAAGTTTCCATTGATTTATTCCCCTGTGGTCAAACGAATAGAAGATCGAAGTAGATATGTTAAGGTTTATGAAGAGAAATGGAGATTATGTGGCTAAAGACAAAGTTTTTTTTTTCTGGAGAAATTGCTTGTGAAATAGAATTATTGTTTACTTTCTGCTGAAAATACATTTTGTAAGCTAGCAAAGCATTAAAAATAAGTTTGGTACTTTATTTGTGTCTATAACTCAAGCATATGCATTTAATTTGAATGTAATTGTAAATATTTGTATCAAAACCTTTTTCCAAAGGAAGACTTAAAGTTTTCAGACATTCATTTTGAAGTATAAATTTTAGCTTCATACATTCATGGATAAACTAGTTAAGAATGTTTCTTATACTTTTTCCTTATGCACTTTATTAACTATTTTATTGAAGTTATAACTTCTTTAGGCGCGTTCTACTGAAGAGTGAACTTAATTGAAGCATCCAATTCGGGTGCGGTACATTTATTCGAGTTTGTTTGGCTCTACTCGGAAATCGTGCTCGGATCGGCAACTTACTTTTTGTTTTAAATTGAAAAATTTTTAGGCGCGGGTTTTTTTTAAGTAAAAATTTATTGTTTACTTTTCCCGTGAAGTTTCATTTTCTTCTTTTAAATATTACTGACATGCAGCAGACTTCCGCTCAACTCCAACGAGTGAACAAGAGAATAGAAACGCGAAAGCTTTAATAACTAAAAAAAGTTTATTCTTAAGTAGGAAATCAAAAGATGGATTCTTGTAGTTATTAATAGAATATTTCGAAGTTTGTTATCAAGCTGCCACTCTCCGTTGAGAATCAGAGGTCTTAACGGATTATCTAGTAAAGGTGAGTTTGATTTTTCCATTGAAAATTTTCCTATGATCAATAATGCTTAGAAATGTGGCAAAAGTTGACTTGTAACTCTATTAGAAGAAATTGGCGAAACAGTACATGAATCGCTTAAAATCGTAGAACTAAAAGAAATACTTTTAAAATATTCAGAATTTATAAAAGATAAGTAATTTGTCTTGAGCTTCCTGCAAACACAGTTATGCAACGTAAAAATAAAGACGAGTTGCATAGATAACTCTCGCAACAACAAACTGTTTAAGTAAATTCAACCTATTGATGAGAGGCCGGGTATTATACACGGTTTTAGAAATCATCCCTGGTTTTTTAGAGATTTTTATACGAATCCCCCTTAACCGGATGTGGTGACATTCCTCAGGTAGGGAGTGTCAAAACTTTCCCCACGTTTTCTGAGTTCAGTGAACGCTTACATTTTAAGGCGGTGTATCATTGCGCCGGCCTTTTTAACCAATCAGAGGAAAAAAAGAGGAGAGAGCAAATAGTTCCGCTCCAGGATTTTTGGGTGATGCGGTGCAGAATAAAAAGGGAACACACCCGAATTTCAAGGAAGAGAGCCTCTTCCAGATTTGCAGATAAAATTAAAACACTGGAGCCGCAACTGAGGACTGGGCACCCACCATGTCCCCTCCATCTTCACTCCCTCTCTCTCACGCTAAGTTCCAATTTTATTGATCTTTTTTTTGTAAAACCTAATTCTTTAATTGAGCTTGTAAACCTAATTCCTTAATTGAGCTTGTAAACCTAATTCCTTAATTGGGCTTTTGTAAACCTAATTCCTTAATAAATTAATCATTTAGCGTAAAAGTTAGTTATGTTAATTGACGATTCTTGTTTTATTTAACATTGGTCATGATGCGATGTGTAATTATTGAACAAGGGTTACTTGAATGAAATAAATTAAAATAGCATCACATCACAGTTATGTTGTGTGTTGAAAGTATTCCTTCATTAGAGGTAAACTCCTTAAAGCTGTATAAGTAATGAGATATGCCCTTTGTCAAGAAGAAACGAAACGTGAGATCTACTTTTTGATTAAGTAAGAAGAACACATTTAAGCATTAAAATGTGAAATTTTATTGAAGCTAATAGGCGTGCAAGTTGCTAAAAATTCGGATTATGTTGGTGATGATAACAGAGATTACGAGAAAATATAAGCATTAATTATGAAAGAGTACGAATTCTCTCCTTTTGCTTGCTAAGATAATTTTAAGAAAACTAAACGGCTGTCAGGGCATAAGTTTTCCTAGCCTTACATAGTATACGGAGTTTCTCAACGGTACTTACGTATTATCGAAACGGCATTGGGGACATTAGATGAAAGGAAGCACATGGTTGTCAATTCAGTGCGTATGACACATGGGAAATCAGGGTTGCCAACTTGGCGAGGTTTCTTGAACGTTGGCATTGTTGCGTTAGCGTGTATATATCTTATAGACATATATATATATATATATATATATATATGTAATAATTCCAAAATCTGTAATAGCTCTTGAATTATTAACGTCCAGTCCTTAAGAACAATCATAAAATTATTTAAATTGGTTACCCACCTACCGGGGATTTAAGAAACTATTTCCATCCACCTCCTAAAATCATGTGATGTCCCATTGCCCATTAGTACCGAGATCTGGAAATCGCGCCTCTTCTCTTCTGTTTGAAGTCACCGGCTGCCGTGCGTTCTGTGTTGGCTTTGTCTGTGTTTGTGCTATTATGTTTGCTTCTTGTTATGTGTAATGCGGTCTCTACTTGATCTTTATGTGTTTCAAAATGTGAATAAAATTGATTATTGATTTACATGAGTGCCTCTTCGATAATACAGTACTCGACCACTCGCCACATAACAGAGGAAAATCCCACAAATAGCCACACCCTACCTTTAGTTCACCATTGTTTAAATCAACCACTCGTGACGATAAAATACGACATAGTATGCACCTTCTAAAAGTTTTTTTATTACACACACACACACACACACATATATATATATATATATATATATATATAAGATCGCAAATTAAGGGTGCGCGTTATACTCCGGTTATAAAAATAATGATAGTTTTGAAAATAATAATAAAAAAACCAGATAAGCATAAGAAAAATTAGTCTTCTATATAGATAGGAATACTATTTATTAGAAAAAAAATGATAATGAAATTAAAGGATTCTGATTCTGAAAGTGTATACAATGTTTTCAAAATTCTGGGATAATACCTTGAATAAAAGGCTTAAAATATACCAGCATTGTAAACGCGCACTTCTTGTTCCTTCGTACAAAAGAGGGGTGCATGTTATACGTTGAATATACACTAAAAATTAAAAATTGCAGCTTAAAACTATGGATGCTCGTTATACGCCAGTGCGTTCTATACGCCAAACTTTACGGTAAGTAATTTACAATAACTATTTTTAAATAATTATACTAATTGATATTTATATATAAATCGTATATACTCATATATAAATATATAAGAATGCATACTTATTTAAACATTATCCTTTACAAAAAAGGGACAAAGTTAACAAATCCCCTGATGAATGGGCCCGAAAATGTGAACTGCGAAAAAGTCGTAAAAGAAAACAGTACTTTCGAACAATTACCCAGAACAAATCGGTTTTCACTTCTATCATGTGATCATAAGCACACACAGAGATACTTTTCTTCTCGTATTGAAATGTAATTAATATTTAACATAATTAAAAATTAGACTTATACATTGCTGAATTTTTAGACAATTTGTTTCATAAAAATTACAGCCACGCTATCCTAATAGTCTTGGTCTTGTATTCTTGCTCTAGTACCACTAAAGACTCATTATGTAGTGGCACTGATGTGCGTTTTTTTATTTGAGACTTAAATTTCTCAGGTTGGAGTGATGAGGACGTTAGGAGAATGGAGTGCTATATCAAGTTTCATGCTAGCTAAAGAGTATAAGGTTCGTTGCTAGTATCCCTCATCTTGCTTTATATATAGTGCGATGGTTAACAAGCAATAATTTACTCCACAAAAGTTATTATGTATTTTACATTATTTATTATTACTATTAAATTATTTTTTTTATTTTAAAATTATATTTTGGCATTTATTTCCATTCTTATTTTTTTCAAATCCTTCCTTGGAGTAGTAAAATTTAACCTTTTAAGAAAAAAAAAGTTTTCCTTGTTAAGTGCAAATAATTTTCAGTTTCATTCCAGATCTAAAAAAACAAATCAATTATAAATGAAAGAAAACTTCGAAATTACAAAGTAAACTTCATAAGATAAGATTGCTAAAAATTAGAATATTATTCTGAGATTTGTAAGAGCATATTTTGCATAACAAAGACATATTTTGACATTGTCTAATATATTTGAGGGGAAAAAAAGCACTGAATGTTACATTATATCTTGATAAATTGGCTGATCTAAAACTTTTAATACTGAATTTCCTTTCAATTTTCTGTTTCAAATACGTATTACTAAATTATATGTGCTTATAATGTTAAAAACAATGTTTCACAATTGTAAGTTCACACCGACGGAACTAAAATTGTCTAAATTTGAATGTGACAGGAAATCAGCCAATTTTATTACATTTTATTTATAAAAGATTAGGAAACTTATTATTATTTTTATTTTTAAAATAATAAGTAAGTCTAAATATATATATATATATATATATATATATATATATATATATATATATATATGATAAAATGACTACAAAAATTGCATCAAGTTACATTCAGTGTTTGGCATTTCAAATGGATATTAAGCTGCCCTTTAACTGATTTTAATTTTTCTGCATTTATCCATTTTTTGAGCGGTAATCCCTTCATAAATTGCACATTTTAATGTATTACATTCAATTATCCACAAATTATTGTAAAATTCTTATATTACTACAATGACTATGTGGACAATTTCTTCCTTAGTGAATTCCAAATGTATTCCAAAACCATTAGACGTTATTCGTTTCCTCAAACACCAATTTACTTTAGTAGAAAATAGTTATTTCAATGAAAAGTGCTGAAAGGTTTTCGTGATGGAACTACATTAATAGTTTAAATTGGAAAAGCTATGTTAGGAGAAGTCATTAGGTTTTTATAAGGACAATTATACGTAGGAACTATATAGGATACTTTTATAAATTTGCATTTGCCTGTTAAAGAGAATAATTACTTCTGTACAAAATCTTTAAACTGATATATATACATATATATAAATTTAACACTACAATATATATTAAATAGGTTGTGGACTTCGTAAATATTAACACAAAAAAAAAGAACTTCATGGGAAATATACTACACCAAAACACTCTCCATTTTCTCGAAATTAAGATATTGCAAACTTTAGAGTATGGTCTATCAAATGGTACATGAACAAACCTTTAACTCTTGTTGTTGGGCGTATAAAGAAGCTCCGGAACACGTTCCGCAATTGCCTATATTTGACTAAAACTTAAGGTAATATGAGCACAATTGCTGTGGATATATCAGCAGGTTGCATTAAAAAAAATTAAGTGAAATTGTTCTCTCTACATTTGTGTTTCCCAAACGGAAATGCATTTTTACACAAATTACATGTTTGAAAAATGATAAGAAGTAAATTTAAACCTGTGTTATTGAACAAATTGTATCACAAAAAATGTCCAAATTTTTATTTGCGAATTAAAAATAATTATATGGCGAAACTCAGAAAAACTGTTAACACAAATTATTATAAACTTCAAGAAAAACAACATTTAATAATGATTTATGTCTATCATAATACTTAACCCAATAAATAGGACAAATGCAGAATGCATGCTGTTTGCTGAAACCTGTTGTTGCACTGCATTTTGCTTCTACACCTCTACAATTTTCTTTGGCAACTTTCTTCTTCATAGAAGCCAAACCTTCTGTATTTATCAGCTCTATTGCAACATTCTTACGCCTTCTGCGATTTCCGCAGGTTGTTTCGATTGTTTGAATTGGACTCAGCTCCTCCAAAAATGTGATGCTGACCACAAAAATTCGGTAGTGAAAATAAATTAGCCATATGCTGCTACAATTTGGCCTAAGTTATAAGTAGAAGGTTTATGGAAGGAAAATGAACTCAAAGAACGCGTAGGACGAGTGAATAGTGCTGGAGTAGGGTTGGAAAACATTACTTTATCAAATTTCGATGCTACCCATATTACGCTTTTAATTTTACTGCCCATATTTGCTCGAGTGATATCATTCAATAGTCTTAATTGATCCTATTGAAATTAGAAAGAACTATACCACCCACTCTAGCCAACGGATACTACACTCACATAAGATTGCAGAAATATAAATGTTTCATGCAAAATAAATTATTTATGCGTTTTAGATCTTCAGTATAATATCTAAAATATAATAACAGTCCCAATTTGAAGTATCAGGTAGTTGTACTTACAGTATAAATGATCTATTTGCGTTTCTTTTTGAGCCCCACAGCAATACAAACAAATTACACAGAGTTGCCATGAAGCTTGAACATTGCCAACACTGCAGTATAAATGCACCAACTCAAAACCATTAAGAGTAGTATGAGTATTTGCTTAAATGTGTCCCATATTACCCATATTGGCCAAGTTTACACTGTATATATGTATGCCTATTTAGCACATAAATAAATTTTTATTAGAGTTTATGACTGAATCATCAAACCTAAAATTAAGGAAGTTTTAAATTAATATAAACTATATAACAAAAAAAATACACATCAAGAACGAGTTGTTCCATAGAGACGAAAATTGGTGGGTAGAAAAACTAAGCATAGAATAAAAAATGATTAAAATTTCAGAAAAATTGAATGATTTCTTTCAGAGTTACATAGTTACAAAATAACGAGCTCAATTAGGAGTTGAACCACCTCTGGCCTGGATGCACGCTACAAGACAACGTGACAAATAGTGATAAAGCACCCTGATTGTCTACTGCGGTGCTTCATGCCAAATTTGCTCCATTTGTCGGGGCAGAAAATCAACATTCCTTGGTAGATGCAGTCTACTTCCCATAACATCCCAGACATGCTTGATAGCAGAGGAATCTGGTAATCTGGCTGGCCAAAACAGTGTTTGATAAGCTGTATGACAATTCATAGCAACACGTGTGGTATGTGGTTTGCATTATTTTCCTGCAAAATAAGGCCAAAAAGGAACGGTAGAAAAACAGTTCTGAGTATGTCGTCGATGTACCGATGTGCTGTAAGTGTGCCTCTAATGACGACGAAAGGGATCCTGCTTCAAAAGAAATTGCATCCCAGACCATAACTCTTGGTTGAAGGCCTGTGTGGCAAGCAATAGTGAAAGCAGGATCGGCACGCTGCCATGGGTGTCTCCAGACACGTCTTCAATGATCGTAAGGACAAGGTTGGACGCGGATTTCGTCGCTAAACATTATCCTTTCCAGTCAGCATGATTCCAGCCTCATCGAGCCAAGCACATCTGTAATCTGGTTTGACAGTGCGTAAGCATGATTGACACTTAACGTAGTGGACGTTACGAGAGTAATTTTTGCTCTGTCAGCCGTCAGTGAATGTTAATGGTGGAGACTCAAGTGCGGGTCGTGCGTTTAATGGTTGATAACAATGAATCAAGCGCTGTGACAGCTGATCTGAAGATCAATCTGTCCTCCTGATCTACTGTGGCCCTAGGTTAACCGCTACCATCATGACGCTGATAGCTGCCGTTGTCCACCCAATCTTGCCAGCATCTTCTAATGGTCATATCACTTCAACCCATTTTACGAACGATTTTCCGATTTGCCTAACCTCCCTCCTTTAGTTCAATGATACGACCTCTTCCAAACTCTGACAGTTGCTCGTAATGAGCTCGAATCCTGTGGCGAGGCATTTTTGCAGTTCAAAGGAATCCGCAATGCAACATAAGTTTTCACCATCAGATTGAGAATGTCTTCTTATAGACACCTGCTGAGTGTGCAGTTCCGTTGCGCTGTAGCTCCCGCTATTCATTCATTGGACACGAAATTTTAATCATTCGTATGTTCGGTTGAAATATCTTTGCATACAAAATTTCATCACAATCAGGCAACTCCTTCTTGGTGTGTCGTTTTATCTGTTATAGAGTGTAATTTAAAATTTGAGCACATTAAATTAAATAATCAAGTAACATTAGAAAAGAATTAAACAGGAAAAAATTTAAGCTCACGTAACTATATTAGTTATATTTTTTATTATGAATGTTAAAAACTTGAAAATAAGATACTTATTTCGTTCAAATCTGTGATTAACTAAGACAACATTAATTCTTTAAAAATTTGAAATTTACTTTTTGAAAGTACGAGTTTACATGTTGTGCTTATTGGCATTTACTTTTTCTTGAAAGATAATTATTCGAAGCTTAAAAATAATAAACAGTAAATAATAAATGATTATCAAGAACTAGTAGAAAATAACTGTTCAAAGCAAATGAAAATAATTGACGCAACATGCTGGCAAATGCATTCCATAAAATTTTCAAGTCATTTTAAATTTTAATTTTTATTCTAAAGTAAAAAAATGTTACAAGTAAAGATTTGAATTAGTGTAAAAAAAACTTTGGGAGATATTCTAAGTGATTTGTTAAATGTCTTGTATAAATACAGTGAGAAAGTAAGAAAGAGAAAGATTTATTTACTTGTAAATAAATTAGCTCATTACAACAAAAATATGAAAAAGAAAGTTTTCAAACCAGATTTACAGATAAATTATTTGATATCTTGAATGTGCAAAACTTATATGAAAACTTAGCTCTCTCATATCGGTAATTGAAAAGAGTTATTCAAATAGACACGTTCTTCCACCAGTTCATGTTATGATCAATTCAATGGTCTCAACATTTAGAAAATTTATTATAATTTTGCAAAAAAAACTTTTCTTGAGTTTGCCTTTCGGATTCGCAAACCTAATCATACGAAATTCTTTACTATTATTATCTGTTATAAATATCTGTCAATAGTTTGGAAACTATTTAAGTTTTTCTATGAAAAAGTTGAACAGTAATTTAAGTACTAAAACGTTTTTTTCGTATTCAAAATATATTTTATAATTGTACTCGTACAACAAAATATAAGTAACGTCTCTTTTTCCAAAAGATACGCGCATACGACTTGTATTTACTTTTATCTGTTTTTCCAAAAGTCTTACCAAAAGTTTCGCATGAAATTTTGGAAAAACAAATCACTCCTCTTTTTTCTTTAGCCTAATCTTATATTTTCGCCAAATTGGCAAACTACTATCATCATATCGTAAGAAAAACTGATGCAGGAAAAAGACTTGTTGGCGCAATTTAACAGCATTTTTTGCTCCATCGCTAAGGGTACGAAGTAAACTAGAAATATATCCGAAATTGCTTATGGTAAAGTTTCATCAAAGCTAAGTTGATTTTATCTGCATTAAATAGCTTTTTGACTCAAGCTAATATTGAAATTTTGCAAATTACGAATTATCCAGTTGACCATTAAATCCACAAAGAAATTAAACCAAGGTTTGTTTAATGAAATAAATAAATATAAATCATATTTAATTACTTAAATTCCGTCATTTTAATGAAGTTAAAATTTTAAAAAAAATGAAATATCTTACCTATTTAGATGATTAGTCTATACATAAATGAGTATGCATATTATGCCCTTTTACACAATCTTTCTTTGATGGGGTGATCAGGTAACTTTGAGGACATTTCACTACGATCTGTTTTCCTTAGAAGGTATAGACAACATTTTAATCATTTTTCATAAGAAAAACACACTGGTTATTATAAAGGAACCCCACCCTCTCAAAAAAATGACGATAACCTCAAAAGTTATGCTTAGAATTTAATGAAACTTATAACATTATTCAACACATTGGAAGGTATAAAAAACACAAGGAAATTACCAGACAATTGTAGTGTTGTAGAAATGAATATATGAATATAGTAAACAAATCGGATGTGTCAGTTTGGTATAGGAAAAGTACCTTTAATATGGGATTCTTTCCCCCCGAAAAGCAATACGGCCCATACAGCGATGTGTGATACTCTCAGTTAAGCGGTCTGTTAATTTTGTAGCAAGTGGGAGCTATTGCTCTACCAAGGCTGTTGAAAAGCGTGGCAAGAGTTCTAGGAGGAGGAGCATTGAAAGCAGATACACGCCATCCTAGATCGCCCCAAACATGCTGGATATGATTAAGGTCCGATGATCCAAATGGTCACAGCATGCGCCAAATAGTTTCATGCTCAAGATAAAAATTCGTGATGCGAGGACTGAGTAGTCTCACATTATCATCCTGTAGCATGAAAGCATCACCTATTTCCAAGGCATACGGACCCACATGAGCATTCAGGATGCAATCTCTATGGTGTGAGCATAAATTTTTCCAAGAGAAAAAAAAACCTGGAGGTTTATGCATTACCGTAAAGAGATGTCACCCCAGACACAGACACAGTCTGATCCGTATGCATCTCTTTTACGGATTTGTCGGGGATGAACCGAGTTCCAGATTCACTCCAAATGAAAGTACGCCTATCATCGCTTTCCAGGCTAAACCTAGATTCATCCGTAAAGACAACATACCTCCAAAGATCACACATCCAGTGGACATATTGACGTGTCCATTGCAAATGTTCTCGTCTATGGCATGACGTGAGTAAGACACAGATAGCTGGTCACACATAAAGACTACGTCCGTGAAGCCTTCGACGCACGGTTGACCTTTATATCAACCTTCTGGAGCTTACAATGAGAGAGAATCTGAGTTCACAATCACAAATGTGGCTCTATTGCTTATTGCGCATAATGATAAATATCGGTCATCAGCACTCATAGCAGCGCGTGACCGTCCTTGACTGATGCCGAATACCCTGTTAGAAACAATTGCCAAAGTCAACAAGCCAACAGTTGCCATCTAGCAACTTTTATTTGATTCTTTCTTGTCTCCAATCTCCCAATAGCTTTGAATCGCAAATTTTCTGTCAAACTATGTCTGGAAATCATTTTTACAATTTCGTTATACCAGATCTCTAATTTCAGCATTGACAATTGCCCCCTTACTCTGAGACATCCTTTTTTATGCTCCGCGCAAATGACGTATTCTGACTGCATTGCTACAATTTTGCATAATGCAATATCGTTCAGCTCATTTTACTCTTAAGCCTTGATAAATTTAATACGTGTCAGTCCCTCTGCATTTCAGGACTTTAGTGGCACCAGAGAGAGGAGTATCACGAGTCGCTGGTCTCTAGATCGTTACTATGACTACTCTTCTATTGTGGTCATAACAGATTTGACAGAACAAGGTTTTATTTTTGGTTGTGTATCACGACATAAGGCGACAGTTTCTGAGATGGTGAAAAAGTCCGATGCAGTAATAATTAAGTGACTAGTTTCTTTTTAAGATCTTAAACAATTTCACATTTATTGATTGATTATGATTGATTAGTTTAATGACTGATTATTTTGTGATCACAGGTACAAAGTATTGTTGTTTGCTTCGATGACTATATTGCTCTTAGTTTATTTGTATTAATGTAAAGACTTTTTTGACGAGCTTTAAGATGCAAATTCGAAGACTAAAAAAATTCGGTGTGTTGAAACTACAGGAAATCATGAAGTGCATCTGGCAATCAGTTTTTCAAAATCTGATTTAGATTTTTTTCTTAAATTTGAATGTTGAAGTGATTTGAGGATATTTTTCTATCTATATAAAGCCCTGTTAAAGAAATAACTCAGAATTACAACTCTTACGTTATCAATTACTTACCAATTCTTAAAGAAAATACTTGCATTATTTGGTGTGTATATATACATGTATTAGCTAAAATTTGCTGAATTTTAAAAGTATCGCAGTAACGCATAAATTTCCGATTTTTGTTTTTTTAAAATTGTAGCATTCAGAAACCCATAAATCTAAACGACATAGAATTTATACGGCATGAGGAATAGCCTTCACCTTCTTTAGGAAAAGAAGGGATGATGATAGAAGTTTTGATGGATTTTATGCAAATTTTAACTACACAATCAGTAAGCAAGTTTTCACTTTATTTACTTGCTATCGGAGATAGAAAAGCCGAACGACTGCACCCGATTTCGGCATATATATCGTCGCCTTATATATGTTGTGGTCTTTTAAAATCTTTTATTAATGCGCGTGCTCTTTGGAGCAGAACCCGATTCTTTTGGAAGGAACTATTGCAAAAACGTATTATTTCAAAAACTCAAAGGCAGTAATTAAGAAGATTGACAGAGAAGGAGTAATCATTTTAAAATTATTATAGACTTTTTAAAATCTTTTCTTGCACTGGGTTCAATGATAGAATTTTTTTAAAACTCGAATCAAACTAGCAGGTGAGATGGATATGTGACGGGTTCTGTCTGCCCTTTCAAGTAATCCTCTTAGCAAAAATGCTTCTTAAGTTTTGGATGTTTATAAAATCCCTTTCCATAGAGGAACCGTAATTTAAGTTGATTTGAGTGCTATTTGAACTCTAGCGAAGTGATTATAATAGTTAGTCATTAGGCTGCTATTGAAATAAGATTATCAAGATTTATATTTATAGTCATCAGAGTTCCTGAACCAGTTATACTGATCGAGCCTTGTCTAGTGCATTTACATCAGATAGCAAGCAGATAAATTATCTAAATATTTGTCTTAGAAATTTAGGATAACGATAAAACTGACCTTTCCCTCAGTTTATGCATTTCAGATCACTAAAATTATTGATTTTACTACAATTGTTGATTATTCGTGGCATCTTACTTCACCCGCTACCTCTGGATCGCAACAGATTTTATCGTTAAATGTTTTCATAGATATTCACTCGATAACTTTTTTTCCCTTTCTGTAAAACTAAAGAATGAAAACCAAGCAATATTTAATTGCACATAATCAACAGAATAATAATAATAAAGAAAAGTACTGTTGATAAAAAAAAATTCTCTTCGTGAAAATCTAATCGCTTCCTCTAGCATCTTTATTCCTTATTTCGCCATTTGGTTTTATATTGTTATTTTTTCTGCTTTTTCATCATTTCAGATGTATTTTCTAAGCGCAGATTGGGTAAAATCAAACTCCACATTTTTAAAATAATTTTGTAGAATTTGACAAAATGATATTTTTAATGGTGTTCATTACCAAATATATTCCAAATTATTTTACTTTGAATCAATCTTGGATTAATCAGAGTAAATTTCTAATTGCGTGTATAAGTAAAACATTTTTCCGGACGATAAATTCAGATGGAGGGTAGTAGGCAGCATGGGGATGACAAACGAACATAGATCATTGGGTCGCAAGCCACGTTTAGTCTGTGAACAATTTTATAATAGTAGCCTTCAGAGAACGAAGAGCCAGATGATGAGAGTACCCAAACGAATACAGGGATTTAGAGAAACCATTGTAGAATTGAAGAAGCTTAAAACGGATGCAAATTCCCCACTTCTTTCGGAGTTGTTGCCACCACTTATCAGGAAGTATAGGCCACTGCGCACCAGAACGGGTGTTTCATATAATGATGCATCAACAAGTTTTTCGAAATCAGTGCATATCCAACTCGGTGGAGGCTGATTGGACGACGCAGACATGTTGCTTGGCCCACATGCTCCTCGGATTTCAATTCCGTTTTTTTCTTCTAGGGCGACCTGAAATCACTTGTGTATGAGACGTCGGTGGCTACAGTGGAGGACCCTATTGCACGGATCGTTATCGGTTCAGTTGACAGCAACAGCACACCGAACTGGTTTGAACACGTTGGACAATCCTTCTTTCGTCGATGTCATATGTGCTATGACCTATGCAGCCACAACTTCAAAAAATTCTGCAGCAATCCCTTGTATTTTCAATTCAGACGACGTTTGAGATATAGTGTTCGTATTGTAAACATGCCTTACGCGTAATAAATGTATTTCTAACTTTATTACATCGTTTCATTCCACTCGACATCACACCTTTCATAATTGTTTTTAAGAATTACACTTTTACTAAACGGTGCTTCACCCTTAAGTTTTATGGTGATTTGTCGTCCCCATGCTACCTATTATCATCCCTCTGAATTTGTCTGTTGAATTCGGCAACACTCTGTATATAAATTCATGCATTGCACCGAAGTGAAATAGATTTGATTGACTGCAATGAAGAATTGAATCACTAATAAGTAAGTATAAATTTGTGATGGGATTGTGGTTAGTGATGCTGACGGCTGTGCCCAATAACCGGGTTTGAATACCGGAGGAGGCATGGCTGTTTGTAAATGTACAGTGATTGTTCTGCAGACGTCCATTTTCAGAATTCAACGCTCCGAAAGGCCTCTTGAGAAGATGGTGATAGGGTAAAATTTGATAGCCCCCTAACCAACCCATTATGTAATTTCCCTCTTAATTGGGGTAAAACAGAGCTAAAATGTACTGTCATCTGCGTCGTGCTCAAAGCTACGACACATATAAAATAAGTTTTCGGGCCCCCTTCCCCGAATGAATTTCGTGGGCGTCAATCTGTCACCATCGATTGGGTGCATTAGTATCAACAGTATACTACTTCAACTGGAATATTTTAAAGAAGTACATAAGTAAGAGTTATAAATTATAGAACTAGAGCTAATAATGTAAAAGTTTAAGCTTTGATTTTTTAAAATTAATATGTAACAAAACATTAACAAAAGTAACATTTATAATGAAAGCAATTATTTAAATTAAGATAAATAAAATCTTTTTAATGAAGTATTTTACACACTATATCATCCATCTCATTATTTTTCCTTTCATTCATTTTTTAATGCATCAGTTAAGTAGTTTAATCATTGAATACGTTATAGTATGGGTCAAGAGATATAACATTCAAACATTTTTACAAATTAAATAAAAAAAATATAATTTCATTTTAAGTGCATATGAAGCAAACAATATTGATATATTGTTTTTATGATTATTATATTTTAATGTCGCGAGATTACGTTAAAAGTGTGTGTTTTACAGATATTTGATTTATTTTATTTTTTGTGTAAATTAATTACTGATTCTGATGATAACATTCTGAGATTGCAAAAATGGAATTCACTTATTCCAGTATATACATGTCATGTACTTGAAATGGTCCTTTTTTAGATATATGTAATACGCGTAAAATCCACAATTAAGCATATGACGAATTTCCTTCTTAATTAATTAAGGAAACAGTAATTAAATCATGGCTTACCTCAGAAACACTAAATATCTGCAAGCAACACTTACCGAAATTGCAATTACTAACATGATTAACAATCTAAAAAAAATGTTAAATGGGCATTCAAGATTCATGAGTAAATTCGACGCAGCTGCAAAAAGTATTCATCAATTATTTCTGATGAAATAAAAAAGAAAATTTATTAGTTAATTTCTCTTCCTTGAGCAATAGCTTTTTTTAAAAAAAATAAGCTAATTAATTCTCCAACATTTTGATTTTGATATCATAATTATTAGATTTTCTCTGGTATTAAACTCGTGACAGAATTAATCACTTCAAGAGGAGAGCATCTTTCAATTTGATTTAGGAAATGAATTTGGATTCATGAAATTGGAGTTTAATTATTGATAATTCGTTTTAAAATTGCTAACATAATGGAATATTTGAGAGCAGTCATACTATTGTAGTAATCTGCATTTAAATTATATTGCATCCCTATCTATAAATTTGAATTGCTTTCATGAAAAAAATTATCTAATGAAATACATGTTGTCATATTTATTTGTTTATTTTATGAGAATCATATTGGTTTTTTTTTGTTATTTTTCTTTTGCTGGAATACACACAGATAAGTTGATAAGTTCAGTCGACATTTCACAAACATTTCCATTTCTAGAATTGCAAGTACTTATAGCTTTGATTTGTTTCATATTCTTATGATGATTAAAAATGATGAAAAAAAACTAAATCTTAAGCTACAACATTTAGCAAGGTATAAAGACTTCATTTAATTACTACAAATATATCAAATCCTTATTTCTTTTACAGAAGAGAAAGTGGTATGGCTGTGAATTTTTTATTAAAATTTACTACATAGAAAATTATTACTGAAAAATAGAACTTATTTCTCAAATACACAAATACCATTCTTAAAACCGTCGTATGTCTTGAGATTAATTCTTTTATCTCTAGTACTAATATATTCAGTTTTTCCATAGCTTATTGCTCACAACGTAATTATTGATACCATTCAAAAGAAACGGAAAAGAACTAGAGTGAACCGCAGATTTGACACTGAAGAATTCGTTTCTCTTCAAATAATTCCATATATCTTTATTACTGACATTCCTGAAAGAGGTTTTGTGAAACCCTTCCCAGGAATAAAACGAGGTTCATTTTCAGTTCGAAAGTTATTCTTGCATTTGGTATCTTTCTAACAAAAACGTATATGGACAGTGAGGAATAAAAAGATATAACTAGACATATTTGTTGACCAAGTTTTGTGATATTTCTTAAGTTTCACTGGTCCTTTATTTGAAAAGTCTGTGATAAAAAGAAAAACTTGCTTAGAGTGTTTATTCTGTGCGAAAAAGTTAGTAAAAAGGAAGAGTCAGACAGTATTCTATAACTCAAAGTCAAAAACAGAAAAAAGCTCTTTTTAAAAAGCCGATACCTTATATATACTCAGAGATGTTATGGATTTTTAATCCGAGTGCAAAATTTTTCGTGTTACGAAATTGAGAAACTAGAGAGAGAGATGTTATTTTAAGTTAGTATAAATCTAACATCTCAGAAAGAAAAATGCTGACTTTTTGAATAATGATAAAAATAATGATTTGAAAAATAGTAATGTATAAACATATAGCAAGGAAGAAAAAATATTTGCAAATAATTATTTTATATATGAGTACCAAAACATGCGGAATTTCGCAGTATATAACAGCCACGGTGTTATATTGTAAAAGTAAGAAATAAAATTAATTTGATATTCAAGCGCATAGAAATAAAGGAAAATGTTTTAAATCAACTAAATAAAGGAAGTGTGAAAGTCATCATAGCGACATTTATCAAGTACTTAAGTAATGTACACTCATGTCCAAAAATAAAGGATAATGTCATTTCCGGCAAATAAAGGTTCAGAAACAAAACAAACGTGACTTATTCATAAAGCCCATTTATTAAACAAGGGATAAAAGATATAAAGGGATTGTGTATGTATGATACCCCATTCATATAAACTACGATTTTTGCTCCCTGGAGCAATTATACAAAATACACTTTTTACAAAAACTTAATACTACATGGTAGGTATGATAGTTAATGCATTGTGTATCTTTTATGCAATGGAATACAACCTGTATAAAGCCTAGGCGGGCTAAGTCAGTGTTTCTCAAACTGTGGGGCGCGCCCCCCTGGTGGGGCGCGGTAACCCTGCGAGGGGGGCGCGAGCATATTGAAAATAAAAGGTTTAAAAAATAATTTTTTGGAATGAAATAAAACAAGATGCTTTCTGACATAATAAAAAATACACATTTACACTGATATAATTTATTTTTATCATCTGGTGATCATCAAAAATAAAAGATTCCACTTCAAACGCTCATTAGCCTTCTTTGATCCTACAACCAAATTAAACAAATATTTTGTTTGCTTTGCGGTCAATATGAGAACGATGAGAGATTTTTTTTTACGTTTCTTTATCGATATCAAACAATGAGCGATTTTTTATTACGTTTCTTGAAACCTAAAATATTACTTTAGCTGACCTTCGAACTTATTGGTATGGTTATCTCCGTCTTTTTTTTAGGGAAGTTGTAAATATATATAATATATTTCTGTTTCGTCTTTTTTCCATGTGAAAGAGTTTTATGATATATGGATAAGCAGGAGTATTCTGAAACATATAATGCATAATGAAAAACGTTTTACACAATTATTTTTTAGAATATGCTACACTTTCCCCATGAACAATTTTGTAGTTTTGATTGCTGTGTTGTACGACTTATTATGGTTTATAAATGTAAATAAGCAGAATATTAAAAAAAATGGGCATCTGTGATCCCTATTAAATAAAGTTGAAACTGATCACGCAATTGAAGAACCTACTGAAATAATGCATATTAATCAAGATATATATATATATATATATATATATATATATATATATATATATATATATATATATATATATATATATATATATATATATATATATATATATATATATATATATATATATATATATATAAATATATAGCTAAAGTAAATATCAGAAAAGCGTGAGACATAAAACGTTTGAGTTGATTTGAGTTTAGCTGGAAAATAACGTTCCTGTGTTGTTAGCGAAAAGTGTCTGTGATTTATGTCCTTTATTAAGGACATTATTTATTTGGAACATTTTCTTTAGTTTTATTGGATTTTTTCTTGTTTTCTAAGAAAAATTGAAAAGTCCTTGAAAGCAGGTAAGTATATTTTCTCTTAATTAAATTATCACTGGAATTGTGATTTTTATAGTGTATAGTAAAAATAACTATAAAATAAATTATAGTTTTAAAACAAACTAAGAAACACGCTTTTATAGTGAATCGAACTAAAAAGCAAAAAAAAAAAAAAAAATATTACTTAAAAGTAAGATATACAAAATTTAATACTTATCTTGTTAATTTGTACGGTTTATAATTATGATCGTATTGTAGCTTTAGCGTCAAAGTGCATTAGTATTGCATTCAGTACATTATTAATGTATAAGGGGGCGCGATAAAAATTGTGATTGAAAAGGGGGGCGCCAGTAGTGAAAGTTTGAGAACCACTGCCATAAAGGACTGTAAATTTTGTAATAAAACAGTGATTGATGAATCTGAAGGTTAAAACTCTTCTACTATAACATAGAATACGCATAAAAAAATTCATTTAATTATTTTCAAAGCAATCGCTGACCCCGTTTGAGCATTTAAAAAAAACACACATTTCGAGTAAAACGCGTTTTAAAGTATGACATCTTGCTTAAAGTAGTGTGTGTGGCATCTGTTTTTACTAACACACTTGTAGTTTTTTAATAGTGAATGGAAAATAATGAACCTGGTATTTTTATAATGACCTATAAAAGATGGCCTATAAAAAATCATAAAAACAAATTGCCCATTTTTGGCAAAATTCACTATTTTAGGGTAGTCGGATACCTTAAGCAATGCAATTATTTATTAATTTTTTTACCTACTTCGACATCATTTAGCGGTAGCTTAGTGATCATTGTAATCAACTCGTGGCGAACCTGTCTTTAGTTGAAGTTATAGCATCATTGTGTGTGTGTGTGTGTGTGAAGACCCATCGTGCTGAGAGGCTGATGCCCGTTAAACCCGTCACGGCTCAAAGTCTTCACGTTGACATGATGTGGAAGTCAGGAAGCACAATCAATCTTAGGTAATTCTCCAGGACATCCGAAAACTCTACGTAATTTATACTTGAAAACCAATGTTGTGTTTCATTCTCCCAATACTACCCGCCTCATACAGCCCACGAATTAAACACTGATAGATACGTTTAAGCGATATTACATGAAGGTAATAATGATTAAGGCAGCGTCTCTTAAATTGTGGGGTGCGTCCCCTAGGGGGCGTGTTAACTCTACGAAAGGGGCGAAAGCATATTGAAAAGTCGAAAACAGAAGATTATTTAAAAAAATTATTCATGTACTGAAAGTAAACCAACAAAATACATTCTGACATAATAAAATATAAAATACACATTGTGACGGGGCTTTGCCGTGCCGTGTTAATCCTACTAATCCTCTTGGGGAATCTTAGGGGCCAGCATTGAGTTATTTCATAGCCATGCCCTCTCAAGAAGAAACCTTGATATTCAGATTAGTTAGTAGATATATAGTGGAGGTTTAGTAATCGTTGAGGAGAAGAAGGAGAAAGGAAGCTGAACGCCGTGAACTGATGGTAAGGATTTAAACTTAGAAGCGTAATTATAGAACGGGCTTTAGCGAGTCAAAGAAATTAAGGAAGATTGAGATTCACAGTAAAACGTTACTGAAAGTTAAGAGGCTAGGATTCCGGGCGTTTATTTACATAGAATTTAGGGATACGTTATATCATTCCTGATTCCCTTCCTATAGTAAGATTTGCTTTGTTCATTATGATTGGATAATAATGAATTGGTTTTATTATGGCTAGCTTGGGTGATCAATTCTTTCCTCCCACAAATCAAGGTCGCGTAGATGAAGAGATGGTACCCCCAGGTATGGGGGGTATCACAACATTTACACCGATATAATACTCTTATAAATGTATCAGTACTGCACAATGTATTTGATAATTAATTTAACAATACTAAAGGCCGTATCACACGCAGACTTATTTCAACCAATTTTTCCTCCTACTGAGGGTGAAGGGTTGCCGTAAACAAAACGACATGCTCTGACGTCAACCACGCACTTTCGCCACAATGAAATGTTACTCGCCGATTTTTCTCCTTCGGAAACAACCATACATTATTTTTTTTTATACCGCTCGAGCTTACAGGATTCCTATTGGCTGGAATTCCAAGCAATTTTTTATTCCGGGCAATTTCTTGAACTCACTAGCAAGAAATTGCTCCAAAGCGGTTGCTATGGCAACTGAGTAAAAATTGCTCAAATTGGACGAAAAATTGCTTGAAATGTATACGTGTGATACGGCCTTAAGTTAAGAACAAGTTTAATAATAACCAGTGACCTCCTTGGGTTTGTCATGTATAAGAGTTTTACAATGACTAGCACTTATCTTGATTATTTGAGTGGTCATAATTAATCCCTCAGCAGCCGAGATTAAAAGTTACGTGGTTAGCTCCCCAATGTCATCGTTTTCCACATAGGCGTGCATTTTTTATGTATTCCGGGGGGGGTGAAAAGGGATAAATAAGTAAATCCTTCGCAAGCACTCTCAAGGTTATTTTATTACAAGTCAAAGCCTTCGGAATAATTCTATGGATAGCAGTGCACAGAGAAGATCATACTTTGGAAAAGTATATGTACGTCCGGGCAATTAACGCTTTGGCTGAGTGAGACGTTTATAGACGCCGGTTACACTTAAGAGGTTAAAGCCATATTGTAGCTTTAGCGTCACAGTTTTTTTTAATTCAATACATTGCTATTGTATGGGGAGGGGGGGATAAAAATTATGATTGAATATTGGGATCGCAGATACTGAAAGCTTGAGAAGCACTAGATTGCCATCAAGGCAAAGAAATATGGACCAGCATTAACATATATTTTGGGAAAAATTATTACATACTGTGCATTATCACAATATTGGAGACTCGCGGAAGGTAGAAGTAAGGTTTTTGCAAAGATTCCCAAGCTTTTTTGTCACGTTTTTTTAATTTTGGGTAGACCCCATTGGGGGGGAAGGCTAGTCTAGGTGTCATACTTGTCACTTGAACGTGGTTAAAAATTAAGAAATCCATTGCCAATAATCCTCGTGTTGTTTTATATTGCAACACTGATAAACGCTCGTTAATCATTTATTTCTGCAATAAATTTCTAAGATGTAACTTTTTCTCTTCTTCTAAGCATTAAGCTTACAAACTTCTATTATAAAATCGCAGGAGGAACAATTTTTTTTTGTCGTAATTCCACATTCAGTTTTGCCTCTACGTTCTCTAGTTCTTCATTCAGACAATTACACCCAATCAAGAATATTAGTATCCGTTTGCAAGTTAATTGTATTTCCCTTTTAATTTCAGATATCCGAATGACTGCGAGAGCCTACTTCCAACAGCTGGGCAAGCTTTCCCCGATGGACCTCAAACTCCAAGACGAAGATATGACCACCGAGAAACAATTAGAATCCATGAACTCTCATTCTCCACAACCACAACACAAATTCTCCATTGATGACATCCTTTCTGGTAGTACGGGTACCAATAGCAACGGTCGTAGCAGCAACCTCGCCAACCTTCCCACGTCGGCCATCTTATTGAGGGCCGCGGCCAGAGCCAACCGAATGAAGGAAGATGGACACTTTCCTTTACCAAGGCCCCCTGTGTGTGTCAGACCGACCCCTATAGCCTTCCACCCTAGTCCGTTATACCCTTCAAGGTCAGACGCGATGTCTCTCACTCTGGGATACCTTGCTCCAGCCCTAGGTCTGGAATCTGGCGCTCATCTTCAACATCATCCTCAAGGAGATGTGGCTCAACACCATCAAGCTGGGACTTCTTTTCCAAATTATGCTGTCACTACTGCAGCTTCTGCTCTCACCAATTATGGAACGTGACTGGGCAGACCTCCCTTCTTCACACTCTCAGGTATGCCATAGATTATTTGATGCAGTAAATAGCTACGATTTTAGATTTTTCAAGCATTGCAAATTCGAAATGTACACATCACGAACTTGTGGTATCAGTTTAGTAATTTTATTATGTTTCTAAAGCAGTGTTCCTCAAAGTGTGGGGCGCGCCCCCTGGGGGCGCGATGACCCTACAAGGGGGGGCGAGCGTATCGAAAATTTAAAGATTTTTTTTAAAAAAAATAACCGGAAAGCGAAGTAAAACAAAATGCTTTCTTCCATAATAAAAAAAAATATACACACAACAACACACTGACATAATTTATATTTATTATCTAGCTTTTTTTCCGTCATCAAATAGCTATCTTTGATCCCAAAACCAAATTAAAGAAAAAAACATTTTTGTTTTATTTGCTGTTTTTCCTCAATGAGAGATTTTTTTATTACGTTTTAACATAAAATATTAGTCGTTAAAAGAAAAAAACGAAACCCAGACCCTGAGAAAAATTCTAAGAAGATAAACAATTCACCGCTGCAATTATTATTGAAATACTGTACATTAGTTGTAGAAAAAGAAAAGGAAGTCATGATTCACTTTTCAGCCAGGCTGCATAGTACGTTCAGTTCAGTTCAGGTTTTGTGGGATATGGAGCAACAAAGGCTATATATGATCCCCCTAAAAGACAGATGTTTCTTAAAATTAGTAGATGTCAAAATATTTCAGTTTCTGGATAAAAAATCTGAATGTTAATTTGACCTTCAATCTTATGGTATGGTTATTATCAATATTAGTTCCCTCCCATCTTTCAAGTGTTTGCTTTTCGCTTAAGGAAATTGTAAATAATTGAGTTTTGCGATATTTGGAAAAGAATTGATTGGTTTTAACATTTCTGTAGGATAATTGAAAAGTGTCTGATTTGCGTCCTTTATTATGGTCTTGTACTTTTGAATCATTTTAGTTTAGTTTTTATTGGATTTTTCTCAAAACATCAAAGAATTGAATAGTCCTTGAAAGAAGGTAAGTATACTTTCTATAAATTAAAATATTCACTAGAATTCCGATTTGTATCGTGTACAGTAAAAATAATTCTAAACAAATGATTGGGGTGACTGAGTCCCCGCACTACCATTAATGTTAGTATCAGTACGCGCCTGCTCCCGGGTTAAACTTTTTGAAGTCTTCTCGCTTTAAATGTTAAAAAGTAACACAATTATTCTTCATCGGAATTTTATATTCTTTTTCATAATTTAACATGAATTCTAAATGCTAATTGTGTGAGGTTTAAAATTACAGTTCTTTTAAACAGTTATTTACAATTATAGTATTTATCTAAAAAAAATCATTTTACATTTTTGTATACAATGTCGTGAACACAGTTTTACTCTCCTTACAGTTCAGCTATTATATCAAGAATAATGTTTTATTTTTTTAAAAAAATGAACTCGTGCGAAGAGTCGGTGTTTCAGCCAGTATACGTTTGATGTATTAGTACTGAAGAAGGTATTTTATAAATAATTTCTTATTACTGAATTTGGCCGCGGTAGCCGAGTGGTATAGGTATCGGATCGTGGCTTGCCTTGTCACGAGTTCGAGCCCAGTACCACTAAAGACCCGCCATGTAGGGCAGCGCAGCATGTTAAATCTATAGTTGAAACTTTTTCCCGTTGGTGTGGTGTGGTAGTTAGGAGAGAAGGGTGCCAGCTCAGGTGTCATCCACGTCACTTGACCATGGTTCAAAATTACGTGGTCCGTCGTCAAAAAGCCCTCGTGCAGCTGAACAGTGCGACGTTAATATTCAATCAATCAATCTTATTACTAAATTAAGAACAAGTTTAATAATTATTAGGGACTTCTACGGGCTTTTCTTGTAGAGGAAAGTTTTTCAAAGGAAGGTTTTAATATCAGAAATTGACACTTAAAGAATTATTTTCTATATTTAGCTGAGATCTATATTTTGTCTTCAAGGCATCCACTGCAGAAAATCCGGTTTGCAAAGGTAGGATGTTGAAAATGGTAATAGTATACGAAGTGCTTTTGTTTTTCAGTACAGATAATTCCTCATCCACCTCCATCCCAAATTCAAAGAGCGATTTATTACAAAATTGCCTTTTAATTTTCACTGCATGTGAAATCTATGAAGATTTCTTCTTCGGAAGTTGAGAGCCCTTCTGGAGTATCTTGAAATAGATCCCTAATCCACTCGTAACTTGCTACCAAGCTGTCCTCATCCAGAAAATACTTTTTAAAATTCTTTGTCAACATAGCTAAATGATTTTACATGTTTTAAAAACAACTTTCACATGTTGTTCTACAGATTTGTAAGTTTTAACACATATCGAGCTGGGGCTTTTTTTCCATCATTTACTTCAGTAGTGGTAAATCCAAAATTTAAGTATTTTTGAGAAGATCGCCTTGATTTAATTTTCGGAACCATGCTCGTTCGTCTGTGTACTTGTTGATTCTTTATTATGGTCGAATGTTTGCTTACGACTTAAAAATATATGTATGATATTGTTTTAATCTACTGCCGCAAATACTTAATTACCGTGAATTACAATTAACGTGGAAATTTTAAAAAATGTACATTCAAGCTAGATTCGGTAGCTATAGGAGTATCGAGTCGACCAAAACTGACTGGAATTGAACGAGGAAAAGCATTTTTACATGTTTTACGCAGACGTCCGATAGGTTGCCCAGACTCACGCAAAAGTACCCTATAATGCCATATGTGATGGATATGATAGAGAGCGACATTGACTAGACTATTTTTCTAATGACATTTTGTGCTTTGAGAAATGAATGCTGAAGGAAATAAATCTTTAATTAAATACATCATTTTGCGATCTGTTCCAATTTAAAAATTAGAAAAGAAAAATAACATAATTCTAAGTAATATATATATATTTTAAGTAATTTTCTTAAAATATATATATTACTAAAAGTTATATATACACAAAAATTTAATATACTTATCGTATTAATTTGTACGGTTTATAATTAAGATCGTATTGTAACTTTAGCGTCTCTCTCTCAAAGTGCATTTTTATTGCAGTAAATACATTATTGTTGTACAGGGGGCGAGACAAAAATTATGATTGAAAATTGGGTCGCCAGTATTGAAAGTTTGGAGAAACACTGCTTTTAATGTATGAGTGGCGCACAGAGTATTTTAGGACTAATTAATTAATAATAAATTAAGAACAAGTTTAATAATTATTAGCTACTTCCATGGGCTTGTCTTACAGAGCAAAGTTTTTGAAAGGAGTTTTAAGATAAGAAATTGACCCTCTGAGTTCATTTTCTATATTTAGCTGATATCTATATTTTGTCTTCTAAGCAACCACCGCATTTTGTAATATGTTCCAATTTAAAAATCAGAGAAAGGAAAAATAACATAATATAATTATCCTATTACTTAACTTTTTTTTGCTTAAAAGTAACATATACAAAATTTAATACTTATGTCATGAATTTGTACGGTTTATAATAAATATTGTTGCTTTATCGTAAAAGTGCATTATTATTGCATTCAGTAAATTATTATGTATAAGGGGGGGCGCGATAAAAATTGTGATTGAAAAGGGGGGCGCCAGTATTGAAAGTTTGAGAAGCACTGGGCTAAGTATAAAATTATCGAGCTTCTCTTGTGGAAGATTTTTCCACTCAGTAAGCAATGCCCTTTGAACTTCCATTACACCATTACTTATTTAGAAGGTGGTTGACAGGTTGCAACTCGTAGTTCAAAAATGTCCCACGCATGCTCTATTGGATTCAAGTCAGATGAGAATGTAGGTCATTCCATACGGATAATATCCTGAGATAGAAGGTATTCGTTTACGATGTTTTCTCGAGAGGAAGATGGTTGTCATTTAAAATCATGAATTCTGCGCTCATGACACCCCTAAACTCACACACACTCACACAAAAACAATGTCCCGATAAATTAAGCTTGTCATAGTATTTATTGGAAAATACAGATCTCTTTTTTGGTACTTAGTATTCCCCTTCCCTAGAAACGAGGAATCTTGCACCATCGTATCGGTGCAATTCAATGATATTGTCTTGGTGGTTACGCGTACCTACCTTTTTCCCATATGAAAGTCTGACGTGATTCAGACTGCAAGTGAGTTGCAGTGAGCAGAAAACATTTGACAGCTCTGCGAGCCTATAAACCAATATGTCTTAAATGTCTGTACACGGTTTGCCTTGAAACTATTGCAACAGTGGTTGCAGATAGCTGACAATATACAGGTCGGAGGCTGTGCTCCGTATGCTCTTTTTGGCAGTTATTACCAATTTCGGTCTACATTTGATGCTGTAACTCGTGAGTGGGGGCGGAACTGTACTGCAACTTCTATTGAAACCTACGTCTACGCTGCCAAAGCCTAGAGATGATACATTGGACAATTCCAAGCTTTTTGGACACTTCCATCTGAGTACGCCCACATTCTAGGCTGCCAATAATTATACCACATAAACAATATTCAATATGCGTCCTCTCTGTCATAATCAGTCAGTTATAGCACTGAGTGGCTTAGAGAATGTTTCCGAACAATTTTACTCATTTTCTACCATTTTTTATAGGCACCTCTCGTACAGTTTCGTCATTGTGTCTTACAATGGGCGTCTTCTGGTGGCTTCCGGTATTTTGCATATTATTCTTGAAGATGTAAGTGATAATTCTACAGGTGAACTTTTTACTCTGTCTTTCGATTTCTGTGTGATTTTGCATTAATTCATGAACATGGATGTAGTATAGAATTAGCAAATGTGCATAGTTTATACGATAGAAAAAAAAGAAATATCACAATTATTCTACATTCGGTTTTAAAGGAAAGACCCAAACAGAAGGCTTTTTCTCAGAAAACTCGTATTTCTGGTGCAACAGGAGAGGTATCTTTATTACATGGCTTAGCAAAGTTGCTTTTGTTAATAATAACATATGATATTCAATTCAGCATTGAGGTGGAAATGTAAACCTTCAAAAATAATCACCTCTCAGTCACGGCATAAAACTTATGTCGTCAGTTATCAAAAACTGAGACATTAGAAATATATTAAAATAAATTTAATTCATTGACCCGTTATTTATAATGCTCTCAATATAATTTAAGAGGAATTTTAGATTGAAGATATTTCCGCAACATATTTAAGTTAACGTTTGCTAAAAGTGAAAGGAAGAAAATATTGAAGAAAAATATCTTGAAAAGAATGAAAGTTTTGAAACGGAAGTTTTTCTTCATTTCTATCTTTACATTATTAGTATCCTTATCAAATTCATTTTGATATAAGTCTTCATTATCAAGGATAGATTTCTTTTATTTGTTATGAAATAGAACTGTAATGGGGAAGAAAATGGTGGAAAGAATATTTAATAAAATACAAGTTTTTTTGTTTTTCAGATTCAAAGAAATTAGTTTTGAAACCATCAAGCATGGAAACTTTTATAAGAAAATTATTCTTTTAAAAACAATACTATTCTTATAATTAATTTTTTTAATGAAATGATTTTTGATTTAACCGTGATTTTGCAAAAGCGTATAAATGGATAATATTTATATTTAATGTCATTTTGATTAGAAAATGTAAATAGTATTACAATAAATAAATAGTATTAAAAATAGTATTACAATAAAACATTATTTACGTACAATAGTTTGACAAAAAAAGAACATAGAATGACACATGTTCAAAATCTTCTCCTTTTGTGAAAAATACTTCTATTATAATAATATTTTGCCTGTACATAGCTCAGACCTCTATATCGAGGCTTAACTAGAATTTTTGAAGTATATAACTTAGAAGTGGGTTTATCCATGTTTTACGACAACAGAGGAGAGAAATTTTAAGAAAAAAACGCCGACAATTATTTCAATTGGTTGTAACTCTGAACATAATGTAAATTTTTCAAAAATCATAGTTCAAACTCTCTGGAGAAGTCTTTACTTTATATAAGCAAAATATTATTATTTTAGAAGGATTTTTCACAAAAGAAGAACGTTTTGAAAAAAGGTTATTTGAAGTTAATTGTTTGACGAAATATTGTATTAAAATAAATTTTTTTTTCGTCAAAATGTCCTAAAAGCATTTTTATACATGTATTCAAATCTAAGTGATACTAAATATCATGAAAATTATCCATTTATGCGCTTTTTTAAAATCATGTTTCCGAACGTAGTCGGATACATTAATTTCGGATTGCACACACTCTAAATTCAAGCTAAGTTTGTAGAGTAGAGTGCCAATTAAGGAGACATATTCGTCAGTTGATCGAGGTTTAGAAGTACGATGTACATTGCCAAGAGATCTCAACTTCCTTTGATTTCATTTTGACTTTTAAATATGCATCCCAATTTTAAGCTGCTATGGAACTATTAGGGATAGACCCCATAATTAAGCAATTCGCACAGGTAGAAGGACAATGTCTGAAAAAGCACCCCATCTTTCAAAATTTCATTCAACGCGAATATGAGGTTTCTTAATTTAACCAATGGAATCTTAATTTAACCAATATATATAGGAAACAATCTCACACTTCCCTCTACATTTTGAATCTAACCATCTATTTAAAACAAAATGGCTAATCAAGATCCAATATTTCTTATATATGAATTTTAAAAAAAAAAATACTTAAAATCTGTACATATATATGTATGCATGTGAGTGAAATATATATATATATATATATATATATATATATATATATATATATATATATATACTCTAACTCAAACTCAGTGGCGCAACAGTCCATGAGGGCCAGTGCTAATTGTACCATCCCAGTACACGTGACCATTGGGCGTTGAGGTGCATGGTATATGTCTCGATCAGGTGACATGTCTGAAGCGAGACATCAGTGTTTACGTCCCCAAGCAAGCTTCGTACTCATTTATCGACCACTGAGTCGACCGTGCCCATCCCGGGAATAGAACAAGGACCTGTGGCGTGGAAACGCCATACGCTCGACCACTGAGCGTATATATATATATATATATATATACTATTGGCTATTAAAATTGCTACATCATGAAGAAATGCAGATAAAAGAAAATGATTGGTTATTGGACAAATGTATTATACTAGAAATATCAAGTTATTACATTTTTCAAGAAATATACGTGCCTAGGTCCTGAGAAATCAGTACCCAGAACAACCCACTCAGGCAGAAATACGCATTGATATTGAGTCAAACAGAGATTAGATGGCATTTACAGGTACAGGTGCCCATGTAGCTTCAACACGATGCCATAGCTCATCAACTGTAGTGACTGGCGTATGATCACGAGCCAGTCGCTCAGCAATCATTGACCAGACGTTTTATATAAGCGAGAGATATAGTTAACATGCAGGCCATAGCAACAGTTGAACATTTTTCTTATCAAGAAAGGTCCATACAATACCCGCAACATGTGGTCGTGTATTATCCTGCTGAAACGTAAGGTTTCGCAAGACTCTAATAAAGGCCAGAGACACGGGACCTAACACTCCAGAAATGTAACGTGCACTGTTCAAAGTGCAGTCAGTGTGAACGAGAGGTCACCGAGACGTGTTCTAACAGCACTCCATACCATCATGTCAGTTGATGGGCTAGTATGACGAAGTTAAATGTACGCTGCTGTGTGCGTTCACCATGATACCGTCAAACACTGTTTCAACGTCTTGATGTTGTAAACAGAACCTGGATTCATCTGAAAAAGACGTCTTGCAATTCGTGTTCTTAGATTCGTCGTTTATCACACATTTGAAGACGCTCCTGTCTATGGTGCAGCTTCAAGGGTAGCTGAAGCTATGATATCCTAGCTGGGAGTTCATGCTGTTGAAAACGTCGTCGAAATGTTTGTGCAGACATTTATTATCTTGCAAATGTTCCCCATTCTTGACTCAGGGATCCTGACGTGGCTGCGCACGATCCATTAAGGCCAGGTGGGTAACAAGCATGTCTTCTCGGATGCTATTTACAGGGGTCGTTGAGATCCAGCAAGGCATACCGTATTACTGTCCTGAACCTATCGATTTCATATTCGGCTAACAGTCATTGGATTTCGACCGACGCGAGCAGCAATATTGCAATACGATATACTGCTATCTAGGTACACTACAATTCGATCTTTATGAAAGTCAGAAACGTGGTGGTACGCATTTATTCCAAGAGGCATAACAACAACTTTTCACCAGGCAACAATATTCTAATGCAATTTGTGTATGAGAAACGGGCTGGACAATTTCCTCGTTTATAAACATTGTAAGTGTCACTACCGGCGCCTACTTTGTCTGAATGGGCTGAAAAGCGAATTATTTGCATATCACATGACCTTCTTCTTGTCCTTTAAATTTCACGTTTGTAGCATGTCGTCTTCTTGTTGCACATCAACTTTAAAGGTCATTAGTATATATATATATATATATATATATATATATCATTAGTATATATATATATATATATATATATATATATATATATATATATATATATATATATATATATATATATATATATATATGTATATATATATACAGTAGAACTTGTTTTTGTGAGTTCCTTTTTTATTTTCGCGATTTTATTTTCGTACGATTTTTACTGTGCGTTTTTTTTTTTCATGGGACATATGAATTTCAACGGCTTTCGTGCCACTGTAATGTTTCCTATCAATAGACCAATGGTGACGGAGACTTATAGGGACCCCTGCAAATTCAGTTTTTGCCATTAATATTTTATAAATTGTGCAAATATGCACTTGGTGTTAGTTAGGCATTGGACTTCCAGTGAGACATGGGTAGCGAAAGTGTATGTTACGCCACCGGAATGTACTATATGCACTTCAAGACACCGATCATTTGTTATAATCGTTCTCCCGACATTGTATGTTCAGGTGCTTTCTCTCAATGCATCAACACCCTGATCTTGATTGAAGACGAAACTTTCAATGACGATAGCACAATCAATAATTTGATAGATTAGGAAGACGGACAAGAATAACCGGATTCTTTGATATATAAAATATATGCAGGATTACATCTTTCAACAAATTGGAAAAGCATTTTCTTAAAATAGATACCAGTTCCGGAAGGAGTATGAAATTTGAAAAAGAGTTTCGATCATGTTTATCTGGTTATCGTGACATTTGCAAGCAACTGACCAACGAAACTTCTCGCAAAAACTTATATCTTACTTTATGATGCCAGAAAATCTACAAGTGACGAAAGTGATTTTGAAATTATTAATCACAGGATGATAAGCACTTTGGTTTACGATGAGTTACAGTGAATTATGTATGTGCATTTTGTGTGAAAACTTCTCCATGTAAACAATAATCAAACGCTTTAAAAATGTTTCCATGTGTAAATTAATTATTTTTTTTTGTTACGGAAGTACTTTCTCATAAGTTTCGTAAATAATTGGCGTATTTTCTAAGTGCAAATGTTTTGAAGCGGTCCCTCTCCCCCGTATAAAAAAAAATTTCATGTAGTATTTCGATGAAATTGTTTGTTATATGTAAGAATTTATGGTATTTTTAAATCTTTTTTGTGCGGTTTATTTTTATGCGGTCCCTATCTACCGCCCGAAAACTGGTTTTACTATACAGTGTGCCCCCTAAAGTCCGAGGATACCCCCAATAACTTATGAACGAAAAGAGAGGGAGCTATTGTCATGAAAAGAGAAGGAGCTATTGTCATGAAAAGAAGTGCATGTCTAGTAAAGTTGCCATGCGCTTCCCCCAAAAATTACTTACAGTTACTCCTGGCCGATAAATTTGGAATTAACGGTCTTATTTGAAACACAGTACGAGATACATGAAAATCATAAATCATCGATTTATAACAAAAAGGCATGCACAAAAATGATACAATTGAAAAGCATAAAAGACACATATGTTTGATAGTGTGGAAAAAAACTGCACTTTCCGGAAATGAGGCTCATGTATTTCCCATGCTCAAAAAAGAATCTTTCAGCAGCAATACATATCTAAAACCGGGATTTCCATTTCCCGTTACACTTTTTTCAACATGGTACATGTCACACTTGCACAAGCATCCGTAATACGGTTTCGAAGTTCTTGCAATGTTGATGGAGGGGGTGCATGCACTCTTTGTTTTATATATTCCACAGAAAAAAGTCCAATGGGTTCAGGTCAGTTGAATGTGCTGGCAATTCAACTCAACTATCATACCCGATGATTTGTTGCAGCAATGTGTCTCGAATGTATTGCGTGACATAAGACACGAGTCAGGGTGCTGTTGTATCGGAACCATTTATTCCGCAAGTCACTCAAAGGCAAATCCTCTCAAAAGTGGATAGTAAGTACTTCATTAATGACAAGTATCAGGATCCAATTAACATGCCCTCGTAAAATACCGGGCCAAAAAGTCTGTTTTAAAATCGACACGCGAACTTGATGTTGAGCTTCCACAGCACATCTAGGATTCAGAAATAGATAGTCTGATTATTGCGTGCCTATTATTACACTGTCAAAGCATGCCTGACCTGTGTGTCCATATGATGTTGCCAAGATACATTGGCCGCCACAAGCAGTTCATAATAAAGTTTCACCAATCATAGCTTCTCTGATGATTTCCTGCTATTAGTGCCAGTATAGATGTCGGGCAGTAAGGATGAACATTTAGTTTATTCAAGATTGTCATAATACGGCTTTTTGAGGGGCCACATTATGCATTGATCTCTCTTGTGCTGCTCTGAGGATAGGTGAGGGCAAACACTAATTCGTCGTTTGGTTTCATTCGCCGTTCTACTTTCCTTGATCTGCCAGGTTGAGGTCTGTTGGTTGCTCTTCCCGTCTGCTTCAATTGCTCCACTGTGTGTTTACGATAACTCTAATAAGGGATGTGGCCCTGTGGGAAACTCAGTGCAATTGTAAAAACAGGATAAGCATGCTGTCCTAAGTGTCTCCAGACACGTCTTCGATGATCGTCAGTTGGAAGCGGGTTTGGTCGCTAAACACTATACGTCTCCAGTCAGCACGATTCTAACCTGATCGAGGCAAGCACCACTGTAATCTCACTCGACAGTGTGCAGGCGTGAGTGGCAGGTGGCGTAGCGATCAATACGAGCGCAAATTTCGCTCTAGTAGCTATCTGTGAATGGTTATGTTGGACACTAGAGTGCGGTTCGCACATCTGATGGTTGATAACGAAGAATCAGGCGCTGCGACAGCAAATCTGCCAATAAATCTGTCTTCCCGATCTGCTGTGGCCCTTAATCGATCTCTCCCATCATGATGCTGAAATCTGCCACTGTCCACCCATTCTTTCCAGCATCTAATGGCCGCATCGATTCGACCCATAATACGAACAAGTTGTTCGTCAGTTGTTCGTAATGAGCTCGAATCCCATGTGAAGGCATTTTTAGTCTTTCAAAGGTATGCTAAATCGTAATGCAAGAGAAATTTTGACCATCTGATTGAGAATCGCTTCTTATAGATCGCTTCTGTAGCTGCCGCTATTCATTTTCATTGGACACCAAATTTTAATCACTTGAACATTTAGTACAAATGTTTTTGCTTACGAAATTTCATTACAATAAAGCAACTTCTTCTTGGTACATCGTTATTTTGGTTTGTTTTGTTATAGAGTGTATATTAAAATAGATCAATATATAAAGGGTACCCTGGCTTTAAGTATGCAATAGTTATGGGTTTTATTTCGGAAATACCCACCAGAATGTAACAATTTTTTTATCCATGGTTTGGAAAACTCCCCGAGATTTTTTGGGTCTAGTCCGATCAGCCGCACCTGTGCGCATGATTCGGCAATCGCAAATGATAAACGTGTTACACTGAGTTCATTAGTAATGATTTCGTTACTGGTTTACCTTTTTCACTTATCAGGACTCCTACAAATTCAATCACGCACACGATCAACAGTGGCTTCTATCACGAAAACTTAAGGATACCTGCCAGTTTGAGATACTATTGTTCAGTCTCCTTTAAAGCTCTTTCCAATTCGGTGATAGATTTTGATGTCGGAGAATCGACATTAAATTCCGTTTCAACACGTCACTGTGCACGCGGGATTGATTTAAATTCCGTTAACCAAAGTACACAATGCACCTTTTGTTGCGGCGTCCACATCTTTACTAATAAACTCAGTGTAGCAAGTTTATCATCTGAGATTGCGGAATAATGCGTGTATGTGCGGCCAATCGAACTTGACCCAAAAATTCTTAGAGAGTTTTCCAATCCACAGATGAACAGATTTTACATTCTTATGGGTATTTCCGTAATAATAAGCTATAACTTTTGGTTTTTGAAGCCCGGACTCCCTGTATATATTACTCAGTAAAAATATCAAATATGGTGTGTAGATAGAATGTTACTTGAATTTTTTTACACAAGATTCAATATATATATGCTTCATTTTTCTTTTAAAAACATTATTTTGTAAAAAATAGATCGCTACTATACCTATTGAAACTCAACTTCAGATCCTTTGAAGAAAGACTTAAGCTATGCGAAACGTAAAATTGATAGACTTCAGCGAATACTAATTGCCCATTAAAACTGAGTCATTTTAAATTATATTACAATCTCAGATTTTACTTATTTATATATGTATTTAATTGCATCTGAGATACAAATTTTAAATAGTTGAAATTTTAAAATCGCTCAAACTACCGAAGAATTTTCCAAATGATTCTTATAATGGATTCATTGGATAATAAAATATGATAATTTATGAACTATTATTTAATGCACTAAAATAAGGATTTCAATTTTCAACGGTACTTTAAATTTCAAAAAATTGTATAACATTTCATTAAATTGTTTTAAAAAAGTAAATATTGTATAATAGAGTATATTAGCTTTTACAAATTTTCTCTAAGTTTCCTCTTTGTTTTTTTCAAAATATTACCATGCGTAAACAATTTATACAGAAACATCTTATAACTTTTGCAAAACTCCGCTGCTGTTGTGTCATTCAAGAGTCTGATAAACTGATTCTAGTTCAGTGTAACAGGACTTAAAAAAATATTAATGACATAAAAATTAATCATATAATATTAGAGTTCCGTTTCTTTTATTTACCTCGTTTCTGATAATTTATTTATTTATACAAAGTGTTGCGGAATTGCAGAAGGATAATAGTAAGCAGCATGGGGATGGCAAATCAACACAGAACATGGGGTCACTATCAACGTTTAGTTGGAATAATTCAACAAAATAGTTATGAAGGGTGTGATGTTAAATGAAATGAAAAAAGGACAGTATGAGGTACGAAATACACTTATTAGACGTAAAAAATGTTCACAATACAAACAACGAGTTACAAATCAACGACAGAAATGCAATTAAAATTGTTTGAAACCATCAGACAATCTTTCGTCCGTCAGTGCTGTCGCAATGCTATGAACTACACGGCTGCATCTTCGAACAATTCCTGTGATAATCCTTTGTTGCATTTCTGACGTCGAGCTGTGATGCATTGTTCGTTTTGTTAGCATGCTTTGATTATAACAAATGCATTTCTTGCATCTTATTGCCTCTTTCCATCCCCCTTGACATCACACCTATCTTAACTATTTTTTCGAATTACTCCGCTAAACGTGGTTGGTGATTTCATGTTCTATGCTAACTTGTCATCCCTATGCTGCCTACTATTACCCCTCTAATTTTGTCAGTGGAATTTGGAAACACCTTTTATATGTGTCAAGCTTATATGTTGGAATTTGCATATTGTTATTTATCTTGTAATCTTTGAATGTCTAATTTGTATGGCAACGGTAAAACCAGATTGCTCCCTCTATTTATGCCGGTACATCTGGCACCATAGTTTTCAGTGAATGAATTGCGTAACATTAAAGATATGAACTGCAGAAGACTAGTTGTTATTTTATTCATGGTACATTATCAAGTCCATACATTATACTATTTACAAAGTAAATGGTATAATGTATGGACTTGAATCTTTGAATTCCACAACAGTGACCAAAATATTTGTAGAATTTTTTTTCATCTAATAAACATTACATTAGGGCTAGCAAGTCATGTATTAAGGATATAGAACTTATTATTTTGATCTGACGATCATGTGAAATGATATGATAATTTATACTTTTATTGTATGCGAGATACGTCAAATTGAAAACCAATCTTAAACTTTCAAAATTGCAACACACAAATGTAAGTAATTTTATAATCTTATTCGAGGTAATGTTTTTCACTCCTGTATAGTATCATGATATTCAAAAAATAATATTCGTCAATTACGCAAGGAGCAATCCTGAACTCTAATTGCAGCTACTCCGTGCAAAGTTTCCTTCATATATAAGAAACTCTCTTATTTTTGAGGTAAAAGCTTCTTTAGGCGTGTTTTTGCTCAAGAGTGAATGTAATTGAATCGTCACGCTCGGGTCGGTTACATTGAATCGGGTGTACTCGGTTCCTTTCGACATCAAACGCGATAGGGTCGGTGACTCACTGAAAAGTGTATACTTTGCTACAGTCGTCATCAACCACTTTTTGAGGAACATCATTTAGTATAAAATACTGATATTAATGAATGTCCCAAGCAGAAATAAATAATACGTACAAAGTTTACTACTAAGAAGTAGTTAATTATTTTTGGAGTGAAACCTTCCTTTACCTCTTTTTTTTTTGTTTTAATTAAAAATTTCCCGTACACATTTATTCATGAGATTGTATTTTCTTTTCAGTTATTCTAATATTATAATTATTCATTTATATTGATACATCTTTATGAAACTTAATATTATGGTATTGCTTTTCGCGGCATAAGTTTTCCTAGCCTTACATCAGAGCTTCTCAAACTTCCAATATTCGCGACCCAATATTCCATCATAATTTTTATTGCACCCCCCCCTTCGTACAATAACAATGTATTGAATTTAATAATACTATAATTTGACACTAAAGCTACAATACGACTTTAGCCTCTTAAGTGCCACCGGCGTATATAAACGTCTCGCTCAACCAAAACATTAATTTTCTGAACGTATATATACGTCTTTCGGAAGTACGATCTTATCTGTGCACTACTGCTCATAAAATTGTTCCTAAAGCTTTGGAATCGAAAAAAAATGACCTTGTCAGTGTTTGTGAAGGATATACTTATTTCAGAGGATTTGCTTATTTATCCCTTTAAGTTTTTGAAATCAAAATTAACATACACTATTTAACTATGCCAAATGATCCAAATGAGAGCACAACGGAATACGGAACAATGCTTGAAATATATCTTTAGATATTTAAATATAATTCAAACTAAAGTATTTTTTAACGTATTTCAGCTAACATAACCAGTTGTATATTTTGTAGCTAATATCACTTTACGTGTGAGTACAGCCATAAGAATAAATCATTTTTAATGCCAAATTAATATCACCTTGTGTTTTATTCACCGAACTATTCCACAATAGTTCATTACATAACACACACACACACAAACATATATATATATATATATATATATATATGTGTGTGTATATATACACTGCTGGACAATTGCTAAGGACGGATAACACTATCACCCATAGCAACCACAAAATGAAAGGATGCAAAATGTGGAAAATTAGAATAAGTGCGGAATATTAGTAAGAAGTATGAGTATGCAATTTTTTTTCCACGTCTGTTCATCACGTGATAGCGTTCATAAGAGCTTTAAAGGTTTTGACGCGTGTGGACAGTTGTTGTTTCAAGTCAAAGTTTTACAGGAAAGATTTAATAGACGAAATTAAAATTTTCGGCATGTCTTCCCGACATCACATAGATGATTTTATGCGTGGCCGAATTATTGGAAAGATCGAAGAAGGGCGAAAAATAACAAATGTTGCCAGGGAGTTTGACATCGCTCACAGCGTTGTTTCACGGCTGTGGAAGTCATTTAAAACTACTGGAATGTGTAGTAGACGGCACGGGGGAGGTCATGTTTGAAGTACGGCGCCTGCGGAAGACAGATATATCGTCCTATCAGCAAAAAGGAACAGGCGCACCACAGCTCAGCAAGTGGCAAATCAGTTTCTTGCTGCCTCAGGAAAGCAGATCTCCCGAAAAACTGTTGCCAGACGTTTGAGGGGAGGAGGACTATACGCACGCACACCTGTTGTGTGTGTCCCATTGACCAGACAGCACCGTACTGCCCGTTTGCAATGGTGTCGTGAGCATCACAATTGGACTGAACAGGACTGGGCATGCGTACTATTCTCAGATGAGAGTAAGTTCAGTCTGTCATCGGATTGTAGACGCCAACTAATCTGGCGCGAGAGTGGTACTGTTTATCGTCCAGAAAATATCCAGGAAAAGGGCCGATATCCGTCATGCAGTATCATGGTGTGGGCCGGCATCATGATCAATGGCCGCACGCGCCTACATGTGGTTGCGAATGGTACTATGACGGGCCATCGATACATTGACGAAGTTCTACTTCCTCATGTTCGTCTTTTCCGTGGTGCTGTCGGTGATAAATTTGATTTTATGGACGACAACGCAACATGTCATCGAACACTCGCTGTTCAGGATTGTCTAGACAGCGAGGGTATTCAACGTCTCGTATGGCCAGCGCGTTCTCCAGATCTAAACCCCATTGAAAATGTGTGGGATGCTTTGGGGAGGCAAGTTGCTGGTCGAAACTATCCTCCGACAAACAAGAACACCCTCATCCGTGCACTCACAGAGGAATGGGATAAATTGCCTCAACAGCTGCTGGATAATGTTGTGCAAAGTATGGTACGACGTGTGGAATGTTGCCTCACACTCCACACGGTGGACATATCCCGTACTGATACCTTTCTTTAAGGTGCCTGCTGACTTTTAGATGCATTGTTCCATTTCTCCGTACGCAGATCAAATGAACATTTTTTTTTTTTTTCTTTCAGATGTTTCACAGCTTTTGTACTTTCCAGAATAATAAATATTATTTATTCTAATGTCTGAACAGTGTGGCAACTATATTTTATCCTACTAGGCCTCATGTCTCGCTTAATGTTATGCTACATAGCAATTTGTGATCCGTCCTTAGTAATTGTCCACACAGCAGTGTATATATATATTTATATATTATATTGGTTTTATAATATTTCAACACCAAAATATGTTTTTGTGAAAGATGGACATACAAAATATATTTCCTCCAAAAACAATGATCATTTCAAAAAACGGGATTTCTCCTTGAGCTAAATTTCAGGATTCCAATTTCTCAATAAAATTATCTTATCATTTTTCTTTTATGCATAACATTAATCAGGAAAACTAATAGGTACATGAAGATTATGCACAACCATGCTGCTTTATTACACATAAAACAAGTCTCTCTTAAACTAAAAAGAGTCATATCTATTTTAATTGCAAAAATAATATCTTCTTGAATAATATAAATAATGTTAGTCAGAAATAAAAGTTAAATTATTGTTCTTGCAAAAAATATATTCTCTCTCCCTGTATGTATTAATTATCCTTGTCTCTTCATCGAATGTGTTAAAGATATACAGTCGAACCTCTATATAACGAACCTCTATATTACGATTTTTTCTATATAGCGAACTTTTTCCTGGAACCTTGAACATTTCATGATTTTCTTCAAAAAATAACCTCCCTATAGCAAAGTGCATTTTCTATATAACGCACTTTTTCTTTTGTGATTCAATTTTTGTTCTGCCTTTTTTAAGTATTTCTGAAAAAGTTTCAGGTTATTCTCCCTTTAACACGTTTTATGGTAGTCATAAACCTTAAACCTGGTTAAGTAGATTCTAACTCGCCGACAGCAGTAGAGATCTGGACGTTTCATTCAAGAAATGCAACCCTTAACCCCCATTGCCCAGTTCACAAGAACCATCTTAGATATTCTAATTCACCCTCAGTGGAGTTGTCTCTGTGTTTTAATTATAAAATAATGTATGTTTAATATTACTTGTGTGCTTTAAATTAGAAAAAACCCTTTAAATTCATTAGTTTTAATATAAAATTATTTTCTTAATATTGAAAGTACAATGAATTCTTCGGCATTCTATTTTCTTGTTTTCCTTGCAGTTTTTCTTTCTTTCTTATTTGATAGGTAAGATATATAAAAAACATATATTAATTTTAAAAAAAAGATGTGAATAAAAAATTGCTTTTTTTATAGTGTTTAGGAATTTAAAAGTTATTTTATGTGGTTTATAATGTATATTAAAAGATGAACCTCTATATAACGAACTTTTTTCCTGGAATTAGCAACTACGTTATATATAGGTCCGACTGTTATTTCATACGTTGCACAAAGATGCCTAGAGAATATTTCTCTGAATGATTACATAATGCTGACTCAAGACTTTCCCATTTTCGATTGTATGCGTGGATTATTCTACGAGCAGTACTCGTGAACCTATTTCTCTCCTCATCGAGATAACTGATACTCTAGAACGACCGGTTAGTGGTCTATTACTTACTGCGCCACTTTACGGGAATTGAATACAGCTGCCGCTTTGTGGTGAAGTGTATAGTAGACTCAAATTATATGGCAAAGATGTTATAAAATGATAAATGGTTGAGGGCGAATAATAATGCTTTCTGTAAATTTATTTTCAAACCATGGTGACATTCTATTATAGCCGAATAGTACTGAATAATTTTCATAAAGAAATAAATAACTTCAAATTCTTGCATTTATTTTTAAAATTAAAATTATTATTGTAGTAGTCATTGTATAATACTTACTAAGTTGTTCAATGTAATTGTTTTTCAATGTCGATAATAAACTCTGAAAATTTAAACTTTAGTTGCTTACACAATTTAATTTTTCACAATTTATAAAAGCATGTTTAAAAATTAACTGATGAATTATTTTTAAACACATTAATGTACAGTTAAACGCGTATAATTTTTGAAAAAAAAATTTAATCAACGATAGAGACATTGTGTTAAACATTTCAACATAAAAATCGCAATGCAGTTTTTATTTTTCAAACATATATTTGGGGGATTGGACGTGGTGGACCTGTTGCTTAGCCTCCATGCTGTCTTGGACCTGATTCTATTTGATTTCTTTAAGTAAGGGCCACTTGAAATCATTTCTTTCTGAGATGACGAGGGTTACAGTGAAGGATCTTGCAGTACGGATTTTCGTCACTTCAGCTGACATCGCAAGCACACCGGATTTGCTTACTAAAGGGATTCATTTAAACCAGTGCTTCTCAAACTTTCAATATTCGCGACCCAATATTCAATCATTATTTTCATCTCGCCCCCCATACAATATCGATACATTGAATTCAATAATACTATATTTTGAAACTAAACCTACAGTTTGACTTTTACCTCTTTAGTACCTCCGGCGTGTATAAACGTATCACTCAGCCAGTCTGTTAATTGCCCTGGACGTATATATACGTCTTCCCGAAGTACGATATTTTCTGTGCACTGCTATCCATACATTTATTCCGAAGACTTTGGAATGCAATAAAAGGAGCTTGATTGTTTTTGCGAAGGATTTACTTGTTTCAGATTATTTGTTTTTTTTTCCTTTAGCCTCTCCCCTTCCCAATACACCAGATACGCTCGTTTACGTGTTAAACGGTGGCATAAGGGGAGAATCACGTAGTTTTTAACCGGTATTTAAGGGATTAATTATAAACCGTGTAAATTATCAAGATAAGTGTTAATTTTTGTTTTTCATTTTATATATGACAAGCCTGTGGTGACACTGGTAATTATTAAACTTGTTCTGAACGTAGTATCTTTAAAATGATTATAAAATTCATTGCGCAATACTGATATTTTTATAAGTGTAAATGTGTATTTCCATTTTTTATTTGTTTGCTTTTAGTATATTGATAATTTTTTTAAACGATCTTTTGTGTTTTCTACTTTTCAATATGCTCGCGCCCCCCTTGTAGGGTTATCACGCCCCGCTAGGGGGCGCACCCCACAGTTTGAGAAACACTGATTTAAACGAAAGTCAAAAATGGTTAATGATTGGTAAAATCAAGGAACGTCAAGCACAAACACAAATGATAGTCATCTAAGTTTTGAATATCCCTCACCATCAAAGAGTCAAGAGTTTGGAGTCGTTTTTTAAGCATTATCTCTGTTGATAGATAATATGATCAAAAGAAAAAAGTGGCAATAAATGCCTCTGAAGATCGTTTTCTGTCACTGTCTGCTTGAAAAAAAACTCAGCTAAATGACTAAAAGAAAGATTTGATTTTAGACCTGAAAGCTACCATTGAGAAACTCGAATTAGCCTTTCTTCCACTGCATCACGATGACTTAATGTGGTTGGACTGGTTGCAAAAAAAAAATCCCAATTTCTAAAAATCCCCTTATTTTAGCTGCAACAAGGGTCAGTGCTGTCAATTAGTGCTGTCGTAATGTTCAATGGGGGCAATGGAGACTAGATCCGAGTATTGTTTGCTGACAAGTTCAGATACAACCTGTACACATATTATAGACGTGCTTTGATCTGGGGAGAGTAAGAAACACGCATTGCTTTCCCTAGTGCGATACCCAGTTTCTTCTACCGTGGTGTAATACTTTAAGGAGAAATCAGGACAAATGGCCGTATCGAGCTGCATTTATTTTCAGAAGACTCTGTAACCGCTTGGAGATATATGGACGAGGTATAGGAACCCCATGTTAGACTACTTAGATGTACTGTTTCTCTAGAATTACTGTTAATAGATGACAATGCCTAGCCTCATCAAGCATTTCCGGTATCAGAATACTTGCAAACAGACGACATCACTCTAAGAGATTGTTCACTTTACTCATCCGACTTCGAGCTGATTGAACATTTGTGTAAAGTTGTGATGTACCTCCCCTTGGAAATACATCCCTCGAAGTATGAGCGTGAGCTAGAGGTGTAGGGTCAACGAAAAAATTAGGATCAAACATTATTTTAATATGACTTTATTAAGATATTCAACTTAAACTTTTAACAAATAAAATTATAATAATTAATATGAGAGAATCTACGATGACGCAATACGCAACACACAATATAATTCAGACCAATCTCAATAATCGAACCGCCTAATCTTCAAATATACTAAAAAGTAATCAAACCTACCTTATATTATTCTGTAATAAACTTGTATTTATCTACAATGGTATGTATATATATAGCTTGACGTTTAACTTCTAGTCGAACACCAATATGTTTATCCACGACACGTAGAACTTAAATCTTGAACCACGAACTGCAATAATCCTCAACTGCCACAACGCACCTCAATTTTCTAACATTCCTTTACATTGCCATCTCGCTTACTCTAAGATCCTATATTTATCCTATATTATGTGCATCTCTTCACTTTTCGTTTCTTGGATTTGGTTGGAAAAGAGTTGCCATTAATTCTGGTCCAAAGAACCCAAAGGACTTGTTAAAGAAAAGACGCGTAAGACGTCACAAGCCCCTCCAAGAAACAAAACGTGATTTATTCAAGGGCCTTAATGGCCCTTAAGAAATTACGTGCCTAAATTTTATTCTAACCGTTAACTTCTAATGCTTCACTTAAGTTTTAATTTTCACTATTCATCTTAATTTTAATTTTAAATATTTCTCCTTAATTTGAATTTCCACATCTTCAATAAATTTTACCTAATTAAAAAGACTAACATTCATATTCATGCATTTTAATCACGGTAGATTCTCACATGTACAGAATAAATAGACGTGTCCCATCTGGGTAACAGAGCCGGGGAAAAACCATATATGACTTAAATGGTAGAAAAAACGAGGCCCACACATCTTTTAACTTAATTCTACCTAAATGTTTACTTAAATTCTAACATTTTTTCTTCTTTACATCTTCTCTTTAGCTCCGTTCTTTGTATCCAGATAGATTAGTTTCTTATAGACTTCAGGGTCTGTCACCCTGAAACAAAAATATCTTAAGTGATTTGAAAAAAAAATTTTTTTACACATTATGATTACATTTCACAATTTTTATACAGTACATATTACTTTTAAATTGTAACTAATTTCTATACATATTTTTGTGATCTGGTTCTTTCAAAAACTTCCCCTCAAATCGCGCAGCGCTGGTTAAATGTTATGTTAGTATGCTATCTACGCCGCGTTTCCCAAAACCAGATGTCCCTTAATATGAAACAATATAACAACACATATATGTACACTATACAATTACAAACATTTTTCAATAAACAAAACAAACAACCAAAGTAATTGTCGCATCTTAGCGAAGTCATAACAGAAGTAAACAAGTGCATTTTTACAGTTGTTTTCTCCAGAATTATACAAACATTTTACAAGACAAAAGCTTTTTTTCTTTTCTAGAAAAACACACTCATTTTAGTGTCCACTTTTGCTTGGCTTCTAAAATTTTAATTATCCGACCATGACTTGGCTTTATTGCAAAAATTCTTTCGACCACTTGTTCGAAAGTATATAAAAAGAAACGATACAACCTGGTTCTTATGACTTGTAGTGGGCGTTTCCTACCAAGACCTCCAGTGACAAGGATTTCTTTGTACACGTTCCTCTCCTTTCCTGGTCTTGCTTTTGGTGATCAACTCCTCGTCTGGCATTCCTGTTGCTTGATCTTGTTCGCTCCTCGATGTATGGAACTATCGTTCCTTTCTCTGTCTTTTCTGGATCGAACTGGTCCTTCTTGATGTGTCTTCCTCTCTATGGTCGGTCGGGACTCTTCACTTTTTCCAATTCGTAGTCTAAGGTTGTAGCCGCTTGTGGTGGGCGCTACTGTCTCTTTCCTTCGGCTTTTCTTTCTTATTTTTGGTAAAACACTATTAGTATCATTTGACGATAAATTTCTTTTAGGAACTCTATGTTCTGAACCCTTCTGAACTTTCCTTTCTGGTCCTCCCGACCTAGATTCATGTGATCTCTTATAGGGTAATCGTTCCTTTTTACCCCTTTTAATAATTCTATCTTTCTCAGACCAAGAACTAGGTATTGATCTGATAAGTGGTCTGCGCTTATTGGTCTCATTTGTGTGTTTCTCTCCCTGATTATTTCTAAAACTTAACCCTTTTTCCTCCAACTCACGCTTTACTTCTGACCCTTTCTTTTTACTATCTCGCGAGTCATTTGATCTCCGTTGTACTCTGTTAAAACCACTTGATTCATCGCGTAAATTACCATTATCCGAACTACCAGTTCCTATCCCCGTCTCGTCACATTTCCTATGACGATACATTCGAACCGGATCTACATTAATCGTTAACCTTTTTCCCGCTTTCCATATCACTACGTTGTTATTCTTAACATCTAATACTCTATATGGACCTTCAAATTTTGGTTTAAACTTAGCTACTACTTTTCTTGTTGCCGAAGTTAAAGGATGTGTTGCTACCAAAACCCAATCATTCACCTTAATTTGCACATCACGCCTACGTCTATTATAATATTTATTCCATTTTTTATGTTTAGTTTCTGTGTTTCGTCTAGCCTCCTCAAACAATCTTTCAATATCTCCTACTGGAAATTCCGTTCCGTCTGATACCATCACTAATTTCTGAAAAGGCCGAATCATCTTTCTACCTAAGAATAATTCCGTAGGAGTTTTCCCCGTTGTTTTGTTTACAGCCGTATGAATAGCATTAGCAAACTCACGTAAGAATTGGTCCCATGTGTCATTGACATGTCATTCTCATTGACATAATTTGCAATCCTTTGCACCAGATCGCGATTTACGCGTTCTGTTCTATTTGCTTGAGGTACATAAACAACAGTCTTCACATGCCTTATGCCTAGTCTTTCACTTAAATTCTCAAAAATATCGGAAGTAAATTGGAGACCGTTATCACTAATTAATTTTATTGGAGCTCCAAAACGCGATATATAATTATCAAAAAAAATTATTTTCTATAATTCAAGCAGAGGCTTTTTTAAGGGGTATGATTTCAGCCCACTTGCTGAAATGATCTGTAATTACTAATACATATCGATTGCGTCTTACTCTCGACACGGGATACGGACCTAACAAATCTAACGTAACTATTTCATTTGGATAATTTGATACAATTGGTATTAACCGACCAGCTGGTAACGCGTTTTTATAATTATTAATTTGGCACATATGGCATGTAGAGACATATTGATCAATAAATATTCTCATATACGGGAAATAACAAACATCCCTTATTTTATGATAAGTTTTAAAACGTCCAAAATGACCTGTTAATGGCTTGTCATGAAATTCTCTCATAATTTCATTCCTTAAAGATTTTGGGGGGATTGTATACTCGCATTTCTCCTAATGACGTTGCATATTTCGCATAAAATAACAAGCCTTTCACTAGCCTAAAATCGCGAGACCAATTCTCACATATTGCCGCATTAACCGAGCTATCTTCTGGGTTTTCTAGATATCTATAGATATGATCTAACTCTGGGTCTGTTTTTTGTTCTTCTATTAACTGATCTCGTGACGAAAGTACCAAATCTCTGATTATTGCACAATTAACTTTCTCTCCTATTATACTTTCAATTGGGGTTCTCGACAAAACGTCAGCTATTGTATTCTGAGTTCTAGGCCGATGCTCTCATTCTATATTAAATTCTGCTAATTTTAATGCCCATCTGATCATTCTATTTGACAAATTTTTAGCAGTCGTTGAATGTGTTAACGCAGCGTAATCTGTAATAACTTTAATCGGCAAAGAACCTAAATATGTTCTGAATTTATTCAGAGCCCAAACCACTGCTAAACATTCTCTCTCTCTCTGTCACCGTGTAATTCCTCTCTAGAGCACTAAGCGTACGAGAAGCAAATACTACTGGTCTCTGCTCTTGGTTTAGAACCACTCCTACCCCTATTGAGCTTGCATCCGTAAATAATTCAAAGGTTTTTTGAAATCTGGTAATTTTAAAACTGGCGCTTTTGTTATAGCCGCTTTGACCGCGTCGAATGCTTTCTCCGCTTCAATCGACTAAATATATAAATCTCTTTAATTTTTGTTTAAGATTATAAAGAGGTTCGCAAATATCGGCATAATTTTTAATAAATTTTGCGTACCATTGGGACATTCCTAAAAATTTCGACACCTCCTTGGAGTTATGCGGAGGTTTCATTTCAACTATAGCTTGAACTTTTGTTTCATCAGTTTTAATTCCCTCCTTATTAATAATTAAACCCAAATATTTTAACTCTTCACAACCAAATTTACACTTATCTTTATTTAGCGTTAACACCGCCTCATGTAATAATCGAAAAACTTCTTTCAAATGCTCAACATGTTGAGTGAATGATGGAAATGATATTATGACATCGTTCATATAGACACTCACAAACTTGCCTATCACGGGTTTGAGAATTATATCTATAGCTTTCTGAAAATTAGGAGCCGCCCCTGACAAGCCAAATGGCATTCTGCGGAAGGCGTATGTACCATTTTTCGTGACAAACGTGGTTTTAACTATATCACTAGGGTTCACAGCCATCTGAAAATATCCCGACCGAAGGTCCAGGGCAGACATTATGCTTGTGTGGGGTATGTTCATTATTAAATCGTCTATTAAGGGTAAAGGACACCTAGGGTACTTCGTGATCGCATTTAGTTTCCGATAATCAACAGTAAATCTATATGCTTCTTGATAATCCGGAGGTATATATATATATATATATATATATATATATAAACGAATTATTCTTTCTACATAACACCACTGGTGACGCGTACGGGGATTGAATAGGAATTATAGTTCCCTCTTTCACCATTTTGTGAATGTGATAATCCAGAATCTCTTGTTTAAGCCTATCATATCTGTAAGGATGGGAAACAACCGGTGAGTTATCTTCCGTGTCAATCTCATGATATAAAACATGCGTAAGCCCTGGTTTATCTGAAAACAATCCTTGAAAACTATTAAACAAATCTTGTAATTCCTATTTCTGTTTTTCTTCTAGTTTTGTCTCAGAAAGATCTATTTCTACTTTTTCTATTTCAACCTTTTTAACCACTTTATTAATCTGCGAATCTGGAATCGCCAAAGATTTTCGATCAAAGTCCAAAATGATCTTTGATCCACTTATGAAGTATATCCCAAGAATACATGGGTATTCCAAATCTGCTAACACATGGAACAACAAAGGCTTTTCGAAATCTTGTATTCAAATATTTAATTACACAGCTCCCATATTTCGACATTTAGCTCCTTGCGCCGTGATTACCTGAGTACTCGATTTCTTTACTTGTTTATAAAAAAAATATTTTTGGTATGTCTCTTCCGATATAAACAACTGCTCCGCTCTAGTGTCCCATAATGCTTTCGTAAAAGTTTCGTCTAATAAAATAGGAACATACGGAAGTTCTTCCGGGGACATACATATTGCTGAAAGTTTAATCGGTGACTGATTTACCTACTGCGTCTGATCACCTTTAATATCACTCACATTCAAAACATTTAATCGTCCCATTTGTTTTCTACTGCCTCGACTAAAGTTTTCACTCGAACCCCTATTTCTTTGGTCCCCTCTACTAAAATCGTCATTTTGACCTCGATTTCTAAATTGGTATCCCCTATCGTTAAATCTGCGATCATCGTTTTGAAACCTATTCCTGCTCTCGAACCACTGATTTTCTTGACGGTTGTTCTGATCATTACCCCTATAATCATTTCTACCGTTTTTGGTATATGTACCACTTTTGAATTTCTCCAATTTTCTCGATTATTACCAACATTAAACATCCTACACTCATTCCAACCTCTTCCTTCCACGTTATTACTATTTCTCGAACCCAATGTTGCCTTGCACGAATATCGTTCCTCAAACTTAGCTAATACTTCTAATAATTGGATCGCGGTTTGTGCATTACGCACCTCCACATAGTCCTGAACATGTGGCTCAAGTCTAACGAAAATATGATCTACAAGGGCTTTCTCAGACATCCGCAGTTCTAATTTCTTATTGTTCAAACAGGTTTGGCTTAACAGGGACATCATATACTTTCAAATAATCGATTTTTCAATTTTAGTTCTAAAAAATAGTGCTTATTTTTCTGAATCTAAAAATGTATAATACTTATATGTTTGTTGTTAAAATAGCCCTAAAATATGAAAAATAAAAATGTAAATAAATGACCACGCCCCTTTTGACACGCCCCTTTGAACTTTAAATATGTAGTTTCCCCTGTGTTTTATCTATATTAACTTTTAAATGTTTTTTTCGTTTGAATGTTAACCCCGCTACTTTTTAGCCACGCTTGTGCGTGAGCTATTGTTCCAAGCTGTGTGACAAAATTTCTTACTTTAAATTTCGGTTTATGGCAATGTTTTGAACCCAGTTCGTCTATTCCGAAGTTTCTTGTGGCATACAACTACTTAATTTTACATTAATTTTCGTAAGAAATATTTATTTTTACTTATAATTATTAATATTCATAAGATTTTAAAAGTATCTTAACTTTTTTTTAAACGAGTAATTATGCCAAGAATAAAAAAAATTTGGCAGAAGGAAGTATAGTAGCAATCAACATAAAAAGTCTAAATCGACTGAAGAATTGCTTTTGAATTCCGTGGAAAGTGCTTCTAGGAGAAAAATTAAAATACCGGATTTACTAAAAGAACAAGATTCTCAAAATGTAAACATAATCGTTGAACTGGATTTATTATCTTCCCTTATGAAAAATCTCTTATGTTGTAAATATTGCTGTTCTTCAGAGAAAATTGAGCTGAGAGAAGATTTAAAAGTCGTAGAGGTTTAGCTGTGAGTTTGGAAATAATTTGTCACAACTGTGGAGAATCGACGAGCACAATGTCATCAAAAATATCAAATAAATGTTATGATGTTAACCTAAGATTGACATATGGAATGAGAGCTATTGGAAAAGGTGGAGCTGCTGCTCGAATATTCTGTGGGCTCATGAATTTGCCTCCACCACCTGCAAAGTTTGAACGCCATAATTCTTTGTTTTTAAATGTTTTAAAAACAATTAGTGAAGACTCGATGAATGCAGCTGTTCACGAAGCAGTCATAGCGAATGATAATAATTCAAATATAGCTGTGGCTGTGGATGGCACATGGCATAAAAGAGGCTATTCTTCATTGAACGGAGTTGTATGTGCTACGTCTGTTGAGAACGGACTTTGAAGCTCTCACAAAATATTGTTCTTCATGTAAGGGTAAAAAAAAACCATGTGAAAATTGTGCTAAAAATTACAAAGGATTCAGTGGGGGAATGGAATGTCGGGGGGGGGGTATTAAGTATATTTCAGCGATCTGAAACATCACGAAAAGCATGTTATACGCAGTATCTTGGTGATGGGGACTCAAAACGATTTCTTACTATAAAAGAAGCAAAAGTATATGGCGACACAGAAGTTGAAAAATTAGAATGTGTTGGCCATGTGCAAAAGCGTATGGGCACAAGGCTGAGAAACATTCTAAAAATGAGCAAAGGCATTAAGCTATCAGATCGGAAAAATATTTCGGGACGTGGACGGCTAACGCTTAAAGAAGTGGACTTAATCTAACATTATTATGGGCTAGCAATCCGTAAAAATTTGTCATCTGTGGAGGACATGAAAAGAGCCATATGGGCTATTTATTTTCATAAACTAAGTACTGAGGATAATCCTCAACACGCTTTGTGTCCTCTTGGTGAGGATAGCTGGTGCGGTTATAACCGTAGCATTGTTACGGGGGAATTTTATATTCACAAGCATTCTTTACCTGAGTCAGTTTTATTGAAAGTGAAAAAGTGTTTCGGGATCTCACAGAGAAGGACTTATTGAAAAAGTGCCTTCATGGAAGAACACAAAATCCCAATGAAAGTTTTATCAAATGTATTTGGGAGCGAATTCCTAAAACAGTTTTTGTTGGCATTGAAACTTTGAAATTTGGAGTTATGGATGCTGTAATTTGTTTTAACGATGGATATGTAAGTAGGATAAAAGTCTTTGAAGCTCTGGGCATTAAACCAGGATACAACACGGAACGTGCCTTACTTATAATTGATAACAAACGAATTTTTGAGGCTGAACGTATAGTAAATAAAGTGTCATTGGAAGCCAGAAATAAAAGGTCTTTAAAAAGGAAAATGGATAAACAGAATTTAGATGAAGAAAATGAATACCAAGCAGGGAAATATTAATCAAATCTATAATGTAAGGAGAAATTTTTTTGTTAAGTTTTATTATATTTTTTCTCGAATGTTTAATATTTTTTAAATTTAGGTACACTTTTAAAAACTATTGTAGCATATTGTTTGAAACCTTTATATATCTAAACAGGATACATGTGCATACAGTGAACAAAATATCTTTTAGTATGTGTCTAATTTTTTGAAAATTGATTTTATATGTAAAAAAGAAAATTAAGATTTTCATAATTTTAAGGTTTTATGATTATTTTTAAGAAATTATGCAATTATATAAATATAATTAGTTAAAAAACAGATTCATTATGTTTAATATGTTACTTTATATATATTTGTAAATTTTTTTGTATATTCAAAGAATATTTTTGTAAGAAATGGTACCTATACATGAAAATATGTATTACAAGATCTCGAAAATTATGTTCATGTTAACTAAAACAAAGGGAAGAAAAAACATATGAATTTAAAATTACTTTTGTAACTCTAAAAAATGGTTAAGGATTATTATTAGTCATATAAAATTAGGCAAGGAAATACTAATTAAGTGTATAATATGTGAAAATATTGTTTTTTTTAGTTTTTCACTTTTTCTCAAAAGCATATTTTTTTTTGCATTTAGGTACATTTTTAAAAAAACTATTGCACTGTATGATTCCTGATTTTTTATACTTCTATACAAGATGCCTATGCATATAGTGAACCTAATTTTTTCTATTAAATAAGTGCCTAATTTTTTAAAAATTGTTTTATGCATAAAAAAGCAGAAAAATAAAAAAAAATTCAAATTTCAAAGTTTCATAATTTTTTTAAAGAAACTATACTAAAATTTTACTAAAAAAGGGTTTCACTGTATTTTATGTATTGTTTTATATATGTGTAAAAAATATTTTGCATAAAAAAGGATACTTTTTTAAAAAATGGTACCTAAACATAAGTATATATTACGAGTTCTCAAAATTATGTATTACTTAAATTAAGTAGTAAAAAAAAAACTTTTGGAGTAAAAGTTATTTTTGTAGTTCTACAGAATAATTAAATTATCTTTATTATAGACATAAAATATCTAAGCTCTATTGGAAATTTTAAATGATATATGTCTCATAAACAAAGGGACTTAATTTTGGCATTTTACTCTTTCGAGCATGTCTTGGTTCCCTTAAGCAAATCGTAAACAAATTTTGTCGGCTCCTGGTTCTGTCTTTGCTGAGACGCGTAAAAACATGTCTCTAAATCTTTCCTATTTTAGATGGCATGGAATGCTTTCGACAATTCTGCTTTCAGCTGTGTAAAGTCCGTGGCGGTATTTTGCACTAACGTCGATTCGAATATTTGGTACCAATCCAGGGCTCTACCCAGGAGATGACCTTTTAAATAAGCACACGATAAGTCACTGGGTATTTCAAGTAATTTAATTTGGTTATCTATACCCTCTAAAAATTCGGTGCCGTTCTCCGACTCAGAAAAATATACTTCTGGCCAAACATTAAATCCTCTCGCCTTTTTCATCTCGGGGTCATATAGATTAAACCTAGTTGGGCGCCATTGAGATGTACCTCCCCTTGGAAGTACATCCCTCGAAGTATCAGCGTGAGCTAAAGGTGTAGGGTCAACGAAAGAACTAGGATTAAACATTATCTTAATATGACTTTATTAAGATATTCAACTTAAACTTTTTTTAACAAATTTAATTATAATAATTAATATGAGAGAATCTACGATGACGCAATACGCAACACACAATATATATATATAATTCTATTTCTAATTCAGACCAATCTCAATAATCGAACCGCCTAATCTTCAAATATACTAATAAGTAATCAATCCTACCTTATATTATTCTGTAATAAACTTGTCTTTATCTACAATGGTATGTAGCTTGACGTTTAACTTGTAGTCGAACACCAATATGTTTATCCACGACACGTAGAATTTAAATCTTGAACCACGAACTGCAATAATCATAAACTGCCACAACGCACCTCAATTTTCTAACATTCCCTTACATTGCCATCTCGCTTACTCTAAGATCCTATATTTATCCTATATTATTTGCATCTCTTCACTTTTCGTTTCTTGGATTTGGTTGGAAAAGAGTTGCCATTAATTCTGGCCCAAAGAACCCAAAGGACTTGTTAAAGAAAAGACGCGTAAGACGTCACACAGTCATAAGAAGCTTTCTCCCAGATGTAATTTTGGAATGAAGACATTAAAAAAGGAAGAAGGTTCCTTGGGAAAGGTATGATGTCAAAAAATAGCTGAAGAATTGGTGGAACATTTTTGTTAAAATGTATATAATAACACGGTGAATAGAACGAATGTTAACATTTGATCAATAGTGTGATAAAAAAAATTTCGTGTGCATAACCGTATTTCAGAGTTGAAATTATACTTTAATAAAGAGTAAGATAGCTATCTATTATCCATTAAGACTTTCCAGTACATTTCAATAAATAGTATGATATTAATTCTTATCTGTTATTTAAGTTTGAGATTATTGTATGATTTCGGATTTTTACTCATGCCAGTGTCAGATGCAACTGATCCTCTTTATTAGAAATACTTCTCACATCCACATGTTTCAATCATAAAGAGATCATTAATTAAATCTGTAAAACTAATGTGCAGCATTCTATTTTGAAACTATATTAATTTTTAATCCAACGCTCTGAATATAAGATTTATTTTTAAAAAAGCAAAACAATAGACACGTTACTTACATTTGTGTATTTGACTGAGAAAAAAGATTTCTTAGACCCCAAAATAGCAAAAACAGTTTATGTTTCAGATGTCCCCTAATTACCTCATTATTTTAGGTTCTCATTAAATTATGAATGCTTCACTGACGGTTCCTTGTAATTCGAGATGAACAATGAAAATGTTATTTGGACAAATGACCGGAAAATTATGACGTTAGAAATATTTTAAAAATAACAAAATATAGTTACAAAAACATTAACAACAATACACAGTTTTTATTTCCAATCAGCCGTAAGTTATAATTATGCATGCTATATAAATTATGTTTCTGATTCCGAGCCTTTTGTCGAATAAAATACTCAGTTTTATTGTTTTTAATTATTGCTATATGTCTGTAAATATATTGTCTCATAAGAAAACAAAGACATTTCGTCATACTAGTTTTTTACCTTGGTTGTGATATATCGTATAAATAAAAAAGGAAGCAATGTGTCAATGTGATACATGATTTCTTCGAGATGTATGTTTTTTTCTATTGCTGGAAACTTCATTAATTAGTTAAACTTAAGCAAATAATAGTTAATTAGTTAATTATGATAATAGTGAATGTATAAAACGTTATTACGACATTATTATTTTTATGATTATGAAATAATACAAAAAAAATAAGGTACTTAGCTCAAAAATTGATTAATAATTAATCTGTTAGTTTTTAATTTCTCAAAGTATTCGATAAGAATGAACGAATCCCTATATAATGAAAAGAATTATTTCTAATGTGTTTTATTTTAATTTTTAATGTCTTTAGTTATGTTTTTATTTTTAAATTATTCGCTATTTTTTTTTTTTTTTTTGCTTTTTGAACTAAACATACCTAGAGTTTTATCAATAAATAACTTATAAATCATGATATCCCAAACTATAGTTATTACTATAGGTCGATTGCTGCGACAAAATCTTGGCTATGCTTTCTAGATAAATGAGTTCGTTCCCCTTTACTAAGAAATGAAGAACATTCTAATGTGTCTGTCAGTTGTTAAAAGTGCCTGTCCTAAAAACAGACATTTATTTTTCCTTAGGTATCTGAGAAGAAATTAACGGATTACTACAGGAAGAAAATTTTCATTTAACAGGGTACTGTGGCAACTTACTGAAGTAATAAGTTACTTCGTGCTAACTGAAATAAATACTTCAAGATAAAAGTTATACTCAAAATACAATTTAAATTTTCGTATTAAAGCGCATTTTTGAAGTTTTATATTAACTTCCTTTTAAAATGAGCAGAATTCTAGCAGAAATTCTAAATTGACTTAAACATATTTTTAAGATAAAATTGATTTTCTGTTTTCACGGCTGCATATTAAAAGTGAAACATAAAGAAAATAAGCTTCCATAATATAAGGAAAATTATTTCTCTGTATTTTTTATCAAGCTTGATCTCTTTTAATCTTTGGAAATAAAAGGAAAAAAGTTGGATTAAGAATATGCAGAGAGGCAACCGTTTTCGAAGATGTGGGATAATTTTAACCTTGATCAACTTAAAACACTGCACGCGTATGAAGTCAAAAATTAATTTTTTTAATCTAAGGAATTTAAGAGAACGACCTGTAAACAAAAGATATTTCAAGAATTGAATTTAAACCTATCTACTTCATTCTGAAATTCGAATAACAAATCTAGCATAAAAAACTGTTGCCAGATATTTGAATGCAACTCCATTCAAATAAAGAGATGAAATAAATCCATAAATAAATAAGAATAAAATCACTCGACAATTAAATACATTTAACAATAAATAACAACAAAAATGCTAACACACATTTAATTTATTTCAGTTCAATATGAAACTTTAAAACTCACTGAATTAAAGACACACTGAAATTCAAATAATACTGTTTTTCATCTAAAATGCAGCAGCATGAAATAATTCATATCAAATGTTAAATTATTGGACAAATAACGTAAAACCCTAAGATAAAACAATTGAAACAACCGTTCCATTTTCCATGCTGAACTCGAGGAAATTAATATTTTGGGCAGCTCATGCCTGGTAATTATAACTATGATACTATCTGACACTAAACGAAAAAAAAAACCTGGATGTATTGTTTGGTTATATTAGTTCATACTACATCTACGCCCTTCCAAATTATAAGCAAAATATCAGCGTGTGATGCAAACAACGTTAGTCATACAGTGGGTGACAGATACAGAGAACGGTAGACCAAGACAAAAATGTAATCCAGCGGGTAGAAAAGAATTATTGAATGCTGTTTAATATTTACATTTCGGAAATATTCTATTAAAACTTAGCAGCAAGCAAGCCTTGAAGATACGAGACATCAAGAGAGTTCCAAAATTCAAAGATGTTAATTTGGCTATAGGATGCACCGAGGGAACTTATAATGGGGTGCATAAATAAGACAAACTAACAATCTTCTGCAAGGCCATAATATTAGATAAAACATCTACATGGAGATGTACTATAATGCAAGAGATTATCCCAGTGTTGCCACCAGAGTCTGATACAGCCATCTTTGAGCAGAATTATGATTTATGTATTATTCGACTAGATATACTAATGCCTCTTACAAAAAAATTGACATAACACAGTTCTAATAATTATAAAAAGTCAGCTTTCTTTTTTCCCCTTATATAGCGCTTGTGAGAATGAATTGCATACACATATTAAAATAGAAATCATTTGCGTGTTTTTTCCAAGTCTACGTATATTGCAAATATTCCTTTAAGTAAATATTTACTACCTCCTTTGAAATGTATGTTTAACAATGTATTTCAAAAGAGAAATTATTTTTAACCTGGCAATGGCTCTTGAAAAATTATAAGCAATCCATTCCATTTTTCCTACATCAATAAATATTTACGGAAATCGAGTTTTTATGTTTTATAAAAAGTCAATATAAAGGTTTGAGATACTTATTTTGAATTTAATAGTAAATTATTTAAATAAAAATTAGAAGAGCAAACTTTGACTCAGAAAATTGGTTTATTTTCAGATAAAATCTAAACTCTATTGAAAGTGTTTATTTTAAATTTCCTCAAATTTTTACGATCTCTGCAGTATAATACTATGAATACTTCAATAACACTAGTGAGAACAACTAAGCAATGTCTTTTTAAAAATTTTCTAATGTAGTAATTTATAATTAAAAAATTATAAGAGGAAAACACGAAATTGTGGCAAACATGGAATTTTTCTAAGATTAAAATTTCAGTACATACGAATGAATTAAACAAAAATATATATAATAATTGAAATACAAAATAATCCTAATTTGAATGCATAGTTTATTTATCTTTTTTTATTTTTATTTCCAATATCCATCTGATAACATGGCTATTTAAATTTTTAGTGCATGTTAAATTTTAAAATTAAATTTTTTAAATTATAATTTTATAGAGAATAATAATTGTTATGATTATATTATTGTTATAACTAATATATATATATATTTTATATCAAAACATTTCCAGAATTAAATTCATATATTTTCTTATAGTATTTTATCAATTGTTTCAAAATCTTCTTATTCCATGAAATTGAATGTATTCATTTTTAAATTTATAGCTAAAAGAATTTTCAATTTTCCATATTGTCTCTTTAACTTCATTTATTGTTGACATTCCTAAAAACAATAAATTAAGAAAGTGCTTAGTGTTTATAATCAAAGACAGAGACAGAATTCCTTGACAAATTTTAGAGTTTGTTACTGTATTGAGAACTTTAAATTTTATAATTAATTTTTATTAATAGTTATAACTGTTATGAAAAGCACTACAAGTTTCCTAACTTTCAAATTTTTAATGGTATTAGTTTTGAAATGTATACCCAAATATGTGACTTTAATTTTTAAAATGGTGCATTGAAAATTAACACCTAAACATTTCTCGTCTTTATAATTCTTTATTTCTTAATAAAAACAGTAATACAAATTTTATCACAATTTAATTGAATTCATTAAAATTTTTAAAATAAATTAAGTTTTTCAATAGCAATCTGTTGAAATTCAGTATTAAAAAAAGAAAATGAACTGCTATCACTGTGGCAAAACAATCTTCATTACTGAAAAATATCATTTAATCATGTTTTTTTGTCTTATCAGATATTTATTCGTAGTATTGGTGCATATTTCTTTAAAAATACTTATGCATAGTGATGGGAAATACATAATAAAATCAATCATCATACGTAACATTATCCAATAATGTTTTCAGTAATGATTATTACAACAACTATTATTCTAAATATGCAAGTTCAAAAAAAAAAACTGCCATTTTTTTCTTTCTGAAATTAGCTTTCTTTTCTTCTTTTCGTCAACGAGGATGAAAATTTTATATTGCACTTACAAACTTATTCATCAGTATAATGAAAATTTTTGAAGTTAATATCATTTATTACTTTTTTATATATGTAAGATAGCTAGTCTGGTTTTGATGTTGAGAATATTAGCAAAAAAAGGACTTTTTTAAGCCTCTTAATTTGCTTCAGAGGAATTTTAATATCTATTATATTTCCCGCTTTTTTTTAATTATTCAAGACTCAAATTATTCAATTATTTTTTTTTCTGAAAACACCTGAATTTTTAAAGTTTTAGTAATGGTATAAACTTTGCAAAAAGCAAAAATATATGGCACAATTTAAAATTGCGAAGACATAAAGTACTTATTCATTAATAATTTATAAAGAGCTAAATTTTCCTTTTTCTGCTAAATTTCCAAATTAAAATCTACTTCAGCATAATATTTTGAGAAGAAATACATTTCTTAAGATATATTTTGAAAGAAAGCTTAGAGTAATGAGGCAAAAAAATAGGGAAAAAAAACGGTTATAAAACTAGTGGAAAAGTAGGAAAAAAGCTAGTACTTGTTTCCTTTAAGCATTCTAATTATTTTCCTAACAATTAAGAGTAGTAGAATTTTTCCTGACTGTGCTTTTTTCTGTTAATTACTGCAATTCATCTTTGTAATTTAACACTTTTTATATAAAAAAATAAAGCCACGTTATGACGAATTTCGAACAACTGCATAAGCTTTTACTTTTGTAAAAATATTATTAAAAGATTTCGATATCTAAGTTTCTTACAAGAAATTCCAAAATAAAAATTCAGTTATAGTCAGTTTGAAGCAAGCTTAAAATATTTATTAAAGGGATATGGGTTATTAAACTATTTTACGAATTATATTTAATTTACATTGTTATAAAATGTATCATATATGTAAGGGGAGACAATAAATTATACTACTACAAAATTTGAAAATTTAAAATCCTTTCATATTCAATAGCAGGGAGGGTGCATGATTTACTTTTATTGTTTGTTCTTTCTCCAGAGATTACTCTTTTATTTGGTTGAGTAATGAAGAATTATCTAATAAATATGCATGAGAATTACATTTTGAAACGTAAGAAGAAGCGATGAACTATGAAGGATTTATTCGAATGAAATGAAAGTTGTCAAATGCGATATGCATGTATAAAAACAAAACGTTAGCAGTATCAAAATAATTTAAAATTTTAGAAATAAATTCAGCTGCAAGAAGAATAATTCCACATTCATTGCCCCATATCTGGTCCTGATGGAAACTGATATCCAAAGAAGTCTTGGCTTGTAATAAAAGGTGTATGTTCTCCTGTGTCACTGCTTGCCACATATGTTTCAATTGGTAAGTTAGATCAATGTGGTTTAGAGATAATTGAAGATACTTAGATATCAAGGACCAAAATGACTCTGTAGAGGAGACATCAGGCAATTTCGCCGACAATAGTAGAGTTTCAAAAGAAGTAGACAAGTACAGAAATAATTACAGTGAACGGGTGAGTATTATCCTAGTCAAAAACAAGTTTATCGTTTCGTGAAATGAATGCGAACTATTACACGACATTAAAATTTTGAGTGCTGATCGGACGATTATTTTTCCCTTGCATTTTACTGTCCTTCTCGTTAAACCGCAATTTTTTTTAACACTTTGTAATGCCATGTTGATCCATTCCAGACAACATCGCCGAATAGTAGCATTAGTCAGATTGATACGTAGAGTTATTCTAAGATTTGACCATCCTACTTCAACTGCATGTCATGCACAAATGGTGACATCTGATCATACTGAATCCATCTGCAAGGCATTAATTCATTTAACGTAGGTTGACGGAACAAAATGTACATGTAAGTTATGTACATGAAACACAACACGAATGGGATATCATATGTTTTATTCACCATTTATATGCACATTGTAAGTCGCAGGAGTTTCAACTAATTAGCCATTATGAACAGTTGTATAATCGGTACAATGGGGATTGTTCCACCGTTAGGTGGACGGGGGTATCCCCCTTGTATGTATCATTTTAAATAACAATGAATTTAAAAAAAAAACATTAAGCAAGAAAATAACAATAAAATTCAAGATTAAGTTAAATAGCCGTTACATGCATTATCAAACTCTTAAAAATAAGGTTAAGAGTGCCGCCTTAAATAAAGTTTTAAAACATTAGTATTACTCTTTATTTTGCTATATTACAAGATTGAAATAAAATTCAGAAGATAAAATACAGTTAGAAATAATGTTAAAACTATTTTTATATCAAATTTATCTATATGTGTCCAATAATGTGAAATAGAATTGTATTTACTTTAATATCAAGTACTAAATGAAAAGAGAATAGAAGTATTGCGTTTCTGTAAATATCTGTTAATAAATATACTCTTTAATGAAAATAACAATATATAAAATGTATAATGTGTGACTTGTGTGACGGGCTCATCACGATTTCAACTAAAAACTCCTCTTGGGTTCTTTGGGGCCGAAAAAGGCAAATTCTTTCCAACCAAATCCAGAAGCGAAGCGATGCAAATTAGGAACATTTTAAATGGCAGAAGTTTAACGTAGGCGTATGACCTATTGGGAAGTGATTATACTAGTCTGAGTTTAAGCACGTAAACTGAAGGAAGAGAAGAAAGCCATTATTTGAGTGTGAAGCTATCCGTGACAAAGCGACCAAGTCAAGGCGGATACTATTCCACGCAAGCTAAACAAAAGATATTTAGGATCAATGAGGATTGTGGTTAAGCAAGAGATTAAGGTGGGATAATTCCATTATCTATTAGGAACTGTGTATAGACTAAGATTAGGAATAGGTGGGAAAGTTAAATATAGTGGTTAACATCGCGCTTATTTGGTAATACGTATCGTGTGTTTTCTCACCTCAGATCCTCTAAGTTTAAATATAACTATTACCTTTGTATAGTGTTTAAGTTAAGATCTTAATAAAGATATATTAAGAACATGACAATGCCTGTTTCTTCATTCACTCCCACACACATAGGTCGTGAAGATAACTTAGAAGTAAGGCATCACCCACGGGCGAATACCTTAGAAAGGTAAGATTTATTATTTAAAAAAGTGGATGTGTAAAGGTTACATATTCATACATTTAATGCTAAAAACTCAGGTAAAATCCCAAAGAGATGAAATTGACAGTACCATCTATGATTAAGTAAGGTAGCGATAATTTATATTAAAAATAAACTAATTAAAACTAACATTATATATAATTAATATTATTTAAACAGTTTAATATGGCTATTATGTTCTGAGTAGCATCATATAATTTTTTTTTATTTATTAAGTTTGCAACTGTATTTGTACACTAAAAAAGAATTATAACGCAAATAGCTATTACTAAACTCCAATAAGCTGATATACGGGTATTACTGTTGTTTAATGGAAGTTAATAATACTAAAATTAAAAGTATTTCTTTGTTAGAAAAACAATATTACAATCTAATTTATGATCTATTATTACATAAGGTTATAGTAACCCAAATTAATTTTATTATTTCAACTTTAATGATTAAACAATTATATAAAATTATATATAATCTTAGGGATAAACTCTCTATTTGTTATTAAATTATCCATAGAGATAAAATTAGATAAAAATCGTTAAATATCAATGTATAGTTTGCCATAAAAAGGGTAATATAGATTAGCTAAACTATTACTACAGATCCAACTTCTGGTGAACTTTAAATCTGTTTACATTTATTATAGTTATAGTTAATATAGCTTTTCTTAAGAGCTGAATTAATGAAAGCGTGAAAATGTGAAACTTAATACTATAATTTAAGTATTTATTATCCTAATTTTCTAAAGGATCCTTTGCAATATCATTAATATGTAGTGAGTTAATCATAAATATGCGAAACATTTCTTTGTTATTTTTAATAATTATTTATTTTTTTAATATTTTTAATAATAGCTGTAATATTGTGAGATGATTTATTTTTTTTATAAATATATTAAAATATTTTACCAAAAGCAGTAACGTGATTTTTAAAGCCATCAGTATGTCTTCTAAATTAATAGCATATTTCATGAAATTTAGGAATTAAAAATGTACGTCCTAATTTAAGTTTTGATAGATATATGCTAAATTTTTATAGGAATTAAAAATGCAATTACTAATTCCTGTATCACAAAAAGGGAAAATTTATACAAATATTTATTGTTTTGAAAATTCGTATTAAGCACTAAGTTATAATGTTGTTAATTCATAACATAATTATCATGGATCTAAAAAATACAAACAATGTTGAATTTTTCCTATAAATATTTAACCATCTCTACTTAATACCCTATAACAGAGATGCCGAACCAGTGCAAGCGTGCCAATGATGGCACCGACACAATATTTTGAGCTCGCCAGCGATCAAAATGGTTTGCATTTTATTTCAAAATAATAAAGTTCACAATGAAATAACACAAAGAAACACGAGTGATCGGTTGAGGAATGGCGGGGAGCACAAGCGTTTGCTATTTTCTTTCCTTAGTTACTCCTTGGACTACAGTTGCCTGAAATGCAAAGTTTTTCTACGCATAACATAGTCAATTTCATTGACACAACTGTATAAAGTTTATTTATGTTTAACGATTTTTAACTGTTATTAAACATGACTTGTTCAACTAAAGAACAACAAATGCAAGATAGTAACAGAGAATAACATAGATAGTAACAAATAGCGTAACAGAGAATTTCAAATTGGTTGAATCTAGAAATATGGCATGATTAGTAAAGGCGACAAAGCGGTGTGCTTTTTATGTTCTGGAACAGTGGTGTGCAGAACATCATCTATAAAACAGCATTTTGAAATACATCACAAATACTCTTGTCAAAAAAGTATAAACCACAGTAAAAATAACTAATTGCATAGAAATCGTTTGGCAGATGACTCCAATTCAGCTTGCATTCCACTAAAAGTAACATCTTACGATCCTAATATAAGTTGTTGGTCATCTAATCTGTTACATAGAAGTCGCACTGAGGTTACTTTAATTTAAATTACACACGTATAACTAAACATTAACAATTGTACAGTGCAGAAGGTATTTGTAATAAGTAAAGAGTTTTGTGTTGTTAGTATTTAATTTTATTATCTCCCCAATAATCACGAGTAAAAATTATTTGTTGACACTTATATACCTCATTAAGCACTTTAGAAAAAAAAATGTCACTTTGATTCATAAAGGTTCGCTACCTCTGCCATATAAGATCCCATAAAAAGTTCACAATTAGTTTTATATTAGGTGTACAATTTTGCTCCCGCCGTTTTTTTTCCGAAATTCGATGCTTTATTGTAAAAAACACTGATTATACATTGATGATTCAATAATTGCATTCGATAACGATCACCTGTGATTGTTTCAGTCGGTTTTAACAACTAATAATACACTGCACCGAGATGGTCCCACCAAATGCCATGCTGGTCTTCGACGTCAAAATCACCGTCCTTGAAGCGTTGAAACCACTCTCGGCACGTTCTTTCACTAATAGCGGCCTCCCCATAAGTATCTGAGAGCATTCGATGAGCCTCAGCCGCAGATTTCTTGGTATTAAAGCAGAAAATTAAAACCTCCCGCAAATGACGAGAATTCGGCTCGTAAGCTGACATGTTTAATCAAGAATAACTTTATGATGCAGACACAAATCAACTAATATTTCGATGGCGTTATGTTTACAAATACCTAAGCTTATTGTATGACATCTACGATCTATTTATTTCGACTACCACTTACCACTACAGCATTCTATTGCAAAACGGTGGAAACAAAGTTGTACACCTAATAATTTAATTTCATATTTTTTTTTTGCAAAATATGTATGTATATTCTTTTTACCTTCATGTTTTCCTTATTTAACTGTGATATTTTATGAAAACTTTTTTTCAATACATACGCACATACACACGCACACATATATGTACATTTATTCAGCTATGCTCCAATATAGCCAGTAATTATCTGGTTAATTTATGTAAGTTCTACTATTACATTGGTAACATAGAAACTTACTATTTTCTTAAATATAGGTTCATATATGATTTAATTACCTTTAGTATATCTCCAGATTTTAATTTTTATCCTGATCACTTGAATTTAATAAAAACCAATTTTCAGGCAAACAATTTAGATTTCTTGTATTAACAATTAAATAAAAAATAGCATAAGTTAAATTGAAATATGTATGATAAAGAACATGCATTTTATTTTTACATTGTTAAGGTACCATTTTGGACTAGCGATATTCCTATTGTAATTTAAAGAAATATTATGTTTAATGATATACATAAAAAAGAATGATCTATAGTTACTGATTACACAGGAAAACACAATAATTACAAAAAAAATTTAAATACTGTTTAGAACAGAATTATACAGCTTACTTTTTATATGCTTGTATTTAAAAAAATATCAATATAAATTACAACAATAATTTTTTGAACATTCTTCGTTTTCGCTTTTCTAATTTAAAAAAAAAAAAAAATTAAGTATTTTACATAGAGTGTGTTGAAGATTATATCTTAATTATATAGTCCGCAATCTCCAATACACACATTTATTCTCTTATCATGCGCCTCATTTTAATTTTATATTTTTGAACTTTTGGGCATGTTTCTGAATTAATGATTATTTTTTTTACTTTGTTTTCTTTTTGTTATAATTTTTAAACATATTGTTACTTAGACTGGGTTTCGTGGATGTTATGATATCAGTCCATGTAAGCGAAACAGATATTTAGTAGAGTCTAAAATTTATTGCGAAAAAACAATCTTTAAAATACAGGATACAACATTAAAATTCGCTTAATAAATCTCAGAAAGTTTCAGAAAACTAACACTGTCTAAAAATACTAGTACCTATTGCTAAAGATTGTCCATAAGCGATCTCTCATTCCCTTTAACATTCGAAGTAATAATGACTAAATTTTCGCAAGAAACGGCTATTTATAGTCTGCGAGACTGCTTTTCAGCTTTTCCTCGAAAAATCCGCATACTTAAAATATCGTGATGCAGTGCTTCTCAAAGTTGCAATACTCGCGACCCAATATTCAATCATTATTTTCATCGCCCCCCATACAATAACAATGTACTGAATTCAGGAATACTATACTTTGACGCTAAAACTACGATACAACTTTAACCTCTTAAGCCCCCCGTGTATATAAACGTCTCTCTAAGCCAAAGATTTTATTTCTCCAGACGTATATATGCGTCTTTCCGAAGTACGATTTTTTTCTGTGCACTGCTATCCGTAAAACTATTCTAAGACGTTGGAATGCAATAAAAGGACCTAGACAATGTTTGCGAAGTATTTACTTATTCTAGATTATTTTTGCTCCCTTATTCCTCCCTCCTCCCCAAATACATCATATACGTGTGCCTACGTGGAAAACGGTTGGCACTGGGAAGCAAATCACGAAACTTATGATCGGCAGTCAAGGTTTAATTATAAACCGCACAAAAATTATCAAGATAAGTGTTAATTTTTGTTATAAATTATATATGTGACAAACTCATGGGGTAACTGGTAATTATTAAACTTGTTTTTAACTTAGAATTGTTTAATTAATTATAAAATACATTGTGTAGCTCTGATATATTTATAAGTGTAATATATCAGTGTAAATGTGTATTTCATTTTTTATATCAGAATCTATTTTGTTTGTTTACTTTCAGTAAATTAATAATTTTTTAAAAATAATATTTTGTTCTCGACTTTTCAATAGTCTCGCGCCCCCTTGTAGAGTTCTCACGCCCCTCAAGGGCGTGTCCATGTTGTCGCCAACTTGCCCAATATGGACACCAAAAAGGATGCCAGCTATACTGTACTAAATATTTAATATACAATATTTTACAATACTGCCAATATTTTGAAACACCATTATAATGTAAGAGACAAAGTTTCTTACGAATATAGCAATTTTTATCATAACATAAATACAACAAAAAGTAATATTAATGCATTAAACATCCAGATATAAATTATTTACTCTGTTTTAGGCATTACTTACACAAATTCGTAATAATTAATTGTATTTAGTAGTTCATAATCGTTGAAACTTAACATATTAATTGAATACACGTAGTCCTTTTAGGTTTAATTGATTTTAAATTTTTACTTTTCAAAAAAAATTTTCATCAGGTGGGTATAAAAGGATTAAGAGGGTCCAGCATATGAATTTTCAAAGAATTTTCAATTTTCACTTTTTATAATAAAAGTTCAAATATTTCTGTTTAAAGTTATATATGATATGAGGAAATGCGATAAATAGAAGTATTTTTTTTTATTTTTTAAATGAAGGCACTCCTTGACGTGCATCAAATGAGCTCTGATATGGGCACCTATGTTTTCCCTTGCGAAAGTTTCTGATGAGCGCGAATCTATATTACGTTCAAGTGGAAAAATTTGACTGAATTGGGCTTATCTAGAAGTGTACGGGTACACGTCTTTTGGATCTTAAAAGCGAAGCAGGGAAAAAAAGTTAAGAGATGGAGAAAGCCTAAATGGTCGTAACCGACTCACCTGCATTTTGATATCAAAAATTCAAAGATATTATATTATAGCTATTAAAAATCCTACCAATGATCTACACAGCAGGAAAACTGCTGTCTGGGCTATTTTATTTTCATCTTCTCTCTTCAAACGAGAGCCCTCAACATAAACTGTGTTTCGCGGGTATAAATGACTAAAGCAAGATTTAAAAGCTGACCAAAGCTGAATGTAATTAAAAGCACTATGATCATAAAAACATATACACGTGCTATATACGATAGTGTTTTAAAGGAAGCCAATTTTTAGAGACCTTGGTGATCCGATGTCATTAAGAAAACTTCCATGGAAAGACTCAGAACCCAAATGAGTCAGTTAATAACACCATATGGTCAGTGATACCAAGATCCACTTTTGTGGAATTAAATGCTCTAAAATACTAGGTGTAAATATGGCTACTGCACAGTTCAATATGAGTTATGTAGCAAAATTAATGAACTGAAAACATTGTAATATTAAACCAAGTTATAACTGTGTGTTATGCATCAACAAATTTGATACACGTAAGATTCGTGTAGCCCAATGAATTTAACTTAAGATCTCAAAAAAGGCAAAATTATTCAAAATAATTAAAAAAAGAAAATTAGAAAAGTCTTTTGTATGAGCAGAGACTAAAGAAAATGCATCATATACTTCGGGAGAGTACTAAAATGTAAATGCTCAATTTACTTTAAAGCCTGTTTTCACAAAATGTAATATTTCTCACTTATGTACCTTTTTCTCAAAAACTTCTTATATAATCATCAACTTTTCAGTTAGCATACGTTTAACGTGTTTATACATTTTAATGGAGGGAATTATATATGTCTAGCAAACATTTTTAGATATGACTTTTTAAAACTAAATTTTAGGGACAAAAAAATTGGACAATTTTTAAAAAATTCATAATTAATTTAATTTTCAACAAAAAGACAAATCCCTCGTTAAAGTGTTATTAATAGTATACATAACCTAATGTAAAAGTATTTTTAGGAGAAGTAAGTAGTTTCTCAGAAAAAGATACACATAAACTGACGCAATTTAACATGGGCTCCTATGGACGTGCCTGACCCCCTTAACTATTACGGGATGTATATCTTGGCGATTTACGAAACCATAATGAATGAAAAGAATACCTATCATGGAAATTGAGGTAGAAAATTATCACACACATATATATATTTCCCAAAATATAAAGATATTAGTAGTTGTCATTTTTTCCCATTTTATGTTTGCCTTATTGTCTTATAAATAATGTAAATACTTCAAAACACAATAGGAAAATATATTATGTTCAAACGAAATATCTCTTTTTTGCATCCAGGGGATGGATAAATCTTGCACGTAATAATAGAAAAATATTCAATAAATGAGCAGGTTTTTCCCTTTAATTGGTATGGCACATAAGTTTCATGATTATTATTATTTAGTGCATATTAAACGAAAGGGTTTATAAAAATTAGTTCGCTAAAATTAATGTTTTAAAAACTGATTTGAGAAAACTCTACCAACAGTAGCTATTTTCGCGTGTTAATGTCTCCATTATAATTGTAATATACTCATATATAGACATTATGTGTTTCTAGCATTCCGAATGACTCTCGCTGTTCTATGTATTATTTAATTTTGTCTCAAATGTACCAATCCGTCAAACATTGTTCAGCAAACATTCCCTACTGAGAACAACATTAGTCATTTGACACAATTCAGGTTACTTGTTCCATTTATTATCAATCCCCGGAGCTCATTTAGAGTTATTCCGTGATTCGATTGGCTACAGGCTTAGTCAAATATGTTTGCAGAAATATTTGCAGAATTTTCTGTTTGATTAATGGAAACATTTAATCACTATTTCCTTAATTTAGCGTTTCTCAAACTGTGGGGCGCCCCCCTACGACCGCTGATAACTGTACGAGGGGGCGAGCACTTTGAAAGGTTGAAATCGAAAAATTATTTAAATATTAATTTGCTGAAAGTGAACAAAATACATTCTGACAATAAAAAAGAAAAAAATTACAATGACATAATACAGCATACTTATGAATACTTATAAATGTGTCAGTACTGCACAATGTATTTTATTATTAATTTAACAATACTAGTTACGAACAAGTTTGATAAAATTACCAGTGTCCCCAATGCCACCATTTTCCAAGTAGGTTTGTGTATGTGATGTATTGGTTGAGGGGGGAAGGGGGGCAATAAGGAATAAATACACACAAATCATCTGAAATAAGTAAATCCTTTCCAAACACTGTCAAGGTCCTTTTATTGTATTCCAAGGCCTTGGGAATAATTTTATGGATAGCAGTGCACAAAAAAAGATCATATTTCGAAAAGACGTATATATACGTCCATGTAATTAACGCTTTAACCAAGCGAGACGTTTAGATACGCCGGCGGCACTTAAGAGGTTCAAGTAGTATTATCTTCAGGATCAAAATACATTATTATGGAATTCAATACATTGGCATTGTATGGAAGGGGACACGAAGAAAATTTTCGTAGAGTATTGGATCCAAATTATTGAAAATTTAAGAAGCAATGCCTTAATTGCATGAAGTTTGGAGAAAGATAGCTGTTAGACATTTAAAAAGTCGGATCCAAATTTTTATGATCTCCTTGTGTTGTTTTTCCAATCCCGTTCCATGATCTCAATAAAAGTAAGCACACCGATTCGAACCCGATCTTTTGAGTTTCGTGATTTGTGGTTGGCAGCAACTACCATGCAAATCGAGCTAGTATTTAAACTCGGCTCATGTTAGTTTTTCAGAAAAAAGGAAGGAGAAACGGAAATATAAGAAGTATGTGAGTGGTTTTAACTCTTAGAGGGAGAGAACAACTGGTTGGCAATGCAACTGCAGGTTGCATCACCATTTTAGATTAGAAATTAATTTTACAATATTAGAAGACGGTTCGAATCGGATGTCTCTGGTAATGTTGCTTTTTGAACTTTTGTTTTTATCGCTCCAGTAACGAGCAGAGTGACTTTATGATTGATTATTAAAGGCCAATTTTAAGAAACTGTTTTTCGTCTTCATGCCTCCTCGACACATAAATTTCACTGCTAGCTTTGCAAAAATTTAAATTAGCTTACCAATAAGTGTAACAAATTTGGTTATGGGCCAAGTCCATGTACTGTGTCGAGGCAGGCTAAGCAGTTAAACCAGGCCATGAACTTTGTCTATTTAAATACTGTTTCCAGTCTAGAACTATTTTTTATGAACTCTGTTGCTAGTACGCTAAATCGAGTAATAGGTATGGAGTTTAACAACCAGATATCAGTGTTGACTCCAAATAACTGGAACACGTGGAAGCATGATATGCAAGTACTCTTAATGCATTATGGTTGCTGGCAGTTTATAATACAGACCAAGCCAGAGCAACCTGATGAAGAAGCAACATACAAGGAAAAATTAGATTTACAACTTCGTAAGGATAGATGTTATACGTTGATCTATACTAACATCAGTTCAGATTTGAAAAATCTGATAACGGAAACAACTGACGGAGTAGCGGCATGGAAGATATTAAAAGATCACTTCGAACCAGTCACAAGAGCAAGGGTAATTCAACTATTAGATCAATTTTTTTGAACAAAATACCAACCAGGGGAAGATGTTGGAATCTTCATATCTCGTGTAAAGACAGCGGCAACCAGACTACAAGAAGCGGGTCATAAATTGGACGACCTGTACATAGGATTTCAATTAATAAGGTGGCTTCCTCAGGAATTCCAGTCTACCGTGCAACAAATCTACAGATGGAAAGAAGAGGACTTCAGAGTTGTCAAAATTGAAGCAGAGCTGATATTAGAAGCCAATCGTCTTCAGTTGATGAAAAAGATTTGGAGAAAGCGGAGAATGCTTACTTGAGCAGTTTCACTTCGAAGAAGTCGAAGACGTTACCTGGTGCTACGGCTGCAGCTCATGGAGATCCAAATGGCAAGAATGATTACCAAAAGAAAGGTGGTAAGGTATTTAACTGTAAAACTATTAAAAATGTTAAACAATCTATTAAGACTATAGGTCCGTGTTATGTATGTAATAAGTACGGGCATCTTAAAGTAAACTGTAAAGAGAAAAAGTCTCTACAAAAATCTCCTTCAACTGTAAATGAAACTTTTAATACAGAGTTTGATAAAAGTGATAAAGGTGTTTGGGTAATAGATACTGCTGCCACGAGTCATTTTTGTAATGACAAGAGTTTATTTTTAGATCTTAAACCGATAACTAACATGAAAATGTCGTTAGCAACGGAGGATAAAAGTTGTCCCGTAGAAGGAATCGGTACACTTAGATTTCGGGTAAAATATAAGGGGAGTTTTCATGAAATAACTTTGACTGATGTATTATTTAATCCTAAGTTGAGGAGAAATTTGTTATCCGGTTCCAGATTAGAAAGTAAAGGTGCGCATTTTGTGGGTACTAAAGGTAAAATTAATGTTTTTAATAAAGACTGGATAAAATTGTTCTCGGCGACACGCCATGAAAATTTGTATTTTTAAGCCGGATCATTATATTATACCAAAGAGTAAAGAAATTAGTTTTTTTAGTGATATAACCGCTAAAACAAAAACGGATCAATAGAAATATGGCATCAACGCTTTTGTCATGTTAATAACGATTACTTGGTAAAAACTAGTAAAAACGATAGTGTAAAAGGTCTCCCACGCTTAACTGATAATGGTAAGACTCAATGTATACCGTGTAAATTAGCAAAGTCCAAGAGAGTTTCATTTAAAAAGACGGGGGCCGTAAGATCAAAACGTCCATTGGAATTGTTGCATATGGACCTCTGTGGTCCAATGCCAACTGAAAGCCAAGGCGGTAATAAATATTTCTTGAGTATAATTGACGATTATTCAAGAAAGGTGACTGTATTTGCCATCCGAAATAAATCTGACGTATTTCATACGTTTATAAGATTTCAGAAACGAGCAGAACGTTTTCTAAGTAGAAAGGTAATAGCAGTTAGAACTGATGGCGGACTAGAATTTTGTAATAAAGATATGGATAGTTTCTTGACAGAACTGGGTATAAAGCATGAGGTAACAAATTCATATACGCCAGAAATGAATGGGGTCGCGGAGAGATTCAATTTGACCGCTCTAGATGGCATCAAGACATTGCTTAAGTCTAGTGAAGTTCCCCATAAGTTTTGGGGAGAAGCATTACTTTGTTTCACTTATGCGTGGAATCGAATTTGTCACAAAGACAGTAACAAAACGCCTTTCGAAAAATATTCAGGTAGAAAACCATCGGTATTGCATCTAATACCTTTTGTATGTTTAGCATATGCTGGTGTGCCAAAAAACAAACTAGAAAAAATTCGATATGCGTGCGAAAATGGGAATTATGATGGGATACGCACAATGTACTAAGGGTTATAGAATATGGTTGATAGATGAAAATAAATTAGTCGAGACTATTAATGTAAGATTCGATGAAAATAAGAGGGGAATTAATTTTAGACAAAAAGTTAATAGTAACCTTGGATATAATTTAAACCTTCCTGATTATTATGATGAGGATGATTTTGATAGAGTAAAAGATTCATTAACGAGTCGTTTAGTTTCAAAGACGAGTACGGAAATGCCCTCAACATCTGAAAAGCCAGAAATATCTTCCGATAATCATAACTTGATCCCAAGTACGGAGGTTAAGTGGATTCGAAATATAGGTAGGAAAGTAACTGGATCTAACGTTTATTATAGTATAGAAGGGGAAGCAACCCGATTGAAATCTTTTAACGAAATAGAGAAATACTGTAAGAGGCACAATATTGAGTATGATCCTAGTTTATTTAATTTTAGAAAAGATAATACCGAATCCAGGGATTTTCAGATTTGTCAGAGCAACAAGAAGCTCTTTTGGTTGAAATAACTATTCCTAACTGTTACAAACAGGCGATAAGATCCAGAGACGCATCTAAATGGCATGATGCAATGGATAAAGAAATTAACGTAATGAAGGAACGTAAAGTTTGGGATTTAGTTGATCATCCGGATAATATAAAAATTTTAGAAAACCGATGGGTTTATACCATTAAATATGATGAAAAATAATAAAATTGTTAGATACAAGAGACCCGATATTATGTATGCAGTAAATGTATTATCTCAATTCCAAGCAAACCCGGAATAAAACATTGGAATTGCTTATTGAGATTATTAGGTTATTTAAAATACACTCAAGAATATAAATTAGAACTTTCAAAAGTTAAATCATTAAAGCTAAGATGTTATTCAGACTCGGATTTTGCTACAAATAGGGATGATCGAGTGTCGATGGGAGGGTTCATAACTTTTATAGACGAAACGCCAATTTCATCGCGAACTTTCAAGCAAAATCCGTTAGTCTGTCGACCATGGAAGCTGAGTATGTTAGTTTAACAGAAGCAGCTAAGGAATGCATTTGGCTAAAGAATGTAATTGATAATAAAAGTTTAAATTTGGAATTAAGTGAAAATGTAATGTTTTGTGATAATCAAGCTACTATAAGTTTTTCAAAGTCACCGGTAGAAAATTATAGAACAAAACATATCGATGTTCGTTATCATTTTCTAAGGAATTTGATATACGACAAGGTTTTCCAAATTAAATATATAGGTACCAAAAATAATTTGGCGGACATTTTTACCAAACCCATGGTAAAGGAAAAATTGTTAGAATTTTGTAGAAAATTATTTCTTTTAGAGAATAAGACTTTATTTCTTTAAGATTAAAATATTAGTTTGTTTATTACAATAAAGATTGTGAATAAAATGTATTTTTTTGTGTTAAATTGTATAACATGTGATTATAGATTAAAATTAATTTACTGATTTGTAAGAGATAATGGTGTGAGATTGGAAAAAGGGGGCCGATTGTTAGACATTTAAAAAGTCGGATCCAAATTTTTATGATCTCCTTGTGTTGTTTTTCCAATCCCGTTCCATGATCTCAATAAAAGTAAGCACACCGATTCGAACCCGATCTTTTTTGAGTTTCGTGATTTGTGGTTGGCAGCAACTACCATGCGAATTGAGCGAGTATTTAAACTCGGCTCATGTTAGTTTTTCGAAAAGGAAGGAGAAACAGAAATATAAGAAGTGTGTGAGTGTTTTAACTCTTAGAGGGAGAAAACGGCTGGTTGGCAATGCAACTGCAGGTTGCATCACCATTTTAGATTAGAAATTCATTTTACAATATTAGAAGACGGTTCGAATCGGATGTCTCTGGTAATGTTGATTTTTGAACTTATTGTTTATTTTATCGCTCCAGTAACGAGCAGAGTGACTTTATGATTGATTATTAAAGGCCACTTTTAAGAAACTGTTTTTCGTCTTCATGCTTCCTCGACACATAAATTTCACTGCTAGCTTTGCAAAATTTAAATTAGTTTACCAATAAGTGTAACAATAGCAATAAAAAGTATTAAAAGAAAGGCTAATAATTGTTCACTAATTTTTTATGGATAAGTAACCAATTGAATTTAATCACATTTCCTTGTTTAGAAATAAACCAATAAGTCCTCATGTGAAATTTTGTAAGACAGCTTTTAAATTTCTTGGTTACAGGGTTTAAAAATTGGGTTTATAAACGTCAAATATGTATCTCAATGATCTAACAGTATGTAACTTTTTACAACATACACTGGTGTGCAAAAATTAAGGACGAGACGGTTTTTTCAATATAACTTTGTACAAAAGCTTTCCAAATCAACACATTTAATACCGTAAGATCCCCAATACGTAAGGACATGTGTAATATGTAAGCAACACTTACTAAAAGAGAAATCAGAGGGATAAAAAAGAAGCTTGATTGAAAAAGTAGCATGGAGCGCAATGCGACTGAAGGCCGAAACATCACTGTGATGGGTGTCCAGCAAGAAACATCGGGTTTTTAGTAGGGGATATGATATCCCCTGACTGCTAGGCAGGTTTCACAGCGTCTGCCCATGCTGAGAATGAGGGTGTCAATGAGTTGTTGAGGCGTTGCTGCCCATTCGTCTTGCAGCGCCAATCGAAGCTCCCGAATCGTTACTGGTGGTGAGGTACGAGCTGCCAAGCGTCTGCCTAGAAATTCCCATACATGCTCGATGGGATTGAGATCCTGAGATCGTGCCGGCCAATCCATACGTTCAATATCCTCACTCTCTAAGAGCTGTTCGGCAGCTACCGTGCGATGACATGGTGCATTGTCGTCCATGAAAAGGAACTGCAGACCCATAGCGCCTCTAAAAAGACGCACATATGGAAGAAGAATCTCGTTACAATAACGGGTCCCGTTGACTGAACCTGCGTCGAAGATGTGAAGGTCTGTACGACTACCAAGCATGATGCCTCCCCAAACGAGAACACCGCGCGACCTCCATACCTCTCCCTTTCAATGATGTTCGAGGGATAATTGCGGTTCCCCCGCTCTCTCCAGATGAGTATGCGATGAGAATCGCTACTCAAACTGAATCTGCTCTCATCTGTAAAGAGTACTCGTCCCCATTCATTGTCTCTCCAATTCCGGTGTTCCCGGCACCACAGAGAACGCCTTCTCTGATGGGCAGGCGTTAAAGGTACACACCGTACAGCGCGTCGTGCAAACAGACCACCACGGTGCAGTCTTCTGGCCACGGTAAAACGCGATATCGGTCGTCCAGTCGCCTGTGTCCTGTGTCTAGCGATTTCTCTCGCTGTCTGCCACCTGTTTCTTCTGGCCTGTAAGATAATGTAGTGGTCATCTGCGGGTGTGGTTCCTCTTGGACGACCACTACTGAACCCCCGGATAGCTGTTCCTGTAGTTTGAAATTGTCTCCAAAGTCGTGAAACGATGCTGTGAGCAATTCCGAACTCTGCAGCCAAACTTGTCACACTGCTGCCTTCCTCCATCTTCCCAATGATTCGACCTCGGGTAAAAGCATCCTGATGTCGTCTAACAGATTGATTATTCGCCATTTCTCGCTGAGGCAGCAACTCGGTGTGATTTTTAACTGCTATACGGCGTGCAATCTTTGCCAGAAATACTGATCTTACACCGACAACATGCTTTATACTACTCAGACACTCCCCCATTACGTCTACCTGCATATCTGCGCATGTGCTACCGTACATCACCTTACTTAATCTCCTGATTGGTCTTTCTGTCCGCTCTGCCTCTTCGTTCAGCTGATATGCTAATTTTTCGACTTCGTCCTTAATTTTTGCACACCAGTGTATTTCAGCAGATTAGAAGGAGGGGGAGTTGTTTTAATCGATAGAAAAATCCAGTTCTAAGCATAGTATAGCAGTAAAGTAAAATAATCAAAAAGGAAACTGCATTATATTTCAAAGCCAAGGGAATGAATGAGTTACAAAATTCATTCAAACTCAAAAGTTGAGAGATATATTTAAATATTCCATTTCTTGAAAACCTCAAATTAAAATCTTCAAGCAATCGTATCCAGCAGATTAAGATATGTTCCAGAAAAACACATTCATCTTTCAATAATTATAACTATAAAATAGCTTCCACGCAAAAAAAACTTTGATAGCTGTAAAATTGCTAATGACCTATTTTGAATGAGTCATTAGCTATTTTACGGTTAATAAGTATTGATCATGTAATCCAGTTGGGTTTGAAAACAAAAACATTCAAACAATTTTTTTTAAAAAAAATTATTGATATCAAATTAAAAATACATTATGTATTTAAAAAAACCTAAGAAGCAAACGTATTTAAATAAAGATTATAACTGAAAAAAATTTGAAACGTTTCGCAAATAAATCGTTTGGTCACAGAAATCTCAATAAAATTCCCCTAACACATTTCATGAATATTTTAGGGGATAAATGATCGGAAATCAATGACATTAAAAAATATGTGAGCTATTCATACTCATCTCTACTCAAGAGTTTAAAAATTGGATGTTTTTAGCATGGACATTATGTGAAATAATTCATTAGTTAACAACATAGTCTATTTTCTTTTTAAGTACTCAATGAAATTTACTATTTGATCAATACATGTCAATATTAATAAATTAGGTTATCAATTGGAGATATATTTCCCAACTCAGCATTATTTCTAAAATATTGATGCAATTTCTGTCAAAATTCAGTGCACTACACAAACATACAAATACCGAAACAAGTTATTTAACCTAGAGAGAAATTTTCTATATATTACAATATACATATCCTTTCTTCCTCAGTGACATGACAACCCATTGAGACCTTGACCTTCTCAAGAAGCCTTTTCAAGGCCAGTCTTATTTTTGCAAGTATTCTCCATTTCTTAGTTCTCGAAACTAGAAGATCTTTTTATAGGCCATCAATTCATCTAAAATTTAACCTGCCCTTTCTTAGTGTACGAATTGGTTGGTCATTGAAGACTTTTTTAGTGGTGCGGTTTACTTCCATTCTGACAACGTGATCTACCCCTTCAATTCGTTGTATTTTGATGAAGTTAACAATTTCAGATTCTTTATATGAGTGATAGAGCTCTAAATTTTATCTTCGCCACGTCCCATTTTCCTGAATTCCTCCAAAAATAAATCTTAAAATCTTCCTTTCGTAGATACTTATCATGATTACATCTGTTCGAGTCATGAACCAAGTTTCACATGCATAAGTTGATACTGTTCTTAAAAAACTTTTATGCAATAGAACCTTTGTTTTTCTTTTGATTAAATTCGATTTCATTTATTTTTGTATTCCGTTAACGCATTTATTAGCCATAGTAGTTCTCTTTTGCATTTCACTAGTACAATCGTTTCTATTGATAATTTCCAAAGCTAAATAAGCGAAACTGTCAATACCTTCAAAATAATACTCTTCAATTTTAAAGTGGGAATTGTTAAAACAGGATTTCATGCAAAGCATGTATTTGATCTTCTCATTGATTTTCAGTCCCACCTTGAGGGCCTTTTTTTAAAGATGTCATAGTGCGGTAAGTGTTTGTGCAATGATATCAATGTCATCAGTAAAAGTCAACAACTGTATTGCTTTATTAAAGATATTTCCTCTGATATTGATATTGGAATCTCTTATCACTTTTTCTTATGCTAGATTAAAGAGAAGACATGCTAGTGCATCTCCTTGTCGAACGCCATTTCTTATTAACAATGGGTTCGAACGATCATTCTGCACCTTGACCATGATCTTTGTCTTACTTAATGCCAGGTTTATCAGCCTTAATAATTTATCAGAGATTTTAAATTCTCCCATGGCTGCAATAAGAACCTTTCAGTTGATGCTATCATAATCAGTTTTAATATCAATAAAGAAGCGATGAGTATCAATTCCAAATTCCCTTTTTTTCCAAAATCTGATGGATGTTGAATATCTGCTCTGTAATGAATCTTCCTTACCGAAATCCATTTTAGTAGTCTCCAACTGTATTTTCCACTAGTGCAGAAACTACAATATACATATAAAATTACAAAAACTGTTGAATATTTGAATTGTATCCCATATCCCATGTTTTTATTTTGTTAAAAATTTTACAACGTTTAGTACAAAAACCAGAATAAAGGAAACATAGTCAATATGAAGAGTCTGAAAAAGATATATTCTAAATTGTACAATTTCTCTTTTATATACATGTTATACTGACTTCAGCCTCAAAGTTTTAAAATATGTACACTTTTTTACTGCTAAAAATATTGTTCCATGGATAACAGTTACAATGAGTAAAATGCTTTTTTGATGAATATCTATCCTATTCATCAATTCTTTTAATAATTAGTCACTTTACCTCCATTGATTACTACTTAAATAATAAATTAAAGCTCTACAAAATTCTCTTACAAATAAATGATCAATTGATAAATCTCTCTCACACGCAAACCGAATGCTGTTTATAGACATTTTATTAAATGAAAGAGAGTTTCATTTCTAATCTAGCTTCATGATTAATGTATTTAAATAATCCTGATACAATGGTACTTGTTATAATAATTGTGTTATGTTGTGTCACGTATAATTAATTAAAAATTGGATTTTCTTCTACTTCAATTCCATATTGGAGAATATTTTAGTAGTAGAACATTATTTTTTTCAAAAATAAATCTTTGTGTTAAATGATTACGCAAAAAATAAAGTTAGAGGACAAAACGTTATTATAATAGACGTGAATAAAATTATATCACTTTTTTTCAAAGTTATGCGAGAATTGCTTTTATATGAGTAAAACCCCCCGAGAATTTTTTTTAAAAAAGTTTATTAGCACAGTAATATAGTTTCGTCATTGAAATCTTGGCATGATTTTAACGATTAAAAAGAATTGCAAAACAAGTGTACATTTTTTCAGAAAATCAAAGAATTTCTTGAAAAATTTTTCAACAGTTTAATTATAAGTAAAATTGTAAATATATCAAGCTTTAATTAGATTTCTAACTGGCAATCAAATAAACTTTGAAAAATAACTAAAACACTAGATGAAAAAATAAATAACATAAATTATGCTATTTTGTTCTCTTAAATATATTAGGTTGGGGAAAAAGAAATACATTATTTCTTCGGTAGATGGCTGCAGTGTCGATATCTCGTGAAATATCAATCAAACAATTTCAAATTTATGCTCGTTATCAATATGACATTTCATACTAAAAAAATAATTTTGCTGTTCTTTGTTTGGTCTATTCAAGAGTGAGTTACATGATGTTAAAAATTGGTCAACAAAGAGAACATTCGGTACATTTTACTGTTTTTCTTTGATAAAGAGCAAGCCTGGCGGCGGAAATTATGATTGGTGTTCATGACGCCGATACTGTAACAGCTAAGAAGTTTATTTTTGGTTTTCGTCAATTCTGTTCAGGCATTTTTGATGTTAAAGATGCACCTCGCACAAGCAGGCCCGTCGTCAAAAAAGTCAATAAAATCACAGAAATAATTGAAGTTGACCGGCATGTTAGTAGTCGTAGGAGCTAACGATCAGCCGTAAAATAGTTTTAAACCATTTGTGCACAGCTGGATTCAAAAAGATACTCGATGTTTGGGTGCCACACCAATTGACACCAAAAAACATGATGGGTCGAATTTCCATCTGCAAAGTCTTGCCCAAACGGAATGAAATTGACCAATTTCTTAAATAGATGTTGAATATGGATAAGAAATGGGTCACATACGACAATATTGGGTGAAAACGATCATGGTCAAAGCACGGTGAAGCAGCTCAAACGGCGACCAAGCCAGGACTAATGGCCAGGAAGGTTCTAAGGTGTATTGGGGGGGGGACTGGAAAGGAATAATTTATTATGAGTTGCTTCCGTATGACCCCATACACACTAAATCCAGATATCTTCTGTCATCAACTGGATCGTTCAAAAGCTAGCGATTGACCAGAAACGGCCAGAATTAGCCAACGGAAGAGGTGTTGTGTTCCATCAGGACAACTCGAGGCCACACACTTCTGTAGAGACTCGCCAGAAAATCTGGTATTTTGGTTGGAAAGTTATGATGCATCCACCATATAGTCTGAACTTGGCACCAAGTGATTACCACCTTTTTTTGCATTGCGAAGTGTCCTGACTGTTAAGAAATTTGGATCAAGAGAAGATTGTGAAAATCGATTACTTAACTCTTAACTTCATACTATTGCATTTCTGCAACATATGATTTATTTTAATTTAACAGACAGACTCAATATTTTTTAATTACCTACAAATCACTTATCTGAGAAAAAAAAGATTACTGCAACGAAATGCATGCTAATTTTGTCACTAGATAGAAGTACATTTTTTTCTCAGAAATCACAACAATTATAAAAATATCTGATACCTCAAGAACCATGTTTTTGCTATAAAAAATCCATTATATTTTATGCTTCCTCTTGTTTATTGACGAAATAAATTACCAGGTAAGGAATTTAAACATTTTATGATGAATAATAAAATCCTCATTTAAAAAAAAAGTTTTGTAATTTACAGCACTACTGCGCAATGTTGCACTTCTGCAACAAACAAAAAAAATGACTGAAATTCAATTTAAAATTGCTTATTTTTTTCATATTTTTCCCTTTTATTCTTACTTGAGAACTAGCAGACATAATTTTTTCATAGAAATTTTAAAAATTGCGAAGTTAAGGGTTACGTTTTTCGCCAATAAGGACCAAGACTTCTATGAGAGAAGCATTAAGAAGCTACCTTTAAAATAGCAACAAATTATACAACAAAACGGTGCATATTTGACCCAAATCGGACAATCCGAAACATGGTAAATAAAGTCTTGAATTTCATGCAAAAATAGCAAATTTTGTTTTTCCCCAACCTAATATTTACAATGTCATTTTTAGTACTGTATATTATTACATAATGGAACTGTATGTTGTGATGCATAATATATATATATGGGTTTATATTTCACAAATATGAACTACAATAAACTATTCTATATTTCTTGGTTCTAATACATGAGGTCATATTCATAAATGCAATATAATATATCGTATTATTTTGGATAAAAAATGGTACATCATAACTTGTCTCAGCAACAATAAAATCCCTTGTATACAAATGAAATTTCAATTGTTCTTATTCTATTTTGGTTGCAGATTACTTTGAATGCTTTCATGTGTGCCAGAAATAATTATATTGTCCGTTGTCTAACAGCTTGTTGAGTTGTTCCTTGAGTAAATAATGAAGTCATTTTACCTATTTCTTTTCCAAAAGTTCTTTTAAGGTTAGAACTTTTTTGTGCTTTTTATCTACTTGAATTTAAGGTTACACGATAACTTGCGTGATTCAGTCTAAGACACACGCGAAAATTTACTTCTTCAATTGTGACATTAAAACATTATTTTTGATGAAGTCGTACAAACCCAATGAATAAGAAAACTATTTCGGATATCTGAACTTTAACTTACAAAAGAATATATATATATATATATATATATATATATATATATATATATATATATATATAAAGTCTAATTTAAAATATATAAAGAAAGAAACATATTTTTCTCTCTACCACCAAGAATTTACCCTTTAAAAGTTTATCATACACTGTCAATGTGGAATAAAGAAGTTCATTCAAAAGATGTTTTCCTAAATACGTAAGTTCAACAACAAAAAATCATAATGTATCGATATTATTTTTTCTATTTAATGTACGTGAACAATTGATATGTGTTTGAATTTATTGTCAGCCTAACTGAAAAAAAAAGGATTTTTGTTGAATTTGTTACATCTAGTTTATCTTTCGAATATAAATATTTTTAATGGTCTATTCGTGAGAAGTAGACATATTGTTGTGAGGATATTTTTCATTTATTTGTGAAACAAAACTTACATTTTGTTGACGCATGTGTAATGATGACTGCGAGTATGACGTATGCGTGAGGATGCCTGCGTGCGCACCTGCCAGCCGGATGATATATTCGGAGAAGCTGAAGGATTTCAGTATTGCTGACGTGGGTAATAACTACTTTACATCGAAACTCACAATAACTTATGTTACCTTTTTGTTTTTATTAAAATTTTAGTTGGAAAGACTTGGTCCGTCAAATTATTTAAACTCGTGACACTCACGAACACATTTAATCTACAAAAATCTTTAGTATTTAACTCAGAATGAACATTATGAAAAATAATCAAACAAATCTTTCAAATGCATTGAAATTAATATTTCTAAGTTCTTCTCCATAGATCCAATTTAAAGGTTAAAAATATTTTCACACACACACATTCATTCTATATTGAAATCTATTCTTAAAACTAAATTAGATATATAACCAACTTCTCTTCATATTATCATCAATATAAAAAAATGAATTCTATAGGTAATAATTTTGCCTTGAGTGAGTCTCATGTTACAAAATATATGGGCGTCATTTGAAACAAAAAGTTATAACAAAGTCATATTGATGAAATTATAAGAAATTTTAATCAAATTTCGCTGGTCTCGAAAAAGGTGGTGGAATTGTAGCTAATTGGGGCTGTAGTATACATACCCTAACAATATGTAGTTTATAAAGTTTACAATATATTTATATATCCGGTTATGATTTTTTTAGTTTCAAATCACTTATTATATCTGCTAAAGCACAGATGGCTGATTTGGAGACTACCCAAAACATAGTTTTAAGATTAATTCTAGGAGCAGTTAAAATAACGCCAGTAAATGCTATGTTGTTACTTACTCGAAATTTGCCTATTGAGGTAATTATACAGCAGAAATCTTTGTTTTGTATTTATTTGAAAAGCTAATTAGATTACCATGAAACAATTATTGGAGAAATTATAATAATTATAACAGAAGACTAAAAACACAAGAAGGTTTGTATTCAAACAGTAGTTAAAATTAGACAACATTCCGGATTTTTCGGAAACTTTGCAACCATTATTTGATCCATTAATACCCTTGGTAAAGAGAATATTGGACCTTCACAAGTGCTGCGAAAGAAATAATTTTCTAAAACAAAAATTTAAAAGCTATAGGTTTAGAAACTATAAATAACAAATACATAGCCCGATTCAATTCGTGTCTTTAATGATGGATCACGATTGAATCAGGATGGAAATACAGGCACTGGGATATTTTAGAACTATTTACATTTTACCTAAACTTAGGTCCTAACACAACTCCGTTTGAAGGTGAAGTAGAAGCTATTCGAACGACTATTCAACTAGTATTGTCAAAAAAGAAGCTTTTGAGAATGTCGTTATATATTTTCTAACTCCATTTCTGCAATACCAGCTGTTACATCTCTGGATTTTTCAGGCTCTCTTAGAATTTACACTAGAGCATCCATCGGTGCCAATTTGACACTGAAGCCTGTTCAGTTTGCTATAATTTCTGCATTTTTGCAGGGAATTTGAAAATTTTTCGTGGCTTTTAATTATTTTCTATGGTAATTACACAGAAACAGATTTGTGGTTCTACGTTAATTAGGAGAAATTTTACAATTAAGAATATATACCTTGAACGTCCGCTGATATCATTTCAACACCAAGCCAATTTATCATCCTAAAAAGCTGTCGTTCATAATTACTATTAGTAGAACAAACTTTCCAAAGTAATATCACACATTTTTTTGACCTTGAATGCAGTGTTAATGGGTTAACAGTGGAAACGAATCTTATTTTTTCTAAAATTGTTGTGTCTAAGTGTTTCGTTACATAGCATTTGATTTTCTACTCATAAAAAATCATTCCATTTTCGAACCTTGTGCTGAGCAGACACCCTTAAACGATGGCTCGTAGAAAGGATCTAAGTCCTGATGAAATTGTTACTTTATTGTAAAAGATTTCTGAGAATTAATTGGCTCTGATTTAGATTCCGTTGAAGACATAATATTGAGTGAAAGTGATTGCGAAGAATCTGAAGAAAAAAGAGATATAATTTATTATATTCCATTAAATCATGATATATATATATATATATATTGCCAGGGAGGGCACATAGTGCATATTGCATGTTCCTGGCAGATTGCAACTTGAAATGTTTTGTGACAAAGCAGTGGTCCAAAACGCTTCGCGGAACATAATGTCAATGTCAGTTTCTTATAATATAAAAAGCTATAAAATATGCAAATAACATTAAATATTATTAAAAAGTCTTAAAACTAAACTCTGCTGAACAGTAGTTCTGCAATCATTTAGTTAAAGCAATTATTTCACATATTTTATGTCGCGATGTCAAAATGATACTGGTGGACGTTTAAGGGTAATCGAAATCCCGGACCTTCTCTAATGTTATGAACTGTACAGCGAATCTGGGATTGCTTTTGACCTTAAAAAAGAATATTGCTTTACACTCACACTGTGATATCTACATAAATGAGAAGAGCTGACTCTCTAGCTCTAAAGGTGCTAATGTTTAACAGTGCTTTCAAGATTAATCCCGAACTCTTTTATAAGGAGAGTAATTAAACTAGCGTGAAAAAGATTTATGAAGCTTATTTAAGGCGAGTTAGAAACCTCACTCTGTATATATACAGACAATGTTAAATTGGCTGCTTTCGATGTAGCTTTTCTCAAAATCTGTTATATGTACATGCTTGAAATTTTGTATACAATTAAAGTGTACACCTTTCTCATACTGAAATGAACTTTTAGCTAATTTTGTATTTTGTTAATAATTTATGAAATATTTTACCAAACATTGCGAAATTTGAACCATTTTTAGCACTAAAAGTTTGTAAAAAATAAATTTTTGAGTTTTTAACAAAATGCTCATTTCAGCATATATTAGACATCCTTATAAATATATCACAAAAAATTTACATACCTGTGAACAGTAGTTTCTCAGAAAAGATGCATCGAACATCAAAATTTACATTTTGAGATAAATTAATTTTAATGTATCCAGTGAGGCTTCTAATCGGCTAGGAAATAAAAAAAATAAAAGGCTCAATTCACAATAAAAGAAACAGTTTTCTTTTATATCAGACGTTAAACTCTTAAGCAAAAACGAAGTACTTTGTTTACAATTGTCGCCATTCAAATGGGTGGGACCCAGTTTCAACGATTATTTAAAAATAGGTTTTAAGGGCTTCTAATTACCCTAGAGGTTAAAGCAGTGCTTCTCCAAGCTTCAATATTCGCGACCCAATATTCAATCATAATTTTCATCGCGCCCCCTCCACACAATAGTATAATGTATTGAATTCAATAATATTATATTTTGATGCTAAAACTATGCTACGACGGTAACTTCTAAAGTGCCACCGGTCTTTATAAACGTCTCGCTCAGCCAAAGCCTTAATTTATCCTGACGAAAATATACGTCTTTCCGAAGTACGATCTTTTCTTGTGCACTGTTATTCATAAAAAATTTTCGCAGGTTTTGGAATGCAATAAAAGGACCTTGTTTGCGAGGATTTACTTATTTCAGATTATTTCCTTCTTTATTCCTACCCCCCCCCAATATATCCTATACGCGCGTCTACGTGGAAAACGATTGACATTGGAAAGCTAATAGCGTAACTTTTATTTGGCAGTTACGGGATTTATTATAAACCGTACAAATTATCCAGATAAGTATAACTTTTTGTATATAATTTTATGTATGACAATCCCATGGGATCACTGGTAATTATTAAAAACTTGTTCTTAACTTAGTATTGCTAAATTATTTATAAAATACATTGTGTACAACTGATGCATTTATATGTGTAATAAATCAGTGTGAATGTGTGTTTTATTTTTTTATTATGTCAGAATGTGTATTTTGTTTGTTTACTTTCAGTAAATTAATTTTTTCAAATAATCTTCTGTTTTCGACTTTTCAATATTCTCTCCCCATCTCGTAGAGCTGTCAAGCCCCCCCCCCAAGGGGGGGCACCCCACAGTTTGAGAAACGCTGCGTTAAAGTAAGTTATTTTTAGAAAGGTTAAAATCGATACAATTTGAAAATGTAAAAATCTCAAATTGTCAACCAAATAAGATTTTATCTTTCCAACACTCCTTAAATGAACAAATTTCTGATAAGTCTTGGAGAGAGGCACTGAATGAGATCCCCTATCACTCGAGACGACACGCGGTTGCTGTCTTCAGGATCAAAACTGGGGACGATTGCCTTTCATTTGCATAAACTAAAGATCCTTCACTCTCCAAACTGTGCTTCGTGCAGGGAAAATTCCTAAGGAATGCTGAGTACCTGTAGATCTTCTCTGCTGCCTCTGGTTACATCTACTATAGATACTGGAGAGCCAGAGAACTGTTACAAGCTTTGAAATCTGCCTTACTTTCTGATGGGGATTATGCTTCTGTTTCTTGATTACTTGTTCCAATGATCCTAATTTGTTTTTACTCCTTGTGTGTTTGCACGGTGTATTTTCACTACAGCGAACGGTGTATTCATCAACTGATGCTGCTGAAAATAAAAAAATAAAAACTTATCTTCGTTAACCTCTCCTTAGTTTTCTGAGCATTTGAATTGAATTTGGGGAATTAAGTTATCGTTAATTGAAACAATGTAGCTAGATTCATTGAACATATTATTTAACAAGAAGAAAGAATTGACTCTCTCTCTCTCTCTCTTTGCTTTTTTTTACTACCCCTAATGTTGTACTCTTGTAAAAGTTCTTAACTATTACTATCGTCATGCTTTTAAATAAGATCAATTATTCGAATCTTCGAAGAATTAACATTTTTTCCCCTTCGCTAAGGGACTGTCTTTTTTTTTTCTTTTTGGATTTTTCTTACATGTTTTAGTTCTGCAGATTATTTTCATTTAGAAATAACAGTGGGTAGTTTTAATGAAGAATATATTGCAGATAAGTCTAGTTGTCTTAGCAAATAAGAAAGAAATTAGAAACAAAGATGTTATTCTCAGGATATATTTACAGTCGAACCTCTATATTGCGAATTTTTCTATATAGCGAACTTTTTTACAGGAACCTTAAACATTTCACGATTCTCTTCGTAAAATTAGCTCTCTATAGCGAAGTGCATTTTCTATATAACGAACTTTTTCTTTTGTGATTTAATTTTTGTTCCCCCTTTTTAAAAGTATTTCTGAAAAAATTGCAAGTGATTCTCTCCTTAACACATTTTATGGTGGTCATAAATCTTGAACTGGCTTTATTAGATCCTAAACCGTCGAGAGCAATAAAGTTCAGCATGTTTCATCCAAGAAGTGCAACCTGTAACCCCCATTGCTAAATTCACTGAAAGCATCTTTGATATCCTCTTTCACCCTCAGTGAAGTTGTCCCGTGTTCCCGAGTTCTCATTATAAAATAACGTTTGCTTATTAATACATGTATACTTTAAATTTAAAACATCCTTACAATTCATTAATTTTAGTATAAAAGTATTTTCTTAGTATTGAAAATACAGTAAATTCTTTGACATTCTTTTTCTTGTTTCCCTTGTAGTTTTTCATTCTTTCTTTCTTTTTTGATAGGTAATATATGTATATAAAATAATCAGATATTAATTTAAATAAAGGTGTGGATAACTTTTTTAAATATATATTGTTTATGAATTTAAAATTTGTTTTATATGGTTTATAAAGCATATTAAAGCATGAACCTCTATTTAACGAATTTTTTTCCCGGGATTCAGCGACTTCGTTATATAAAGGTCCGACTGTATTCCTAAATAATTTAACATGTTCTGAAAAGCCTTTATTTAAAACAAAATTCTCATTTAAACCAATATGATCTCATTTAAAAATAATTTATAGAGTTAAAACCGAAGTTTTATTTCAAACACAGATGTATGTTACTTCATACAACATAAGTTCAAAGATAAAGTATTTTTTATATCACACATAGCAAACGAAGGCGCACATTAACATTTAACCAGTTGATCATTATTCATATCAACATAATAGTACTTAAGAATTATGTAAAGCCTTTAATAGTTAAACCATTCTCGGTTTTTCATGAGATGAGCTTGAGCAGGCAAAACGTACCATCCTGGCTAATCCCGAGTGTAGCTCGAGCAATTTGAAAATGTACACTGTGCAATAGATGTTTCTCGAATTATTTCGCATGTGATTTTTATGCTTTCGAATAATTGAAAAGTACTACTCGGTGGAAATTTCTGCAAAAAGAGAATGTCCTTCTGCTGACTAACCCCCTCCCTTCAAGATTGTGTGAACGACTTTTTTTGACTAGCTTCCCCCAACAAATAAGGAAACTAAACCAATACGACAGTGTATTATTTTCTGCTCAAAAGAGATAGAGTAAAGGGGAAAAGGTAAGAAGAGAAACAAGATTCTACCGGTATGCACAGTACCACGTTTTCAAATATATCATACACGATCAAATGTTGGTTAATTATTTCAAAATCTTTTATGAAAACATAAAAGATGAAAGTAAAATTTGTAATTCAAAGAAAAACCTAAGTATTCTAAGTTTTATATTTTTAAGTGAGAAATGACTCCAAAGAGAGAATAATGATTTCTGCCAACTGTACAGATAAACTACTCATTTATTTAAATAGATTTTTTTACATTGATTTTTAAAAAATTGTGCATGGAAATGGTTATATTATGCTGAAAAAAATATGCATGATTTAAAATAAGAACAGAAAAAAAACTGACATTTTTTTAATCCATAATCGAGAAATAAAATGAAATTGGACGGAGTTAGTAAAATTCTTAATTTTTTTTTAAATTTTAAATTTTAAAAATTTTAACCAAATTCGATTTTTAGCTGAGAAAGTACAGTGGAACTTTTATATGAAGTCAGTAAATCACGAAAAAAACTTCGTTATATGGAAAATTCGCAATACAGAGGTTAATCTTTCAATTTTCCTTATAAATCATATAAAACAATTTTTTTTAAATTCATAAACACTGTGCATTAAAAAAAGTAATTAGGCACACCTTTTTGTAAAATAATATATATTTATTTCATATACCTTACATATCTAATAAAATAAATTTAAAAAAAATGCAAGGAAAGTTTCTTGACACCTTTATCCACTTCCTGAATAATTAAATGTTTTTCTTTGTCCAAGCTCTTACGTTTTGACATTTTCAAGCTACTAGAAACGAAGCTACCAGTACAGCTGATTAACACTACAAATAAATGGAGTCTAGTTGAAAGACACGGAGACACGAGACAATTCCACTGAGTGTGAAGGGAGATATCGAAGATGTTTCCAGTAAATTGGACAATGGGATTTAAAGGCTGCATTTCTTGGAAGAAATGTTCCTAAATATATTGCTTTCGTCGAGTTAGGCACTTAATAAGCCTGTATAAGATTTATGACCCCCATAAAATGTGTTAAAAGAGAGAATAGTTTGAAATGCCGAGAAATATCTTAAAAATGAGGAAAAAATATTGAATCGCGAGAGACACACTTCGCTATTGAGAGGTTATTTTACGAAAAGAATCGTGAAATGTTCTTGTTTTCAGGAAGTTCCTGTAGGCTTACTTTTTATATTCCTTCATTTCCAACGCAAAGTTTATATATATATATATATAAGCATATATATATAGAGAGATAGATAGATATATAAGTATATATATATATATATATATAAGCATATATATATATATAGATAGATAGATATATAAGTATATATATATATATATAAGCATATATATATATATAGATAGATAGATATATAAGTATATATATATATAAGTATATATATATATATATATATATATATGTGTGTGTGTGTGTGTGTGTGTGTGTGTGTGTGTGTGTGTGTGTGTGTGTGTGTGTGTGTGTGTGTGTGTGTGTGTGTGTGTGTGTGTGTGTGTAAAAAAAAACATACGAAAAGTCGTCAACCACACTCGAGGAAATAAAAGAGAGTCAAGATAGAATTATTTTTCGCTTTGAATATCTCGTCTTTTTTAAGTCATGGTCAACGGGAAGCTATTCAAATCATATGATTTCCGGTAAAGACCTTTATGTTTGGTCTGCATGCTCGAGTGATGCAAGATAACATCATCCTGATTTTTAAACACTAACCCTTTAGTTTTTTTATGGATTAAGTTGTGGTTGGATCTCGTAAGGTGGTTAAGACCTCTCAAGGCCCTTAACCATGCACTCGAAAAAAACATCCTTCTTCAAACCAATATAACTTAACAATAAAATAAAACAAAGCAATCACTTGATATTTTGAACACATAATAATAATATGTATTTGCCTTATATCTCAAATTTTCAGATAATTTGAGAAAACATTTAGAAAGTTATAAAGAAATAAAAATTGGATAATTTTTCAAAAATATGAAAATTAGTATTTTACACCACGAAGGATTTTGAAGTACAAAACTGATTAAAATTTACAAAATTAATTTTAATTGGTATAAAAATGTACCCTTTTGAAGTTATACTAACTTTTAAGAAATGTAGAGAAAAAAAATTTAAATACAATTTCAACGAAATTTTTGAAATTTTAAGAAAAAAGTTAATTAGAATTGAAATAAAAAGAATCTTAATGTTCTTTTTTAAAAATAGTTGTATAAATTAAGCATAGCCTTATTTTGAATGCATGTATAAAATTTCAAATTGATATCATAAATATTTTCTGAGAAATCTTGAAGTCAAGCTAATTTTTTTTGTTTTGCGAAAAATTAAGTTAAAGATAAGAAAGAGATTGGGTTTTCGTTTGAGTTTCACTACTTATTTCTTAATAACTTTGTGTGGAAGTTTATACAGCATCAACACAATTTTGGTACCAAAATGCTGAGAAATATTGAGGCTTTAACATATATTTGTTTTTCAAAAAATTGAAAAAGTTGCAATTTAAGAGTCCTGTGAGCCCTTAAAAGAAAAATTGATTATTACAAGAATCTTGGAGGATTATGGATTAAAAGCCCTCTACAAAAAATTTAAGTGAACTAATACAAATGTATATATAATTGCATGTGTGTGTCGAAACATTTCTGGCACTGAAAGTTGTATCACAATCCAAATAGAACTTCAACTTAGTCGGCATCGTTGAAGTATCAAACATACATTTGTTCACATCTTCCATGTGATCTAAAAATAATTTTAGATTTTTTTTACTGGATGTCTAATCACTTAAACCATGGTGATAGCCAAGCTCTCCATGCCCATCATACCCACCAAGTGTCAGAGCTTGCGGAAATAAAAAGGAAGCAAATGAAAAGCATCTAAAGCAATGAAAATTCTTATAAAATAGGATTACTGGATTTCCGCTAATTCAGTATTTTTTAATACTTATGATGCTAACGGTTAGTCCAATTTTATATTCACGCAGTAAACTATACAGCCATTAGATTTGGAGACTTATATATAGAGAGAGAAAATGAGATGAAAAACGAAAACCAATCAAAGGAACAGGAAATAATGTTTGGCAGTAATCAGTCCAAAAATTGAAGTCATCACTATGAATAAAAACAAAAATAAGAAGGCCTTCTGTTTTTAAGATGTGTGAAATAATGAAAAAAATATATACCAATCTATTTTAAAGTACCTGAAACTTACAAGTTTATAGTTTTTGTATTTCTGCCAATGCCAGTTATGCTGCTTTAAAAGTGAAATTTTGGATAATCTGCATTTTCACATTATCCGTACAAATGCTTCTCCTTCGAGTCACAGTAGGAAGCTAAACATTAAAAATACGAGTTATTTTGCAAAACTTTTCTTTTACAGTGAATTTTCACTTCTTTACATCCCTCTCATTATCTAAGAAAATTCCCTTACTCTTTCATATGGGAAAACAGTTGTATAGCTCAAAAAAATAATCTTTTATTTAGAGCTCTCAATTTTTAATTTTATCAAAGTTAGAAACTGAAAAATAAAAATAATAAATTTCATAAAACATGAAATATAGACTCCGCATTAAGCCGCGAAAGAATACTTTACTTATAATTCGAATGATATATAAAATTAATGTTTTACGTAAACCATGTTGATAAGCCTTTCTTTTCCTGAAATATAAATTATTTTTCTTTCTTAATCAAGAAGCTTTTCATGGAAACAGACAAAAAAACCCAGAAATAAAAGAAATTTATACATGCTGTTGTTTCTGGTTAGAATCACTGCTTTAAGATGTTTAATAATGCTTTACTATTCACACACACACAAAATGCACTTATCAACAAATACTGAAAATTCAGTGATTTTATTCTGCTACTGCCAGAAGAGAATTTCTTTTTTAAATTGACGATGAAAACACATTCATTTAGTTTCATACATTTAATTTAATTTTAATTTAATTAACCAAATTATTTCATGTTTGTGTATTTATTTATTATTTTTAATAATTCGCTTATTACTCTTAATATGTGTTATGTATAGTACAGTAAAAGGTAACACCAGTGAATAGCATTTAAATTTTGATTTAATTTCAGATATTTGAATCAATTAACAAACATGGTATGTCTATTATTTTTTTGAAATTCGTAATTCACGCTAATTTGTGATAACTGTGATACGAATTAAGAAAGTAATATATTATTAAATAAAACTTATGCACACACAAATCACCTTTTTCTGGTTCTTGTGCTGCAAAAAAAACTTTTACCTAATTCGGTTAATATTTTTGCTAATTTTGCTCTTTTAAATTTTTAAATAATATATAAATCATGTTATGCGTAGCAGAAGCTTTTAAGGAATTGAAATTTAAGAAAATGCTTTTTTTACAACAGCGCTTCTCAAAATGTAGGGCGCTCCCTCCCTTGGGGAAGGGACAACACTACGAGGCGGTGCGAGCATATTGTAAAGTCGTAAACAAAATATTATTTTTAAAAAAATTATTAATTTTCTGAAAATAAAATAGCAATATACATTCTCTGACATAATAAAAAATAAAATATACATTTACACCGATATATTACACTTATAAATGTATTAGGGCAACACAATACATTTAAAAATTAATTTAGCTATTCTAAGTTAAAAACAAGTTTAATAATTACCAGTGACCCGATGGGATTGTCATATATATAAAATGATATACAAAAATTAACATTTATCTTGATAATTTGTACGGTTTTTATATAATCCCTTCATTGCCGATTAAATGCTACGTGATTCCCTTCTCAATGCCAACCGTTTTCCACGTAGGTTCGAGTACGGGATGTATTGGTGTGTAAAATATGGTTGTGGTAAAATATGGATAAATCCGCTTCTTAGTTGTATGTTTCAAAAATTCTAGTTCAGCCTCTGTACAGAGATCTGAGCTATATATATAGGCAAAATATTATTAGAATAGAAGCTTTTTTCAAAGCAAAAGGAGAGTATTTTGAAAATGGGTCATTCTATGTTAATTTTTGTCAAATTATTGTACTTAAATAATTTGTTCTTTTAATACTATTCTTAGAATAATTTTATATACGTTTTCTCATCTAAATGAAACTAAATATCAGATATTATCCATTTATACACTTTTACAAATCACGGTTCCGAACATTGTTGGATACCTTAAATAAGACTTAATGAGAGAATTATGCTAAATAGTTTTCTCTAAAGAAACTCATAGTATATATAAGCATTATTATATAAGCATGTCTTTCGTTCTTTTCATGATATCTGTTACTCCTTCAATTCTTATTATTTTAATTTAAGTAGAATTTTATGCAGTCTATTTTTTTCAATCAGAAGTAATTTTAAGAAAACAGTTGGATAAATTTAAAATAATGGAAACGGAATTAAAAACCTTTTATACAACTGCAATCCATTTTGAATATTGGAAACGTGTGAAAATCGTATTAACTAAAGTATCGCGTCTACTTATCCAACACTTCTTTCTTTCAATGCTGAAGCGTTATTGCAGCCACTGTGGCTGAACAAAATCTGGAATAGAGTTTTTATTTAAGCATTTCAAAGTATTTGTCCAATTAATTTGAGTTTCATATCTCTTGCTGATAATAGTGTTTGGGATTTGGAAAGTAAATAACATAAAAAAAACATCATGGAGATTTTAAAATGCTCCTTACGAAGTGTATATTGTTCCATTATCAATACATTACAAAAAAAATATAAATTACTGCAAATTCTAACAACAAAAATTTGTAAAGGGAATATACCCAAAAAACAAATATTCATAATATTAGTTTGATGTACATTATTAATATCATTAGTTACTTTTAAATATCCATAGAAGAATGCATTTGTGTTTATTGGATACGAATACATTCTTAATCGCAAGAATTCTGCTTAAATGTTTATATACCCGGTTTACGTTAAATGCAAAACCCGTAGTTATCTCTTTAAATAGATTATTAAGGATGGTTTCTGAGGTATTCAGCCATTAGTACTTTAACACCTGATGATGCAATTTTGAACACTGATTACTATGCTGAACATCCCCTCAAACAAATTAAAAGCTCATCCAACTGAAAATTTGAACTTACACTCCTCAGTGACTATACGTTTCAGCCGCCAGTTTTGAATCCTGGAAGGAGGCAAGATCTTGCAAGCTCCTGAGAATAACTCTATTAATCAATATATGCGACAATTATTCACAAGTTCTCTGGAAAATATTTCACGGTTTAAGAACTTTTAATTATACAAATATAATTCCCATATTCGAAGGAATTCTCGTTAAGCACCGGTAAGTGTAATTAGGGGGAAAAGTAGAGTTGAGATAGCACAGCAGTTATTTATAAATGTAGACAGGAAAGTTAATTTTCCTGGCTTTCTAAGTGAAGCAAAGGATCGTTAAATCAACAAACATGGGAAAGTAAAACTTTGATTTATGTAGAATTTCACATGAAGATTGAAGGCATTATAGTACATTAACCCTTTATCTACCGGCGGTACCACTCACTTTGAAATTGCATATAACAACCATTTTTACGAATACCCTGACAATACTTAGCAGAAATATTTTGTGGAATCCACTCTTTCAAGGTATATGGCAGCATGGGTTCTATGATAAGTATTTTAGCGGGAAGGCAAATAGTTTTACAGCAGAAATTGCGTTTTCAGCTGACGTTTTGATCGAAATGAGAAGATTGTCATTTTTGTTACGAAAAGTAGTTAATGTCAAAATGCAAGTGTCTTATTTTTTTACATGTTAAGTAAGACTTTAGAAAACGATTTAACTATTTGTCTTAAGGGAACAGTGTATATAATTAATTTTACAGATGAATAACTTTGTGGTACTTATAAGTACCGACAATTGAATATTAACGTCGCACTGTTCAGCTACACGAGGGCTTTTGGCGACGGACCGCGTAATTTTGAACCATGGTCAAGTGACGTGGACGACACCTGAGCTGGTACCCCCTCTCTAACTACCACACCACACCAACGGGAGGGGACGTTTCAGCTCTCGACAGATTTAACGTGCATCGCTGCCCTACACGGCGGGTCTTTAGTGGTACTGGGCTCGAACCCGTGACAAAGCAATACCTATACCACTCGGCTACCGCGGCCCGACAGTACACTGGGTGTTGGAGCAAGAATACATTTATACATTTTTATAGCATATATACATTTGTTTCGCCCGTGTACCTTATTATTCATTTTTGTTCTGTTCAAGCGTGCAATAGAGTCATGCCTTTTTTAGAGTTTCTGTTTGCATAAATGATCTTTTTTTTTTTTTTTTTTTTTCTTAGTTATTTTAATGTTTTCAGAAAATTTGTGACTTTCAATCCCAGCTTGTACTTTTTGCCATACAATTAAATGGAATATGTATTCTTATTCTAAAAAAATGCATAACACCATTTTAATTCCATTCCTCTATGCCTAACAGATATGTAACAGCAGTTGGAGATTTTCAAGGTGCTAATATTATTTATATTATTATTTCCTTTTCTTAGAAAGACTGTAAAAAGAAGCTCAGCTTTCAAGAGTCTTTAGATTTGTTATAGAACCTACCATCTGAAATCAGTGATGTACTAACAGATGATTTTTCTGATGAAAAAGTCGCAGCAAATTATCACCTGGATTTTTCGTTAGATTCTTAGGATGACGTTCAAAATGCTGAACTCAAAGTGCTGAAGTTCATGTAAAGAAAGTACAGCATTCCTTACCCCAGGATGCAATGCTTTAAAAAACATTGAAACCGCACTCAAAATGCACAACGTGTAATGAATTTCTGTGTATTAATAAAAATAACTGCTTCTTTGAGTATAATCAAATTAAATTTATGTGAAAAAAAAATAAGAATAAATTTTAACAATTTAAAATAATATTTAAAAATAAATATTTGTGCTGTAAAATAATTAGTATTCTCTGTGGCTATTTAGCATTTTTAAGAGTTTAAACTGGGTTAAAAAGTCATTTGATCTTTTCGTATTGTCAAAATATTTGAGACCTTTGTGTGCTGACGCTACTTCAAAGTACCAACTTAATTAATTAGCTCTAAGAATTAAATTTCCCGAAGTTGAGTATTTTATTTGTGTATATCCTTCAATTTTCTATGTAATTATCGAAAAGAAAGTATTGCATGAAAAAAATTTGCAGTAAATCATAATGCGGCAGATAAAAGAAAAAACATAAATTATGTACGACACTGCTTCGTTAACTTTCAATACTTATGACCCAATATTTAATCATAATTTTCATCGCACCCCCTCCTTACAATAAAACTGTATTGAATTCGATACCATACTTTTACTCTAAAACTACAATCAGACTTTAACCTCTTGCCGCCGACGTATATGAACGTCTCGCTCAGACAATGCATAAATTGCCCCGGATGTATATATACATCATTCCAAAATAAGATTTTTTCTGCTGAATGATATCAATAAAATTATTCCGAAGGCTTTGGAATGCAAAAAAATGACCTTGTCAGTGTTTGCGAAGGATTTACTTATTTCTCAGAGGATTTTCTTATTTATTTCAATTCTCCTCTCGCAATACACCATGTGTCCGTGCATGCTTGGAAATCGGTGGCATTGGAAAGAAAAACAAGTAAATTTAATTGGCAGATAAGGAATTAATTATAAACCTTACAAATTCGTATTGTAAGTGTTAATTTTCCATATAATTTTATGCATGAGAAGCCCGTGGGGGTCACTGGTAATTTTAAAACTTGTTCTTTACTTAGTATTGTTAAATAAATTATAAAATACATTGTTTAGTATTGACACATTTATAAGTGTATTATATCAGTGTAAATGCTGTTTTTTAAATTCTTTATTATGTCAGAATGTATTTTGTTTGTTTACTTTCAATAAATTAATAATATTTTTAAATGATCTTTTGTTTTCTACTTTTTAATATGCACACGTCCCTTCCTAGGGTTATCAATCCCCTCTAGGGGGCAAGCCCCACAGTTTGAAAAATGCTAATGTCCGAAGATGAAAAAAATATTTTTCTCTCTTAAACTATATGATAGTGTCACAGTTGGGTCATTAAGAAAATAATGGTTAAAGTCAAGAACGTATATTCAAAATACCTTTTCAATTCCCTCATAGATGTTTAACAAACAAAGGGAACACACAAAAAGCGAACACACTTTTGTGCTCCCCATTTGTATGCCAAAGTACAGCTCTAAGCCTGTTTTTGGTATTCATCATTTTTCCCCTCTTTCTGTTTACGGCAAAAACGTTCTTGGAATTTAGGTTCGCCTCTTTTTATTTTCCGTGCCATGTAATACCATCTTGAAAGAAAAATAAATTACTTCTTTATTTGAATCAACCCATGTATCCTATTTAGGAATAGCTTTAGAAAGGGTATGAAAGAAAACAAATGTGTGGATAATGTCAGAAGTCTATATGTTTGTTTTTTAGAGTTTGTTCAGCGACAAAGCAAACTTCCATGAAAACATCATTTTTATTCTATTTTATATAATTCGAAATATGCGTTCAATATTCAGAGTACATATATATAGTAGTTGAATTTTTTCAGCTGTACTTTTAAATTTTAATGTATCTTCATTTAATTCTTTAAAAAATTATTCTAAAACTCTTTGACATATACGTTCTTTTTGCAAAAGCTAATATCAACATCCCTTTGCATCAGATAAATGATAATATAACTGATGATCCCACGAGAATTTCAAATATTTTTAAAATATGAGAAAATACAAGGAGAAAACATGCTTTTTTAAAATTAATGTCATCAAGTGAGTGAGTGAGTGAAGATTAACGTCGCACTGTTCAGCTGCACGAGGGCTTTTGGCGACGGACCACGTAATTTTGAACCATGGTCAAGTGACGTGGGACGACACCTGAGCTGGCACCCCTCTCCTAAATACACCACACCAACGGGAGGACGTTACAGCTTTTAGCGTGCATAACGAAATAAAAGCCAGCCACGATCCGATGCCCATACCACCAGCTACCGCGGCCACAATGTCAAAGAAAAGATTTTAAACAGTTAATAAAAAATATTATTCTATAAGAAATAATTTTTAAATTTGTATTATTACATACTTATTACATTCTTTTTCTTTTGACTTCTAAACAAAAATCTTAAACACTGATAAATAATAAGTAACAAATTAATTTGCAATTATTTTGAATATTAATATTACATTTAGATTGAATTCAAAAACCTTCAGATGTGTTATTTTTCCTCATACGGAAAAATCACTCCTAGTGTATTTGTTATGGGGTTATTGTAAGTTCAAAGAAATATTCATCCGAACTCCCATGTTATGCAATTTTATTTCTAAATGGACACGTTATTCAATCATTTGTGTATATAAAGAACCAAGTCTAAAGTGTAAAAGAAAATTTTAAGTATTATTTCAAATTCTAAATTTTTTTCTAAAATATTTCTAATTACCGGGTTAGTGCATCAATTAACGAAAAAATATTTTTATTTTCAAATTAAAGCATTCAAAACTGTCTATAAAATAATGTTATATTTATTTTCATTTAAAGAAACATCATTACAAAGGAGAACATATACCTTTCATTTATAGTATACAAAACACTAACTGAAGTTTTTAGGTAGCGTATGGGTTAGAAATATTTTGTTAATTATTATAAGAGAGCGATATTTTTTATTTGAAATACTTAGCAAAACTTATGTCATTGTCCATGGGTCAGAAGAAAAATACATTCGAAAAACATTAAAAACAAAATGAAGAAAGCAAAAACAGTGTGAAAAACGATGAGTGTGTCTGGAAGCCTTTGAAGTAGTAAATAAAATGTAGGAGAACTGGCTAAATGGTTGCAAAACCTTTAAAATGTTTTCAAATAAAATTCTGCAATGGCAAAAAGATATCTGGTGATAAAATTTGTCAGAAAGAAAATCATCACACAGAATCATTTAACGTTGCCTCTTATTCATAAACTTGGATATACAAATTTTTTAATAAGGAGCGATTCAGAGAAACCTTTTCCCTAATAATCCTTAGATTTGCAAAAATGACATCAAAATGAACGATTCTCTGCCTATTTTTTTCAGAAACTGAAAAGAACTCAAGAAATCTTCAAAACATTCTTCCCATACAACGAATCACGAATATTTTCGATTAGCCACAGAAAAAAAAATTTAAAAATTTCGAGAAAACTTTCTTGATCTGTACACTTATTGCCATAAAAATTTACGCTCCAAAAAAGAACTATCAGAATAAAACGAAATTTTACATACGAACGGACAATGTTGATATAAGTAAGTAATTACAAAATCAAAATAAAATGATGTTTTTTTGTAGAAAAATTACAAATGAATGAAAGTTTTAGTACCTTTTGGCCTACTTCTAGCATGAATGCGTGAGATGATACGGATGAGCATTGAGGCATAGGAGTCCCATATGATGTCCAGCGACATCTCGTTTCACAGTTGCTGTAAACGCACCTCTAATTCAACAGACTTGTAGACTTTCCAATTTCCCTTCCTAAATGATCTCGGACATGATAAATAGGTGAGAGATAAGGTGATCAAGAAAGCCAGAGAAGGTTGAGAATGTAGATTATGCAGTCGTGTGAAAGTCTTGCTGTATGTGGGAAAGCATCGTTCGGTATGAAGATGGTTTCTGGGAGGGAGTGGCAACACATGTGGCTGAAGAATGTCAAGAATGGATCTTTAGGTTGCCATAGTGTTGTGGATCAATATCAGGGTTGGCCGAAATTCGCATGCAGTGGCACCCATACCATCACACCAGTAATGGGTGCGGTTTGCTACTGTACAGCTAAGACAGGATTGAGACTTTCACGATGGGCCCTCCACATACGATTGTCCATACACGATTGTCCATACGGTCCAAACTGATTCTTGATTCATCGTTGGAGACGATTTGATTCCATTCGGTCGCTGTCCAATCCATTCGGGTACGACAGTACCCCAAACGGAGGTAACAGTTAGTGGGTATCAATGTCAGCAATGAGCATCATGATAGCTACTGTCCTTCAGTCAGGCGCCTCGGGATAGTACAAACTGACGCAGAGGCCACTTGGGAAGGTCATGCATCTGTATGGAGGGTGCTTTGAGTCTAGTTACCATGCAACAGACTTTTCTCTTCTCCACTGATCCGCATTGGCATGTAACTTAGAATAAGCCAATCAAGTCTGTTAAGTAAATTTAATACATGTGTTCATAAGAGGAACATGGTTTTGTTTTAATGAACTTTAAAGATACATCAATGACAGAACATTGTAATTAAGATGATTTGACGAAAATGAGAATTGAAAATCAGGAATGAATATATGAAATGCAACTCGATTTTTAAAAAAAATTTGATCGACAAGCACATAATGAGGTTGTTATTAATCTATTATGTGTATAGTTTCTCAACATTTCTGTTTTTCTTGTTTTTCCATCTAAATTTCAGAAACACGTTTTTCATTTCGATTTATTTATTTTTTAATATATGCATTACAAATGAAAACATTAAATTAATTGAAAACATTATTATCAACCAAACTACTCCGTATCCTCAGTGGTTAACTCTTTAACGGGTACACAGCTAAAATACCTTTTCTGTGATAAAGTATTTGATAAATGTAATGTTCTCATCCTCTATCAACATTATTTAGTCACAAAAAATATCTAATCGTGGGGTTTTTTCTGGGAGTTTGCTAGACATTATAACTACTGCACATTTAGGATATTTAACTAACTTTTCAGGAGAGAAATAATAAATCATATTACAATAAATGTTTTTTTTTTGAAAAATTAACATTTATGTAATGACTATTTCAATAACAATTAAATACAAAGTATAAGTGTAATTTAATAATAATAGAATAATTGTACATCATAGAATACTTACTTAGAAAATATATAGAATACTTAGAATATACATTGAACTTGGTAAATATCCACATTTTATATTTTATTTAATTTTGATATGAAAAGTTAGAAATAAAGTAATATTTTTGAGGATTTAAATTAGTTATCTCCCAAATTTGATGAGCTATTTACTGCGGAACTTCATAATATGCAAACGTTTTCTCCCAGCAGGAAAGCTGCAATGAAAGATTTTCGAACCCGAGAATCTTGTACCACATATAGTAAGCAAAGTTTGTTTATATGCAACATTCTCACGTGATTCTAAATGCTCTCTCTCGAGTACAGGAAAAGCGAAAATTTCAAGGACATTTTTCTGTTCTATGTGGACAGTGGATAGAGTCTCTATCCCCATATTAAAGGTCTCCGAAAACCTAAATAAAACCTTTTGTTTTAATTGTACAATTGCTTAATTCATTCAGATGAGAGAAATATATACTAAAAAAATACCGAAATTTTGTTTCAAATATCATACATTTTATTTATAGTAATTAAAATACAATTTGTAGATTTACACCGAGAAAAACTGTTTTTAACTACTCATCAGATGACTTGAAATGCAAAAAATGGTATCGTGCTGCCTTCCGTATTAATTTAAAGCGTTTTAGCTTTAATTAACTCATATAGGTAGACCAAATATCCAATACCTGCTTTGAGAATTTTTTTTTAATATTTGGCTAGACGAATTAGCCATTGCCCTCTAAAGGGTTAAAATGCGTCATTTACTTTAAAGCTTTGTTAAAATAGGTAAACATTTTATTATATTATTCAATAAAAATATTAAATCTCTTTATTTTCCTCGATCTCTTTGTTTTGTATATCCTACTTTTTATTAATGTTTCGTTATTGTTCTTATTTGAGCTAAAAATACTGATTGGAATGCGTTTACTTATCTAGTACCACATGTTTATCTAAAAATTAAAACAAGACATCAAATAATGTGTTTGAATTAAATTTATTCATTACCCTGTATTAATTCAAAATTCTTTTGAGATCTTTAATGACAGCGCGTCTCAAATAATATTAATTTGACTCGCTTGTTCCATTCTAAATTTTATAAGGCATTTTTCCTTGTTATTTCAACACCGTATGACACCCCCACCTACCTACACACACAATAACGTTATTATTTTTTTTTTGTCTGTAGTCATCCAATTACTCTGAAATATGTCTTATTAAAAAACTGTGATGAAACAAAAAAAACTATGCACTAACGGCAAAAAATTCCAACAACAGTAAGGATTTGTGTTGGATAAACGAAATTTGGTAAGCATGTTTATACATCTGAAACATGACATCGATTCAAATTCCGTGCTTCGCGCTAAAATGAGGTGCTAGGAGCGCCACTCAGAACTTGCAAATCAGGGTTGCTTTAAATGTGCGCTGTAAAAGCTTGAGCATTATTTGTCTTTGAAATTTGACATATCGAATTGAAGTTAGCCAAGAATGCTCTTAATAAGTCTCCGAAGCCATTAACCTCTTAAGAGCCACCGACGTAGATAAGCGTCTCGAACAATGCCAAAGCACTAATTTACCCGGACGTATATATGTGTCTTTCCAAAGTACGATATTTTCTGTGCACTGCTATCCATACAACTATTCTATGGGCTTTAGAATGTAATAAAAAGATCTCCACAGTGTTTGCGAAGGATTTACTTATTTCAGAGGAATTCCTTATTTATTCTCCTCCCCCCCCCTCAACACATCCCATACGCACTCCTACGTAGAAAACAGTGGTTTAATTGTTAAATTAATTATAAAATAAACTTTGTGCAGTATTGATAATTTATTAGTGTATTTTACCAGTGGAGATGTGTATTCTATTTTTTATTATGTCAGAATGTACACTGGTGTGCAAAAATTAAGGACGAGACGGTTTTTTCAATATAACTTTGTACAAATGCTTTCCAAATCAACACATTTAATACCGTAAGATCCCCAATACGTAAGGACATGTGTAATGTAAGCAACACTTACTAAAAGAGAAATCAGAGGGATAAAAAGAAGCTTTATTGAAAAAGTAGCATGGAGCGCAATGCAACTGAAGGTCGAAACATCCCTGTGATGGGTGTCCAGCAAGAAACATCCGGTCTTTAGTAGGGGATATGATCTCCCCTGACTGCTAAGAAGGTTTCACAGCGTCTGCCCATGGTGAGAATGAGGGTGTCAATAAGTTGTTGAGGCATTGCTGCCCATTCGTCTTGCAGCGCCAATCGAAGCTCCCGAATCGTTACTGGTGGTAAGGTACGAGCTGCCAAGCGTCTGCCTAGAAAATCCCATACATACTCGATGGGATTGAGATCCGGAGATCGTGCCGGCCAATCCATACGTTCAATATCCTCACTCTCTAAGAGCTGTTCGGCAGCTACTGTGCGATGACATGGTGCATTGTCGTCCATGAAAAGGAACTGCAGACACATAGCGCCTCTAAAAGACGCACATATGGAAGAAGAATCTCGTTACAATAACGGGTCCCGTTGACTGAACCTGCGTCGAAGATGTGAAAGTCTGTACGACTACCAAGCATGATACCTCCCCAAACGAGAACACCGCGACCTCCATACCTCTCCCTTTCAATGATGTTCGAGGGATAATTGCGGCTTCCCCGCTCTCTCCAGATGAGTATGCGATGAGAATCGCTACTCAAAGTGAATCTTCCCTCATCTGTAAAGAGTACTCGTGCCCATTCATTGTCTCTCCAATTCCGGTGTTCCCGGCACCACAGAGAACGCCTTCTCTGATGGGCAGGCGTTAAAGGTACACACCGTACAGGGCGTTGTGCAAACAGACCATCACCGTGCAGTCTTCTGGCCACGGTAAAACGCGATATCGGTCGTCCAGTCGCCTGTGTCGTGTGTCTAGCGATTTCTCCCGCTGTCTGCCGCCTGTTTCTTCTGGCCTGTAAGACAATGTACCGGTCATCTGTGGGTGTGGTTCCTCGTGGACGACCACTACTGAACCCCCGGATAGCTGTTCCTGTAGTTTGAAATTGTCGTGAAACGATGCTGTGAGCAATTCCGAACTCTGCAGCCACACTTGTCACACTGCGGCCTTCCTCCAACTTCCCAATGATTCGATCTCGGGTAAAAGCATCCAGATGTCGTCTAACAGATTGATTATTCGCCATTTCTCCCTGAGGCAGCAACTCGGTGTGATTTTAACTGCTATACGGCGTGCAATCTCTTTGCCAGCAATACTGATCTTACACCGACAACATGCTTTATGCTACTCAGACACTCCCCCATTACGTCTACCTGCATATCTGCGCATGTGCTACCGTACATCACCTTACTTAATCTCCTGATTGGTCTTTCTGTCCGCTCTGCCTCTTCGTTCAGCTGATATGCTAATTTTTCGACTTCGTTCTTAATTTTTTCACACCAGTGTATTTTGTTTGTTTATTTACCATAAATTATTTTACTAAACAATCTTTTATTTTCGAATTTTCAATATGCTCACCTCCCCTCGTCGAGTTATCGTACTCCCTAGAAGAGTGCGACCTACAGTTTGAGAATCGCTGTGTTAATGCTTTTAAATCTCATATGACAACATTTTTTTAAAAATTTATTATATCAGAACTAGATTAAAATGGAAGAAAATATTCTTTATTTTGACACAATAAAGAAATATGCTCCTTTATTTAATGAAATTATTAAGGTAAGGCCATTCGAGTTTTATAGTAAAAAGGAAATAATGTGGGATTCTATATATGTGGGTGAAAGTTTAGCCAATGTTACTATGTTATACATTTTGCAATTATAATTGAATTTAAAAATCTACATTCAAGTCAGATACTTTGCCTGAATACTTACTTGAAAATATTTTTAAGTGTTTAAATTTTTTAAAAAAATAGAGATGTAAAAGTGCAATACATTGTAAACACACACACACACACACACACACACACACATATATATATATATATATATATATATATATATATATATATATATATATATATATAATGATTTAGTTACTGATAAAATTTTAATACATAATAAATTTGTGAAATTTTGCAATAATTGTTTAGAATACAATTATCCTAGTACATTTATTTTTAAATATATTTCTATTTCTAATTAAATCTTGTTTTATTTTAATTCGATATTTTAATTAATATTTCTTCTCTCTTTTTATTTAGTTTATTTTTTTAAAAAAAATTTTTAAATATTTTATACGTTTAATTTAATTACAATATAGCTTTCTAGTATACAATCATCCAAGTAAATTTACTTTAATATATTTCTATTTGATACTATCTATTCTGAACTTTATTCTTTATTTTATTTAAAACTTCTTATGGTTTTTTTACTTAATTATTTATCTTTGTGGTTAGTTTAATTGCTAAATAACTTTCCAGATGGCGCCACGGTTTTTCCTTCCTGCGCTGACGTTTCAATCTTTTACGCCATTTCTCGTAGGATCTCATTGCTGTAGGAGGTATTTTCGAGAACAGGATTTTTTGAGTTCAGGATTTTTGTTTTACAAGTAAATTTTTCCTAATATTTTCTATTCAAAAATATTTTTATTATTCCTCTCATTGATAGATACATTATTGTTCTCTTTTCTCAATTTCTTTTTACGATTTTGTTAGGTTCTACAACCACGTGTGGTATTAGGCTTAACTTTTCAACTTGGTGGGTTTTTTTTCTTATTATGTCTAAAATTTCTGCTGTACGGGGAAGGTTGGATCCATAAAGCATTGCTGACCCTAATTTGCTGGCCTACTTCAGTGACAGCCTTAGAAATCATAGTAGGTCTCCAGTTTAGTCCAATGACTTTTTTGTATCTACATTTGTTGTGTTTGCAGAATTCCAATTTCTTACTTCTTTAGCACTGTGGGCTCTAGTTTTTCTTCACTTTTATTTTATTATACATATATTAAATGCATGCACGGTAACATTCCTACTAAAATAAGTTAAAATTTTTGTAAGATCATTCTAAGTACTCTTATATAAGAGGTAATTTAAAAGCATTAATAAAAGTAAAAAAAGCAGAGTTTAATATTGACCACTCTGTTTCTAATTAAACTTTAAGAAAATTTCAAAATTTTCAAAAGAGTTTGCACTTAAAAATGACCCGTTACGAAAACATTGGAAAATCATATAAATTATAGACTCACAGAAGAAAGTATGGATGAATTAGAGAAGTTATAAATCAAGCATTATTCTGGGACTATTAAATATCCTATTTAAAGGTAGAATACTCAGATACTCATCTATTATAAAGGCGGAAGTACTAATCTATTAGACTCTTCAATGAATTATATTTTATCAAATATCTGATTACCATGCAAATCCTCTGTTCATTTCACTTTATCTTAGCATTGATGTGGTAATACACTCCATTCCTTCTAAGTATACGGATTAAAACATTACCATAACGGTATTAAATATATCTCTATGATACTATGTTTCATTAATTTTATAATATCAAAAAGAGTTATTAATTTCCAAATGTTTTTGAAATGAAATTCATTATAGTTGTTTAATTATAAATTTAAAACTAGGTTTGAAGATATAATTTTACACATGTTGTAAAATTCCGTTCATTTCATAAAACTATATGTAAAACATTAGATTAATAAATTATAAGTTAATTAATAAAATTAAAAGTAGTTACATATTATCATAACATAATATACACACTGTTACAATATATATATATATATATACATATATATGCAACCAGAAGAGAACGAGCTACTATCATGAAACTTGACATATACATGTCTGTAGTGTGTGAGAAGATAGGCAAATAATTACAAATCAGTAGGTAATAAATCCATCTATGTTCACTATACAAACCGAAAAACGGCGTGGCATCAAATCAATGAGAGGAACTGTGACGTTCTGCGGGAGAGCGTGTCATAATCTTTGCAACTTGTTAGCTCACTCCTGAGAACTACGAAAAGGCTGCAGTTACCTTCCAAGCTCGTTCACTACAAGCTCTATAGGCGAGAGTTCTGGTGAGCTGTCAAGCTATAAAAGTACGTCATACTCTTGATGACATTGCTAGGAGAGTCGCGAAGTATGTGAATGAGTGCTGTCTTTCCGATAAATGGCACCTGGATGACATGATAGCATAAATAGTACAACTGTTGTTAAAACCCCGTCCATGTAATAGCATACTATCAAACTTCTTTGAAGGACGACTAGAGACAATAGAGTGTCCCAACAAATCGCTCCCCAAACAGTCACATCTTACGTAATTGTCGTATGTCTCTCAACAACAAATACCATACGAGACTATTGGCCTGACCTCCTCTACATGCGTATACGCTGGTCATCACCGTTGAGACTGAATCACAATCCATAACTGAAAATCACATTCCTCCAGTTGGTCAGCTTGCCCGAGCTTTGAAAAAATCCGATTGGCACTGCCTGTGATGGGTCAGTGGAAGTCATCTAAATGGCCATTGGCTGATTTTACCTATGTCGGGCAGTTGTCTACGAATGGTTTCCCTTGATACCACTGGATGTCTGAAAGGTGGTAAATGGCGTCGAATTGCTAATAGCGACTTTGTTGGTAAGAACGCCGCTGCTCTGATGATTGCACAGTTATCGCATGCATTTGTGTTCCTAGGACGCCTTACCATCCCCCCCCGCGATGGTAGACTTCCTATTCCGTGATCCATTTTTTCCTACACCAAACATTTACCATATTGCTCCGACAGAGGTGGAGGCTGACACGCCTATTCGACATACCTCCTTCTTGGAGGCTTACTTTACGCTACCTCTGAAAGTTCGACAATTTTTCATATTGTCATCAGTTCTGTCTCCAACGAATCTCTAGTCATAATACCATCCATCCAAGTCGACAGATTTGTTGGAATAATTCTATCGCACGAGCAATCAAGCTTTTAAACTCTCCCAGTTGCGCATCTCATACGTGCATAGCACGCTTACCATTGCCACGTCAGGATCGAAATTTTAATCATTTGCAAATGTCTTAACAGATTACATTCCTGCCATGCTTCGTGATAGTTGCTGAATTTATTATATATATATATATATATAGCTATAGATATATATGTGTGTGTAATATTATATATATTATATATAATATAATAATATATAATAATATATATTATATATATATATATGTATATAAATATATATATGTATATGTATATATATATGTATATATATGTATATATATATATGTATATATATGTATATATATGTATATATATATATATACATATATATATATATATATGTGTGTGTGTGTGTGTGTAAGGATAATTAAATTAGATTAAAAGTTAAATTCCCTATCTAGCACTTAACTCATATTTTTCATTTCATCTTCAAGTATCAAACTAATCACCCATTTATTTCTTCCGAACATATTACCTAGCCAATAAACATGTCTAATTCCAGATCGTTATATTTAATAGCCCTATATGTCTGCATTAACTTTCAAGTACAATAATAAAATCCGTGATACTTACCGCATCTGCGTTTTAAGTGTTAACCCACTTAAAACACACCATGGCGGGCTTTTTCCTCTCTGCTCTTAGTGACGAAACATATGTAGAAATGAATGAATAAAGTTCCTTTTAAAATTTAGTTTGATTCTGGCTCAAAACGTGTCAGAATTAAAGCCGGCAGGACTTTATCTGTGATTAAATTTCAAATTTTAACGTAAAACTAATCTTAATAGTAAAATAATTTTAAAATAATAACGATGCCATGTAGACGAGATGTAGAGAATTTGATGAAACTTCGACTGCGCTGTATGCATCTTTACAGAATACGTCGGGTTGTCGGAATTAAAATAAATGTTCTGTGGTAAAAAAGAAGAAACGTGCTATTTATCCCCGCAAGAACATTGCTCTTACCGCCAAAGAACTAGAATCATCGCCTTCTCCTAATAAAATTTCAGAAATTTATATTTCAAAAATGGAAGCAAAGAACAAAAATAAAATTAAGCAAGAAGAGAATATAGATGCATATGAAGAAAAATTAAAACAACCTGCAACTATTATAAAAATGATATTCGAGTTGAAGATCTACAGACTTTTTTCCAAAAATATAATCTGGAAATGCCCATCCAAACATTCCTTAGAAATTTTGAAAATACGTGCGATTCCTTCGATACCACCACAATATTATTGGACAAAAATTATAACGATTTAAAAAATGTGAAACACTGTGAAACTTGTCAATTAAATATAAAGACACATCAGAAAAAATACGGACTAATGCAATCACTTCTCCTTTGTGAAAACCCTTTGAACTTTTGTCGATAGATTAAGTAGATGGTTTAAATTATTACAATTCTGTTAAAAATAATTGCATATTATTATTGATCATGGAACTAGGTACATTTGGATTCTCCCATCAAAAAATGCAACAATATATGCTTATGTAAATTGTTTAACACGAATCTTTCAGAATCATATACCGGAAAAAATGTTAAGTGATAGAAATATTGCGTTCACCTCTTCAAAATTTAAGCATTTCTTAAGACATAACAATGCCACTCTTTTGATAACTACTTCTCACAGACCACAAACCAATGGAAAGGTTGAACGTGAAAATATCAAACTATCATTACCCGCTTAAAGTGTGAAATTAGTAACAGTTCAAGTAAAATCCCATGGACAAAAATTCTGGAAAAAAGTAACTCGTCAGTATAATCAAACTCCACATACAATAACAGGTTTCCCTCCAACCTACTTAATGTATGGTAATTTACCTTTAGAAATTTCACTGAGAGATAATGAGATATTTCCTCCCATAGAAGCAAGAAAATTAGCCATAGAAAGAACCGAGCAATATTATAAAATAAATAAAATTAGATATGATAAAAAATTTCAGGAGGCTGATTTCAAGGTTGATGACTTAGTAATGTACGAGGAATTTCAATACCCCAATACAAGGAAATTAAGTCCTCCTTATGAAGGCACTTATACCGTTTTAAGAAAATGTTCTGATGTATTATTTGAAATAGATAGACACAATGCCCTTAATAAAACGAGCACTGAATTGGTTCATTCAGTCCGTTTAAAACATTTTCATCCATCTGAAAATTTTCAGTTGAATTACGTTCAACAAAATTCCCTTAATAAAAAGAATAAGAAAATAACTAAGAGAAACCTCTTACGTAATACAGAAGTAACTGAGTTCTGCTTAACAAGACTTTTTGACGAAAAAGAATAATGTATGATTTATGATATTTAGTTTTTATAATGCAGTTTTGTTAAATGAGATATTCTTTATATTTTATATGAGAAAACAAAGTGTATAGGTTTTATCATACAAAATTTTGAGAAATTTTAATAAACTTCTCATATATTTATCTTAAGCTATCGAATGAGTTAACATTTATGATAGAAAATGGTGTTTTAAAGTTGAAAAATATAAATTAAGTTATTAGAGAAATGACTCTAATTTACTAATACTAACAATATTGATTTTGACGAGAGACAAACGTAAAGTCACGTTGCATTCTTTTTCCTCCATTAAATTGTTAATTATTTTATTCATCAGTAACTTTACTGCATGTCATTTAATATTTTCATTTTGAAATTGCGTGTTTTGATATACTGGTCATATATCAAGATTCACTATTTCTCGAAATTTTCCTTATCTAAATTTAAAATTAATGTAATATTTTAAGCTTATTTTTGGATATTATACAGTGGATAAGGGAGAAAACAATCATTATAATTTTGAATATGTCTTGAATCATTAAGAGGACAAATGTGTTTAGATTGGTATGTACACCTCTTACGGTTTTCTTATTAGCATCCATGAACATCTGTGATTTGATCACACAGATTTCTCAGAGAGATGTGTTCAAAAATAAGTAGTATGATACAGTTTATATTAGTGAATGTGTGATGTAAGAGAAAGTCAAGAATTTTGTCTATGAAACTATACTTAGAAGGTTACATATATATTCAAAATATTGTATGAGATATTGCTAAGTTACTGTGAATATTGTGAAAATTTTACATAAATACTAAAGGTGATGATAGAAAAGAGTCCACACACTTCCGACTCACAATTACTTAAAGAGCTCTTTTATTCGTATAACTCTTATATTCTTTTATTCCTAAATTCTTATAATTTTTATATTTCTATATTCTTATATTTTATAACGCATATGAAATAAAATATTGTTTATTGTATTGAATAGAGCATTTAAGTTTTTGTACACCGTTTTCATATTATTAATAGCTTCATTTTATGAGTGTCTATATTTTTTTATCTTTTAAAAAAAATGTATTTCATAAATACAAAATTTTGTATAACTCTATAAGGGATTACTACGATGGTGCCGCAGTAGATTTTTATACAAAACTAATATTTTAATATTTGTTTGATACCATATATTTTTATATCTACTACCTTATTGTTTCATATGATATTATTTTCCAATATAATTTTTTTTGAAAACATTATCTGCTAGATATAATACGAATCTATTATTATGAAAGAATAGGAGGAAACACGAACTCTTATTCTGGATGTCGAATAGATTTGAACAAGTTAATCTTGAGTTATATGTACGGAAATTCATTTTTATAAATTAATATTTTGGAAGTGTCATTACTGTGTTTGTTGTTATAGTTTCGTTTATTTTAGATCATTTTGATTTTTGTATTTCTATTACTTAAATATTTATACTATGTGTAATATGCGTTTCCAACTGATGTTATGTATTGTTTTGTTTTGTTGAAAATTGCTTGAGTATGTAAAGAGAGAAAAACATGTCATGGCTCCCTTTTAAAATTGGGGGCAAATATATGGATAATTAAATTAGATTAAAAATTAAATTCCTATCTAGCACCTAACTCATATTTTTCATTTCATCTTCAAATATCAAGCTAATCACCCATTCATTTCTTCCGAACATATCGCCTAGCCATTAAACATGTTTAATTCCAGATCGTTACATTTAATAGCCCTATATGTCAGCATTAACTTTTAAGTACAATCATACAATCCGCGATACTTGCCGCATCTATGTTTTAAGTGTTAACCCACTTAAAACACACCGTGGCGTGCTTTTTCCTCTCTGTTTGTTTCCTACACACCTCTCAATTAAGATAAGTCGGTAGGCCCTATACCGACAATGTTAAATTGAGCCATTTTAGGAACCTGATTCTCAGAAATTGTTAAATATAAAAACTTCAAATTTTGGCTGTATATTAATTAGGCTTTTTTATTTAAATATAGGTAACATATTTCAAATATATTGTTTACTTTTTTCAAAAAAATTCATCGTAAAAGTATCGCTTTGAAATTTGTGAAAATTGTCATTTTTTTTACGATAACTGCTTCTGAGCAAAATATCTTAGTAAAATCTCCAAGAAAGTAGCTTCATTATATATAGTTACGCATTATTTACGTGCAGTAAAAATTGCAAGTAGTTTCATTCATTATTTTCTATTAAAAAGGTACGCGCAGTTTGAAAACCATCATTTTAAGATAATTGCATTTTAAGTGTAAAAAGGCCCTTAATCAGAAAAATAATGAATTACAACATGTATTTGCCCTATTTTATTAACATTAGTATCTTGTTAATTTTGTAAACTTAAAATATGAAACAAAAAAGCCTTAAAATGTTCAGAAAATACATATATAGTAATTTTCAGTTTTTGTTCAACGAGATTTTTTTTTAGCATTTTGCATCAATTTTCACAAATTATGTAACATTCTGTGAAGAATTTTTAACTTCAATGCATTATAAATATCAAATTTGACCTTATAACATCATAAATATATTGTAAACATGTATCAATATGTAAAAGTCATGATTTGGGAATATGTGATTTTACGACGTTAGAAAAATTTAATTAGGGATTTGTATGTTTCCATGCAAGCACAATTTCTAAAAAATTCAAAATTCAAAAATTTTTCTAAACTGTACAAAAGATTTCTAAGAAAGTCTCAAAAATAAAACTGTTTTTATGTTTTCAAACATGAAATTTGTGTATTTTTATGCATGCAACAAGCTTCTCGCAACGACAAAAAGCATTACCCACCTGAGTTCTTGTTAGTTACCTAATATTGAAAAACTTTTGAATTATTAAAGCTTAAAAACTTGTCTGAACAATAAATAAACCTTAATATTTGCAATTGAGTTAAATATTTAAAATTTATTGTTTAGTTTTCTCAAAAACATGTAACATAAAAATATCACTATGAATTTTTAAAAAAATTGACATTTTTTGTCACGAGATATATGGACTCCAGTCAAATATTTTGAAAAAATCTCCAAAAACCTCACATGAATATATATAGTTACATATAAGTAACATGAGGGTAAAAATTCATTACATTCATACATGATATTCTGAGAAAAACACGAATACAGTTTAAAAAACATCATTTTTGAGAAAATTTAATTTTCACTATTAAGTGCCACTTAATCACAAAAATAATGAATTAGAACATGTATTTGTCCCATTTTATTGAACATTAACATCTTTTCAATTTTTTTTGCATAAAATAGTAAGCAAAAAAGTCTTAATTTGCCCAGAATAGCATTTTTCATTTTTTTTAACGAGATAATTTCTAGTATTACATCAATTTTCTCAATTATGTATAAATTTTTGAAGAATTATTAGTTTTCATGCTTTACATATATCAAATTTGAACATAAAGCAACATAAATATAATGTGAAAATGTATCAATATGGTTTTTGTATGAATTTGAGATGGTATTTATAAAAATACCTGATTATACAACATTTTGAAAGTTTTCGCTGGGATTTTGTAAAGTTATCATTAGGTTTTGTTGTTGCAGAGATTTTGTAAATTTTAAACTTCAAAAATTACTTTAAACTGGACAAATGTTTTCTAAAACAGCCAAAATAAAACTATTTATATGTTTTTAAACATGAAATTTATGTACACTGGCCTCAAAAAGTTAAGGTACAACCGGGTTTTTGTGTCTAATTTGCAAATGAATGAATGTAGAAACAAAAAATTTGGAGGATATGTGCATTAAATAGTTTTTTATTGAATGCGTCATAGAAATTTGTATAAGTGTATTGCAAAAACGATTTATAACAAAAAAAGCAATCTCTGCGGAAAAGTCCATTCATGGAGAAAACAGCACATCACAGTGTTATGTGGTAAAATGGCATAAAAACAATACAAAATGGGTTCTAATAAGAAATGTTTCCACCCCTAACTTGAATGCATTGGCGGCATCGATTTCCCATTCTGTTTATTAAGTTGTCGGACACCGGAATAGGAAGCGAAGTCCAGACACAGAGTAAGCCTTGTTTCAGCTCATTTAACGACCTTGGAGGAGGATTTAAAGCAGCAACCTCTCTGCCAAGATAGTCCCAAAGATGTTCTATCGGATTCAGGTCTGGAGATCGAGCTGGCCATTCCATTCGTTCCAAACCGTGATCCTCCAGATACTCCTCAACAATCCGAGCTCGGTGAGGTCGTGCATTATCATCCATCAGAATGAAGTCGTTACCAATAGCAGCAGCATATGGGCGGACATATGGATCAAGGATCTCATCCCGATATCTAAGACCAGTTACGGTTCCTCCATGGAACACATGCAGGTCAGTGTGGCCACCGAGCGAGATCCCTGCCCAAACCAGGATTCCACCACCTCTATAACTGTGTCTTTCAACAGTGTTGGATTGATGGTATCTAGTGCACTGTTCCTCCAGATCAGTAGACGCCCTGAATCACTCTCCATTGTAAATCTGGACTCGTCTGTGAACAGCACAGAAGCCCATTGTTGCTGCGTCCAAGAAACATGTTCTCTTGCCCAGCATAAGCGGTTCCTTCGCTGGCGTCCGTTGAGGGGAACGCACACAACTGGTCTTCTTGCATACAGACCTGCATTGTGAAGACGATTTCGCACCGTAGTAGCGGAGATTCTTCTTCCTGATGCTTGAAAGTGGTCTGCAACGAGCTGCGGCACAGTAGTGGTTCTTCTCCTTCGTGTCGAAAGAGCTAGAAAACGGTCTTCTGCAGGTGTTGTAGCTCGTGGACGGCCTGGAACAGGTCTTCTGGACACAGAATCTTCGGATTGGTATTGATCCCGAAGTCGCTGAACAACACTACGAGACACATTGAGACGTCTAGCAGCATCAGCCTCCGACAATTCCATTTCCATCCATCCAACTGCCCGCCACCTTAACGAATTGGGTAAACGACGTCTCTGAGACATTTTCTAAACTCTATTGACTATTGTCACCGAAACTGCCAACAACTGTTGAAAATCAACACAACTTACACACAAAAGTACGAAAGCTTGATATATGCATATTTTTCTCTCACTCATAAATATACGTTCTTTTCTATAAAATAAAAGTGGTAGCAATCGTTTTTGCATTAATGTTTTTAAAGTTCGTTATTATCATTCATGTAAACTATGCATTTTATTGTTACTGCCATTTTTTTTTATGGTGAGCTTCGAAAAACGTGTTGTACCTTAACTTTTTGAGGCCAGTGTATTTTTATGCATGTAACAAGCTTCTCGCAAAGGCAACAAACCTTACATTTGATGTATAATCTCATATCTTTATCTCAGAATTTATTAAACATATAAACTCAAGACTTTGACTAGATGCATTAACTATACATTTATATTTACACTGAAGTAAAATTTTTAAATATATTAATTAGTTTTTTCAAAAACAAACTTTTAGTTTAGCGAGCAAATATAATTAGTATGAATTTATTGAAATTTGTCATTTTTTGTTATGATATCTGATTAAGAATATTTCAAAAATGTCAGTTCAGTATACAACAATTGCATGTAACAGAGTGCATTTATACAATTTTAAAAAAAACATTTAGGAAACAGTTTTTATAAAGAATCTTACCTTGTAAAAGTATCCTATATTAAGTATATTTTCTTCATTATCCATTATGCAGTTATAAAATAAAGATTCATTACGTAAATATTTCTCACCTGGTCACACAATTATAAAATCAATTTTTTTTTCTTTTAGCACTACTTAAACACGCGAAGATTTAGTAATCATTAATTAACTAATTAAAAATGAATTTAAACTAAGGAAAAGACCTAAATTTCAGTAAAAAATGCCTATATTTTAAGTATAACTTTTACTAAAACCCACATGGAAATCTGAAATTGCCTCCAAAGGTTTTTAGCAAATCTAACAGTTGCAGTTATACAATTATCTAAAGTTAATTTGGGTATTAAAAAATAAAAATTAATCGAAGCTTTGCAACTTTTCCCCAGTTTTAAATAGGCAATGTTTACATTTCTATTTTTCAAAATGGGCGTGGTAAAATAACGTATTATTTTTTTAAAAAATCATTCTAAAATACTTCTAATTCATATAATGGCTTGTATGTTATATCATTGGAAAGGTCTTGATTTGTAGATTTCAGAAAATACAAAAACTCAAAATCGATTTTTAAAAGGGGTTTACACTACTGACTGCTCTTAACTGTGACTTTCCCGCCTTCCTACCCCAACTGAAACTTTTGAACCTCGTACCGGGACATTCTGTAAACAGGAAGAGCAACGGACAGACGCAAGGTCTTGTCCGAATCAATTCGCTGCACCTTCAATGGTGTAATTTTCATTTAACGCCATATTGCTACCTTTTAGTGTAAACTTTAACACACTGTAAATATTTATTTTCTTGTAAAATAAACATATGTACCATCACCCTCTCTGGCTGTTATTCGAACTCAACCAACGGCAACACTGCTCTTAGCGTCAGAAGAGATGTAGAAATGATTGAATATAAAGTTCCTTTTTAAAATTAAGTTTGATTCTGGCTCAAAACATGTCATATATAATGTGACAGAGTGTATTTTATTAAAATGATGTTTTAATGATGGAAGGCTGTTCGTTAAATAGGAAAAAAAATACATTCTTTGATAATATGATTAAATCTAAAACAAGTAGCTAATCAGAATTTATAACTTTGAATTATTCTCATTTTGGAATTTTGATATTCAAGTATTTTTTTTCTCTTGAATAAACTTGAAAAAACATACCCTTTTACTTGGAGTGATATTTTATGCAGGAAATAAAAGCTAAGAATATCAACTGGATAGCTTTCATGGAAATACAAACATCACACATAATACATAAATAACGCATTGCCATTTACATACATTCATCCTTATGGCGGTTTTTTTTTTCATTTTATGTATATGATGTCAAACACCGACATAGGAAAAGCTTTTTTCAAATGTGAACTGAATATTTAAAAGAACATGATGCACCGAAAGATGAAATTCCTACCTTAAAAGTGAACGTTCTTTTAAAAGAGACAAACCGAAATTGAATAGTAACAACTGTAACGGAAAATGTTGCGTATTTCGGTTTTCTAGTAACGTAAGAAAGAGACGTAGTTAACATAAGTAATACTTAAATTTCCCATCACGCACGCGTATTTAATCCCTCTTTTTAAATAATTATAAAATTTCTGGCTAAATAGGATGCAAAAAGAAGAGGTAGATAGATAGATATATAAATTGTAAGGAGAATAAGTTAAATTTTACTTTGCTAAAAATACATTTGTTCCTTATTTGCACTTTAATTTTAATTTATTTCGTGCAATTCTTGCGTTTTTAAAAACATGGAAAGTTTTTAGGAGAGTGTTAGCTAGTGCTGAAATATACACCTACATGGATAGTACTAATAATGCAATTTCTATTTGGATTAATTGAATAAGAGCCATATTTCCTTTTAGGACATGATTGTTTTCTATTTTTTGAAGGTGTTTGTTAAAAAGAAATCAGGAAATTTTTTAGGAAAAGCTAATATTTCTATATAATTATAACTTTGTCGGAATTACAGTAAATTGATTTTGAATATAAATCTGTTATTAACGTAAATATGAATAGATTATAAATTTATAATAAATAAAATTAGATACATTATTTATTTCACAAAAAATTATAACATCAAACACATTTTAAGTATTCCTGGAAGTGAGTATTTTCGTTATAAAATGTCTTCAGTTGTTATTTATTGAAACAATGCATTATTTTATGCTTACTTCCTTATTTCCTAAGCATAAATATTGTTTCGATTTCTATTATGAAGAAACATTTTTTTAGCAATTTAATAGTTATAAAATGGTATGGGAAGGTATACTCTCATCACCATAAAAATTTACATACCAAGAAAGTGCTGTCAGAATAAAATGAAATTTTGTATACGCAAGTGCATCTTTGATCTAAGCAAGTGATTGCAAAATGGTTTTTTATTGTAACAAAATATTACTAATGAATAGAGTTTATATTACCCTGATGGGATATCTCTAGCTGCATGTTGCAATACGTTCTTTCTTTGAAACATACAAGTTTCATGTGCTGTCTTGTGACATCTCGTTCCTTAGTTGCTCTAATTTGAATTAACTTGTAAGCATTCCAACTTGCTATGCTAAATGATACCAGATAACAAAAAGGGGATCAAGAAGGCCAGGAAAGAGTGGAAATATACCGGAGACAGTCCTGTAAAACTCTTGCCATGTGTGCATGAGCATTGTACTGTTGAAAAATGACTCCTCGGAGCCCTGACATGAGTGACAATAGATGTGGTCGAAGCATATTTTTAATGTAACTCGAGGCTGTCATGGAGCTGAGGATTAATATTACAGATGACTGTGTGTCGTATGCGATGTCACCCTAAACTATCACACCAGTTGTGTGAACATTGTGATACTGTACAGCGAAGGTAGTATTGAAACGTTCACCATGGAGCCTCCTCATATGTACACGATTGTTATCACTGCCCAAATTTAATCTGATTCGTCTCTGAAGACTGCCTGATTCCATTCGGATGCAGTCCAAACTCTTCGAAAGCGATACCACTCCAAATGGGGGGCGCCAATAGCAGTAAACAAGATGGACAGTGGATCGGTCGAAAGCGTTCTGAGCCTGATCACCGTGTAATAGACCGCTCTCTTGTTCCCTGGTCTCAATACCTCATCACAATAAAGTCAGAACGACTTACATGGTGTAACGTCACTTCTCCGAAACATCAACATCTAGTCGGCTTCTTTGTGGACCCGACACCCACACGTGCATCTTGCAGCTGCAACGCAACCACTTTTTGACCCCCGAGGAATCTAGCTCGTCGACCGGAAGATGAGGGGAGAGATGCTTTGAACTTGTACGGGAGCGGTGGCCAACGAATCCTCCTCTCACAAAATAGTGGACTCTAACAATCTATAATTTACTTTAATAACTGTAATGTATCATTCTGTAAATAATACTCAATAGTTGTGACGTAAATAAATTCCATATTTAAATTAACCAAGAATACGCTACCGTTATTCTTTCAAACGTTACAATGGGAAGTTACTCGCCGAGTTGACTACTCGGTTTCTATCATCTCTATGATTCTTCCATTTTTGAAATCTACTCATATTGTCTCCAACGGCGACATAATAGCATCTCTGGTTAAAAAGCGTCCTTCTGAAACAGATTAAATATACGCCAACAAGCTTTGATTACCTGTTTCATAATCCAAGTATAACGATGTTCAACGATATCTGGGACCATTATGCTAAGCACAATCAGGATGTATTTCTAATATTTCACATGTATGCCAAACACGTAATCTTATCGCAAATTTCATAACAACCCGACTCTTACTTCTTGGTCCACAGACTCTTTTGGTAATGAGTGTGTATGTAAACATATATCTTCTTCAAGCGTGTAAAGTGGCCACGGTAGCTTAGTTGTTACGGTCTCGAACTCACGATCAACATGTATGAGTTTCAAAACCTGGATCCGATGCACAATAAATCTGTCGTGGCTCAAAGTCCTCCCATTGGCATGGCGTGGAAATCTGAAGAGAGGTTCCAGCTCAGGTATTGTCCTCGTCACTTGATTGAGGTTCAAAAGTACGAGACACTGTCATGAATAGCTCTCATATTGCTTTATATATTGACATTATTGTACTCAAGTATAAAAAGCGATGGAAATACTTTTATATTAAGGTATCCGACTACATGCGACAACTTTTTTTTTGAAAAAAAAGGAGATATGGGGAGTTTTTTGTGATTTTTAGATTTACTTAGTATATTTTAAGGGAAAAATTCGTAAAATTAAAAACTGAAAAAAAATCATTATTAATAAAAGGGGAAAAAACTGGTGAAAATGTACAAAAAATTACATAAACAGGGCCCGCTCTGTACAAAAATGTTTTGAACAAATTCTGAATTTTTCGACTTTAATGTGTTCCTTTGTTAATCATGTTTGAAATGACCTCCAGGATAAGAGATATTTTAATTTTTACAAGAACTAGAGCACTTTATCTTAGTGATTATATGAAATCGCTTAAAAAAACAGTGGTTACATTCACATAAAGAACTGTAAATTTTGTATTAAAACAGTGATAGATAAATCTGAAGGTTAAAACACTTCTACTGTAACACAGAATATACACAAAAAATTCAGCAAATTATTTTAAAAACTTTTTGAACAATCGCTGTCCCTGTTTGAACTTTTCGCAAAAAACGCATTTCGAGTAAAATTTGATATCTTGTGCAAAGTTTTGACATCTGCTTTTACTAAAACATTGTAATTTTTGCTCTAGTGAAGGGAAAATAAAACACTTGGTATTTTTATTAGCTAATAAAAATAAATAATTTTTATTAAGCCTGTAAAATAAAATCATAAAAAAAAAAGTTTTTAATTTTTGAAAAATATCATGATTTTAGGGTAGTCCGATAATTTAATACATTTAAAATTTATTAATAAAAATAACTGTGTTATGTTAATTGCTTTCATCTAGAATATTCAGTTGTATTGAATTTGTACAAATTAATTTGAAAATTCCTATCTAATGTATTATTTATTACTTCCATGAAAATTACATTAAACACAGTTAATTTAAGTAAGCATTAATTTAAAGAAAAACCAGTCATACAATCAAATTTCATCGTGAGCAATTAAATTGTTTAATAAGTTAGCTGTGGTGAGTTCATTCTATTAAAAGCTCTAAATTCCATCATTAAATTCAAATCAATTGAGCCATCGTAATCCTCTCAATGGACTTAATTATCTTTCAGATAATTAGTTTTTCGAATAATTGTGTTAGAGAGACTTGGTAAATTTATAGCTATTAAAATCTCTAAACATGTGATTCCCTCTAATTAATTTTGATGATGAAACCAGGCCTTTTGTTATGTTTCGATCGATTTATTTATGAGAATACATTGAAAAATATGTTATTCATGTAAAAGCCATAGAAACCATGATTTAGAAACGAAAAAGAAACTCCACTAGTGCGGCTGGTAAATATTCTACAACATTTACATCCTAATTGTTTTGATAATTCCGCCCGACAGATAAAATTGAACTTTGATTTATTTCTTAAATGTTTCAAGAGAAAGCCAAATACTTAAAATTCCATATTCAATTTAATTCCTACCGTCCATATCAGTTTTTGTATTATATATCCCAATAATTGTTTAGCTTAGGAAATCGTTTGCATTTATATTATTTCATATAGATAAACAGATTGTTTTTTGTTAGTTCAAAATTTTAATTTTTTTCTTAAACCTTACGTTCATCAACAACGTAATTGGTTTAATTTTAAATGTACAGTATCTGGCTTTACAACAAAATAAGAACTTATGTAAAACCATCACAGAGAATTAGGGTTCTTACATTAGAAATATATCCATTTTTCATAAATAATGATCGGTGAATTTATTTCAGATCATTAAAGAAAATAATTATACTTATTGAAAAGTGAAATCACCATATCATTAAAAATGCTTTTCAAAAGCAAGAGCAATTGGTTTTATTTACATTTAAAAAGTTGTTGAAAGCCATAATACCCCTTAATATGATAGCATATCGCAGTATCACTATGTCAATCTATTTGGTGATTGTTTCATGTTGATTGATTCTGGGTTCTTTAATTCAATGAACTTTAAAAAAGTATTGTTACGTAGATCCGGGTTCCAGGATTTTATGCAAAACAATCACAAAGAAAAAAGCAGCTCTTTAAGAGCGATGATAATTTATGGACAACAAATCCAATCTTTTAAATACATGATTCAGCAGCAATATTCACAGAGTAAATCTCCGAAGGTCTTCACACCTTCAACAGCAATCAAACACAATCATCAGTGTTTAAAAATACTCTTAACTATAAGATTATTCACAAGCACAGCATGGCTAATCGCTAGTCAAAACCATGCTCACTACTCGCTGGTTTAATCAAGACTCACCCTCGTTCCGGCCAGCATCTCTATTTATGGGCGCGGCAGAAACTTCCAGAAATATAACCGCTCGTGTCATAGATCGTGACGTTAAACGACCTCTCCACAAATTTCTAGAAGAAACCAGAGGGTTACGAACTCGCCAACAAGGTCGCCAAAGTCACCAATTTGGTCCCAAAAATGATGCCAATTTGGCTCTACCGCCTAGATTTCGCCAAGTTCTCATTGAATCGCCATTATAACGTAAGGGGAGGCATTGCTTGTAAATAGTGCAATTTTAACATAAAATAAATATAACAGAGTAATATAAATGCTTTACACATCCAGATAGAAATTATTTACACTATTAACACAAAATTCGTAACAATATTTTTTCATTTAGTGAGCTTATAAAACATAACAAAATTAAGAAAATGACGCAATAAAGTGTCTGAATGACCAGAAAGTATTATAAAATAGCATTGTTAAACCAATAATGTGAAAACTGTGAAGAAATCAGAATAATTGGGGAGAAGTCATAAAAAAAAAGGATTTTATAAATTTGTTTGAAAACAAGCAGTCTGAAAAACTATAAAACGACGTTGAAAAAGGCACAACAACAATGGATGATAAAACAATTAAGGAACTGAATAAATGTCAGAAAATAATCATCAAGAAAAACATATGAAAAAGTGAAATGACAATGATCAGTGTAAGTTTAATGTAAGAACTGTTTGTCGCAGACCATATTAAATTATTCGTATGCTAAAACTTAATGAAACAAATAATAATTTTTATCTTTTAAAACAATGACTGAAAGATTAAACTGAGACACACATATTAAAACACATGTTGACTAACAAAAGAAATATGGGATAATTCAGTTTGAAGCGATGAAACCATAATAAGCTTGTTTGATAACGATAATATAAAATATTTCATAAAAGAAGGGATAGACAAAAAATATTGTCATCATCACTGATTAATATCTATACTTAAACATTTCCTCAGCATTATGACCTGAGGTTGTATAACTGAGTATCAAATGGAAATAGAATTATTACGATTAAAGGAAATTTAAATGAACAAATATTTAAAACGGAAATACTTATGTAATATCAGGCAGTAAATTATAGCTACTTTAAATTAAAAATAAATTAATATTTAATTAAAAAATAACGGAAATAACAGCAAGGATACACTGAAAGCTGCACGCCTAAATTCTCAATATTTTGAAATAAATAAAAATTCAAAATACTTGTTTTGTTGGTTTTCTAGCATACTATTAGATGCAGATATGAAAAGCATATCGGTAATATTAGAGATGGGGTAGATAACACATATTATTCCTATGAAATTGAGAATAGTTAGAAGTCTGATATATACATATATTTTCATGCATAATGAGTCATTTATATTTTGACATTATTTAGTTACCTATCATACTTCTGTTGTGCATAAAAAGTGTTTTTAGAATCACGTATTTTAATGATGAATTTACCTGTTCAAACTTTACTTCAAAGAAATATCTATGGAATTGACTAAAAAGATGTTATTCAGCATTAAGCGCTTTTCCTAAAAAAAAATTATTAAGAGCTAGATTAATAAAATTAATTGTTCCATTTTTTTTATTTATATTAAAATACTTGTAGAACTAAAATGACTAAGTTCAGGGCTTGGAAAGATATCATGAAACCGTATTGAAAACTAAAGCTTTTTTCAAATTATTTGCATCAAATTTGTTATGTCTTAATTTGTTTTGATGAGTTTTAATAGTGTTCTTTGTGAGTATTTTTATATTACAAATTTATGGATATAAGTTATTACATTACCTTTGTACTTAAATCGTATCTCCAGTAATTTATAATTCTATAGCATTAATAGAAATATTGGTGTTACGGACCAATAATAGTGAGTAATGACGAAAATACTATGTTTAGAAAAAGTTCTCTGAATTACTGCTGAGTGTATGAAAATATGACAGGCATGAAAATAAATCATGTTTTTATTTGAATTTTCCGCTATTTATTACAAAGAAAAATAAGTCTTTTAAAATTATTTCTCTCTCACATTTATGTCATGGAACACTTTTAAGAATACATCATTTTTATTAGAAAATAGTTCCCTAGATAATAAAATTGTCTTTAAACTAAAAAGAAACAAAAGAGATCATGAGCTATTTTTCACAGTTACTTCACCATTAAAAATCTCCTTTTCAAACTTGCAAAAGCTTCAGTTTGAAAATAAGATGAAGAATACGTCATCATAAAGAGAGAATCTTCGATCTGACATGAATCTTCAATCACTTCGTCAAGTACTTCTCAAGAATTACGGAGAAAGATCCAATCTTCGAATAGACGATATCGGAATATATGCATTTCATAGACTGTAAATGCAGAATCTCTCTTTGTGGATTGTAACAAATTACCGATGTAAAAGAGGTTGTTTCTTGATTATTATCCCTATATCTTTTTTCATATCCCTTGAAGAAACTGTATCTTAGAATCAACATAAAAAGACAGTATGACGCTGTAGCATCCAACCATTTATGGACAGAGTGAAAAATCGTTTTTCAGAGTTCAGTTCACTTCACATGAATATTTTTTAATGAAACGTTTCAACCTTTTGCATAGTTAGTTTTGCAAGCGATTTTGTCATCTCTATTACTTAATCATTTCATTTTAAATTAATATTTGATTCCTTTTTTAAAAAAAAAAGCCTAAAATTAAAAGAGGACTTGCCACTGATGCGATTCAGAAAGTTTTAGCTGATTTAGAAGACGAAATGTTTGATTATTCTGATTGTGAGTTAGTAAATGAGGAAGATGATTTAGATCAATCTTTAATTTGAATCCAGAGGTTGAAGATGAGGTTGTCTCCAAAGAACACAGTAAAATAGTCTGTTACGACTCACAGCTAACCCATAAAGCGACAACTTTACCTTTTACAGGAAATAATGTGATAAAAGGAGCCGCTGTACCGTGTGTCACAGAAAGTGATTTTTTTAATTGCATATTTAAAAACTCTATAGTAAGAAAAATTACAGAAGAAACGCACATGTATGCACCTCGCGCTTTACAATCTGCAACACTATCGAGTTTGCGAAAACATAATCATGGATGGATTGAAACGAACGAAGAAGATATTGTAAAATTTCTTTCCTTAATAATTTTGATGGGTGAAGTGGATAAGAATAATATAAAGGAATATTGGTAGACGGATTCAATGCTGAAAACACGCTTTTTTAAAAAATTATGCCGAGGGACAGATTTTTAAATCTACTTCGGAGCTTGCACTTCGAAAATAATGACAATGCTCCGGATAAATCAGCTTTGGATTACGATAGACTTTGGAATCCAATGAATGTGTTTAAGTGTTTAAATAATTATTTCCAAGAAATATATGATCCAACTGAAGTGTTAACCATCGATGAGTAATTGTCTCTTTTAAGGTACGGATGGTATTCAAATAATATATTCCGACAAAAGGAAAAGATTTGGTATCAAAGTATACAAAATTGTGAATAAAAATTTTCAATATGAAAGTATATTTGAGAGCAGATAGAGAAAGACCGAAAAGTGGTATTAAAGTAAAACCAACGCATGCAACAGTTTTGCAATTGACCATAAGTATAAGAAATAAGGGGCTCAAATTGTTCATGGACAAATTTTTTAATCCCCAGATTTGTTCCAGTACTTAAATAAAGAACACAAAATGAATTCCTGCGGCATCATGCGTTCCAATAGGAAGAATTATCTAAAAAAAATTAGCTTTTCAAAAAATGAAGAAAAATTATTTGTCTATAAATTTGGCAGTCGCATGACAGCCAAGTGTTAGAAGGATAAGAGAGAAGTTTTCATGCTAAGCAACATGCGCGTTCCAGAAATGAGTAAAACAACTTTGTGCAGCGATAGATGTAAAAAGCCCGATTTAATAACATACTATAATTCAAATATGGGTTTTGTAGATCTGAATGGTCGTATGGCAAACAGCTATACATTTATTTGGTCGGAAAACACTAAAATGAATCAAAAAACTTCTTTTCATTTATTAGATTTGACAGAATGAAATGCATTTATATTGTTCAAAATCAAAACGGGAAAAAGCGTAAGCCATAAAATATTCCGATTAAATTTAATCAATGTGCTTTGTAAAATCACGCTGAACGTTTACAATAACATGCTGTAATTCAAATATGGGTTTTGTAATCTGAATGATCGTATGGCAAACTAATACTAAAATGAACCAAAATACTTATTTTAATTTATTAGATTTGACAGTATAAAATGCATTTATACTGTTCAAAAAATCAAAACGGGAAAAAAGCGTTTAAAATATTCCAGCCCATAACCCAATTTTAGCAACAAAAGACTTGAAAACCAGCTTTGGCCTGAATTCAAAAAAGTTCAATGACTATGTGGTGTGTGCGTCGAAAGGTGTAAGGAGACGCACTTCTGTTTCGTGCAAATTGTGTAATTTAGGATTGTGTGTAAATTGTTTTGAAGAATATCACGTAAAATAATATAAATATATAGAGAATTTAAGTAGATTATCTTGATTTGCAGAAGCTCATTTCCAGTTTTTTTTTTTAAATTTGTCATTGTATTCGTTGGTATTTGTATTATAATTCTTGTATAGTTTTTTGGCACCTGAAATGTCATTGAATTATTAAAAATAATTCGTAAATTTTGTGTACATATATTTATGTATTAAAAAAACTAATGAGAATTACAACTTCTATAAATTTGAGTATTTCGTAATAGATATTAATTAAAAATTTTTTTTTTCAAAATGTTCCACACTAATTAAAATCGTTAGTACATTACATATTTCCCATATATGTTCCTTTTGCTACAATTAGATAATTTTTACTATTTTGATCTGCTTACATTCGTTCGCATAAAAACTATAAAAAACATCTGTAAAATCATTACACTAATATACCTTTTTACCATTTTTAATTAATTTTGCTATAATAAATAATTTTATTCGATTTTTGTAATAAATAAATTATGTAACCTCAATTTTTATTGTATAAAAAATTCTAACTTAATAAAATTTATTTTGATGTTAAAATTGGAAACTATTGGAGTATTATGTTCAACTTAAACAATATTTAATAATTTGGTAATAAATTTTTGATTTCTAATATGTGCTCCTCTTTACTTTATTATTCAAATAATAATATATATTAGTATTATTAAGAAATATATGTTACATAAAAATTTTATTTTCACAGTTTATTCAAAAATGTATTTTTACTTTAACTGGTGATTTTTTAAATGATATTTTATTATATTTTTTTCATACTAAAAAATTTCATTACGTATTTTCTTAATGCATGTTTTTTACTAATACACGCATAGCTCCCTCTCTATGTATCTGCCAAATTTAAAAATACTTTAGTTCTACCATTTTTATTAATTTTTATACCTGTAAAACTACTAAAAAATATATTTGTGGAGAAGTTTAATTATCAACTTTTGAAAATTTTCAATATTTTTTTAAACTTTTCTGCAAGAAAAGGTGGAACAATCTGGTGGAACAATCTCGCCAAAATTTATTTGTTTTTATTTTCAAAATTGGATTTTTTTTACTTAATTAAAGATTTTATTCTCCTCTTTTGCAATTTTTTCACCTTTCTTTTAAACTTTTTTATGTAACTTAATCAAATGTTTGACGCAGTTATAGACTTAACAGGCTTGTTCTTGGGTCGTAAGTCAACACACTCACTCACTCACAAATATATGAGAAATTTAGCATTTCATGCTATATTACTTAATATGAATTGAAATATATATTTTTCAATATGTGTGTGAATAAAAACATGAAATGTTTACGCAAGATTTATAATTGCGATTAAAATAATTGGATCTTGTAATTCGTTTTAATTAAAAAAATTATTCTCTAAAAATAAATTTGGCCGTTTTTTTTTCAAATTAACGAAAGGAAATTCTAATTCTTTTTCTCAAAAATAGTCAAGAGAAATTAAGTATTTTAATACCATTAACCTTGTACTATATCTTGCTTTCTTGCTTTTGACCGAGGATATCAGTTTTAATATTGTAATTTTCTATGAAGGTTGCGTGAGTACTTGAATTAATTGAACTGAGTTTGCTTCAGCTTTTTAATTAACTTTACATGCATTTGCTTATGATGCAATATCGATTTCCTTACTTAATGAAAAGTAAAGCTCTGTGGCATTTTGATTTAATTACAAATGCTAAAAATAGGGAACTTATTTGATTGATTGTCTAATTCATTAATCAGTTTTGAAAATAAATCCATAAAATACAGCTGAGATTTAAAATCTATAAAAAGATAAATATGTCATAAATCACATTTTCTCCGCAAAATTAAATTGCCCTTATTATTTTTTACAATTAATAAATCATTTCATTCTCATTTACAATATTGATTCATTAAAATATTTATGCCTCTTATCATAAAATTAAAACTGAATTGCTTCCTGAGAGTACCTATACAATATCATAAAGGTTTTGAGTTACTACTCATTACATATTTCATGATGTAATAAAATTACATAAAATTACATCATTTCTTTAAATCTGAGAAAGTATCTCAATAAATCTTCCTTCATAGTTTTCCGAAGATAAAATATGGTGAAAGACTGAAAAGAAAACATTTCTAGGTGGGTCAATCTTTGAGATTTTATCTCTTACCTATAAGGAATTTTATTGTTAAATTAGATGGTATGGTTCCTGATCAGAGTATTAAGATAAATTAAAACTATCTGAAATTTGGCTATAGCAGTTTTAATGTGAAGTAAAAGTTTAGTGAATTCCAGCAACACATTCAAAACAAAACAAAACAAGAAAATCCTTAGACGTGAATATGTTTCTAAACGGGTGATTCACAAAATAATCCTTAAGCAAACATCTTGGGAAGTAATTACTAATGCTACATACTTTTTCAAACTTCCTTTTGGCAGGGCGAATGACAATAGTTAATTAGAAGGAAAATTTGCAGATCTCTATATATAGAAAAGAAGTTTTCCTTCAGTAATTGCCAAAATTTAAATAGAATACTTCAAGTTATTGTCAAGTTACAAAAAGTAAGGATAGGACTGTAAATATTGTTAGTAGTATAAAATCAAGCTAATTTATTAAATGTATTACTTCGGTATATAGCCAGAATGAGATATAATTATTAATAGTTTAATCTTTTTTTAAATTAAAATTTGAATTTGTATAAAATTGGCTATTATTAAAATTATATAAACATATTTCATTGATAAGGATATAAAAAAATCATAGTTTATTCGTAAATATATGTTCTTATTATTCCAGATTATTACGTAATACGTACGCTTTGCTACGGTTATACTCAGGCCACTACTGTCTTTATTATACATCTTTACAAAATTAGTTGGGCTCCCGTCCCTTTAGTCTTTGTAACCTTCAGGTAGAAATGGAAATGTCCTATTTTGCTTCCTGCTCTTCTGTATCTCCTGTTTCCCTTTGAAAATGTTATTGGTTTGTCAGACATAAGTTAGTAGACTTTTTTTTCTGATGACATTCTCTTTTTAATATTGTATTATAAAATATGTTGTCCTGTAAACTTGCCATTGGAAATTAAAAAAGCAACAAAAACAACATAATACGAAAAGTTTTGCTGAATGAAAAAGTGTTTTCTTTCATTAACATTTTATAGTTGAGTATATGAAAAATGTCATTGCCGTTTTGCCCAGTAAATTCGCTTACGAATGAACTTGATATAACTGATGTTTTTTTCTCTCAATAGCCAATGTACTTTAATGTTTCCCCAATTATAGAAACACGATTGAAAAAAGGTTGTTTTTGATCTTTCATTACTCTGGCATCATTTTTAAGAAATGTTAAAAATTAATTTCGAGAGTATTTAGTAAGAAAATGTAAATTTAAAACAACACACTAAAATACAAAATTAAAAAAAATTGCTGGTTTTCTCGAAAACGATGTTAAACTATATAATCATTTAAAATCCCTTAGTTTTATAAATTAGGAGAGCAATGATTATATATATATATATATATATATATATATATATATATATATATATATATATAAAGTCAAAATAAATGGATGGTGTGTTAACGTTGTTTTCAATAAGATTAGAGAAATTCAATCACTACAAATTCAAGATACTAGGGCCAGGAAAGGAAGTACACAGCATTATAGGAGAATTCCAGAACAGTGCATATGCTATAGGAAAAAAATAACGTGCTTTCATATCACTGTTACTTGGCACAATGTAGTTTAAATTTTAATAAAAAAATAATGTAGATTTCAGATTTTTTTTATGTATTTTTAGATTTTAAATATTAAAGTTGGCAGGAGTTCATATATGGACATTACAACAGCACATTAAAACAGTGTCATTTGAAGGGACAAAGGGAAATGACAATTATATAAGTAGAATCAGAGAAAATTTTTATTTTCATTTTATTGGTGTTACATTAAAACTTATATTTAAATTTATTGTCTGGTGCTTAAGATATTAAGCCGCGTTGGTAGAATTGGCAAGACTAATAAGTTTGATTATAATTCCTAAAAGAGCATAGCTAAACTACGGGATTTCAAAATAAAGTCGTCAAAAAAGGATTTTCCCTGTATAATATAAATACTCTAATTTTAATAGTTTTTAGTTTGATATCATAATATTGCAGAGATTTAAAAGAAGATTAATGATATTCACATTCGCTAACGTGGTGACAAAAATGACATTGATATATTTCAGGATTCCTAATACAAACTTTTGGAGAGGGATAGTGACACTTATGTTTCAGGTAAACATAAGTGTTCCAATTATAATTATAGTTAATATATATGCAGAAGTAATAACTTAGAGAGTAAATTTGTGTAAAGATGAGGATTAGATAAATAAAAAAAATCATTAAATAATATGCATAATCAGTCACATATTAAAAATAGCCCAAGTATAGTTATTCAAAATATAAAATATTCCAAAAACAATATGATATTTGAAGAACAAGACATCCAAAGCAAACAAACAATTTCTTCTGCATAAAGATTTGGAAAGACTTCCACATCAACTGAAAAAAATAAATAAAAATATTTAAAGTATTCAATTTATTCTAAAAAACATGGAATAAGTGGATATTAACGTCTAATAAGTTTTTGGCAACGGATCTCTAAATTTTAAACCATGGTCAAGTGACGAAGACAACATTCGAGCTGCCATAAACTCATCTCTCCCAAATTCCATACTACACCAATGGGAGGACGTTTGACGCTCGATGTATTTAACGTGTATTGGCCCCCTCTGCACATCGGCTTTTAAGTGGTACCAGGCTTGAACTCATGACTCACCAGCCACAAATCTGCTACCTTGATCACTAAGCTACCACGGTCACTAAAAAGCATGGAACTCACAAAATAAAGTTTTACGAAAGGGTCTCAGGGGTGTTAAATTTCTCTAGAGGGCTGAAAATATAAACAATTTTCGAACAGGTATAATTCTTTTAAATTTAAATTAAATATTTAGAATCTCTTGCACATTATTTATAAAGGAATGGGGCTTCAAAAAAGAATAAAATGTTTAAAATATAATTATAATTTAAAAAAGTATCAGCATATAAAAATATATATATAATAAATATTAAGTAATTTTTGCGTCACACGCACTATTTTCTAAAATAGTAGCTTCGGATGTATAAAACTTTATAGAACTATAAAATGTATCATACTCTTAAAACCCTACATCATTTAAGAATAATATTTTTTTTGTATTTCAATTTATTTGAAAAATATTGAAATTTTTAAAAAAGTTTTGAAAATGTAATGTTTTTTTTTTTTTTAAGAAAATATCATTTACTATATTGTATTAATATAATATTACTACAGCGTAATAAGGATACATTTAACTTCATAAATCAACTTATAGCTAGTAATTAAAGCTAGTATTTTAGACAATAGCAGGCGCGACGTAAATCATAATAAATATTTCTTAAAGAAAAATTTCTTACTTTCATATGCTTATAATTTTTAAAATTATGATTATATTGTAATTCTCTCTGAAGCTCCATTTCTTTATAAATAATGCGTAAGAGATTCGAATTATTTAATTGATATTTAAAAATTTATACCTATTTGAAAATTGTTTATTTTTTTAGCCCTCTAGAGAAATTTAACACTCTTGAGACCTGTATTTGGTAAAGGCTACAATAAATTTTGCAATTACGCAATATAAAGTCTTAACAATTTATTTCTTTTTTTCAAAATCTCAGAAAGATTTGAATTTATTTATTTAACGTTTTAAATAACATAGAAAAAAACATGTCAAATTTATAAATATTTCTTAAAACTATACTAATTTTTTTCAATTAAATAAAACAAAATGTATTGTAAATTGAAAACTATAAAAATGCAATTAATGCATGCTCCCTGTGGGAATAACGGACAAGAAACAATTTGTATCCAATAATTGGATAGGGGAGGGGGAGGTTTCGCATAAAAGTTAAGATATTCATTCCTGAAGTAGAAAAAAAATATTTGAATAGCTTGTAGGTAGTGTGTCCACCTTGTAGACTCAAGGTTGATGGTTAGATTCCGGCTGAAGTCCTTAGATTTCTTGGATGAGAAAATCGTAAGCACGCATAACATATGATTATGTGCATGCAAAAGATTCCTTGAATATCAATTTGTCTCTAGCACTCTGTGAGAAATTAAATCAGGGTAATATTTAGCATCCGAACAGAATTTGAATTGAATAAATTCAAACATCAAAAATAGGCTGTGGGAGCCGCTGTTAAATGATGTAAACAATGAAAGGACTCACAGATGGAGACTTGCCGTATCTGCAAGGGCTCACCTACCAAGATGCAGCCCATTTGAAGAAGAAAAAAAATGTTTAAGAATAACTGAAAAGATTTGAACATGTTTCTCTTTAAATCATTTGTTAAAAATAAAGAAGTGCATAATAGAAAGTAATCAAGAAAGTCATTCATAAAAATCAAAATGAAACAGAAGTTCTTAGAAAGTCTTTCATGAACTCTTGATAAATTAAATAATGTAAGGAATTTGTGTGTTTAATCTGTAGTGGTATCCTCTATATAAGCCAGTAACAACCTCCGGACTAAAATGGTCGTTTTAGTCCAGCGGTAAGTTACGTGCTTATAGAACAGAAGGTCGTGGGTTTTGTCCTATGAATAAGTGTGCCACATCATTGGTAACCCTGGCTGAATTCAGAAAAAGGAAACCTTCTGATCTCTTGTGGTACCATCTACACGCAAAAAGAGAAACAAAAAAAATTCGGCAAACTTACTTGGCACAATAAAACAAATTCCCCACACTAACTTGGCGTGACAAAATGAACTCGTCAGAGATTCACTTGACATAGTCAACTCGTCAGACACACTTGACGCACCCCCTTCAATTAACAACAACTGCTCGCGCAACACGCTCGACACAACAACTCTGTTGTTCGTTCGCCTATCCACCACCTAACTGGTGGGGGAGTGCATACCGCTATCAACTATATAAGCCAGTAACAGCCTCCGGACTAAAGTGACTATTTTAGTTCAGCGGTAAGTTACGAGCTTACGTAACGAAAGGTCGCAGGTTCTGTCCTCCGAATAAGCTCCGGATGCACCACTTCAAATCTATGAAAAATTGAATAAAGAAAACTCTAAACAATGATATACACATAAATATATGGAATTTTACTCTCACAGGTATTCCAAAAACAATAAATACCTTAAAGAAACTATTTTATTTTCTTTAAAAATATATAAAATACATATTTATTAATTTTTACTAGTTAAGGGTAACTAAAATGTTTCCATCAGAATGAATTTGCTTGTTATTCGAAATTCCTACGACAACTATTTTCAATAACTTTTTGATGTTTCATTCCCCCAGCTTACATCTAATGCATCATTATAATTTTTTCATTTAAACCATTTTTTCCTGTTACAAATTGCTTATTAGAAGTATTTCTGTAAACGCAGAAATATTCCTGGGCAAACCAACGAGGCATTGAATCATGATCTTTATAGTTGTTCCTTCCTAGGAGGATATCAAAAATATACTTTATCCAATTTAGAGAAAGACATTTCTGCTAATAAAGCATATCATTGGGGAAAAAGTACAACAAGAAGGAAATATCAAAGCATTTTTTAGGTTCCATGACGTTTCAACAAAATTTTCGTTCACTAACGATGTAACTAAATTATTAACAAAACTTCAAAATGTCGAACATAAGTAAGAACACTACACAACTACAGATGCCAGATATAAGTAATACTGCTTCAAAGTAAGTAATGTGAATGGAAATAAAAGGGTAATCATACTTCTTTCAAAGAGATTAAAATTTTATTCTTTACTAAATCTTTGATCAATAAAAAGAAAATTTCGAGTACAATAACGCAACCGATTTTTTCTTTCTTTTCTCGAATGACCTTTTAGATACTCAAACTGTGGCTTAGGAAGGTCAATCAAATCCCCAAATTTAATAATGTTCTGTAATAAAACATTTTAGAATAAAACATTTACAAATTTTACGGTGAGTAATAAAACGGATACATTGAAGCGGTGGGATTGCGACGAACCTTATCATAGTGCTGATTCACAAATCTGGGTCTATTTACCAAAAAAATACCCTGTAACTAAATACTCTAGAATATTGCATTAATGATTTGGTTAGATTGCAAAACACAATTATTAAATAATTGTATGACTTACTCTGTTAATGAAATTATATAATGGTTCATTTGTTACATAGAATAACTGGATATTTCAAATCCTAGTATTTTCAAGTACTTAAAATAAATAAATCCCAAGATTTCCTTTGTTGATTTTTACATTCTAATTTTAGATGTTTAAATCAAGTTATTTTAACTTACAATATTTTTTATAACACCAAGAATATAGAAACCCATGACATATCACTTGATAAAAGCCTCGTGGATAAGTGATGGTATTTATATCGCTTAAATTATTCTGCCAAGTATCCTTATCGAAAAGAAATCAATCATGTAATTACAAAAAAAAGTCTAACTTTCTTTCTTTGAGGGTAACTGTACGATTCTATTGGCCTTATCTCATTGATTCTTATAGGATTAGTAGAATATATTATAAGTACTACAACGCGCGATCTTTTCCTGAAATTTATTTGATGTATTTTGCTAAAAAGTTTAATTAATAATACCCAAAACACAAATGCAGTAACATATTCAATTTTCAATTGTTTTTCAAATTATTTAAATATAAATATAAAAAACAATAGCACATTGAAATGTAAATAAAAAGAACAAAAAATTAATAGAATTATTTATAACACATATTTGAATGTTCTATTTTCATAGAATTCTTAATATTTTGATACTAACTATTGTGCATGGATTACATTTACTTTTTCAAAAATTATTTGTATTTACTACATCGGAAGAAGATGAAACTAAGTAAGTGTAAAGCCAATATCAACGTGTTTTTTTCAGTTAAAATAAGTTGCGGGATAGTTAAACCCTAAATGAAAAATATTTTTTAATTGTTTGATGGTTATAACCATTTAAAGATAAAACAAAATTGAAATTACAGTTATTCGAAAATATAATACGAAGTAAACTTTAATAAGAGCAATATACATTAATACAATGAAAATTATTGTTATTAAACACTTTTCTAAAACTCAGAAAACTAAGATAATAAATTCAAGATATATATGATGTCAGGGGCAAAATATATTAGTGTTGTATATTTAAATATTGAAATACTTGTATAAATAGTTAATACTGAAAAATGCCGTTGTCGAAAATTCACGCAACCTATAAGAATTAATAATATATAAATTATAAGTTGTCATAGATAAACAATTGTAAAAGTCATACAAAAATTATGTTATTCAATGAACTATTTGGCTAGATTTTGTGAATAACAATTTAATGCGATTATTTAATGAAATATTAATATAAACACATATTTTATATTTTTTTCTCTCTGAAAAACATTTCATTGGGATCAAAGTGAGAAATTTTACCATAAGAAAAGGTATTTTTTTCTGAAAAACCTTTTATAAGTCATTTAACAAATATTTATTATTTTTTGAAAGTTTTAAAAATTTTCTAATACTTGAATTTTTTAAAACACTTTCAAGTTGTTATTGATGAGAAAATATGAAGAAATTTAATGTTATTTAGAAAACTGAAGAACATTTTGGGACAGAACATACACATATACTGAGCTATTTTTATATACACGAATAAATTTCTTACGATATATAACTAGGTCTCCTAATTCCAAATGGATCTTACCCTTGAGATAATTTAAACTAACAAACGTCATCTGTTTCTCAGGTACGCCAACAGAGTTGATACATTTTGATTGTCAAAACAGCAAAAGAAGAGTTTTTTTAAAGATATTCAATTGCAATAGCATTCATAAATAGTTATAAATAAGTGAAATGTATAAATTAATTTATGTTTACCTGTACTCTCTAGGAGTAAAACGCTATTTAACACCAGAAAGACTTAAACTTAGTATATACTTATATTGTCCAAAAGCAGTCAAAATGACTGCATTTTGAAAGAATAACTAATATGTAAAGAAATTTGTTTAAAATTAATTTTTAATATTTTTTACAGTCATATAACAAGTTAATAATAAATATTAACAATAAACAGAGTTTACTTCACTTGAAGAAAAATTATTCTAAAAAAATTCTAAGAAAATGTGTCATTATATACATAATTGCTTTCCTAATTAAAATAAAAAGAAAAGAAGTCAAAATGACTTCCTTGGGTAATATTTACTATTAATACTACTCACTACTTAATATCATGTACAGGCGTCACAATGTCAAATACAGTAAACTCCATGGAAAACAAGATCATTGGATACCAAGGGTTTGTGATCCCGGACTTGTCTAAAGAAGACATGTATCATAAGGACTTCGGAGGGGGGAATTCAAAATGTCTTGAATCAAATCCAATAGACATAGAGAGCTTAGAACTACGGTAAGAAATAAAAGGAATCGAGAGATGTTCCTTTCCAGCTATGGCATAAGAAGCTGGAGATCTCTGATTTAATTTTTATATGAGGTACATACTGAGAAAGGTATAAATTTTGCTGTTGATTTCGGTTGAGCGTTGCTAACTGAAAGTAACGCTACCCAAAGGTGATCATGAAGTGAAGTGAATGTAGGGTTTAGTGGCGCAAGGGCCAACTTTGGCCAAGCTGCGCCAAACACTTGTTAAAATAAAAGTCGCATAATTTTAAAAATATATATGTTTAAAAGTATATGTACAAACATATATGCATGCATGCATGCATACATACATATAATATATTAAAAATCCAAAGAAATACACAAATCAAATCATATGTAAAAATCCAATTTTTAAAAGGAAGGCAAAAAAGTTTTGGTGGGGAAAACTCCCCACCAAGTCAGATAAGGTAAAGGTGATCATGAGGATTTAAACTCAAATACCATTCGGCGATTCTTATCGGTATATTTTCTGCATATATTTTACTGCTTCTCTTTTACTATTCTAATAAAGGTTGCAAATCGCTTTAAATAGGATGCTAATTCAGGAACGAAATTATCGTACTTAACAATACTGTAGAATTTGCGAGATATTGTTAAAATGGGTTATTCTGAAGAGCTTACTAATTTTTCAAGTGTATAAAATGATCCTTGAGATATTTTAGGGTGCCTTACTACATACAGTAAATCAATTTAAAGCAATATATTAATTTTATTCAGCAAAAACACACACACACAAATTTTGGGGTTTATACCTTTTTTTTAAAAAAAAATTGTGCATTTCAAGCATTATTCTGATTATGTATAATTTTCTTCTCACTAATGTGTAATTTTCATTAATTTTTCTAGTGTGTGTATTCAGTTAACAAAGTGTTTTCTTATTTTCCATTTTTTCGAATTATATCCTAAGAGGTTTTAAACGATATTTGGAGAAGCCATAAAGTTATAGAGTCTCGAGAGCTTAATTATTTACATCAAATTATGTAGTGGATAGCCTAAAATGAATCCTAATTTCAAGCATTAAACTCTATAGCGGTTTAGTTGCTTTATAACGTAACTGACCTTCTCAGTATTTCAAAAATAAAGTCATATTTGTAAAAATAATATGGGATCACAATGGATCTTTTATTCAATGTGCCAAATCACGAGAATCTCTTTCAATGCCATCTTACATCGCCATTCCATTTCCCTTTACAAGCTAATAAAGAAAAAGCCTTCTCGAATTTTTTTGCGATAAAGCATCTCTTATTCGACAAAACTGAAGAGAAAAACCCATATTCAACCGAAGAAGATTGTTTATCTGTTTTGGAAAGAACAATTCAAGTATTCTAGAAAATGGTAAAGCGTGTCAGAAAGCTATGAAGTTACTATAAGCCTTAAGCGCATCTTCTCATGTTTTTGGAAAAGTACTTTATGTATTTTACTTTTTACTTTCAAAAATTTCTGCTATGCTCTTCCATGCAATGCTTGTTTTTAGTAAATGGCTTAAGGTATAATGTTTATATCAATCGATTTCCTTACTATATTTGCGCAAATCCATTCTCTGATGTAGTGACCCGAACTTATAAAATGCAATTCAAGCTTAAGAAGTATTATTATTCATGGAAAAATAAAGATATTGTTATTCATGGGGAAAATCGTCTGCGAGAACTTCGATTTAGTGGATGACTTTTTTTTCCTGAAATATGCTAAGCTTATTTTTTTCATGTAAAAAAATAATTCATTTTCTCGTCACTGAAGTATACATTTCGGAAATAATTAGCATAACGGTGATAGTTTATTGAAGTGTCACTCTAAAGCAAAGTAAGGGTTAATGGCGATCTATTCGTAATTTTATACCAGCACCTAGCAACGTAATTAGCATAAGACAAATGGCAGAATAATCATTTAAGTATAAAAAATCTCAGTTTCAAATAATAGTCTCATAATTTCCTCATGTCTATAATTCGTTTTATAAGATTTTGATATCTAAGTTAATAAAACCTTGTTAAACGAGAAGAATGTTATGTTAAGCCTAATTTTATAAAAAGAGAATAATTATATGTACAGTAAAGCTTGACATAAAAAGTAAAAAATGCAAAAATAACAAGTATTATTAAGAATAATAAGTCTGTTCTTATATATTTTATCACTTTTGTTATTATTCTATTAAATTATTAAATTTCAATCGCAGATAGTTACCAAACAATGCCTGCATACCTGAATTTGGAGTAGGTGATATAAGTTATAAAAAAAATAGATTGCTACTTCTCACACACAAATTTGTCTAATCTTCAGCTTTAGTTGTCAAAAGAAAAAATTCTATTTCATGGTCATTTTTAGTAAAAAAAAATACTAACTGATATTTTATAAATAAAATAATTATAGAAGTTTTTTCATATTTAATGAATAAAAGCAAAACTGTATGGGAACTATACATGATCTACGGGATTCCCCTAATAGCTTTTGCTTCAATAGAGATTTAGATTATTCATAAATACGCACAAACAAATATTTTGTGTTCATACAGAATTCTTCCGCCGCGAATTCATTCTCAATACTAAAGTACCTTCAAAACTTTTTCTTAAAATTTAGGTCCCAACACGTTTGTTTGGAATTATCATTTAATTGTCTTTTTTAAAAATTAATTCCTGGACACTCATTGATCTTTGTTGTTGATAATGCCACCTGTCTAAAGGGATCAGATCTAAGCACTCAAAATTCATCACGTCAAAGGGCAATATGTACGGCTGCCGTTAACCGCTGCTTTGAACACCATGCAGGTGACAGTACGATTGGGCACGGTTCCATCCCAATTTTAATGGAAAACGCCCTGTAGGTGGCCAGGGGCTTTCACCTCTCTTCCACTTCCACCACCCTCATGAGAGAACTTGCTGCTCAATGGTTATTTAGAGAACCCCATGCCACGCAGGTACTATACATTTACTCACATCTATGCCTTCTTAGTAATTCGAACCCAGACCCAACGATGCAGCAGTCAGTGTCACTAACCTTCATACTGGATGAGTGGCTTAATTGCTCATACAGTATATTAAAAAATAATGTCTGTGCCTATATACTATATATATATATATAACGGAATGACAAAATTAGTATGTATAGTTATAAATATCTTATTTGTCTTTAAATATGACTAATTTAAGATATAATTACTAAAAAGAACATTCTTATTTTTTAAATTTACAATATATATATATATGTTCTAGTTATTTTATATCAGTAGAGCAATTGTTGGAAATCATTAGGTTTTTTGTCATGTGAAGCATTTAGATAAATAGTAAATAACGCCACTAAATTTTCCCCATAATGTTTTCATAAATAAGGGAAGGCATTACTTACCTCAGGCAAAATCTCATTGAAAATACATTTCACAAATTACCTGAATACAAGGTGAATCTAGCATTAAGTACCAAATATGTTTCAAGGTCTTCTGCAGAATTTCCTTACTTTAGCATAACAACGAAAAGATATTAACAGAATATAATGATCAATAATTAGCGTCTATTAACTCTATTTTTTCAAGGAACTATTTATATTATTGCGCATTAATTAACTATATTAGAACTGTAGAAACTACTGACAAATTTTAAAATTTGTGAAAGGGATGTATATATTTGTTACTCACACGAATATAAAAATTATAAATATCAGAATTTTTTTCAAAAACTTAAAGTTTTTGGATGTTTATCAGATGTTAAAATCCTATTGGTTCATGAAATACATAAAAAAAGAATACATAAAAAAAAATTCTCAAATTAATTCGTTAAAGGTATCGCGAACTACGTTCGGAACCGCGATACTGTAAGAGCGCACTAACAGTAATTTTTTTTTTAATATTTAGTGTCACTTAGAGATTAGAATACACGTATAAAATTTTTTGAAGAATATTATTATAATTAAAAATTATTTAAATGCAATATTTTAGCAAAAAAAAAAAAAAAAAAAGAACATAAAATTAAATATTTTCAAAACATTCTCCTTTATAAAAAAGGTTTCTATAATAAACATATTTTGATTATATATAGCTAAGACTACTCCAGAAAGCCTGAATTTAGGTTTTTGAAATATTCACATTATTGGCAGAATTGAAATATTCATAAATGTTTTTTCGTTCAAATTTTTTCCACTCTGATACATTAAAATATGGACTTCTAAAATATATATTTCAAAAATCTTAATTTGGGCTCTGTACATAGGTCTCAGTTATATATAGGTAAAATATTATTATTATAAAAGCCTTTTCTATAAGAGGAGAATTTTTGAAAATAGCTAATTGTGTATGCTAATTTTTTGCCAAAATATTGTTTTTAAATAATTTTTATTGTAATGATATTCTTAAAACCATTTTATACATGTTTTCTAATCTAAGAGACATTACATATTAAAAAAGATATTTGTTTGTAAGCTTTTGAAAAATCCTGGTTCCAAACGTTTTCGTATACTTTAATAGAAATACTATAAGTGATTCATAGATTTGTGCTATTTTTGAATATATATGTTTTACCACTGTTTGTTGAAATATCACTAGTTTATCACTAGCTTTAAAGCTAATAATAAAAATACCCAACCTCTTTTAAATGTTTTTCAACAATAATTACGAAACAATTCAATATGAAACAACAATTTTAATATGAAATCTAAAAATGTACTTATTATTTTCTATTATGCCTTTTCTTTTGAAATATTGAAGTGATAAAAATAATTAAAGTTATTTCAAGCGGAAAGGCCCATGAGCATAAATGCCGCAGTCGAGGAAAATGGTACAAAAAAATCCACATTGCACAGAAACATCACATTTGCTAAATGTCCCATTAAAATAAATTGTCTGTCTCACATTGTTGAATGTCACATATTCAAAACTTGACCTGTGTCGTGCCATAATAGTTAAGAAAAATTCATGAAATGAAACAATTACTTAAAAAAATGAGAAGCAAATGTTAAAAATAGGTCTACATTCTCAAATATATTATAAATAACAAATAAAGACGTCCATGTATGTAACACTCATACTAAGCATTAAAAATATCGGAACAACATGATGCTAGCACATTAATGAAAGTTTGCAGTAAAAACTATACAGCATGAATTCCCACATTATTTTTTTTTACAAAATATTTAACACTTTCAAGACGAGAAACGTGAATTCCTGTCTTTAATTTTTCCACTGCTGGTAACGGATGAAGAAAATTCACGACATGTGTAAGATGTTAATCATTGCAAAATTTACCAAACATATTTTGTGAAGAGTACATTTAAGAAAAAGTGTTTTTCTGTAAATTATTTTTGGGCAATTGTTTCCTCACAAATGAATCTATTATAATTACTGGAAAGTTCCAAAATAAGTTACAATATTATAAAAAAAACGCTTTCGAATTAGATGAATATTTCCTGCCTTTTATAGAATACAAAGAAATTGACAATACCTCACACTTGGTACGTTAGTTAATTACTGCAAAGTTAAGCATTAAATGAGTCTGCACTAAGTTAGATATCTTTTCGATAGGGAAAAAAGTAATTCATTTCGATGGAATTTTTTGAAGCAAAAATATGTATTATTTAAGTATACCAATAAAAAATAGTAAAAAGATTAAATCCATAAAAAAATAATAACTTTTGTTGCTTAATGCACTGCTTGTCCAACAAAATACAACTAACTCCCTGAAGGAAGCATACAAACCATGCGAAATTTACATCATGCGTTGGCGGCGACGAAATACGCAAATCATTAGCATTATAGCGCAGATGTACAACACGGGCGACCACAGCGTCTCATGCAAGTACTATATAAGAGAAAAGATTTGCGATTTCAGGTTTTATTTGCGTTGGCTGTTTACCTTTGCCTCGTAGAAAACATCAAGCGTCTTTTGACCAAAATTCTGAATTCGACCGAAGAAGAATAATTGCCTATAGGGATTGCGGATTATTCTTCAGAGGAATCGATTTAAGTGTTGGACGAAACCAAACAGCTGTGATGTGGATCTGTCATTGCTGGATGCACTGAACAGCCAAGGCTATATGTCTGAGGTGTGGGAATCCATGGTCCTCCCATACATTCAGCGCTTACCATCAGCCATATTCCAACAGGTTAATGCGTGACCACACGTGTCACGCAATGCTCAAGAGTTCTTTTTTACCCATTAGACTGAATTCCTTCCCAGGCCTGTTTGTTCTTCCGATATATCGCCAATCGAAAATTCATGGTCCAAGCTTGCTCAACAACTGGCCCAGGATACACCACTTGCTGCTACACCAGATCAATTTTGGCAATAAGAGGAAGCCTCATGGACTGATGTACCCCAAGGATACAACCAAAGCCTCTTTGATTCTATCCGGAGAGGTGTGGCAGCGGTTTTAGCCGACAATGGCGCGTACACTAACTACTGATTTGTCATCATCCACACAGTCACATGATGCTATAATTTTAATCCTTTGATCTTTGTACGACATATGATCCGCCAAATAACTTTCTCTGTTATATCTCTGGACCTTCTTGGGGTTGCATTTTGCGAGGCCAGCAGTGTATTTACGAACTGAAGAAGACAAATATTATTTTTGACTGAAAAACCAGGTAGCGTTTTAATACCGTTTTCTCCTTTACTCTTTGTGCATCATGCATTTTGCAGATAATATTTTTTTTTTTTGTTTTGTTTCAAGGTTCCATTTTTCATTTGGATCATTTTCCGCAATCAGTTTAAATGATCCTAATTGTTGTTTTATTTGTTTTTCTGCAACGTGCTCTGTGTTTATTTCCAGTTTAAGTTTCTTCTTCATAAGTCTGTTGTATATTTCTGAAAAATTCATCAGAAAAAGGCTGACAGTCTTTTGAAATACACTGTATGGCATCAGCAGCAGCAGTAATAGTCAACGCCAAAAACCAGTTTCACAGCGCTGACGGAATTTATTTTTCATTCATTGTAAATGAGCTAATGGATGATATTGTTTGCAATAACTTTAAGACAAGAGCGAACCATGCGACATGAATTCTAGGTTAAGAATAAAGATGGGAACTTGATAAGGCTATTCTAGATAATGAAAATAATTTATCTTTGTGTTCTGTCTCTGACAGGAGCTACCTCTCTCCAGTTTTTACAAAAGTCTGCATTAGTAGAGTAGAAGTTAATGTCTTTAACCTAAATAAATTATTCTCGTTCATTTCGGTAGCATTATTTCAGTGGCAATAAAAAGGTGCAAGTTATTTCCAGAGTTTCCAATATTGAAACAATCAGCAGTGATTGAAATTTATTACTCAATTTACTGACTACTACAACGGAGTCAATACTAAGGGAAGCTTCATCTGATGAAATAGTAATCTGTTATTTTTATTATGTATATGTAATGAAAAAAATTTATCTTTAGGAACCACATTTCATTGATGTGACCATGTGACATTTGTTCGGTTAACTTCTTATCGTAGACAATATTAGATTTCTGATAAGTCCTAAACCATCACCTCGAACATTTTTTTTCGATTCTTTAGTTTAATTCAACGAATTCCTGAAGTACTGCTGCTAGAAATTAAAAAAAAGTTTAATTTTTCGTCATGTATTTCGATGTTAAGAATTTTAAAACGCAATATTTATGAAATAAGAAAAAAGAATTGTTTAGTTATCCTTAAGTTAGCCTTTTATGAATATTTTGCAGAATGAAAAAAATAATTTTTGGTAACGAATAATCTATTTCTGTCATATCTCAATAGACATTACGAAAACATAAGAATGAATGACCAAAACAGATACATATGAAATGTTAAAAATGAATATAAATTTACTATCAAATGCCTTTTTCAAGTAAAATAATGCATAAAATATTAACTTTTTTTGCTATACAATAACAATAATTCAAGAATTTATACATTGCATTATTTTTGTAAATGTAAAATAATTCTATTATATATCATCACGGACTAAATCTGTTTCAGAAAATTTGAATGAAGGAAAAAGAACTATGAGTGGATGAACTTCAATTATACCTTTTGATAGAGAATATGACGTAATCCAATTACCAAAAGTCTTCATTAAGTGTAATATAGATGATTTCTGAGAACCTTCTTTTAAATTTGTGATATCTCTCAATATATTAACAAATATAAAAAAAAAATATTATCCTCTTACTAGGGAGAAACAATTCTGTTGTGGAGGCAGAGATTTAGTCGCGTCTCAAAAAAATGCATTTGAGAAGGAAAAAACTACTAACGGTTAGGTAATGTAACAATTAAGGACAATTTGAGAGAAATAAACGCAATTCCATTTTTTAAGTTTTCTCATCTCAAGAAAAATACATAACAATTCCCCAAATCTTCATGTAAACCTACATTTTTTCATTGAGTATTATGAAGAACTCAAGATTTATTTATTAGTATATCTTTGTAATTGGAAAATAATCATACAGCGAGTCACCTTGCGTTAGAAGAACGCGATACACGGAGAAGGTAAATAATGATGAATACGTAGAACCTAACCTCGATAACATAGAGCATCGAGGAAGAGTTTAATACATTACTTAAGTTCAAATAAATTATGTAAGACCTAAAAATCTATGTTTTTTCATAATACAGAAACAGAAACTGATTATCTATATTTATTTTTGCTATTTTTAGTGCAATTTCTTCACATAATATTTGCACTGAGCGTAATTGTTTCACACACATATATATATATATATATGTATTCGGATTAAATTTTTCCGGTTATATTCTTCTAGCTTAAATCTTTTAGTCTAAATTTTGTCCACAATCTAAATAGTAAAATAAACCTATCATAGTTTTAAAATATTTTAAATCCCATTGAAGTTATAACTATTATTTTTTCATATAAACGGTACAGATGTTTTATATATTGTATAATGGTAGATTCTTAAAACACATAATGTAACGACGGCAAAAAATAAAAATAGGAACCAATTAGAAAGAATATATAGTTATTTTTTTCTAAAATTACTAATTAAAACAATATGGGAATCTCTCATATATTTTGTTTATTTAAAAACTAGAACTTCAAAATTAAATTCGTTAAACGTTTAAACTTTTTTCAAAATTACCAAAAATTTCAATCTCTACGATATTCTGTGTGTTTATACAGTGCATATGAATACGTATATTCGCTTGAACAAATAAAAGCTTGAACAGTGATTTTGATGTATTGTTTTTCTGCCACTTAATTCATAACTAAATCTTCGATACGGAGATATTTTATTTTCAAATGATAGTTTTTACCCAAATTGAGGCTAATTTAATGCAAAATGTCACTTTCTATATAAATGTATTTTGTTATATACTTCAGTATTTTACTTTTTTTTCTAAATCAAAAATGTACTGAAGGAAGTTAACATAACTTGACAAAACTGCATATATAGGTACGAGATTATTTAGAGAAATCACCTTTCTTTTCCACTTTTTTATCGTGAATTCACATTTAAAATAATCCAGAGAATTTAAAATAAGGCATATCTTCTGCTTTAGCGTTTCATTTTAATAGAAAAATACTTGTATATTATATAACTTACACACTAATGGACAAAAAAATTAGCGCACCAATTAATAATTGCGGGATCGTAATGAAATTTAGCATGAAGGTACATGATGAGGAGATATGCAAATGATTAGAAATGCTGCATGATGCGCATTACGTATAGCCGGCAGAGGGCGTTTAACGTCCTTCTCCGTGGAGTATGAAACAGGTATCCAAAACTTGTTTGAATGTGCTGAATCGTTTCAAAGAAAGAGCTGAGGTAGACATGTCATTACGCCGTTTTTGAAGACAATATGAGTAGCCGTTGCAGTTTCAGAGAAGAATCATCGGCATGATGGAAACAGCGGGGTTAGCTCGTCAATTAGGCCATTTTGATTATGTTGTGAGGAGGTGTTGGAACCAGTGGATCCGAGAAGTGTTATTTATACGAAGAGCACACTCAGGATGCACTATTAACCAGTCGTCGAGAATACCGTCACATCATAAGAAATGCACACGTACAGCCAACTGCTTTACCGGCTGCCATCCAGGCACAGGTAGCACCTTCACTAGGGACCCATGTATCTTGTGTCGGCACCCATTACGCATGATGCCCTTGACGCCTACCCATCGACGCCTCCGTTTGGAGTGGTGCCGCTCACAAGGAAACTGGACTGCAGCAGAATAGAACCAGGTACTCCTTAGCGACGAATCCAGACTCAATTTCAGCAGTGATGACAATCGTGTTCGTGTGTGGAGACCCGTTAGTAAGCACCTCAACCCTGCCTTTGCTTTACAGCGATACACTGCTCCCACAGCAGGTATGATGGTATGGGGTGTCATTGCCTACAATGCACGGTCACCCCTAGTATTGATATGTGGCACCATGACAGCCCAGCGGTATGTCCATGACATTCTGCAACCACATGTGTCGTCACTCATGCAACGGCTCCCATGAGACATTTTTCAACAAGACAATGCTCGGCTTCACACGGAAAGGGTGTCACAAGACTGTATTTGCACTGTTACTGCCCTTCCGTAGCCTTCCTGATCCCCATATTTGTCTCCAATTGAGCATATCTGGGATCATTTGGGACGGTGAATAGAGAACGAATTAGAGGCAAAGTAACAGCAAATATGGAACGAAATATCTCAAGACATCATATAGAACTTGTATGCATCAATGCTCGATCCTATCGCATCGTGCATTCGTGCTAGAGGGGGTTCAACAGGGTATTAAACCCTCCATTCTTTTCCCTTTTTCTCTAAGATGAGTGATCCTTTTTTCTTTGATTTTCTAATCATTTACTTGTATCAAAATAGTCATTACGTATGTAAAATTTCCTTTCATTTTGACGACTCCTTCTTGGTGCGCTAATTGTTTTGTCCATGAGTGTACATATCCATAAAACTTTAATATAAAGTACCCTTAAGTATAATATCTAGCAAAAAATATAATACACTTTAAACAAACACAAGTTAAACAATAAAATATATACTTAACTTTTTACATATGCTATCTTAAGAATAAAAATCTTAGAATTCTTATTAAGTAGGATTTTTCAAATCATTTTAGTCAAGAAGTAAAAATAGTATTTATCTTCGTTACCTCATTCGAAATTAAAATAAAGTATCACGTCTGTATAATCGGGAAAAAGTACCAGTATTCACATTTTTTTTTATTTTTCTTCATATTTTTATACTTTTACTTTCAAAAGTAATTTATTTCCTCTTCAAATTTTATTACGTCACGAACTACCACTTATTCTTTCCCCATGTTAGTTGATAACCAACTCATTTTCCAGAGTTTAATGCTTTTTTTTAGTTTTGCGAAGTTGTTTTATCTAATTCTTATAAGAGAAGATTCTCTTCCATTTTACAAATCTGAAATACTCGTTTATTACTTGCATGCATGTATTTAACTATAATAAAACATTTAGTAAGTAAAGGAAAAGGTTTTGAAAGAATCTAGTCATGAAATGATTCTGTGTTGACATGGTATAGTTTTAATAATATATATTCTGAAAATGAGCTTGAAAACTATAGTGTAATAGTGTCCCACTAGTTCAACATTTTATGATAAAGTGTATGTATACCAGCATATCTCAAACCGTGAGGCGCACCCCCTGGTGACGAGAAAATATTGAAAAGTCGAGAACAAAATATTATTTTTAAAAAAAACTAGTAATTTACTGAAAGTAAACAATAAAATACATTCTGATGTAATAAAAAAAAACCAAATTTATATCTACACTGATGTAATACACTTACAAATGTATCAATACTGCACAATGTATTTTATAATTAATTTAACAATATTAAGTTAAGAACAACATTAATAATTACCAATGACCCCAGGGACTTGCCATATATACAAAAGTACAAAAACTATCCCTTATCTTGATAATTTGTATGGTTTATAATTAATCCCTTAAATGCAGATTCAGCGTTTCATTCATATTGCAGTGGATCGATAAAGGAGTACCAAGCTTGCTTGGGGACTTAAACACTGGGGATCTCGCTTCAGACTCACCACCTGATCGCGACATCTGCTCATGCACCTCAGTGCCCCATGGGCACGTATACAAAAAGGATGGGCACAGTAGGCCTTCATGGGCTGTTACGCCATTGAGTTTGAGTCTAAAATGCACTTTAAAAGTTATGCAATTTGTTACCCAATTCCACCATTTTCCACGTGTGTATGTTATGTATTGGGAAGGGTGGGAGAAAAAGGAATAAATTAGAAAATCCTCTGGAGTAAGTAAATCCTTTGTAAACACTGTCGAGTTCCTTTTATTGCATTTCAAAGCCTACGGAATAATTTTATAGATGGCAGTGCACAGAAAAGATCGTTCTTAGGGGAGACTAACGCATACTTCCGGGGCAAATAACGATTTGGCTTAAGGAGACGTTTATATACACTCTTGGCGGAAAGTCGTATTATAGCTTTAGCGTCCAAGTATAATATGTTGTTTTTGTTACTAATGCCACCTGATCGGCAAGGGCCAGATCAAGGCCCACGAAATCCATCATACCAAAAGGGTTAAGTGATGCATATCGTTAGCTGTAGCTTTGAGCACCTTGCAGGTGACAGAATGATTTAGCTCGGTTTCACCCCAATTTTGAGGGAGAAATAACTGGGTGTGGTCAGGGTCTCCCGCCTCTCTTTCCCTTCCACCAACCTCAAGGGAAGACTTGCGGCTATTTAAAGCTCTATCATGCCACGAGGGCACTATATATTTACAAACATCCATTTCTTCTCTGGAAATAGAATCCAGGCCCTACGGCACCTCAGTCAGCGTCGCTAACCACTATACCCGAGGGGCGACAAAGTGTAGAATTATTGAATTAAATACATGGTTATTGTATTGAGAAAGGGGTAGGCAATGAAATTTATAATTGAATATTGGTTCGCAAAAATTGAAACCTTGAGAAGCACTGCAACGTTACGTACATAGAACAGGTTTGAGTTCTATGTACGTATGTGTTTTCACTTCTGGCATGCGGGGAATTTCTCAGTGGCACTCTATCCTTCTACAAAATTATCAAATTAAACTAAGCTAAGCTATCAATTATCTTTGAACCTTACGCATTTGCTTTAATTCCGGGGTGGGCATTAAGTCGATCGTGATGAACCAGAGGCCCGCCAAGGAATTTTAGGGCGACCGCCTTCACTAAGACCTAATAATCATTTCATCATATGAAGGTCCAGAAATATTTTAAAAATACGGAGAAAAAAATCGAATCAGAAGAGAAAAAATTCGTTACGTGTACTTCGCTATTTGGTGGTCATTTTACGAAGAAAATCGTAAAATTTTCTTAATTCCAGGAAAAAGTTCGCCAAGTAGAGAAATTCGCAAAATAGAGGTCAGTATAAATGAAAGTCCAACTTTATTGTAGACTTTCTGTTAGCTCACTACACCTACCCACTGGGTGGACCACTACACCTTGAAAAAATTATAAGTATCCATTACCCTGGAAAGGTCTGCTCACCCCTGCTTTAATTCGTTCGGTTTGTTGCGAAAATACACCAGTATCTCGGGTAGGAGTTGTAGTACTAACCTACTTGTGATAAAAAAGTAAATATGAGCTATAGATAAGTAAAAATAGGTAAGTTACGATACCTACTTATTTTTACTTGTTAACTATATTGAAAACATACTTATATTTCATTCTCTTCATTTCTTATTTGATTGAATAGGTTAAAATGATACATAATACAAAACATATGTCCAGTTTTAATTTTTGTTCATTTACATTGAAAAAATATTTAAATTTTATGATGCTCATTTTTATTTTAATAAATGCTTTTAAATGATGTATAATCCGTATATGATAAAACTAAATCTATATTATTGATCTCTATTCCCTAACTCTGCATGCATTGCCACGGGAATCGAATTGTTTCGAATATTTCCTACTGTGTGGCATCATGAATCTTACAGATAGGTTGTTTTGGCACGCCGCAGCTACAAGATGGCTGCTATAGAACATAAGTTTAATATTAATATTTAAGATAAATGATGTTTTTAATTTTTATGTGATAGTAAACTAAAGTTCTGGAGCACCAATATTCTTTACAGCAATAAATAAAAACAGCTTGTAACTGATCAGGTACTACAATTTTCTTAGATTAATTATTATTCAGCTGTTGAAGATTGAGATAAAATTAATAACAATAAACATTGTGTAAGTTAGATTTTAAACAAAGAGATTAACTTACTAAATTTTTGAAATCATTAATTTTGCAATAATTCTTTGGTTAAATTGGCACAATCTATATAAATTTTAATCACACTTTTTTAATATATTAATCATAGATCATACTACTACTTAATTTATTTGATTAAAGTTAAATTATTATTATTTTTTTACATTTAAAGCAAGTCTCGGATTACTTCATGTATATGAGAACTTTTTAAAATTTATTTTGAGAAAAACTTTTTAGATAGATTACAATGTAAGTATTTTCTTCCTCAATACACACACATTCGTTATATTTTTATTTATATCTACATTAAGCGTTTAATTACATATGAACAAATGAATGAAGGAAGATTTTATTTTTATCTATAACAACAATTCAAAAATATCTGAAGTAAATTTTAGCTTTGTATGTTAAAATATAACAGCTGAATATTTCTAAAATTTCACATCTATATCTATCGTCTAGACATCTAAACTCGTTTTGAAAAACCTTTCAAAAACATAGATGAAAATATCACTCAGATTGTGAAAGAAATGGCTATCTTATCCATAATAAATCCTTCTTGTTGAAAGCATATCCAATTTTATCTTTCGAGTTCTTGTGTAGGCTTTTCAGATATATAAGAATTAGACATAAAAAAATATAAACACATATACACACAGACAGAGAGAGAAGTCACTGAATACTTTTTGTATTTTAGACATTTCTTTCTACTTCCAATATCTAGAGAAATATTTGATGAAATGTTTTATATTATATTTTATAATATACATTTGTGAATTTATATTTAACTCAAATTTTCATGACTTCAGATTATGGAGAACACCAACAAGCTGGAAAGGAAAAATATCCTTTTGATTTTCCTATATAAAAAAGCTGTAAGCATTTTGACTCTTTCACAAAATATTTGTAAAATTATTCTCTATATTTGTATAAATTTTGGTTGAATAAATACTTGTGTTTATTGAGATTTAAGCGTTCCTACACATTCTTATATTTTATCACATTTTTTGATATAATATGTAGAACTAAGATTTTTATTTCACAAAATTTGCATCCTTGTTTGCAACACATAAGCGAAATTTTCAAAAATTTAAAGTAAAAGCTGTTTCATTCTAGAAGATGGGAGTACTTCAAGAAAGTACTTAAAAACTGCACATCCTCCAAAAATTCCAATTTATTCAATTTTTTTTCATATTTTTTGTGATTCTACATAAATCATATAGTTTTATATCACGAAACTTGAAACTTTTGAAATTTTCAGATATATAGTGATTATCTTATTTTTGTTACTCTCTGATAGTAGCAAGATGATAAATGGTTTCAGACAAGAGGTGTCGTTTTCATTCATAAAGACCAGAATGGTTAATTTGATTAACATTAAATTTACAAATTTCGTAAACAGTTAGTATTAGAGTATAATTTGTGCCTTAGTAATGCTTTTGTGATTTATTTAAACCAGAAGTGCCCTACGATCAAAGATGGCACTTTGTTAAAACCTCCTCATTATATTACCACTTTCGGATAGCTACAGAATTACGATTTACTGTAGCTACTATATTTTTCTAAAATGATCTATTCTATTGTAATTTTATATGTTTTATTGATATATATTTGGTACAAAAGCATTAAAGGAGAGTGATATCTTTTACGAAAGCGCAATAAAAATTATTTTATATTTTGCATCGTATTTGCAATGAAGTAATAAATGATAGGAACTTTTATATATTTTCAGATATAATTTTTCTTGATATTCTACTCAAAAAATTAAGGAAGCAAGCAAAAATTTGAAAAACCCGTTCCAAGATAGTCATGCATCGGCGTAAAATGGAGAGTATAGATGTAACAAAGTTCAGTATAGAAAAAAAGAAGGAAAAAACCATTGTAATGAAACTTTAATCTTTTGGAATGGTATAATGAACATGAAACGAGATGCTTCAGGCTAAAAATTTGGTTACATGTAAATAATAAATAACTAATAGCTTAGAGTTGATACATAATGTTTAAAATGGTGGGTGGTCCCAGTGAACTGCTAAAACTGACACTCAACCGTTTAGCATAGATGCGACGAAGTTATCAGGGAGAATTTGGAGAATACTGTTCCACACTTCTAGGGGTGCAATCTCTGCGTTCGGGAAAGTAAGCGAAGAAAATGATCTTGCTAAAAGCGTCACTTAAATGAGTCCCTAGCATGCCGGATAAGGTTTAAGTCAGGAAAACATGCTCGCGACTCCACATCAGCTGTATTATTTAAACTTCAAGAAAGTTCTCCACAGGACAAGCTGTATAATTTCTGACATTATTCTGCATTAAAAGAAAGGAATCACCAATGGCTCCAGCGTAAGACACAAAATGGCGTCTTAAGATCTCATATGCATACCCCCTTTGAGCTGTCAAGTTACACTTCATATGATATGCAGATCGGTACGTCCACCTATAATGATAGCAGCCCTTATCACCATACCACTTAGTCTGCAAAGTTATCTTACCTTAACGAATACTGTGTTATTTAAAGGGTCCTTTTCTCACAATGCTAAGACACGTTTGGCATCACACTCTAAACTGAATCCGTACTCGCCTGTAAACAGCACTTGTCTCCATTCACTTTGCATGGAATCTCGATGTTCAGCAGCCTACTTACTTCGAGTCATACGGTGTCTTGCTATTACCGAATACACACTATTATTAGCCTACATGCATACAGACCCCCTACACGAAACCAATTTCCGATTATTTGGCTTCAAACATTTCACTCTGTAGCCAAAGAGCCTTTCTTTAAGTCCACGTCATATTGGCTGTTCTGTCTCGACGATTTGCTTACAATATATATTGCCAACATTTGGTGTGGTAAACCATGGATGATCTTGTCCTGGCAGACATCAAACATGTCTCATTTCTTAGAATCGATTCCACATTGTAGAAAGGACATTTATTGCCCTTTCAACAGCATTTTCCATAGTTTTTTTGTGTTTGTCTTCGAATAATACAGTAAGACCAGGATTCCTGTAGATCACGTTGTCGTGACACTTTCCAGTTTTCTTTTTAAAAGAACAATAGCCGAAAGGTTGAAATTTCCCCCTGAGATAACAAGAAACAACATATTCTACAAAAACATGAATTCTGCATTTTTTCCCCTTTTTTCTGGTTTTTGACCCCATGTACGGTGATTACATAAGGTGTGACCAGATGATGAGCGATTTTTTGGGACACTCTATTGTCCCTAGTCGTCCTTCAAAGAAGTTTGACGGCACGCAGTTACGTGGACGAGATTTTAACATCAGTTGTACTGCCTATTGCCAAGGATGGCGAACCAATGGCACGCGTGTCAATGATGGCACGTGACAGAATATTTAGGGCACACCATCGATCAAAAACGATTTGCATTTTAGCTTAAAATAATTAATTTTATTATGAAGTATTGTGAACAAACATGAGAGATCCGTCGCGATGCCGACAAGTCAGGGAGCAGACTCGTTTGTTATGTCTTGCTTAAATACTACGTGTATTATAATTGCTAATGATCCAAAGTTTATCTACGCATAGTGTGTGTATGTAACTATTTCTAAATGTATTCAAGTTGTTTAAAAAATATATTCTAACGTTTACATTAATAGTTCAGCTTGTATACATCTAATTTATTAATGTGATCTAATTCTTGTCTTATAAGTCAAATTCATAAAGTAACTCTCACTGCTTTATTTTTACAAATTTTAATGGCCTGAGACAAAAGCGAAAGAGCAGACACTACAGAAATTTACAGTCGTACAAGTACTCAATTTTCTAAAAACAAATAAATTTGCGTATGAGTCCGCAGTCGTGCGCAGTCAGTAAAAAGGGGTCTTTTGGGGGGGGGGGTGATCAAGCGAGAGCACATAGAATAATAGTCAATTTCATCGACACAGCTGTACATTTAAAGTTTATTTGTGTTAAATGTACGATTTTTAGCTGCTATTTAACATAGCTAGTTCAGCAAAAAGAAAAGTGCAAGATAGTAAGTATAGCAGAGAATTTCAAACTTGGTGGGCTGAGAAATATGGCATGATCATTAAAGGCGACAAAGCGGTGTGTGTTTTATGGTCTGGAACAGTGGTATGCAGAACATCGTCTGTAAAACGGCATTTTGAAGCAAATCACAAATCCTTTTGCGAAAAAAGTGAGCCAGAACACAAAGAATTAATTGCAAGTACAATAAAAGACAGAAATAAACAGTAGACGTCTATAATTAAATATGTAAGCAAAAATTGTCACACAAGTGCGGCAAGTTACTCGACTGCAAATGCCATTGTTAGGCATAGTAAATCTTTTCAAGAGGGAGAGTTTTTGAAGGAAACTTGGTTGGCATATGTGCCCTCACTTTTTGATGATTTTGATAATAAAGATAAGATAATTCAACACATCAAAGATGTTCATCTATCTAGAAACACAATAAAAGATAGAATCTTGAAACTGGCAGAAAATGTTACACAGATCAACAAAAATATGACATTAACTCCGCTCCTTTTATATCGCTATGTCTTGACGAAAGTATTGACATTACTAAATCGGCACGTTTAGCTGTCTTTGCTCGATATTGGGTAGGAAACATCATTAAGGAAGAATTAATTGCGATAACATCGTTGTTAACAACTACAAAGGGCACAGATATTTGTCCGGCAGTAAGAAACTCTCTTGCTGAGAATGAAATTGATTTGAAAAAAAATTGTTTCAGTTACCACTGATGGTGCTCCAAATATGGCAGGCAAAAAAAAATGGTTTCATTTCTTCATTTAAAACAGACGAAGGACATTCGATTATTGAATGCTACTGCATTATTCACCAACAAGCCTTATGTGCAAAGAGTGGTTTAAGACTCTTGATATTGTAATAACTTTACTCACAAAAATAGTTAACCTCATATCGTCACAGGCTTTAAATCAGTGCTTCTCAAAGTTGCAATATTCGCGACCCCATATTCAATTATAATTTTCATCGCGTCCCACTCATACAATAAAAATATATTGAATTCAATAATACTATACTTTGATGCTAAAACTACCATCCGACTTAAACCTCTGAAGTACCTCTAGTGTATATAAACGTTTCGCTCAGACAAAACATTAATTTCCTCGAACGTATATGTAGGCCTTTCCAAAGTACGATCTTCTCCGTGCACTGCTATCCATAAAATTATTCCGAAGGCTTTGGGATGCAATCAAAGAACTATGACGTTTCTGACAATTTACTTTATTTCAGATTATTTGTTTCTTTATCGCCCCCAAAGCATTACATATGCGGGCCTACGTGGAAAACGGTTGGCACTGGGAAGCGAAACGTATACACCGTACAAATTATCAAGATAAGTGTTAGTTTCTGTTTTTAATGATATGTATGACAAACCCATGGGGTCACTGGTAATTAAGAAACTTTTTCTTAACTAAGTATTGTTAAATTAATTCTAAAAAATACATTGTGTAGCACTAATACATTTACCAGTGTAATATATCAGTGTAACTGTGTATTTTATTTTGTATTATATCAGAATATGTTTTGTCTGTTTACTTTCTGTAAATTAATAATATTTAAATGATCTTTTGTTTTCGACTCTTCAATATGCTCGTGCCCCCACTCCTCGTAGAGTTGTCATGCCCCCCAAGGGAGCGTGCCCCACAGTTTGAGAAACGCTGCTTTAAATAAAAGAAAATTTGATGCTTTGTTAGATGAAATCAATTCGGTGTATAATGGCCTACTAATGTACAATAATGTTCGCTGGTTGAGCAGCGGGAACGTACTTCAAAGATTTGTTGATTGCTTGGAAGAAATCAGACTGTTTCTACAAAATGAAAGCAAAATTGAACAATACCCACAGTTGATGAATATTATGTGGCTTTAAAAATTGATGTTTTTTACAGACATATGCCAACATTTCAATGAATTGAACATAAAGCTTCAAGGCCCGAATAAAACAGTTATCGTCATGATGGATCTCATTCGCGCTTTTGAAGCTAAACTATGTTTTCAGAAATTATATCATTACAAAAAACTACAAATACTTCTAAAACTTGAAAAAAAATATCAAAAATTTAGATGTCAAAGAGAAACGAAATGAAGAAACAGTTTTTGATGAATTTATTTCCATAATTGATTCTTTAATCAAAGAATTTTCAGCGAGATTTTCTCAGTTCAAGGAATTATCGGAAACGTTCAGATTTATTATGTACCCTGATGTGATTTCGTTTGATAAACTGAACTTGTCTCATTTCGATTGGTTGGAAATAGAAGAAGCTGAGATGCAACTGATTGATGCCTAGTCCAGTTCAATATGGATTCAAAAGTTTATTGAAACAAGGAAAAAGTTGTAATTGATTGAAGCAGAAGGATTGACAAGCAATATAAGTAAAAATGCCAGTAACAAAATTTTGGAAGCATGGAATTCGATTCCAAACGCATTTGACTGTTTGAAGAAGCTGACTTACACTATTTTAATCATATTTTCATCTACCTATGCCGGCGAGTCATTATTTTCAGAGATATATAACATCAAAGACTCGCTTAGAAAACGTTTAAAAGACAACTCTAATTCAGCATGCATTCTACTAAAAATAACATCGTATAATCCTGATATAAGTTATTTGTCATCTAATCTACAGCATCAGAAGTCGCACTAATGTTATTTTAATTTAAATTACAAGTATAACTAAAACATTTATTACTATACAGTGCAAAATGTATTTTTACGTATTAAATAAAGAATTTTTATTTGCTCGTATTTAGTTTTATTAGTTCTTCAATAGTCACAAGTCAAAATTATTTGATGGCCCGCCTATAACTCATTAAACGTTTCTTTAGAAAAAATGGCACGATGATCCAAACAGGTTCGCCACCCCTGGTCTATGCTATCGTGTCACTCAGGTGCCATGCAATGGCAAGACAAAGCTTGTCTACATACAATGTGACTCTCCCATCAATGTCTTCAAGGATAGGAAGTACTTCCATGGTCTACCACGTCACCACACTTCTCATCAATAGAGACCATCCGAAACGTATTTAGAAGGCAACGGCAGCCATCCCGAAGTACTTATGAATTTAATGCCTATTTGTAAAGATTAGGACACGAGCTTTCACAGGATGTCATAAGTGACCGTATTGATTTAATGCTACGCCGTGATTGAGTTTGTATAGCTAACAGAGGTAGTTTTACTACCAACTGATTTGTAACCTTTTCCAGCCGAATCTTCTTAATAAAACAAATTGTCCTTCTGAATTTGCTTGTCTCTTTATACACTACATGCATGTCAAGTTTCCTGATAGTAGTTCGTTCCCTTCTGGGTGCATATATTTTTTGTGACAAAGTACACATATATATAAAGAGAGAGTGTGTGTGAGAGAAAGAGAGAGAGATGGAGAGTGAGGTAAAAAAGTAATAGTAAAATTCTAATATATTGTTTAATTTAAATTAATCAACAAATAAAGTAAATTATAGATTGAGTGCAAAATTTTTGTACCCGTTTTTATTTCCCATAAAAAAGAGCAAGTGAAAGCAAAATGATTGCTACGTATGATTGTGCGTAATCCCTATTGCTATCTATGACATCTTGCATTTTTAGGTGGGGTTGAATCTGACAGTGGTAAAATCCCGATGATTTCAAGTTAAAAAAAATCTTCAATGACAGTTTTGCGAACATCAAGCTAGTCAAATATTTTTTGACTGAAGGAACTGCTAAACGCACAAAATAGGTATACTCGATTAGTACCAATTCAGGCGAATAGGAAAGGTGGGGTAAAACCTCCAAACTGAAGCCCATTAACTTTTGGGGGATGATGACAGCAGCTATAGCCTGGTGTTATCGTGATTACGAGTAACTTACAGAGACAATTGATGAGACCTGACCGGTTTGCTACTAAATTAGAATGTTACCTGTATAACTTTTGACAGTAGAAGGCAGCATTAATGGTTTGGTTTAGTGGAAGGACCCCCTAGAGAATAATTCCCCGCAGCCCCCCACATATTCAATAGCACACATTCGAAGTTCAGCTATCGAAGTCAATGCAGGCGGATCAGTAGGGTGGCACTATGTCTTGCAAAACATTGTATTACGTTACGTAACTCATTTCTTACCTCCTGTCACAATTTGTGTCATGAATGAGTCATTTTTGTACCGGGAAAGCAAGGAAACACAGGTAGTGATTCAGTCACCCCGTTGATTAACTTAAACCCGACGATCTAACTTTTTCAAAAAGCCCAGGTTAACTAGTCGCGTTTCGGCCGTTGTCCGATGCGTGTTGAAGGTCTCCGTTAATTCTTTTATGGTGGGGTTTGGGTTGTTCTTCATGGCTAAGTCAATATTGTCTTCTTCAACATGTGATGGCCGTTTATTCCTAGACTAATCTTGGCAGCTTCCCCAAATTTACGAAACCATCGACGATATGTGATTTCGTCTATTGCATCCTTCCCACAAACTTGATAAACATTTTGACGCGTTACGGTTACTCTTTTTATCAAACTCGTGTGACAAACAATGTCTCATATGCTTTTTGTCGCTTTTCTTGTTACACCCTCTGAGATGTTTTTAGATAATTAATTGTGTGAGATATAATGCATTTATGTGTTGAACATCCACATGTTTGATTGGACGATCATTTCGGTCATAACAACATCATGTGATGTCTTAGTTCCATCCCGAATTCGGATATCCAAAAATGGGTAGAACTTTCACATTCACCCGATAAATATTTTCTTATAATAACAAGAACTCGTATAAGAGTTTCATTAGTTCTTAAAAATGAAAATTGTTTAATTAAAATATATTACATTATAGTTTTATAGTAATGTTGCATGTAGTTAAATTTTTTATTCACCAATTGATTGTTTAACATTTCTCTTCGAAGTAACTGGAGAGCTAATAATTTTGAATTAAAGTCAACAAAAGAGTATGATATCTAAACCTGGGCCCATTTTTCGTACTTCTACATCACACAACTTGAGGAGTTTGAGCCTGGATAAATTTAACGCGCATCAGCCCTTCTTTATAGTAAGTCATTTGTGGCATCAGGACTCGAACCCAAGACTCATCCTGAGCTCTGCTAGTCATTAATTAATGACCATGACCACTCACTTGGCTTTATTTTTACCCAAAATAGGTTGATTTTATTGAAAATCTATTCTAACGTGTGTCATCACCATTAGCCTCGTTTTTCTTTGTATAAGTTTTTCTCTGTATATTTTAGAATGATACATTTTTAAGGTTACTTTTCATTTTTTTACATTTAAAATAACTTTAAATACTGTATTGTGTCATGATTTGGATGGATCTCATGGGTATAAAGAAAATTTGCATGCCTTACGTTTTTTATTTCTTCTTATGATGCAAATCAAATATTATTCTTCTGATCCATCCATGCTTAAAAAAATTTGTAATTACCACAAATTGCGTAAAAAAACAGCTGCTAAACACTGACTGTATTTCTAAATATCTCATTATAAAGTTCTTTTTTAAAAAAAAGTATCGTATTTATTACACTCTAAAGATTATCTTTTATAATTTTTTTAAAAAAAATTGACAACAAAATAAGATAAAACCCTTCATAAATAAAATTTGACCAAGACATTATAATGGGAAATTCAGCTATTATAATACTGTTCGAATTATTTGGGACAAACGGGAAAAAACAATTTTTTCTGAAACCTTAGTTTTTAATCATTACATTTATTAAGTAGGGACATTTGTTGTGAAAAAACGCCAAAACATCTCTTCAGAAGCGTGTTTTACAATCTATTGGATATGATCTGGTAACAGAGTATCACCTACACTTTATCTAACTGCTCTTGATTTGTATTCCTGCACATATAAATGTGTTTCGTCACTGAAAATTATCTTAAGTCGTTAAAAGTCCAATATCGGTATTTTTCACTCATGCTAAAAGTCTTCCTTGGATTTATTTTGCAATTTCTTATTGCAATTTTATCAGTTCTTTGAGCAGTTTTCCACGTGGTTCCACATTTTTCCTTTTATTTTTAGGGAGGATATTCCGAAATCTTGAAGCTAAAGCTCTTACAATCACAGATTTGTGTTCGTTAAAAGCAATTATTTTAGAACGCTTTTTCAGAGGAATATCCTCCTTCAAAGAAGCAAAAGTAATACGTGTTACACGGAACATAACATTATAACGACTGGCTGCTGTATTCAAATTCCAACAACTGAGCTACTGATACGCTGAAACTAGTCAAATAAGTAAATTATTGTCAAAGTTGTTTCTTTACACTACCTCTAGGCAGATATAATCAGTTTGTGGCAGTTTGGGTCATCACTGGTAAACACATACCAACTCAGACAAGCAAAATATGTTTGTCCCAATGAATTTGAACATTATAATAAAGTAAAAGTTTTGATAAAAGTCAAGAATGGATAAGAGAAGGTCAGTATCTCTAAATATAATCAAATGCCTAAATAATGCAATATTTTTGAAGTATTAATATTTCTAAAGAGTTTTATTTTAATTAGATTTTGTACTAGAAGACAAATATAAGAGAAAAAATTTCTACGACATCCTCGATTTAAGAAAAAGAAAACTATGCAAAATAGCTCAAAAGTTCACGTACGAAACATAATCTAATCAATGCTATTTTTTGCAATATTCTAATTATAAATTATTTTTTGAATAGCCTACTTACAAATATTTTAATTTTAATTATAATTTTTAATACAAATATTATTATATTATATGTATTTTTTAAAAGAAGGTCTCCTTTCAAGAAATGTTATTCTTCACATAATTTCCAGTCAGAATTTAGTAAAAAATTTGTACAAATTAAGAAAAAAATTACTACAACAATAAAAAATTATTTATTTAAAGCACAAAAATTATGGTATAAATTTCTTTCAGAAACAAATTAATATAAATTGTATTCATTTAAAGCATAAAAGTTATGATTTACTAAGTTAACAAAGTTTAAGAAATTGAAATAAACATGTATGATTTTTAAGAACTTTTAAATGAAGAATGAAAAAAATTGAGATATATCCAGTACTTCATGTGAAACAACATAGAAGTGAGGGGAAGATATGTGAAAAAAATTTGCTGTGCTTGCTTGTAAAATAAAAGGGATTCCGATTTTTTTCATAGTAAGTGTAATATTATTTTACCACAAAAAAGAGAAACATTTCTTCTAATAGATTCCTTCCTGATTATCAGTTTGATATTTTACAGTTTTAGAAGGTACTTTCAACTTCTATCTGGAATAAATTCTAAAAAAAAGTAATTGAATCAAAATAACATTAAAACTTTTATATTGCTTAATCCGGTGTCTTGTCTTCAGATAATGTAATTAAAATAAATATTCTATTTTTTGCCCAACGTATTCTGAAAGCTTTGTTTACAAAATACACTACACTTCTGTTTTAATTAATTTCTCTTAAAACGGATGCAATTTTTTTCCTTCAGAATATTTAAACACTTTAACAATGTTTTCAAACTGTGTAACAAATTTTCATTTTATATATTTATTTTAGATGTTTTAGTGTCATTTTGTTTTCTTCACTTTTTTCATTTATAAATAGAACATCTATTCTTAAAGAAAGAATAAAAGGCGATGTTTATTAAATGTTTTAAAATCACGCAAATCATGCTTTAAGGCTCTTCACAATTTCTTTTTTTCATATAAATTAAGACTACCTCTGGAAAATTTGCAATAAACGAAATTTATCTATTCGATATTCGACAAAATGAGAAAACGAGGCAGAAAAAACAAGAGAATTCTAAAAGTCGTTTACTCGTTTCATAATGAAATGTTGAAGCTGTACTTGGAGTAACAAATCACGTCAAAAGACTGTGTCATTTCCGAAATGGCCATTAGGGTTAAGTACATTTACTCATACTAAGAATTTCATTATGTTCCTTTTTTTAAGGCTTCATAGTTTTTTTTAGTTCTTGTTACTAAAACTCATTTTCAATGAAAAGAGATGTTCTTTAGTAGCTGCTCATAAAATAATAGTTATTTTTATTTGTTTGATTAAACTAATTTTAAAACCGAATACGACTCTTTCCTGACGATGATTCCATTTTGTCTTGTCCATTAACAAAAAATAAAACATTAATTATATAATTAATAAGTTTGAATACTAGAATAGCAAATGCTTTAAGTTGTCATTAAATATGTGGTCATTCTGCTTGTAATAGTCTTCAAAAAATTTAGCGTTGATGATGCGGTGATCTCCACTGCAGGGCAGACTTCCTGTTAAGTAACTCATTATTTAATAACGATCATTGAGTTTATCGTGGGAAAGTATCCAGAAGAGGACAATGCTAACATATAAATTACTAAACAAGTCAACGTTTGACCTTACTTTGTGATCCAGGCTTGTGAGAAATCACAAAGTTCTCACACCAACCTACGACTTTTAAGTTCCTCCCATGAGGAGTGTGAACGATTGAATAGAAATATAGGTTACATTAAACATAAATCACTCTGTATAACGCGTCGTCCTTTGAAGGCGCGACATAACCCACCTTTAAACTGGCACAACATAGCTAATCCTAGTGACGTAACGTACACCCCCGCATCACGGGAAGCCAGGGTTCTATGGGGCCCAAAGCCTGAGTGACACCAAGTACGTACCCTTTGTAAGATCCAGCTTGGAGCCCAAAACTTGACTTTGCAGAGGGGAGGGGGCTAATATTCTCCGGTTTGTCCCTGGATAAGCTTGAGATTCATTGACAGACCACACCAGACAAAAGAATATCGCTTGGATTCTTGAGTTTAATATTACCAATAAACTTTGAAATCTGCACCATGTCATCGTTAGTCCTTCAGCGCAGTCTTTCCATCAGTGATCCGCAATGTCCTAACACCGATACTTCCCGGAATTGGTAAGCATTTAAATTGATAAAAGAAAACTGGATAATATATCAAATTATCATGACACTGTGTTCATTGCTGAAATTTACTTTAAAGATTTAAAAATTAAATTCAAACCCCAATCTGAAAGTTGCATAGAAAGAAAGCATATAATTCAGATTTAAAAAAGAAGGCATTAGTTTAGGTGTCATCTGACTGAAACTAAATTACGAGGTATATCCTTGATTGTCCTCGTGTCATACAAAGATATTAATTCAAGCTAATCAATCATTTTTCCATAATTATCTAAGTAAAATATTCTATAATAAAGTGAGTCACTCCTAAAACAATTATGGATAATTAATTCAGTGAAGTTGGAATACGAGAAAATTGTATGAAACTAGTTTTCTTAATATAGGATTAATTTACCATTGTGATTTTCTTCTAAAATTAATCAGGGTATGTAAGCATGGGCTTTAAATACGTGATGGCGATTTAAACTTAGTGAGTATAATTTATCTTTCAGATTTCATTTAGAAAGGCTTTCAAAGAGAGACGAAGAAAGCCGCATTAATAGACTACTGAATTAAAACACAAGGTCGTGTAAAAGGACTGCAGGAAGATAATTGAATTTCTTGTCATGGTGTTGCAGAAAGACATTGATGAAATTAATTAGTCTCAGAATTGTTAATCTCGGATTTTTTTTTTTGAATTTTTGAAAAAAAAATATATTTTATTCCTCATTTTCTTTAGAACATTTTGATACCAACTACGTGACAGTACTACAAAAAAACTTCGAAAGTTATTCGAAAAATTCCAAACAGCAATTTAGTAATAACAGTGTTTAAATGGACCCATGTCACACCCACTTATTCTTGATTTCCGCATACGTTTCAATTTTCTGTTTTTAAAAAGTCTCATGAAATATTTTAAACACTTGGGTGAATGAGAAGGAAGCTTGTAACTCAACACATTATTTCTAATGTGTTTCATTCTGTTTTTGTAATGCTAGCACGTTGTTTGAAATTACTTATTGAAATTCAAAACAACGTTATTTAAAATCGTTTATCTAAATTAAAAACAAGATTTATCTCTTGATTTGAAATGGAAAATACACATCGTAAACCTTCAGGTAAACGTCTTAAGAAAAGAAAATTTAGAGGGCACCAATTCATGAAGGTATGTCCTCATACAAATGTTGCAGAAAGGAGAGATATAGGTAAGTGTGCTTCCAGTAATAAAATCTCAGGATTTCAGCCTTCATTAAAGTCAAATCTTTTTAAGGTAAGTGAAAAAACTTCAAAGGATATCGTATTTTTGATTTTATTTCTACATTTAGCTCTATTTTGTCAGTATCCTGCTGTTTAAAATGTCGTAAACCATGAACAATTAATGAAAAGTCCACTCGTGGTTTATGTTCAAATTTTGAAATACATTGAAAAAACTGTGGAAGTGTTTGTACTTTTTCAAGCTGTGAAAACACTGGGAATAATAATAATGCTCCAGAAATTAACAGAAGATCTATTTTAGCAATGAGATGCATAGGCCAAGGTTTAAAGTCATTAAAAACTTTTTGTGCTGTAATGAGTCTTCCTAATCCTGTTGAACAAAAATCATATGATGTTATTAATAATAAACTTTCACTTGTGTCATGAAGGAAGTCGCCGAAGAAAGCATGAAAAGAGCAGCTGCCAAAGGAAATTCTTCGTCACCTGATAACCTTTTAACGGTAAGTGTTGATGGGACCAGGAAGACGAGAGGGCATTCATCGTTGGTTGGAGTATGTACTGTAATAGGGGCCGAAACAGGTAAGGTTTTGGATAGGGAAGTGTTGTCCTCATTTTGCAAAATATGCGACAGTTATAAAAGGGTAAAATTTGGTATCAAGTACAAGAAATGGCAAAGAGCGCATAAGATTTCAAGTAGAAAAAATTATTCTGGCTCTGCTAGTAAGATGGAGGTTGACGGGATGTTGAGGATTTTTAATCATTCAGAAAAGCTTCACAACCTGAAATATTCGAACTACATAGGAGATGACGACACAAAAATATTCAATGCCCTTTCTGAAAACAAGCCATACGGTAATGGCCATCTTATTCAGAAAATAGAATGTGTAGGTCATGTGTAAAAGAAAATGGGCACAGGACTTAGGAAGCTTAAACTAGTATATAGTAAAAAAAAATTATCTGATGGTAAAACTATAGGCATTAAAGGTAGGTTAACTGATTGTTTAATTGATAAACTTGCGCATTACTATGGTAATGCTATTTGATGCAATTCTACTAGTGTAAAGGAAATGCGGAAAGCCATTTAGGCTGCTTGGGGTCATTCTTGCAGCACTGATGATGAACCGATGCACTGGCTTTTTCCTACAAATCCAAATATATGGTGTAAGTATAATGCTGCAATTAATAATAATTTAAGAAATTATAAACACAAGCCCTCAGTTGATAAAGCTGTTCGAGATGTAATTAAGCCTGTATTTGCAGACTTATCTCATCCGGCACTCCTGAAGAAATGTTTAGGAGGAAGGTAAGACATAGAATCCTAATGAAAGTTTAAATTCATTAATCTGGCAGTTTTGTCCTAAGACGATTGGTTCTATTCTTTAGATTGCAGAGATTGCTGCAAATGTTTGCATGTCCTTGGCTGAACGTGACAATCGTCGAATCTTTACATCAAGAAAGAGGCGCTTAGCATCATCTTTTGAAAAAACATTTAGAAGACTAAAGAAATTGAGCTGTTTGAGCAATAGAAAGGCATATCTTATGATCCTGGAGCATTTTAGCATGTATGTTTTAAAATTTATTTTCTCAAATTCAATTTAAAGCTTTAAAGCCTTTTTTTCTCAGTTTGTGTTTTTTCACTTACACGTATTGCGTTTCAAAAACTATCATACTTTGATGTATAAAACTTTATAGAATTATAAATTCTATCATAATTTTTAAATCCTGGCTTTTTATAGTATTATATATTTTTAATTGTTTGAAAAATTTCAAAAAAATTGATTTTTTTTTTAAAAAAATTTAAATAATGTACTTTTTTATTTTTAAAAGTATATTTTTTTTCTATTTATATAAAATAGGCTACACAATGTAATAAGGATAAATTTGACTTTATATATCAACTTATTGCGCTAGTAATTAGAATTATTATTGCAAAAAATATCATGCGCGTTGTAAAACTTACTATTTGTTTCTTACAAACATTTTTCTTATTTTTATGTGCTTATTATTTTTAAAATTATGATTATATTTTAGATATTTTATACTTTTTTGAAACTTTATTCCCTTATGAAATATGTGCAAAAGAATCAAATTATTTCATTTTAACCTCAACGAATTATTTCTAGTCTAAAATTGTTTGTATTTTGTGCTCTCGAAACATTTTAAACACCCCTGAGACCTCATAATCACATTCACTGGTTATAAACAGCAATGAGAAAGGAAAAAATGTTGTTTAAAGAAAACTAAAATTCATCCACACATGGACTACCACTACTGATAAGTAAGACCATCGTAGGCTCAGAATAGTTTTAGTGCATCGCATTTTTCTTCTATTGGCTCCAGAATGACAGCAAGCTTTTACAAATCTCAATTACTTAAGGGACAGCTTCGAATTATAAATATATATTTTAATGTTCATGTGACACCAGCTTCAAATACAACCATCTACATCTATAGAATTCGATCACCTTGGAGGACAGAGTGAAAAGTTGTAGTTTTCTCAAATATTTTTGTCAGTTTTTGTCTTGCAAGCCGATGAAGGCTGTATGTTGTTTAAAAGAAGATCAAGTAAGCGTTTTGGACCTAAGGTGCAGACATGCTGAAATTTCATCAGAAATAATGATTCGAGGAGCAATTTATTATGATAGCCAAATCACTTTCCTCAATATTTGAAATACTTGGAAGGCAATTTTTACATCGGGAAAAATGAACTGACTGTATGTCAGTTCATTGACTATTTCGGAAGCATTTTCCAGACGAATTACACTTGTCTCCATTTCCACAAGAGGCACTCAACGTGCTCTATCGGATAAACAGATCTTTCTCCTATGACAGAGCTTCTCAAACTGTGAGGCGCACACCTCCTTAGAACGGCGTGATAGTCGTAGGAGGAGGTGGCGATCATGATGAAAAGTTGGAAATAAAAGAATATTTAAGAAAAATATTAATTTATTAAAAGTAAACAAAAAAGATGCATTCTGATATAATGAAATATAAAAAAGAAGAATCATTTCCACTGATATAATTACGCTTTGATGTACTATGTACTATATAATTAATTTAAAGTTAAGAACTAGTTTAATAATTACAAGTGACCACGCGTACTTGTCATTTATAAAATTATATGCAAAGAATAAAACACTCAATAATTTTTACAGTTTATAAATAATCCCTTTACAGATAATGCGATTCACTTCACTATGTCACTGTTTAGCATGTATGTGCGTGTATGGGGTGTACTTGGGAGGGGGGATGAATATATAAGAAAAAAAAAACCTTCGGAAATATGTAAATCCTTCACAAACATTGCCAAAGTCATTATACAAGTATTTTGCATTTCAAAACCTTCGGAATAATTTTATGGATAGAAGAAAGACGTAATTATATGTCGGGGTAAATTTACGCACTGTCTGAGCGAAACTTTTATGTATGCCTTCGGTGGAGAGATTAAAGTCATATTGTAGCTTTAATGTCAAAGTATCGTATTATCGAATTCAATACATTGTTGTTATATGGGGGGTGATGAAAATTATGATTGAATATTGGGTCACAAGTATTGAAAGTTTGAGAAGCACTGTCCTAAGGCAGCGTTATCAAACTGTGGGGCCCGCCCCCTAGGGGGGCATGATAGCCCAATTAGGGGACGCGAGCATATCGAAAAGTCGAAAAAAATAAACGACGCATTTACACTGATATAATATATTAATACATGCATCAGTACTGCACACTGTATTTCATAATTAATTTAACAATACCATATTAAGAACAAGTTTAAAAACTACCAGTACCCCCTGGGAAATTACCATATATAAAATTATATAAAAAATTAAATACTTATTGATAATTTGTATGGTTTATAATTAAATTCGTATTGTGTAGATTTACTTCGTACATTATTACTGAATTCAATACATTGCCATTGTTAGAATGGAGCGAAGAAAATTTTAACTGAAAAATGGGTCACAAGTTAAAAAAGTTTGAGAAGCAATGCCCTATGGAATAGGTGTGAAACATATTAGAACGATGCAACCAGCATGGGCCATTACAGATATGACCAGCCACTTGCGCAAGCATCGAACTCATTCAGATGAAAGGTGATTCAAGCTTGCTGCACTTGTTCAGAAGTGAAAACTTTTGCACTAAAAATCAGGGACTTATAGTGGTTATTAGAATACCACCATTCGGCAAGCGGAATAGTTTTCCTCTGACGTACTTAAAAACGTAACTTTGGGACTTAATTATATATGTTACAATTTGACAAATGATTGGACTAAAGTCAATTTAATAAGCTAAACTCTTCTTTCGTACTTCATTTTCTACCATTAAGTGTGTCAATGTAACAAACATACACAAGCACACATAAATAAATTGCTGTTTGTAAAATATGCAACACTATAAATGAATCATCAGAATTAAATGAAATTTAATGCACGAATGACTTGTATTAGTACAAATAAATGACAAAATTTTCAAAACAAAGAATGGAATGTTAAGTGTCCGAAATTAGTATTTACTGTAGCCACCACGCGTACAATAAGTGCTGGTATACGACGTGGCAGGGAGTCAAACGGATTTTGAATGTCTGTTTGTGGAAGAGAATTCTATATTTTTGTATGCGCCGCAAAAGTTCGTCTTTTGAAGCTGCTGAAAATGGATCACGATCAAAACGCCGAACAACTAAACCCCACACGGGCGCAATGGCAACATATACGGCGAATAAATATGCCAAGGAAACAGTTGCATGTGTTTGGGGGAATAGAAGTCTCAAACAGTCTTTGCAACATGTGGGCGTGCATTATCCTGCTGAAAGATAGCTGCAGGGATGCCATAAGAGAAGAGGACGAATTCCGGCTGTAGCACTCACGGACGTACCCATTGCTATTGAGATTGCCCTCAATTCGTAATAAACTGGGTCGTCCATTATAGGAAATCGCTACCCAAATCATAACTCAGGGTGTTAGACCAGTGTTTCTCAAAGTGTGGGGCGCGCCCCCTGGGGGGCGCGATGACCCTACAAGGGGGGCGCGAGCGTATCGAAAATTTAAAGATTTTTTTTAAAAAAATAACCGGAAAGAGAGTAAAACAAAATGCTTTCTTCCATAATAAAAAAATACACACAACAACACTGACATAATTTATGTTTACTATCTGGCTTTTTCCGTCATCAAATAGCTATCTTTGATCCCAAAACCAAATTAAAGGAAAAAAAACATTTTGTTTTATTTGCTGTATTTCCTCAATGAGAGATTTTTTTATTACGTTTTAACATAAAATATTACTCGTTAAAAGAAAAAACAAAACCCAGACCCTGAGAAAAATTCTAAGAAGATAAACAATTCACCACTGTAATTATTATTGAAATACTGTACATTAGTTGTAGAAAAAGAAAAGAAAGTCATGATTCACTTTTCAGCCAGGCTGCATAGTACGTTTGCTAATCATTTGATTGATCTTCAATCTTATGGTATGGTTATTATCAATATTAGTTCCCTCCTATCTTTTATGCGTTTGCTTTTCGCTTAGGGAAATTGTAAATAATTGAGTTTTGCGATATTTGGAAAAGAATTGATTGGTTTAACATTTCTGTAGGATAATTGAAAAGTGTCTGATTTGCGTCCTTTATTATGGTCTTGTACTTTTGAATCATTTTAGTTCAGTTTTATTGGATTTTTTCTCAAATCATCAAAGAATTGAATAGTCCTTGAAAGAAGGTAAGTAACTTTCTATAAATTAAAATATTCACTAGAATTCCGATTTGTATCGCGTACAGTAAAAATAATTCTAAAAAAATGATTGGGGTGACTGAGTCCCCCGCACTACCATTAATATTAGTATCGAGTACGCGCCTGCTCCCGGAATAAAACATTTTGAAGTCTTCTCGCTTTAAATGTTAAACAGTAACACAATTATTCTTCATCGGAATTTTATATTCTTTTTCATAATTTAACATTAATTTTAAATGCTAATTGTGTGAGGTTTAAAATTACAGTTCTTTAAACAGTTATTTACAATTATAGCATTTATCTAAAAAAAAAAAATCATTTTACATTTTTTGTATACAATGTCGTGCACACAGTTTTACTCTCCTTACAGTTCAGCTATTATATCAAGAATAATGTTTTATTTTTTTAAAAAATGAGCTCGTGCGAAGAATCGGTGTTTCAGCCAGTATACGTTTGATGTATCAGTACTGAAGAAGGTATTTTATAAATAATTTCTTATTACTGAATTTGGCCGCAGTAGCCGAATGGTATAGGTATCGGATCGTGGCTTGCTTTGTCACGAGTTCGAGCCCAGTACCACTAAAGACCCGCCGTGTAGGGCAGCGATGCACGTTAAATCTGTTGAGAGTTGAAACGTTTTCCCGTTGGTGTGGTGTAGTAGTTAGGAGAGGGGTGCCAGCTCAGGTGTCATCCAAGTCACTTGACCATGGTTCAAAATTACGTGGTCCGTCGTCAAAAGCCTTCGTGCAGCTGAACAGTGCGACGTTTATATTCAATCAATCAATCTTATTACTAAATTAAGAACAAGTTTAATAATTATTAGGGACTTCCACGGGCTTGTCTTGTAGAGGAAAGTTCTTCAAAGGAAGGTTTAATATCAGAAATTGACACTTAAAGAGTTATTTTTCTATATTTAGCTGAGATCTATATTTTGTCTTCAAGGCATCCACTGCAGAAAATCCGGTTTGAAAAAGGTAGGATGTTGAAAATGGTAATAGTATACGAAGTGCTTTTGTTTTCAGTACATATAATTTCTCATCCACACCTCTACCCCAAATTCAAAGAGCGATTTATTACAAAATTGCCTTTTAATTTTTCACTAAATGTGAAATCTATGAAGATTTCTTCTTCGGAAGTAGAGAGCCCTTCTGGAGTATCTTGAAATAGATCCCTAATCCACTCGTAACTTGCTACCAAGCTGTCCTCATCCAGAAAATACTTTTTAAAATTCTTTCCCAACATAGCTAAATGATTTTACATGTTTTAAAAACAACTTTCACATGTTGTTCTACAGATTTGTAAGTTTTAACACATATCCAGCTGGGGCTTTTTTTCCATCATTTACTTCAGTAGTGGTAAATCCAAAATTTAAGTATTTTTGAGAAGATCGCCTTGATTTAACTTTCGGAACCATGCTCGTTCGTCTGTGTACTTGTTGATTCTTTATTATGGTCGAATGTTTGCTTACGACTTAAAAATGTATGTATGATATTGTTTTAATCTACTGCCGTAAATACTTAATTACCGTGAATTACAATTAACTTGGAAATTAAGAAAAATGTACATTCAAGCTAGATTCGGTAGCTATAGGAGTATCGAGTCGACCAAAACTGACTGGAATTGTACGAGGAAAAGCATTTTTACATGTTTTGCGCAGACGTCCGATAGGTTGCCCAGACTCACGCAAACGTACCCTATAATGCCAGATGTGGTGGACATGATAGAGAGCGACATTGAATAGACTATTTTTCTAATGACATTTGTACTTTGAGAAATGAATGAAGGAAATAAATCTTTAATTAAATACATCATTTTGCGATCTGTTCCAATTTAAAAATTAGAGAAAGAAAAATAACATAATTCTAAGTAATATATATTTTAAGTAATTTTCTTAAAATATATATTAAAAAAGTTATATACACAAAATTTAATATACTTATCGTATTAATTTGTACGGTTTATAATTAAGATCGTATTGTAACTTTACCGTCTCTCTCTCTAAGTACATTTTTATTGCAGTAAATACATTTTTGTTGTACAGGGGGCGAGACAAAAATTATGATTGAAAATTGGGTCGCCCGTATTGAAGGTTTGAGAAACACTGCTCTTAATGTATGAGTGGTGCACAGAGTATTTTATGACTAATTAATTAATACTAAATAAAGAACAAGTTTAATAATTATTAGCTACTTCCATGGGCTTGTCTTACAGAGCAAAGTTTTGAAAGGAGTTTTAAGATAAGAAATTGACCCTCTGAGTTCATTTTCTATATTTAGGTGATATCTATATTTTTGTCTTTTAAGCAACCACCGCATTTTGTAATATGTTCCAATTTAAAATTCAGAGAAAGGAAAAATAACTTAGTAATAATCCTATTACTTAACTTTTGCTTAAAAGTTACAAATACAAAATTTATTACTTATGTCATGAATTTGTAGGGTTTATAATAAATATTGTTTCTTTATCGTAAAGTGCATTATTATTGCATTCAGTAAATTTTTATGTATAAGGGGGGCGCGATAAAAATTGTAATTGAAAAGGGCGCCAGTATTGAAAGTTTGAGAAGCACTGTGTTAGACCACTATGTCGTTCGATAATGTACTCAGGAAGGCGACGTTCACCGGTATTGACTAACACGAATACGACCGTCATGTTCCACCAAATTGAAGCGGGATTCATCTAAAAAGACAACATGATGCCAATCAGCTTGTCAGGCTCTGAGCTCATGAGCCCATTGCAGACACAACTGTCGATTTGCTTGCCGTGAGGGAGATCCTGTATAAAGGCACCCTTTCACGCAATCCACGGTGCACCAGACGTCAACGAATTGACGAAGCCGACATTAGTACACCTGTAGCAGTAGACTAACGTGCTGCCAACTGCCTGAAGCAAGCTGTACGGTTATTCACCGCCATGCGGAGCAGGTGTCGATCGTCGCGCGCTGGCGACACCTTCCGTCGCCCACTGTCAGCTTTTTTAGTTGTTTGGTGCTCATCGGTCCAATGCTTCTAAACTTGCATCACTGTGGAACTGTTTCGCTGCACACGAGCTTGTAATACGCAATGGGAAAATCTTCCTACTCGAAGGCTGATATTCCTCCCCTGTTCAAACCCCGTAAATTGATAGAATTCCTCCTTATTTTGTCGTGGAGGCATACTTAAGTTTCACTAATGGTTCACCACAAACAAATAAACATCAACTATTTTCAACGTCCCACTACAGCCCTCTTTTAATACCCTTTCAGCATCAGTTCAGCACTGCGCACGCCACGCATGCACAGTGGCTCTAAAACTTTACTATTTTACGTAACATCCTATGATTGATATTTGCTTCAAAGTTCATTTAATTCTGACGATTCCTTCATTTGTGTTGCATTTTTTTACCACCAGTGTATAAATATCTTGATACTATAATTCCTCGAATAAACTGAAAGAAACGACAAAATTTGAGTTTACCCAAGATGTAAGTCATAAGTCAATAAAAAAACTATAAGAATAATTATAAATTTAAAAAATAGTAGGAATTATATTCCTCATAAAATTACTTATGACTCAAGAATGCATAATCTGGATGAAGTGCGAGTGCAAACAACAAAGTTTGTTGCTTTAGTTTTCCTACTACCAATCCCGCTACTAAATTATTTATTCGAATAATACACACTAGTGTAAAAGTTTGCTTGAAATTAACGTGTTTCCTTAGATAAGTATTTAAGCAAAATGTAAATTAATCATTAAAAGTACATAAAACTTTCAATCTATTTAAAAAGTAAATAGTTTCGAATTAGAAATTAGTTTACCGTCAAATGGAATTACACGTTTTGCAGGAATTCTATAGTTCCATTAGATACCCATGAATTTATAATACTAATTAATTTATTATTATATTAGTATTGAACAATTTCAAAAAGGCCATGTTGCACCTTTAGACTTCGTCGAATTGTGGCATTAGTTTGCAAAAAATAGGCCGCATAAGAAACCAACAAATGTTCATTTTATGGACCAAAATGGCAGTCGATTAGAAATAAGCATTTAAATGTGAAAAATAAACTTTCTTTCATTTTATTCATTCCTTATCTTTTAAAAGGGAAAGAACAGAATAGGAACATATTTCAGAATCCAAAGAAACGAAGGGTAAATAATTCTCAAAAAAGCAATAAAAGAAAAGCTATCATAAAATAAACTCTTAAAGGAAAAAAAAAATGTCTGACTTTTTTATGCTCCAAAGCGAATTGTTTTATAGTCAAGGGATTTTTATACTCTGAATAGTTTTCAAGTTTTCAAAGATTCTAAGCCTTTTATACTGTAAGAATAGTGTGGCTTTAGAGTTTCAATATCCAAGAAATAATTCTTATTCGTTAATATATAAATCCAAATAGTTTTAATATCTCTAAAAATTCTTTTTTCATATATTTATAAATAATATCATTCACTAAGTCAGGGCTTCTTAGACTTAAAACATTTGCGACCCAATATTCAACCATAGTTTTCATTGCCTCCTCCCATCCACACAATAACAAAATATATTGCATTCAATAATACTATATTTTGACGGTAAAGCTACAATACGACTTTAACTTCTTAAGTGGCACCGGCGTATATAAACTTCCCGCTCAGTCAAAATGTTAATGGTCTAGGACGTATATCCAAAATACGATCTTTTCTGTGTACCGTTTTCCATTATATAATTCTGAAGACTTTGTAATAAGATAATAAAAGGACATTGACAGTGTTTGAAAAGGGTTTACTTGTTTCAAAGGATTTAATTTTATTAATTCCTTTTCTCTCTCCCCCCTGCCCCAATACATCACATATGGCGGCCTACTTGGAAAACGGTGACATTAGGGAGCGAACACTGTAACTTTAACCCTCTGACCAAATCATCCGTCTCTCAGACGGAGATTATATTTTTTGATGCCTGTAGATAATGCTGTGGTGTGATTTCTGGGGTGGGCTGTCGTCAGTTGGACTCTACCCAGTGAGAGGATTACGTGGTGGTACTTGGCGAATTTTTCAACTGACGATACGTGCGTTTTTCTTATCTACCACCCTCTATCAGACGGATATTCGTATCGTTTTTTCGTTTTTGGTATTATTTTTAAATATATCTTTACATGAATATAAATACTTTCCAATCAGTTTTTATAAAAATGCTAGTCACAATTCTTGTGATGAAAATATATTAATATAGCGCGCCTCACAAAGACTTAAATATTAAAAGCTCTATTCCATTTCCTGATAGATAAGGACATTTAATGCAGTCCTTAAGGTAATAAAATTCAAAAAAAAATTGCGTACCCATCTGTCAAGCGGATGTTTCTAAAAGCGACAAAAAAATTAAAGTTCCGGCCAGAGAGTTAAATCGGCGCAGTTAAGAGATTAGTTATAAACCGTACACATTATCAAGGTAAGTGTTAACTTTTTTGTGTATAATTTTATATATTTGTGACACCCATGTGCTTAACTTAGTATTGCTTAGTAATATTTCTTTTAAAACAATGTTTATAAGCAATAAATGTATCATTAACTGTTTATAAGCAATAAATATATCATTAACTGTTTATAAAGCCTTTAAGAGATTACTTTGAAAGCAATTGAGCAACGTAAATTGTTGTTTTTTACTAATGGGATTGTTTTTCTTTGCATTACATACTAAAAATTTTCTTTAATTATAATCTCGGTTAATATTAAATTTCGCAGGCCATAAGTTTAATTAAGTACCGTTGAAAAATTCAACATTTCTCCACTCATAAATAATAAGCAATAAACGTGTATGAGAAACATAACATACCACGCGTATTCTTCATTGAAATAATAAAAGTATCTTCCTCCTATACGGAATACTTTTATCGTGGCAAATAGTATTTTATGCAATATTTAAACCAATTTCATAAGATTTGACTATGTACAAATTGCATATAAATATATGTATTGAGTTAAATTATATTTGAGGTACAGCTTTTATGATGAAGAACTTTATCGAAGAACATTAATTGAATTACATTTTTGCATGTTCTACAATGCTGTGTTCTTCACGAATCCAGTTAAAAAACACGAAATTGAATCGCAAAATGTTGCTTTCTAAGCTGTTGTTTGTAAAAAATTCAAAACTTTGAAGGACTCATCTAAATTAAATGAAATTTGCAACAAATGTCAATTGTAGGATGTTATTCAAAGCAGTAAGGTTTCCGAGACACCACGCATGCGTGGTGTGATTAGTGCCTCTGAACTCATGCTGAAAGCGTATAAATACAGGGCTGTAGTGGGACGTTAAAAATATACACAGTTATTTGATAGAGGTGAACATTTAGGTTTGAGATCTAAGTAGGTTTCTACGTCGAAATATGGATAAATTCCAACAACTTACGGAGTTTGAAAGGGGGAAGATTATCGGCTTTCGAGAAGGAAGATTTTCCTATTGCGAAATAGGAGCTCGTGTGCAACGGAACAGTTCTCCAGTGATGCGAGTTTGGAAGCAGTGGACCGACGATCACCGAACAACTCAAAAAACTAGCAGTGGACAACGGAAGGCGACGTCAGCGCGCGAACAATAGACACCTGATGCGCATGGCGGTGAATGACCGTACAGCTTCCTGCAGGCAGTTGGCAGCATATTGGTCTACTGCTACAGGTGTATTAATGTCGACTTTGTCAATTCGTTGACACCCGCTGCACCGTGGATTGCGTGCAAGGGTGGCTTTATACAGGATCCTCCTCACTGCAAACCATCGATGGATGAGTCTGTAATCTGCTCATAAGCACAGGATCTAGCAAGTTGATTTTCACCAAGTTGTCTTTTCAGATGAATCACACTTTAATTTGTGGGACCATGATGGTCGCATTCGTGTTACACGCCATGCCGATGAACGCTACCTTTCAGAGTGCGTTATCGTACGACATAGTGACCTAACACCCGGAGTATCATGGACGATCCAATTAGCTACGAATTGAGGGTAATCTCAATAGCAACAGGTACGTCCGTGAAGTGCTACAGCCCAAAGCCGTTCCCTTCCTTTAAGATATCCCTAGAGCTATCTTTCAGCAGGATAATGTCCGCCCAATGTTGCAAAGACTGTTCGAAACTTCTATTCAGCACAACACAAGAAAATTCTTCCCTGTCCTGCTTATTCACCGGATATGTCACCTGTTGCGCATGTGTGGGTTTTGGTTAGTCGGCATCTCGCTCGTAATCCTCATCCTATAGTTTCAAAAGACGAACTTTTTCTCTATGCTTATATAAACAATGTAGTATTCTCCTCCAATAACAAACATTCAAGATCTTTTTGACTCCATGCCATAGCAGCACTCATTGAAGCGCGTGGTAGTTACACAAAACACAAGTTTCGATTACTTAATTCTTTTTTGTTTTTGAAAATTTATTTATTTATTTTTAGTTACTTAAGCCGTCTGCGTATTACATTTCCTTTAATTCTGATGACTTTCATTTTTTACTATTAGTAGTTCATAATATTTAACATTTTAATTTGCTAAATTCAAATACATTATGAAAAGGTGAATACCATTTACTTTTGTTTTAAAATGTTTTACAGCTGAATTAAAAAGGCCTAACAGTTATATCGTTTTGTCTTCAATGAATTACTTACAGAAAACTTAAGTTTCTTCGTTTTCAAGATACATTCTTTTACATATCTGCACTAAATTGATCGAGAAAATATTTTTTCACGTATTTTCATTTAAAATCAAAAGTAAGATAAATTGTTTACTTTTTAGAAGAACACTTTTGCAAATAATTATTTGACTGAGGATAACTGTTTATTAATAACTGACTTTTTTTTTATCTTAACCAGAAAAATTTTGATAAATATTTTTCCTAAATAATAAGCATTGCATTTCTTGAAAAATTCAATAACTTTTCATCAAACTTGTTATTCTTTAAAAATAAGGATATTAAAAATTCCAGATAAAAATGTAGGAAAGATAACTATAACTGATAAGAAATAATAAAAAAAGTAGAGCTCCTCTTTTATCCTTACTCGAATATATTTTTAAATAAATATTAAACAAATCCTAATAATGTAAAACAACCTGAAAGTAATATTTAGTTTCTAAAATTCTTACAGAACCCACTTTTTCCAACATTTTTGTAAGTTTCTTAAATCCTGTCTGGAAATTTACATCATAAACTTTCATTAAGAAAAGCGATATTTAACCAGGGAGATTCAGAAAAGTAATCTTCTATCTCGAAAAATCTAGCGTAATTCTTAGTGTTTGCCTTTTGGAAAGAGTATTTATTTTTGCCTTAGCTGTAGAAGGTAAAACATCGTAATTCACCTTACAGTGAAATTTTTTCTAAGATTAAAAATCTGTATAGCAGTACCTGCTTTTTAAGCTAATATTGGCTATTTTTCAATGCACTTTAAGTTCAGAAGCTGAAGCAATAAATTATAAGATTTATCGGAGCTACTTCAATAAATTTGAGATATTTATTAAAGTAAAAGTTCTGAAATATTTGTTATAGGCTATTTCTTCGGTGATCTGTCAATTCTTCACTTTTTGGCAAATTCACGTAACAGTTTTAAAAAATGGGTATTTTAAAGTTTTACTATCTCATGCTTGCTATACTATTATTTAATAAAGTTGTCATTTTATTGCCCTTATGAAATTCAATTAATGATTTAATGTAGTGTTTAAGTAAAAAAGTGGTACGAAATCAGATTGCTTTAAAAGTTATAGTGTATTAGTTATAAAAATTGTTTTTAATTGACTGTTCAAATTTCATTTAAAAAATACAATTTTAAGAAAAATAGCCATAATTGTCGATTTATGTAGCTGATGATGATTAAAACCTTATATTGATTGATTTCTTATAAACATTTTATTCTGAAGGAAGACGAGAACTTTTTGTGAAGAGCTTCATAATTTTCAAACACATTAAGGCACGAGAATCGGAATCTCGGAAAGTATGAATTTAAACCTCAGTATTGATATTAAATCACAAATTCAGAAGAAAAATAACTGTTAGAAGTAAGAAAAGAAAATTAATATAACAAAAAATTATGTACTGGCATTTTTTAAAGTTTAATAAATGTATTTTAATTCCCAAACACAGTGTTAAAAAACCATAAAAAATATGAAACATTCCAAACCTAACGTAAAACACCCCGATTAATTACATAAAATATTTAATTTTCAAAATTACTTGATTCAAATAGTAAGGTCAGTATAATATAGTTTAACATAAAAATAAAATAATTCTTTGATGTGTTCTATATTCACAAATATCTGCAGTTAATGGGCATCTCAGAATTTCATTTAAATATAATTACATTTCATCAATTTTTGTCGCTAAATATCCTCATAAAGATGGTAGAAAATGTAATTGAGTGTTTCTAATAAAAAATATATAAATATTTGTTAGTAATGATGAAGAGATTGTAGATGTTATTTTTAGACAAATTTATCTAAGAAAGTGTTGACTACAATTCAATTTCCCTTGTATTAATAGCATTACAAAATTAAAATTGTATTGTGAAAACAACAATGTGTGGGAATCAAGGGTGATAATAGTTCATAAATCAAGTTGGGGCAAAATAGCTAATTTCATAAAAATTTCAAATGTTCAGGATAATTTTTTTACAGCATTTATTCATTTCAGAACGAAATATGCTTTATTTCATTGAGGAATTTACTGCGATATACGCTTTTGCAAGCTTAACGGAGTCTAACATGTCTGTAGAGTTAGCAGTTCTTTTTTATATTTTCTTTTGTTGAAAATATTATTTATTTATTTAAGTAGTATATGAACAATTACACAGGAATTGCTATTATTTTATACATTCAGTATATTTTTTTCTTCCACTTATACAAGATCTATGAATGGTGTACAAGTCCCAAGAATCAGTTATAATTACAATATCACAAATTAAAACAAATAATCATTTAAAAGGAGAATTCTGTACTGGTTATTTTGATTCCTTAATATGTGAATTAATGATTTGTTCAAAAAGTAAGTTTTTTTTAGAGAAAATAAAAGTCAGGTTTCACATTTATTGAATAAATATACTAACTATACTTGTATTGTTCATTCTGGATCCCAATACTTTTTGCCATTTTCTGGCAGTAACATAAATCCACGATCATAAAATTTTTCTCCTCTTTACTGACAAAAAACTAATTAAGTTTATTTTTGACCTTCTCAGATGAAGTAACGGTTTTACCTTCTAAAGCATTTTGTGGAGACCGGAATAAACAATAATTAGCAGGAGTCAGTTCTGGAGAGTACGGGGTGTGTGGCAGTTCATCCCTTTCAAGGTGTGAAAGCTTTTGGCCAGTAACCAAACCTGTATGAGGTCTTGCATTACCTTGGTGGGACACTACACCTTTTCTGTATCAATTCTGGCCTTTTTTGGTTAAGTGAATCATACAGTTTGTCCAGCTCGTGACAGTACCATTCAGAAGTAACCATCGTGTTTTCCCGAATAAGCTCAAAAAACAAAACGATTTCTCTGAAAGCCCACAAACAAATAGCATCACTTTTTTAAAAGGAATATTGGTTTTTGAAATGCTTTGAATTTTTTTTTTTCATCTTTTTTACTCTATGATATCTTGCGTTTGGCATCGTTATAGACAACCATTTCTCGTCCCCAGTGACGATACGCTTCAAAAATGGTTACATGTGTTGACGTTTGAGAAGCAAATCAAAGACATCAAAGCCACAACACAAATTTCTTTCGTTAGAACATGAGAAACCCATATGTCGAGCATTGAGGATACACCTAAACCTTTCAAGTGATCATGAACAGTTGAATTTGATAGTTTTAACCTCTCAACAACCTCACGTGCTGTTATTCGCCAATTTGCATCAATTAATGCCTTTATTGTGATTTTACTAGCTTCAACTATCCTTCCAAAATGTAGTGAACTTCAAAATCAAAATTGCTGGATCGAAAGTTTTCAAACACATTTTTGCACCGACGTACTGTCAACAAACTTTCTCCATACATACATGATTTTTTTCTTGCTTGAAAAGCATTTTTATCTTTTCGATAGTAAATAAGTAAAATAAGCCGAAAATGATTCTTTTCACTTTCCAAATCTGAAAGAGTACCAATCATAAACTAATGCGAAGAATCTATTCAATTTTCTTTCAAGCAATCCTTGCTCTATATCAGCTCTCAAAACATACAATAATTATGCGGCTTAAGTGTGAAAAATATAATTAAATCTTCTGCCGGAAAAAATGAAATTTTTACTCTCCGAACTAATCAATGATTACAGTTGTAACGAAACATTCGTATCTGCTACTGATGTGACATACAAAGTCATTATTTTTTTATACAGCATTTTTCTGAAATGAATGAACTTCAATTCTTAAATAGGTATTTATGGATAAAAGCTTTCTATACTTCTTAATTATAATGAACGCTATTCTTTCATGAAAACTAAGAAAATATTAAATTATTATTGTTTTTCTAAAGTACTGCCTATTACAGTAGGTCGTTCGCATTTTATGGAAACGATTCTGATAACTACTTTTTATCAATAATTACCGTATTTTTAGCGGCAATTTGTCTCTATCTGATAGTCATTACCTTTGACAATAGCTCTTGCCTGAAATATTTTCATGAAAGTAAACTTATTTTAGCATGTCACATAATTTTTTCTCCATTCCTCTTGAACTGCTTTCTGAAGTTCATTGGTGTACTTGGGCGCTGTTTCCCAAAAGGCTCGTTTTTATAAACCGAAAGCACAAAAGCCCATTGAAGAAGCGAAGGGTGTTTTTAAACATATTTCATCAAATGAGATACTCTTTATTCTTGTTTCAGATGCTTTCTTCGTTGAATGAGTGGCAGTTGACTTAGACGTGTGACAAGAGGCTGTGTCCATGTACAGCAAAAATTAATCAATGTCCTTTCATATAAGGTTGAAATTTCTTCTTCAAAAATTGGTCCTAAAATATTCTGCTGATAGTAGGGAGAATTAATTATGACCTTATTTGAGACCTTTTTGATTTTTAATTTGCCGATGCTAGAAATTCCTACAATTGCCATGAATCTCTTTGGAAACTCTACTGTACACTGACGAAGCCATTTCTCACACTAATTTCCGTCAGTCACTTAAAAAAGATTACGGTTTAAAAAAAACAAAAAAACCCTTTTGTATTTTGAAGAAAGTTGAAATTTAATCTTTTAGTCGCCAAATCTGGAATTTGTCACCAAGTCTGGAATTTGTCACCAAGTGTGGAATTTGTCACCAAGTGTGGAATTTGTCACCAAGTGTGGAATCTGTCACCAAATCTGGAATTTGTCACCAAGTCTGGAATCTGTCACCAAATCTGGAATTTGTCACCAAGTGTGGAATCTGTCACCAAATCTAGAATTTGTCACCAAGTCTGGAATTTGTCACCAAACCTGGAATTAGTCGCCAGATGAGGGATGGGGTCTGAAAATGGGGAATCATTAGAGTCCTGATCAGGACAATGAAACAATCGGTCCTGGACAAGTGAGCAAAATTTCGAATTAATCTAACCTTTTAAAGTGGGTAAAAAACGAGCTCAAAGATTCCGTTAAGTACAAAGCTTATAAAAGTGAAGCTTATAAAAGGGTTATAATATACCAATGCCTCATCGATTGCTACCCCAAATTTCCATTTTCCCAGCAGCTAGGTGTTTTTTTATGTAATTTTCATAGATTTGCTTTTCTTCCAGCAATGGGTTTTTAAAAAGGATGTAAACTTTAGGTTTAAGCCTTTTTTAACTTTACATCTTTATGAATGATTTTAATTACAGTGCCGGAAGACATTCTTAGTTTTGATGCATTGCATCTTTGAGTCGGTGGATTTTCTTTAAGGATCAGACTTATTTTTCCTTAATAGTTGCCTGCGTTTGAATAGTCTTAAGATGAAGTTTCATGGTCATGTTTTCATTTTAACTTTCTCTCTCTCTCTTGCTCAGTTGTACGCTTTTTTCCCTTTCAAATCTAATGCATTAGAAATACATTTTATTGAAATACAATAACCAACATTTTTACAACTTTTATAATTTGATGATACAAATACTTCTTCTCAGATAGCGTAGCTACGTAACCTCCGAGCCATCTATCAATTTTATAGGGGCCAGTTTTAAAATAAAACTTTTATTTTACATTCCAATCTAAGGAAAACCATGGCAGATGATTTTTCTGAAGTTGCCAAAGTTTTATCTCAAACTCAAACTCCCTAATGTGCAAATGACCTTCTTATATTTACCATCATTTCATTATATGTATGCATGTAGATAGACAGACAAACAGATAGATATAGATGCAGTAAAAAGGTAATTTCATTTCAATGTCCAGTAACTGGTTGAGTAAATCATTTATGAATATCATTTAGAGTTAGTTTAAACTCTATTAGATACTAAAGAATTGTTTCAGAATTGGCGCTCTCTGCAAAACCTGTCTTCCAATGTTTCACTTGTTTCCTACAATAATAAAATAATTATAATGCGGGAAAAGTGTTAATGAAAGTAATAAAATTAATATTTAGCCTAAAACCTAGTAATAAGCAAGTTAGAAGAATATCTATTTTAATTAAAATATTTTATATATATATTAGATGCATTAAACTGTACCGGTGTTCAAAAAGAAATTGTAAATAAAGTATAGCAAAACACCCTGCTTGAAAAATGTAAAATAATATTGAACATTGTATTTACTCTGGAATCTCATAAGTTAATGATTTAATGACTGTTTAAGAAGCATTCTAATTGGAATTGAATTATTACCATGAGTTCGAAATTTAAACCTAACGGAACGAATTAGAACAAACTAGCAAAAATACTTAGAACTGAAATTATAAAATTTAATTATAGAACATTTAAATAAGTGTGGGAACTTCCATGGTAACAATCTCAACAGAAAATATTCCATTCCGGTCTTCAGTGCCTTACAAATGATTCCATTTATGCTCGGAAAATCAATGTTTGAAATAATCTTCACTTTGTCTTGCTAAATACAACGCTATGTACATTAATTCCTTGTAAATATTTCGAAACCTTTGATGAATGGAGTCTGTTTGCTATCTGTGTAGGCGGCAAAGATTTCGAAATTATGTGCACGATAGTAATTTCTGATCTGCTATCGATGTTTGAGTAAGCTTCATTATATGCTTTCATAAAGTCTAAACGGAAATATTTGCCAACAAACTTTGATTAATTAAGGTATCCGACTACGTTCGGAACCGTGATTTTCAAAAGCGCATAAATGGATAATTTTCATGATATTTAGTGTCACTTAGGTTAGAATATATGCATAAAATTATTTTAAGGACATTTTGACAAAAAAAATTTATTTAAATACAATATTTTGGCAAAAAAATTAACTTAGAATAATCTTTTTTCCAAATGTTCACCTTTTGTAAAAAATGCTTCTATTAGAATAATATTTTGCCTGTAAATAGCTCATACCTCTGTTCAGAGGCTCAACTAGAATTTTTGAAATATATAACTTAGAAGTGGGTTTATTCATATTTTACGACAACAGAGGCGATCAATTTTAAGAAAAAAAAGGCGAATAAATATTTCAATTGGTTGTAACTCTGAAAATAATGTGAATTTTTCAAAAATTCAAGTTGAACCTCTGTAGAGAGATCTGAGCTATATACAGGCAAAATATTATTATAATAGAACCATTTTTCACAAAAGGAGAACGTTTGGAAAAAAGGTTATTCTAAGTTAATTTTTTGACAAAATATTATATTTAAATAATTTTTTGTCAAAATGTCCTTAAAACAATTTTATGCAGGTATTCTAATCTGATTGACACTAAATATCATGAAAATTATCCATTTATGCGCTTTTGTAGAACTGCGGTTCCGAACGTATTCGGATACCTTAAGCAACATGCCGTTTGTAGATGCTATTGCTTTCTTATTTGGCAATGATCTACAGATATAATTACTAGAAAAAGTGTTGTCTAAATAGGTTATAAAATGGATTTTATTGGTGTGAAAGACGTTAATGCAAAAATTTAGTCGTATTACACACACAATAAATCATTTTAAATTTGAAATAATGAAGTATTTGTATAATATGAGACAATGTTAATGAATATGTAAAAAGTTCCAGACAGTGGCTTTAAATTTTAAATTCAGCTAAAAATACTTTGGTATTATTTTTAATTCTAAATGTATTTCACCAAAGGCAAAGTATAAAATCTTTTTTTTTTCAAACTACATAAGAAGACACTTGATTTAAGTAAAAATTTAACTTTGCAGTTAAAATCTGTTTTATGAAAAGATTCAAGTTCAATTTATATATAACAACAATTTTAAATATAATTTGATTTAAAGATTTTAATCCACAAGAGCCATTCATGGTAGAAATTGCATCTTCATTTTAATATAACTTATGCTGGGCTGTGTTTATATAGTACTGCAATGAAGGTTGAACTTAATATCTTTAGAAACTCGAACTACTACAATGTCCGGTTGAACATCAAAAATAAAGTTTACTACTGGTTTGGAGAGCATTATTCACATAACATGTGACAAACCTGAGGATAAAAGCAACATAGAGAAGTATAGTAATTCTGCGGCTATCAATTCTTGTCATTACTGAGCCTTAAGTATTGTTAAATTAGTTACTTCAAGCACAAGCAATAAATCAGGGCTGCGGTAGCTCAGTGGTCAAGGTATCGGATCATGGCAGGCATGACATGAGTTCGAGCCCAGTACCACCGAAGACCCGCCGTGTAGGGGAGTGATGCACATAAAATCTGTCGAGATGTCAAACGACCTCCCGTTGGTATAGTATGGTAGTTAGGAGAGGGGGGTACCAGCTCCAGTGTTTTCCGCGTCACTTGACCATGGTTCAAATTTACGAGCTCCATCGCTAAAAGCCCTTGTGTAGCTAAACAGTGCGACGTTAATATTCACTCACTCATTAACTCAAGGAACAAATTGATAATAAAAGTAAAGTTATTAAACAGGTTCTTTACCAATATCTCGTGTTCATCCTGCAAGCGACACTTTTAGCCATCGGCTAAGATTGACGATTGCTTTGGATAGCTCAAGTATATAGTACATTAAACTATAAAGTGATTACTGAATAGATTAACACACACTGGATAGGTTAAAAATAAAATGAAAACTTTCTTTTTCTTAAATTACGTCACTAACTATCAGCTTAAGAATTTTAATACAAGGAAGCTCAATTTATGAAGATAATAATGAATCAACCAGTTGAACAAGATAAACTTAAAGAGATTGCCAAATAAATTTCTGAATCTAAAATTCGATGCATTTTATTATATAGCTGCCTGGTGCTGTTTCAAGCAAAAGTAAAAATGAATCTTTTGTGCATATTTCATACACTCACTTTTATATTTCTTTTACCATATCGGAAGCTTTTAAGAAGAATATAAGAAGTAAACCTAGAAAAAGAAATTATATAATTTCTTAACTTATTTATAGAAACCAGTTTTTTTAAAAAATAAGTTCACTGAAAGAAGAAAAATCAATAGAGTATAAAAAGATTCTGCCAAACGAAGTAATAAAAAAAAAACAGCAAACTTCACGCGAAAAAATTCTTCTCTTAAATGTGTGTTTGCTGTCTCCTGAAATAATTTCTTGTCATTTGTTTTTTATACCATAAGAAGACATTTCTTGAAATCAAAAGGAAGAAAAATAATGTTGTTTGCTTGATTTGAAAAAAAAAAGGTCATTTTCTGGCTCTAATGCTGTAGTTATTTAAGAAACATATTCAAATCCACAGCATGGGAGAAAATTATACACAAAAGTAAGCGCGTAAAATTGTAGAATTCTTAAAGATTATTTTTGATGAAATAGGAAGATCACGGTATACACTGACCTTCAAAACTTAAGATGCGCAGAAAATTATTTTTAATGCTCATTATTAAAATAATGAAAAAAGAAGAGTATTTATACGTATCATCGCAACCTATAGGCGACGTTTTGGGAAACGAGGCAACTGGTTGCCAATGACACGTTGGAAACCTGAGTTGCCAACTTGGCGAGTCATTAATAGAGTTGGCGATTGTTGCAATAACCCGTAAGTACCAAAAGAAGTTTATACATCTGAATGATCAGAAGTAACTTCACTAAAAAGTTTATGAATCAATTATGTTGATTGCAACAAACCTGACAAAACAAAAAATATACTGAAAATGCAGTAATAACATTATCCTCAGATCAAGAGGTACTGGGCGAGTGAGACATAGAAGCTGAGAACAAGGCTAGCGCTAGAAGATTTTTAAGTTTAATAAAGGTTTTAGAGAATCACACATAAAATAAAAAAAATTGATGCTGTATTTATATGGACACTATTTTCATTTCCTTGGACGCTATTTCACCTGCTAATTTTCTATTTTTAGTAAGTTTTGTTGAACGTTTTCATATATTAGTTTATCTTTGGAAAACATATTTACTTTCTTAATACTAGAAAAGGTAATTATATTATTATTTGTGTAGATATTTGTCAGATATAAACTAATCAAAAATCTCAGTTAAGATTCTCAATTTAAATGTATTGTTCCATCACATTTGAAAGAAATAATGTGTTGGCATTTCGTTATGTTGTGAGAACATATTTTGAAAAAAAAAAAAAAAGCGATTCAAAGAAAGAAAATTGAATTTTCCGTATATCAGAATATAAACAGTTTTTTTTTTTGCAAAATTTTAGTTAAACATACAACAATATATAGTAGAATATTAAAAGCTGTAATTTTTTCTTAGCGTGACTGCTGCCTTGTGTAATTTTAAGCATTAATGTTCTTATAAGTGATTAAATAAAAATATTCAGTCGAATTTACAGTAGAACAAAAATAAAATAAAAGGAACTACCTTTGTGCGTCTGCCGGTAAATTATTTTCCATTAAAATATTTGATAAAATTCAACACATGCAAAAAATACTTATTTGCATATTTTATAAAGAGAAAAGAAAGAAGGTAAATAATTTTTTTCTATTTTCAAATTTATCCTCAACCAATTGTCATTGATCATAATGTCACGTTACGCAAATGTTAATTTGCCTGGAAATATTACTCGACTTTATTTCAAATTATTGTTTTATTTCACGTACTCGGAACCAATTATTAAATGACAATTATTTTATTACTGAGCCCTTTAAACACTGATAAGTATTTATAATATTTTTTGATCGTATTAAAATCGCCAAAAATGAAATGCAGAAAACAAAAGGAAATGAAATAGAAGTAACATAAAATATGGCGTATATATATATGTGTGTGTGTGTGTGTGTGTGTGTGTGTGTGTGTGTGTGTGTGTGTGTGTGTGTGTGTGTGTGTGTGTGTGTGTGTGTGTGTGTGTGTTGTGTGTGTGTGTGTGTGTGTGTGTGTGTGTGTGTGTGTGTGTGTGTGTGTGTGTGTGTGTGTGTGTGTGTGTGTGTGTGTGTGTGTGTGTGTGTGTGTGTGTGTGTGTGTGTGTGTGTGTGTGTGTGTGTGTGTGTGTGTGTGTGTGTGTGTGTGTGTGTGTGTGTGTGTGTGTGTGTGTGTGTGTGTGTGTGTGTGTGTGTGTGTGTGTGTGTGTGTGTGTGTGTGTGTGTGTGTGTGTGTGTGTGTGTGTGTGTGTGTGTGTGTGTGTGTGTGTGTGTGTGTGTGTGTGTGTGTGTGTGTGTGTGTGTGTGTGTGTGTGTGTGTGTGTGTGTGTGTGTGTGTGTGTGTGTGTGTGTGTAATGTATTGTAGTAGCGTTGGTTGTAGTAGCGTTTTTCTCCTTTATTATGAAGCACATATCAATAGATTAAAACACAATTGCTGTACATTTTCACATTGAATAGGCAGCGGCATGTTGGAGGACACAAAGATAAAGAGCTGCAGTTATTTACATTCGTACATGATGAAGGAAAGCAGACAGAGAGAGCGATTACACCAGATTTATGCTTTTATATCAACAGTGGTTCTTACGTAATAGTAGTTCTGATTGGCTAGAATGGGCGGGACAGGGATTTCGGACTAGCCGATTACGATTAAGATTACGCTGTTATTTTTAAACCAAAGATTTAAAGTTATTTTAAATTTTAGTACAAAGAGTTAATTAATAAAAACGATACTAGAGGGAATTATTACATCCTTCCCCCCATCCTCGGTAAGATGCGTGTGTGTACCAGGGCCTTTGACACAGACCCGTATCTTTTTATATTAAATTTAAAATTTTGAATAAAATTATCATTAATTTAAAAACTTCTTGCACTTGCCGATAGTGACATACGTAGCATGATCTTTAACGCAGAAATTAGATAAAAGAAAAATATTAAAACGAAAACATATACTGTTAAATTGTAAAATATGGGTACCCATAAATAACATTCAAAATATAAGATTCAAAATGCAGTAAAAATCAAAAAGTATTGCGCCACGATGTTCACCATTTTCTTGAGTAGCTGATGTAATAATGTTCACACCACTAAACGTTACATCATAAAAATACACAATATCAAAAAAAAACAAGGAACACTTGAAATGGAATGAAAATAAAATAAGATTAAAAATAATTGCAGCCTAAAATATGAAAATATCATCAATGATAAACATCATGAAAACATCTAAGTTTGTTTCAAAAATTAAAAAAATGACTTATTCATCTAAAAGTAAACTTAATAGTCTGAGGCTATTAAGGAAGTGGAATTTAATTCAGACTCTTCCCTGTTTCCATCCAAGAGCATACACTTCAAAACTGAAACAGTATACCGAGAGTAAAACAGGAAAAAATCCGAAATGGATTGGAAGATGGACCCATGTTTCGCGCATTATAAGGTATGTAATCATTTCTTATTGTGATATATATATATACTTCCAAGCTATCATTTCTCCGTATAACGCGTACTGTATTTCTTTTACAAAGGAACCTGAAATTACGTGTGCACTGCAATTATGTTTTGAAGTCATTTATTTGATACACCATCCCATGTTTTTAAAAGATAAAGTATGCTTCTAAAAACAACCCTTTAAGTTCCCCCCAGGAAAGATGTCTTTTCTTTAAAAAAAGACAGTATTCAGATCTATGCAGAAGTTTACTTTTTCTTAGGCTCATCTCTTTTTTTAAATTTTTAGAAGATATCATTTTTATATCCGCCGTATGACGTGGACTCGTAAATTTCGATCTTAATTTTATATTAAATTTTCACGTTATCCGCTGGAATTTATGGTGTATTATAAAACATTAAAAAGAAAAATTATCCACACATAAACAAAGAAAAAACTATACTCTATAAATTCACTGAATTGTAATCTATGGTTGAATATACCACATTACTTTAAGTACTGATTTTAAGGGATTGTAAGGCACCCGATCCGCGGGGTGCCCCACTTCTACATTATCCCCGCGACCTAGATCTTTTGGAAGGAACGAAGAAGCAGCCATATCGTTTATCTTAATATCAATTTATTAATATCTTAACTTAAACAATATACAATAATAGTACTAATATTCAATTCAAGCAAATCTGAAGTGAAAGGACACACATTTCGTATTACCAAATAATCGCGTAATCGACCACTATATCTAACTCTACCAACTATTTCTAATCTCAGTAACTACACAGTTCTTAATAATTCAATTTAACAGTATTACCGCTATATCTTGGGTAAACAGCAATGCGCTTGATTCTAACTGACGTGGCTTTTATTCTTGTGGAATGGTATCCAGCTTTAACTTGATCGCACAGGTACAGATTGATTAAATCTTGAACTCGGGGTTACTTTTCACTTGTACACATAGACCTCGCATATTCACTTCTCATAGCCACCTCGCTTACGCTAAACTTATACTATTTATAAGATTCCTAATTTGCATTCTCACGTTTTTCTTCTCGAGTTGGTAGGAAAGAACTGCCATTCTGGCCCCGAGGAAACCCAATAGGATATCAGTTGAAATCGCGATGAGCCTGTCACAGAATAAAAATAAAAAAATCAAAATACACTTGTGTGCAATAGTGAAGGAACAAATATATTTTCACGTGTTTTTCAAAAACATTTACACCTGTGAATATTGGTAAACATAACACGTAAAAGAGGTTTTACTTAATTATTCAATGAAATGCAATCTCTTTTTAAAAAAATGTTATACAAACTAAAAGAAACTGATAAGACATGTACTTTAAACACTACATTGGGTAGTTTTAGTTTTGCTCGTATTTCTAAAGGCTTGTGTTTACTTTTAAATTTTTGCAAGCAATGACACAAAGACAATATCTGGATAATGCAGTGCTTCTCAAACTTTGAATACTGGCACCCCCCTTTTCAATCACAAATTTTATCGCGCCCCCCTTATACATTAATAATGTACTGAATGCAATAATAATGCACTTTGACGCTAAAAGCAACAATCTTTATTATAAACCGTATAAATTCATGACATAAGTATTAAATTTTGTATATGTTACTTTTAAGCAGAAAAAAAATTAAGTAATACGATAATTATTATGTTATTTTTCCTTTCTCTAATTTTTAATTTGGAACATATTAGTAGGTAGAAAAAGCCGATTCTGCTGTAAAGGCGGTGCAGGCGGTTGCAGGCGGTTGTAGGCGGTTGTAGGCGGTTGCAGGCGGTTGTAGGCGGTTGCAGGTGGTTGTAAGCGGTTGTAGGCGGTTGCAGGCGGTCATAGGCGGTCGACGGCAGTACAGAGTTGAGCTGTTTCGTTCCTACTGACGAGTTGAGTTGTTTCGTTCCTGCTGCCGAGTTCAGTTGTTCATTCCTGCTGTTGAGTTGTTTTCTCCTGTTGAGTTGAGTTGTTTCGTTCCTACTGACGAGTTGAGTTGTTTTTCTCCTGCATTGGCTTTGATTTTCGAGCTGAGGGGGCGAGTTGAATTGTTTTTTTTCTACAGCTAAGTTGAGTTGTTTTTAAAAAATGTGCACAAAAAATGGAAGTATGGGAATGTTAAACGTGCTCATGCCGCCACCTATTGATTAAAATATACACTAATTATAGATTTTAAAATGATGGAAGTAAATAACGCTCAAATAAAAAATAAATCCAGATTCAAACTCACGGCCTCAGATCAAAATGTCTCCACAGGACAATAGTTTTTCAGTTACGCTAACCATTATCCTATGAAGGCATACAGACCTGAAGAAAACTTATGTTTATAATCTCATGAATTTAATTTTGCAGGCGAAGCAGACGGCGACATGTTTTAAAATCATTTTCTTGATTAAAATGAAATAAAAAACATTTAATTTATATTATTTTAATAATGTAAAATTTTAATTCAGTATAATGATTACATACACACACACAGTAAAGATACAAAGTAAATTGATTATTCAGAAAAATGTGCCGTAGTATACTCGTCATCAGCGTGAACGGGTAACGATTTAACTTGTTTTAGCTTGTCTGATCATGATTCTACAAGACGGCTTTTCCAGGCGAAGCAGACGGCGACGTGTTTTAAAATCATTTTCTTAATTAAAATGAAATAAAAAAATATTTAATTTATATTATTTTAATAATGTGTAAATTTTAATTCAATATAATGATTACACACACACAGTAAAAGATACAAAGTAAATTGTTTATTCAGAAATCAACATCTTGTATTGCGTTTTACATTACAATAGTATATTTACATTACAGGAGAACAACAATTTGTAAAATTTATTTCAGTGTAATGATCATACATGTACAGTAAAGATACAAAGTGAGTTGTTTATTTACAAAAACAGCATTCCGTTTTACATTACAATCAATTATTTATACACACACACACAAAAATCCCATTATTGGATTTTATGTCCTACAGCTCATTAAATAGTTCTAAATTCATCAACGACCAATGACCATGTGCAAGAGTAGTAATGCCATCACCATTAATAAACCTTTTTCATATTTATATGACAGAGCAAGTTTGTTTTGCTTTATTGAATGTAATGAATGAAATTTGGATCTAATTAAGTTCATGTCAACATATTTTATTTTTTTCATTAAAAGACAAGCTTTGTAGTCCTCAAATGTTATTTTATTTTTATAGTTTGTTTTTTAATTCCTTTTAACCGCTTTTCAATCTTATTGTTTGTTTTGTAGGCATACATTTTCGATTTTAATCCTACATATTCTGTCATAATATTTCCTTTATTTTCATCCTTCATTTTCCCGATGACTTTTTTGTTAACAAGAGGTAAATTATAAATATTGTTTTCATCATAGTCTGAAATATCATATAAGTTAATATCCTCTTTCATGTCACTATAAAAATCATCAGTTTTTATTTCATATATAAAAGAATCGGTGTCTGTATACATGAGCCGTACTTTTGAGTCATAACGGTGCTTCATGTACTCATAGTGAAAAGAATACATTAGAACTTTTGATATATCTAAAATTACTATTCCTACCTGTATTGGTTTGAAAAAAATTTGATTTGGGTTTTTTTTTTTTAGATGGACGGCCATTAAGTTTTCAGAAAATATTGTGCGTCGATTAAAATTTGATTTCGCTATTAACTTTCGAGCCTTCTCTTCTGTTGAACATAAACGTATATCTACTCTCCTTCTTACATTTTCCATCGTTTTCCCGAAAATGCTATTATTCATTAGTTTGTAATAATCCTTTTGAAAGTCATTTACAGATTTAGTACTTAATTTAGTATTATAATCAATGTAATTTTTAAGCCAAGGAGATTGAAAAAAATTTTAAAAACGCGATGAATTTTTTCAAGACTAACCCTAATTTTAAATAAAGCTTTAAATTAGAATAATGGAGAACATATTTTGTTTTTGGTTCCAAAGTAGTTAAAAGTCTAGGCTCTTTACAATTAGGTGGGGGCTTATTTTCAGGGGCAAGGGGAAAGTCTGAATGCTCTTGTCATGCAAATCGGAAGGATATTCAAGATCTACTTTTGAAGATGTAACCTACATCGGATTCATCTGATAAATTTAAAATATCCTGTTCAGTTAAATCGTTATCACTCCAAACAAAATCTTTTAAGGGTAGATATTTACTCATTGCATAACCGTACAAATTATTTGCGTCAAGATACATTAAATATTTTATCTCATCATCTGGGTTAAAATTAGACATATATCTGTTGTTAGCTATAGCATAACGATTGCAACACTGACTTATACCTCCTCTTACACCCTTTTCTATAAAAAGAAGCATGTCGTAATCTGTAAACAGTTCGATAGCTACTTTAGTATGTAAAAAACATAGCATCCCATGATAAAACTGGGGTGGTAAAATACCAACAGGGTTCAAGTTTATAAGTTTGCATGCATATTTTCCGAAAGTTTTCAAAGAGATCTGTTAACAATAGAACATCTTTACATATAGATCACAGTATTCACCAAGATTATTTAAATGAAATTCATTAAATACTTTACATGCATGATTATAATCCTCTACACTTATAGCCTCCTCATTTAGTTTATTGTAAAATTTGCTAATAGGTGGTAAACAAGAATCTTTACACTTTTCAAAACTATCAAAATAATCATACGGAAAAACTCCCTTTCTTAAAAGTAAATCTATTTTTTCTGAGTCAAAATAATGTTTCATATATTTAAATTCATCTTTTTTTTAGTGTTTTTATCAAATTTTCCAAACTAGAAGACATGAATTTGAAAGAATCTAAAAACCTTAACTGAAAATTATTTGAAATATTTTTTACTAAAGGAAATATATTTTTCTTCGGTGTTCGAATTAAATTAATTTGTTTTTCATCATATCCTAACTCATTAATAAAAATATGGGCGTCATATCCTGAAAGATTATGGAAGAAAACAGGCAACAATTTGGGGGTTTTCATTGCTAAATTACAACTATTGCAACAAGGGCCATTAAATTTTTGAGTCACATGATTATGATCCCTAACCTTGATATTGTTTTCGTGAAAGGTTTGACCACAAACATAACAATTATTAGCATTATCATACAATTGCTTTTCTGATTCAGTAAGAGGTAATAACGGTTTTGATTTTTTATAAATATTATCAATTTCTATTGCATCTTTTTCTAACTTTTCAATAAAAATTTTGGGGGCATCAATACCTCTATATACTACTGGATCTTTATAATGCCCCCTTGATAACTGATAAAATAACAAAAACCTATTGGGACATGTTTTTCATAAATATTTGTAAAGGAAAAATTTGGATTAGGACAGCAAGTATCAGTTTTCCTAGTTACACACTCGAAATCCGCATATACAACAAAAGGTATTTTTAAACAATGTTGAAAATTTTTAAATTTTAAAAACTTACTTGTTTCTGACGGCATTACTACCCTTGCAGGATTTTTATGTATACACATCTCATTGTGTTGAAGAAGTTTGTATTCTGTTTAGAAAGCACTTAAACATCTTTTACATATAAATGTTTTATGTTGATGTTTTGAGAGTTGTTTCGAAACAAGTCGCGATAAGCTTTAATGAAACAATAATGTCCAAACTCTCCATTTTTTTTACGTAAAGCAAATCTATATGTTTTTCACACACTATATCATTAATGAGGAGAGGAAATATTTTTAAATCTTCTTCAAAAGAATAAATGTTTATTCCTATATCGTTCATTTTTGAAAAATTTTTCACCTCGTTAAGCGGTGTTGGAAAGGATATTCCATCAAAGTTCAGCTTATTTAGGTGGGGGACATAACTTGACGTTTTGTTGGGGTTGCTGGTGTAAAGAGCTGCGAGAATAGACCACATGAAACACTGAGAGTCCTTTTTATTGATGACATTGATGATTGCCTTTGTTTCAGCGATCTGCTTCGGCACTTCGATGAAGGATGATGAACCTCTGAAAGGAGAATAACGGTTCGTGCGGACTTCGAGTCTTAAGATTTCGTCCAGTGTCAGCCCGAGTCTCTACCTTCAAAATCTTCACTTTCTTTCACTATTTTCTCAGACATGTCGTCATAAAGTGTGGCGAGATTAGTTTCTTGTAATACCTCATTATTTGGCGTTTTGAATTCTACGTTCTTTATCATTTTTCCAGCATCTGTCGCTTTCGAGTAAATGCAATGAACCCATTTACTCACTTTCAAAGCTTTGTAAGTTTCAGTTCATTGCGAAAAATAAAGATTGTCTCTTCTTTTCTTAAGAGTAGAAACTCTTTTATCCCCAGTGAACTATCGTTATTGGGAAGATTAAAAGTTTTATATGCTTTTTGAAAAGCACTCTCGTTCTCTTTTGGTGGTAAGAAGATATTTTCAGGATCAGCCGTAGAGTTTTCAGCAGATGTGAACAACTGTGTTTTCTTTTTCCTACTTGATACAGACAAATCCACTCTCTTTTCTTTTCCCCGCTTCTTTCTCCAACTTTCTTTCGCATCTTTTATTGTTCAAATGTTTCAATAAGTTGTCTTTACGGGTAAAGGACGTATAGCAAAATTTACAAGTAATTTTCTCGGTTGAATGCACAGAGTCTCTGTGCCTTTTTAAGTCACTTTCTCGGACGAATTTTTAAATACAATCCGCACATTGAAGGACAGCATTTTTTTTCATGAACTTGTAATGTATGGCGTTTTAAAACATAGTTTGTAACGAAGTTTTTTCCACAAATATTACAAGTATACATAATGAAGACGTAGAACTTATAGAACGTTGCTAAACACACACACCCTACTAAATCAGCAATCAAATTTTGTGTGTGTTCTGCTACTCTGTGACGATCAGGCGTAATACATAGAATCGATAGAGCAAATTGGAATGGATATCTCCCACCAACCCCTTTTAAACTCCAGAGGTGGGTCCACTACACCCCCCTCGTCATTTCTCATTGGTCGACCCAACAGAAATCTGCACACGGCCCGCAGACTCATTAGCGTCCTTATTGGTTCGAATCTGACAATAGCTCTCTCTCTGACCCTCTCACACTCACTGGCGACACAAGGACCGTCCGAACACCTGACCCCCTTACCACCCGCCGTTTTTGAGGCGCCGATGTATCGAGTCAGACGAACTCAGTCAAAAGATGAACAGCGGGGTTTCGTCCAGCCCATTAAGACTACAGACCCACTGACGTCGCAGACCAGAATCCCAACAATGAACAATGACGCCCAAGGCCATGTGCTCTGTCCCCAACCCCACCTGCTCTAATCCATCAAACACCATGAGAAAATATTCTACTGAATATATATCACGATCTCACTTTTATCTGGTAACGAATCAAGACAGGAAAATACAGGATACAATAGATATGATTACGGACAGGGAAAGAATTTATGAATTTTCCTTTCGGTATCACGCAAAATGAAATTTATAGAATTAAGTGACTCGTAGTATAAATAGCAACATCATTCATAAAATTATTTAGTTTAATCATGGATTCTCTCAAATTAGTTCATCCATTTACTTTAATCTTGGCTGGGCCATCTGGTAGCGATAAAAGTCAGTTCGTTAAAAAATTAATCGAAAATAAAATGATTAAACCCTTTCCTAAAAATATAATTTGGTGTTATGGAGTTTACCAAGCGTTGTATGAAGAAATGCCGAATATTTCCTTTCATGAAGGTATCCCCTCTAATTTGCACCAGTATTCGGATGCGTTAATTGTTATAGACGATCTTATGGGAGAGATAGGAAATGATCCCCAATTAACAAAATTATTTGTAAAATTTTCGCATCACAGAAATTTAAGTATAATTTTTGTGGTACAGAATATTTTTCATAAAGGGAAAGAAATTAGAGAAATTTCCTTAAACGCTCATTATCTTGTATTATTTAAGAATCGAAGAGATCAATCCCAAATTACACATTTAGGTCGCCAATTGTATCCTCGTAAAGTGAAATTTTTTCAAGAATGTTACGCAGATGCCACATCAAAACCGTACGGATACTTACTTATTGATTTAAAACCTGAAACTGATGAATCCTTGCGTGTGCGCACAGGTATGTTTCCTGGAGATGTTTTTTATGTATATCAACCTCGATGACCCATTACTTTGAAGCATATAAATAGATTCAAATTGTTCAATGAATATTCAATAGTTCACAAGATGCCGGTGTGTTCTGAACAAACTTTAGAGCTCTTAAAACTAATTTCTAAAACAAAACACCCAAAATCTATTTTGAAAAAGTGTTCAAAGAAAGAAATAAAAACTTTGTGCGAGTGTGTGCTGAATGTTTTATGTGGTAACATATCATTGACTAAAATTTAAAAAAATCGCTTTTCTCCCTATAAAAGAAAGCTTAAGAAAACTTTCTAACAAAAAACACCTCTTTACGAGAAAAGAAAATTTTAATTCAAAAAGGAGAAGGATTCTTAAATATTTTATTGCTGCGACTATTTCAGTCATCAGTTCTTTAATTCAAAATGGAATTTAGCAAAAATTTGTACTGGTACCCGAAGAAAGAGTTCAAGTAACGGAACACTTATCGGAACTTGATCAACGCATGAAAAACATTCTCCATAATAAGGATTTAACGGAAGAAGAAAAACAATTCTCTATTTACAAGTTTTACAAAAATATACGCACTTTTCTAACGAAAATCGAAGAGAGTCTGAACCAGTTCCAAATGAAGCATCTCTATCAGAAAATCAAGAAACGGAATCATTAAAAGAAAATCTAAAAGAATCAGTAGTAAAGACGGAAAAGAAGTGTTTGAGGATGAAATTTTTAGAATTGTTCCAGCTAGGTATAAAGAAAAAGCAAAAAATATTTTCTAGTTTTTAAAGCTTCAAGAATCTTTCAGTTGGAATTCTGATGGTGAAATTATTTACAAAAACACTGTTATTCCAGGAAGCAATATTGCATTCCTCGTGAATGATTTTCTACGGAATCGAAAATCAGCACCTGAAGGAAGATATGTATTTTTAAGAGCTTTGAATGATGTAAATTTACCGAAAAAATCTAGATGTAAATAAAAAATTGTATCAGAATAACAAAATTATTAAGAAACCAATAATGTATGCTCGCAGAAATGCATGGTTGAAACTTTGAAATAAATGATACTCTCATTTGATTAAAAAAAATTGTCTCAATTGTCTCTTTATGATTTGAACAGTTTTCTTTTGCTGACGAAAATATACTTATTTGATAAAATTTAAAAGTTTCAAATATATAATTAAATAAAATTATATTAATCTTTTTGGGTGAAAAATTTATCATAGAAAAAAAAATTTTTTTTGAGAGAAAAAGAAATTTAACATAGAAAAATCTTAATTTTTTTTTTTTAGAAGAAAAAAATTATCATAAGAAAATAAATATAGAAAATAGAAAAAAAAATTAAATAAAAATAAAAGACACACACACATATTTAGTTTCATTCCATTTTTTTTTATTTTCTAAATACAAATCTTACACCATATCGTTTCTTTACAAATTGATACATTTGAAAATCATTTATATACAATTGATTCAAAATATAATGCATAGAATAGCCTTGGCTGCGTTTGAATAAAAGTAAATACAGTATTGCCCACAAACATTGGATGTTGGTGATTGAAACATTTTAGAATTCCATAATACATCTAAATAGGTAGTAGTACTAATGTTATAGAATACAGGAGGTTGTCCAAACGAGTCATAAAATTCTAATTCTCTTTTATCATTTACAAATAATGCTAACCAGTGTGTTCCAGGTTGTGATGAGTCATCAGAATTCACAATAGCACACATGTTTTCTTGCAGAGGAGGGAGCGTATCTCTAGAATAAACACCTTGAAAATAGGGGATGTTGTCTTCTCTTGAGATAAAACTGTATACATTTGCATTCCATCCATTCTTTAATTTCCGAAATCATACAAGAGATTTCTCGATTTGTTTATTTCGATTAAATTTTCAAACTCGGTGAAAACGATAACACATACGGCTTGTTCTAAAGATTTGCTGAATTTTAATTCTAATCGCAAATTGCTATGTTTTATCAGACTTAAATGTTCTCCTGAAGAACATAAATCCGGTGAGAGGTTAAATCCAAACAATGTATTGGAATCTTTATATTCTTTTCTAGAAATAAATATACCTCTGTCTTGACCCATTCGATCTGTCCCAACAAATAGAGTTTTGATAGGCCCGTATGTATTGATCTTTAGAAAATTCGAGTTCTAATGGATTGTGAGGCACTGGTTGTCCATCCACATACACTTCAATAAAATTTAAATTAAAATGTTTAAACTCATAAGGAGATTTTGAAAATGCTCCGTGAAAAGCTTCATTATCTACACATCCTACAAAAGTTTTTTTGGCATTTGGCCTGAAAATATGTTATCTTGAATAAAAGACATGCTTCCTTTAGGAATCGAATACACTTTGCACAGAACTCGGTTAATGGGATAGTTTGCGCTTGTTTTTTTCCAGTGCTTTCGCATGACCAAGAATAACTCAGGATTCACACGAACTTTTCGTATGAATAAAAAGAAACATGATCCAAAACAACTTTAAATCCCTCAGATCCTTGTAAACAGAATTCGGGCTTGCTTCGTATTAATTTTATTTTCAAATCCACTAAATTGAGTAAAAGACGATCTTGATGAAATAAATCCGAATGTATACAACCAATCATGTCTACAGTTGCACTTTCTTTAAAAATTCGGTTCTTTTCTTGAGACCATCATCAGAATCCTTGTAAAATAGTTCAGCCGTTAATTGGGAAGTTTTGCTGCCATATCCATGGTTTAAGAGAGTTTCAATATAAGATCGATAGGGATATGTATTACTGGAATTGAAACCACTCGATCATTTAAGGATACATCTACTTGAGAAAATAGTGAATGTAGAAATAAATTCACAGGTCCTATAGTATCATCTTTAGTAATAGGCGTATTGTCCACTTTTACTATTTTCGCTTTTACGTATAATTGTGTTTGACTGAGATCTATGTAATCTTCTGCACTTCCGGAAATGTGAAATTCTACAGGTGCATTATCGAAAACGTTAGAAAGAGGATGAAATTGTTTCCACTGCCCATCTTGAATAAATGTTTGAGTTCCTGGTAAGTTGAAAAGTTCCAATTCAGATTTAACACATTCAGGAGAATCTTTAAGAATAAATGCCATTTTTACGAGTCGAAAATGTCACGTACACTCACTTTACGTGCTTTGGATGAAATGAATTTTTCTGTTTCTTACGCTTTCTTTTATACTGTCCTTTTCCTACCATAGACTGAACTCTATCAATAGCTTTCTGAGCTAATTTTTTTTCCACTTTCTCTCTACTTCTTGTTTTTACAGCTTCTTTAAAATTTTCTCCTGATAATACATCAGAGGCAACACGACTCCCTGTCATTAATACTTCTTTTCCAATAGTTTTACCTCCTTTTACTAAAAAAAGGTAAAGCTGCTCTAAACAATCGACGAAATATTCCTCCGATTCCATAACCCTTTTGAAAATTAATGCCCTTGTAATGAGTCAGACCCGAACCTATTTGACCTGCATAATGGTCTTCAAATCTTTAGTACAGCAAATGTATGGTACACTCATCTTGGTCTTTTATCTCCAAATGAGGGTATGAGAAATACATTGCTTTATTTATAGTATTTGCCTCATGCGAAAATGAAGCACTATGATCACTTTACCTCTTTCAAAGGGAACAAAATCACCAGAATTGAGTCTCAGCTCAGATTGAATAGTTTGAAACGAGCGTCTCACCAAAGGTATGTATTGAGGTCTATCATAGTATTGACTAATCGTTTCCCCGTCTTTACCTTTAGTGCGAACGATTCGCAATAAAGGAGCCTGTGTATCCCCCACAATTTGGGGTGAAATTAGATCGGAGTAAACGTAAAAAACTGAAAAATTAGACCATGCATCAGCAACGAATTCGCTTTTCATGTTACCTATTATAATTGCATTGCGTTTGAATCCTAACAATTCGCCTAAATTCTCTAAGTGAAGGCTGCTACCTTGAACTGCATTAATTTTCACCCGTTTTGTTGCTTTATTGTAAATTATTGTGAACCGATTAGGATTTTTGGGTAAAAGCAAGTTGTACGGCTGATATAATATCTAACATTGTTTCATAACAACCCACATCAATTGTTCGCTTAACAGTTGAAGAGATATTGCCGTCACCAGCTTTGTATAGAAAATAATTGTTAGTTTCATTTACGTTAAGCCAAGAATGAGGGTAGATTATTTCAGACAATCCCACTTCCCATTCACCATTTAAACAAACAGGAGAGGGTAATTGAGTTTTGAAATGAGATATTTTGTTTTCTGGAAAGAAATGCATAGAACTATCAGAAGGTAATGTTACGTAGAAAGACATTTTCAAAATGAGTCGGCAATAAAAAGTTTAACTATTTATACTTTTTGAATATCAGTCACCCAATCATTAAATTTTTCAGGATAGCCTAAAAATTTAACAAAATATTCAGTGATTCCTCCTCTTTTTCTTTGTTTGATAACATTCTCTACAAGGTAGAAACCAGAGTCGACAACTTTTTGTAATTCTGCTTCGTAATAAGTACCTTTAATCTCTTCACCTTGTAAATATTTTAATCTATAAACAATCGGAATTCTTTGCACGATTTCAAAAACTATGAAAAGTTCTCTTCTCCAGTTTTGTTCGTATCCTTTTTCAAAGTGAAGTTTTTGTTTATTAATGCGTACAACATCACCAATTTTAAATCTAGGGGCTTTAGGTTTCTCATTTCTTAGACCACCGTATAAATTTTTTAATACCTGCTTTCGGTTATGTCTACTTACAGAAACAGGTTCCATTTTAATTGAACGGTGATACGAGTGATTATAACTGTGTATTATAATTTATCAATGACGTCGATGTAATTTTTAGTGTTAAATGCAGTGAAATATTTCCACATTTTTGTTTTTAATGTCCGATTAAACCTTTCAACAATGCTAGCTTTTGTTTCGTTATTTGTAAAAAAAAAAAATTTACATTCAGATTTTTTAAATAATTTTGAACTATTTTATTTAAAAACTCCTTACCGGCATCTGTTTGCAACACTTTAGGCTTCCTTTCTTTAAAAATAATTTCTAGCCCAGACTTTACACTTTTTCCAAATTTATCTTTCAGAGGAACTGCCCAAGCAAATTTTGAAAATAAATCAATGCAAGTTAACAAATACTTATACCCATTATTAAATTCTGCTAAAGATTGCATATCGACTAAATCCGCTTGAAACTGACGATCAATATCACTTACAAACACTCGATTCCGCTGAAACTTATGTCGAACAGGTTTATGAAGAGTGTAAGCATCTTTCTGCGATAACCAATGTTTCACATCTTTTTACTATATTTCCCTTTTACAGAGCGATGTAATGCTTCCACACCCCCGAAGCTATTTGGAACTTCAGGATTTTCGTAAAACGCTGCTAAATCTTGATGCATTGTTACCGATGAAAAGAACTTTATTGAATGACTATTACAATGAATAGTTATATTATTATATACTTTTTGAGAAAGGCAAAAAGTTTATGTAAAAAAAAAAGCATAAATTTTCTCACTTTCATATGAAATACATTTAAAATATCACTTGTACATACTTTGATAATTTCTTTTAAAAATACTCTTATTTATTTTTAAGATGTGAAACGATTTCAACATAAATTAAACTAACAAACAATAAAAATAATAAGAACTCAAATTCAGCATATAAAAAAAAAAAAGAATTTTATTCAAATTTATAAAAACAAAATATTGTGTGAATCTTATAAAAATCTTTAAACACACACAAAATCCTCATAGTATTCAAAACAATCAGGTGGACATAACATGTCTCTTACTTCTCTTAAAATAATATCCAAGCGAAGATTTTTTAAAAATTCTTGAGTTACATAATGTACAGGTTTTAACAATAAAAAGTGTTCATTTTCAAAAAGATTATGATAAAAACAATCAGTTATCTCATTAGCTTCAAGTGATGAAACATATGAATTAAATGTTTCTTCGCGATTCTCCCATAACTCCTCAGCGAAAGTCTGAGGCGGTTTCAATCCTTTTTCGTTCAGGAGGCTACAAATAGATTTTTTCAAAATTTGCGTCAAGTATTGTTGACCCAGACTAACATCCAAAGAAGAAGGTAATGTATTTTCTATGGGGCCTTCGCAGAAGGTTTTGTATGCCCATACACTGAAGCATATTGTCTATAGCAGCATTTTCAATAGCACCATATTTTTTAATCATTTCAGCCCACTGCTCTCGGGATATGGTTATTTCTTTAAAAGTGGGCTCTTTATCCGGACTGAATTTAATGCGCTTGAAAGTAAAATCAATGAAGTTCTCACTAGTTATTTGAATGTGTCGTTCAGGAGGGAAAAGTCCACTTGGTAATTCCTCCAGTGATTCCGGCACTTTCTTTTTACGCATGATATATTCGATCCACCGTGGGTCTAATGTTATTCCCTCGGGAGTTGGGTAGTATGTTCTGCCATATTTCTTGAAACGTCTTATGTGTACTGATACGGAATCATAATAGGTGCTTGCAAAGACAAAAACATCATCTCCAATTGGAAATACTCCATCTGGTATGCAATCCTCGGTAAATTTTCCATACTTCTGAAAATAATATATCAAAATTAATAAAGATCAGAAATGTGTAAAAAACATTATAAAAATTACATATTAAATTTATTTAATGTTGTTACTTACTTTTGAAACTTCTCTTCTGGCTTTCTTATTTACAGAAGATTCCCCGGCTTTTCCAAACTTTCGTTTTTCACTATGTGTTTCAGACATCACCATATTTTTTCTTGTTGAATACAGCCCACCGCAATACTAACAAACGAAATGAATTGTGAACTAAAATGTGATAAGTGTCTAACGCATATCAACCGAATTACACTTGAGCGGCGTTCGCTGAGTGGTTGAAAGCAATGTATTCATCCGCTCTAAGCATTGAGATAATTTCTGACGTAGAATTCAGTCGCCGTCTTGTAGAATCAAGATCAGACAAGCTAAAACAAATTAAATCGTAACCGGTTCACGCTGATGACGAGTATACTACGGCACATTTTTCTGAATAATCAATTTACTTTGTATTTTTACTGTGTGTGTGTATGTAATCATTATACTGAATTAAAATTTACACATTATTAAAATAATATAAATTAAATATTTTTTTATTTCATTTTAATCAAGAAAATGATTTTAAAACATGTCGCCGTCTGCTTCGCCTGCAAAATTAAATTCATGAGATTATAAACATAAGTTTTCTTCAGGTCTGTATGCCTTCATAGGATAATGGTTAGCGTAACTGAAAAACTATTGTCCTGTGGAGACATTTTGATCTGAGGCCGTGAGTTTGAATCTGGATTTATTTTTTTTTATTTGAGCGTTATTTACTTCCATCATTTTAAAATCTATAATTAGTGTACATTTTAATCAATAGGTGGCGCCATGAGCACGTTTAACATTCCCATACTTCCATTTTTTGTGCACATTTTTTAAAAACAACTCAACTTAGCTGTAGGAGAAAACAATTCAACTCGCCCCCTCAACTCGAAAATCAAAGCCAATGCAGGAGAAAAACAACTCAACTCGTCAGTAGGAACGAAACAACTGAACTCAACAGGAGAAAACAACTCAACTCGGCAACATGAACGAAACAACTCAACTCGGCAACATGAACGAAACAACTCAACAGGAGAAAACAACTCAACTCGGCAGCAGGAACGAAACAACTCAACTCGTCAGTAGGAACGAAACAACTCAACTAAACAGGAGAAAACAACTCAACTCATCAGTAGGAACGAAACAACTCAACTCTGCACTGCCGTCGACCGCCTACAACCGCCTGCAACCGCCTGCACCGCCTTTACAGCTGAATCGGCTTTTTCTACCTACTCATATTGAAAAATGCGGTGGTTGCTTAGAAGACAAAATATAGATATCAGCTAAATGTAGAAAAAGAACTCAGAGGGTCAATTTCTAATCAAAAGCATGCCTTTGAAAAACTTTGCTCTGTAAGACAAGCCCATGGAAGTCGCTAATACTTATTAAACTTGTTCTTAATTTAGTATTAATTAACTAGTTATAAAAATACTCTGTGCAGCACTGATACATTAAAAGTATACCGGCTGAAGTACCCACTCTTTGCACAAGTTCATTTATAAGAAAATAAAACATTATTGATATAATCGCTTAATTGTAAGGAGAGTAAAGCCAAGTGTGCGACAATGTTTACAAAAATGTAAAATGATTTTTTTGAAATGATTGCTCAAATTATAATTAGTTTTAAGTGAACTGTAATTTTAAGCCTCAAAGAATTAGCATATAGAATTGATGTTGAATAATGAACAATAAAAAAATTCTGATGAAGAATAATTGTATTATTTTCAATACTTAAAGTGAAAAGACTTCAACATGTTTTAACCCTGGAGCAGGCGCGCACTAGATACTAATGGTCGAGCGAGGTTATTGAGTCACCCTAGTCCTTTTTTTATAATTATTTTATAGTACACAATAAAAATCGTAATTCCAGTGAATAATTTAATTAAGAGAAAATATACTCACCTACTTTCAAGGACACAGAAAATATTTTGGAAAAAAAGTTATTACACCGGGAACTCAGACAAAACAAGTACCTTAAGAACGTAAAAAAACGTCTGTCACTTCCAAAAAAGAGGGAGATATGTGACAAATATATTTTAGTTCACGTTAAGATTGTCAAACAGGAGGATAGTGTCAAGGCCATTGGTTCAGTTTTGCCAGAATTACCGATTTCGTGCACTCTGTGCTCGGCGTGACCGCTCCCGGATTAAAAGTGTATTTATTACAATATGGATGTTCTAAAAAATTATGTAAAGCGTTTTTCATTATGCTTGGCTTAGTAATCCTTCAAACTTCCCTAAATGAAAACAAATACATAAAAGCAGGGACGTAACTAACCGTACAAGTAAGCTCGAAGGTCAAACGGCAGCAAATACATTCTGATGTTTACAGATGATGGCAATAATATATAACAGTGATGAAACGTTTATCTTCCTAAAATATTTTTTGATTATGGCTCTGGATTTTGTCTTTCCTAAAGAGTAGCATTTTCGCTTTGAAAAGAAAACGTAATAAAAAATCTCTCATCATGGGATTACAGCAAATCGAATAAAACGTTTTTTATATGGTTACAGTATCAAAGATAGCTAAAATGTGGTTTCGAAGTAGAAGCTTTTATTTCTTATGACGTAATATCGCAGTTGATACATATAAATTATATCAGTGTAAATGTGTATTTGTTTATTATGTCAGAAAGTATTTTGTTTAACTTCATTCTAGTAAATATTTTTTTTTAAACTTTTTTTTCGATATGCTCGCGCCCCCAGAGGGCTCGCCCCACAGTTTGTGAAACACTGGTGTAATGAATTAGGATGAAGAGCAGTTAGGAGATTGGAAGCAGGCCAATCCTTAGTTTAGGAAGCAAGATGGCTCAATGTGTCCCGGAATATGGTTTCCAGATTATGAAACAAGTGTCAAGAGATTGAAAATTACAGATAGGTAGAAATAAAGCGATCAAGAGCCTTCACAGTACAGGATTATCACTACTTTGTTTTAACTTCATCATTTAATATGAGAATGATAGATATGACTCGTGACTGTGGCTTTGGGTTCTCTGAGGCCGAAATTAATGGCAACTCTTTTCCAACCAAACCAAAGGAGTGAAGCGTGAAAGAAAGATACAAATTAGGAAGCTATTAAATATCAGAATTTAGAGTAAGCTGGGTGGCAATTTTGAGGAATGTTAGGATAATCCGTGATTCAAGCGTGAAGAAGTTTTGGAAAGATTAAGTGACAGATAACAGAAGTTATTCGTGACAGAGAGCCTTTAGGTCAAGGTACATATACCATTGCACTCCAGTAAATCCGTGTTTAGCCACCGTAGATTCTCTCAAATATACTATTATTATCTAATCTGTAAGAAGTTTAAGTTTTAAGATCTTAATGAAGTCAAATTAAGATCATGGCAGCTTCTAGTTTTTCTGTTATTCCTACACCTCTAGCTCACGCTGATAATCAAGGAGAAGGGCACCCTTTCAATGGCAGCAGCAGGCCTAGGTGTTCTTTAAGGCGGTCCGGCGCGTCCATAGGAGCCCATGTTTATGTACCTTTTTCTCAGAAACTACTTACTTCTAATGGATAAAGTTTTTACGGGGAGGTACGTCGCTACGTGTTTAACGATGTATTTTGTTTTTTTTATTAAAAAATAAAGTAATTATGATTTTTTTAAAAAATATCCATTAGCCCCCCACCCACTAAAATTTAGTTTAAAAATGCCTTATCTAAAGCGGTTTGCTAGATGTATCTAATGCCCTCTATTAAAAGGTGTAAACATGTTAAAAGTATGCTCACTGGGAATTTGATAATTATATACTGAGTAGTCTTTGAGAAAAAGGTATATAAAGGGAAAAATATTACATTTTGAGAAAACAGGCTTTAAAGTAAAAGTTTGTAATTTTCGAGCATTTACTCTTTTAATACTTTCCAGAAGCATATGAAGCATTTTCTTTATTCTCTGCTTATACAAAAGATTCTTCGAATTTTCTTTTTTCCATTATTTTTAATCATTAGCCTCTTTTTGAGGGGATCTCAAGATGCTTTCGTTGGGCTCAACGAATCCTACGTTTTTGAAGCATGCCGTGCAGTTATAACTTTGTTCAATATCACAATATTTTAAGATCATTAATTTTGCAACAGGACTCATATTGAACTGCGCAGTAGCCATATTTACCCCTAATTTTAGAGTTTTTAACTTCACAAATGTAAATTTGGGAATCACTGACCATATGATGTTATAAGCTGACTCATTTGGGTTCTGAGTCTTTCCATATAAATATTATCTATAATAACATATGATTCCCCAGATCTCTAAAAATTGACTTCATTATGATATATAGCATTTGTGTGAGTTTATGATCATGGCAAATTTCGTTACATTCAGCTTCTGCCTTTTGAAACTAGCACCATGAATTTATACCCTCAAGATACAATCTATGTTGAGGGCTCTCGTTTGAAGACAGAAGATGAAAATAAATAACCCAAAGAGAAGTTTTCATAATAGGTAAATAAAACATTGGTGAATCTGTTACGACAACTTAGATTTTTTTCTATCACTTAACTTTTTTTTCTCCGATTTTGTTTTTAGGATCCAAAAGACGTGTACCCATACAGTTTTGGATAGGCCCAATATACTCTAATTTTTCCACTTCAACATCATATGGATTCGCACTCATCAGAAACTTATTCAAGGGGAAACGTAGATGATCCTAGTAGAGCTCATTTGATGCGCGTTTTAAGGAGTAGCTTCATTTTAAAAATAAATAAAAATACTTCTAATTCTCGTATTTCCTCATATCATATATCATTTAAAATAGAAATATTTGATCTTTCAGAAAATATATTAAAGTGAAAATCGATAGTTTTTCGAAAATTGATGCGCCGGACCACCTTAAAGATGAGTCGAAACTCAGTTTAAACACCAATTCTAGGTTCAGGAGTGAAATGAACTAGAAACTTGATACTGCCCCTCTAGCTTCATGGAAGTAGGCTGTTTGTGACATTGGATGGACGCACAGATCAATACATACATCAGAAAAGCTCAATGACTACTCTGAGATATAGAGATGATATCACAAAGCCCTGTGCAAGGTTTTTCAGAGGGGCATATGGTATCCAACTAATTTTTATGGGTGATACCGCTCATCCCTTAGGACTCACCAGATCCACAAATGCCACGAACCTGCAGATATTCAGATGATGGGGTAACCTGCTAGATCTTCATACTTGAATCTCTTAGAACATTTCTGAGTTACTCTTATCAGAGCAATTGCAGATTACCAGGCTCATATTAAAACCCCCAATTATTTCCACGCTTCATTATTTTCGGACTATTATGCTTTCATGAGAATAAATAATGATAAAGAACCAATAGTATAATTTTATCATGAACTTTTTAGTAATACTTTTAAAGCAATTTCAGCTTATTTACTTGAATTAATTGTGTAGTTTTTCTTAAAAATCTTCGAAAAGGTATTTGTCTCTCAAAGTTTGCCCACGAGTGTATGTTATAAGATGTATTTGTTTTAATTTTATATTTATGTATAAAAATTAAATTTGAAGCTAGTTAGCTAAAGCTAAACACACATAGTACTGTTTGAAATTATATCAATTTTAGATATCAAACTTTTTCCTCGACATCTTTTTTTTATTACATACAAAACCCTTTTGGACTAGATGTCATGAAAAGTGTTTGTAATAAAAGTTTACTTATAACTGCATTGAAAACGGACAAAAAAGCTTCTTTTTACCAATATAGTGTCCTTATTTGATTTGCTCGATTATAACATTTTTTTTTTTCAAAATATAAACACATTAACATCGGAATAAGATAATATAGCAAGAATTAAAATAAAAATAATGTAGTTTTATATAACCACTTATAAATTTTATCTCAATCTAGAGAACATTGTGACTTTATTCCCATCCACAATTTTTGTATTTTATCCTAGACTTCTAAATGCATTACATTTATTAAATTGTTCTAATATTGGTATACTCATAATAATACAGATGTAATATATATATAGTTTTAGTAATCAATGAATAGGTCAAAATAAGTTCTTTAGAACGTAAGTGGAATAAAACCATAGTTGTTTATATAATGATATTTTTACAATAAATAAACCTGCATAATATATTATTTCCCTATATATTTTCAGGAAATAATTTTCGGAAGAATATTACATTCAAAGCTGGGGTGTGGCTTTTCGATAAAAGTTTTGCTCTAAGTAAGTATTTATATACAACTGATCAAGATGTTCACCTTCAATTGTTTTGAGATTACCATCAGTATCATTTATCTTAGGCAAGATTGACAATTTTTCGAATATTTCATTCGTTGATGGAGAGATTATCATCAGGAAAATAATAAAGGCTGTTCCATTTTTAATGAAAATTATGTACTTTCTTATATTTAATGGGCCATAAGGGCCTATTTAATCTTTTATTCAGGAGTTCGATAAATCATTAGCTTGCATTTAATGGTTTTAAGGTCAAAATCCCTTTCTTGTCTAATGCTGTTTTCCAACGTTTTAGATTAAAAGCTGTTATAATAAAAATTTCAATGAATATGATTTTGTATTTGTCCCTCTTTTTTTCCCTTTTTTATTTGTGAAAGCATAGAAAATAACATTTATTGGTCTTTGATCCTCAGGTAAATGTCACTATTGTCAGTTCATTAAGTTCAGTGAATTAATTATTTAAGTGTTACACTGATTTCAAACAATTTTCTTCACTTCTATAAGTATAATTATATGTAATTATTTTTATAAGAATCTAAAATTCAATAATATTTTTTTAATAATCAAATTACCTTAATGTCAGCAAACTCATTACGCACAGCGTTCATTGCATCCATTTATGGAAAGTCGGGTCGCCACAAGTGGTGAGGCAGCATGGTACAAAGAATATCAGAACTTGCAATATTAGTAGAAGACCGTTATATTTCTGATGATTTGGCGGAGGCCCTACCGGCCCTCCTGTTCGAACCCAATATCACAGCAGAAGTTTGTAAAATTCCATCGTGTTTGTAAAATATGTGTTGGATAGTCTTATAGAACCTTCTTCTCTTTGACAGAAGTCAAAAGTTTAGTTGACCTAATTTTATCATGAACGGTGGCGACGTTTATCCACTTAAAACTGATCTGGTTGATTAATTCATTGTACAGAAATCTATTTGTCGGGTAAACTGTCTAAGCGATCTACATACCTATTTATAGATCTTATCTGGAAAGCTTTTGGGCTACTTTTCTCTCTCTTTACTTTACATCTAATTTCATAAACCTCTGTTCACTATTTCTGGAAATATAATCATACAAGAGAAAAAGACTCTTAATTTCCAGACAACAGCTTAATTTTATTATAGCCGTAAAATAGATTTTAAAACTATTGGCAGCTAAAAACAGCCGCAAATCAATCCTAGCTTGAACATATATATTCTCCATTCATTATAGTATTCCTATTTGAGATTTGTCTCTCCATTTGAAATCTTAAGAAATTTAGGAGGACTTAGAAGAAGATACGAAAAAATTCGTAACTGTGTGAACACACACATAAGTAAGTATATGTACAAATGCATGTTTATGTATGTAAGAGAAAAGCGACTCATTTACTCATCACAATATCTCTGGAACTATTAGACCTACAGAAAACTAAAATTTTGCCGGCATTTTTCTTTTGTTGCGAATCGCTTTTGCAGAAATCTTCTTCCGCCGTGTTGTAAAACATCATATTTATACATATATGGTTTCAATAAATTTTATATATTTTCTGCAAGATGAACCTTAATTTTTTACCACCACCTTATTTGCTTTACTTTAAAATTGCTGTTTCATTTACAAAATCCTTCTTTCTAATAAGACTAATTAGTAACTTATTTCAAATTAGGCAACATATTTATTAAATTTTGATGTCACTTATTTTTTTTTCTTTCGTGTCTTTTGGTCTCTATTTCTATACTTTTAAATTAACTCAGGGCGAAGAACGCGGGTACACCTGCTAGTATATATATATATATATATATGTTTACATAAATGCTTCAAAAGTAACAGTAAGAGAGCTTTCTTTTAATCACATTAATAATCTTGCATATCAATTAGAAATACATATATCCTTAAAATATATGCATTTAAGAAATTATTGTATTATTCGAAACATTTGTGATCATGCTAATTGTATTTATAACTAATAAAATGAAAATATTTCACATTTAATTTTCCGATTATCCTGTTAACTTAAGGAAAGATTTTACCCTGTGAGAAAAATGTAATTTATCTTTCAAGAGTTAATTAATTACTTTATCTAATGAATAACATTTTTCTAAAAAAAATATATGATAGATCAAATTTTATTAAAAATTTCGTTATTAACAATTAAGGCTTTTTAGTCTTAAGCTTGAAATTTATTTGTAATATATCTTTATATGTAATATAATTGATTATTAAATTTACTTAAAACAGCGTTTCTCAAACTGTGGGGAGGGCCCCTCCCCCTTGGGGGCGTGATAGCTCTACAAGGGGGGGGGGCGCGAATATATTGAAAAGTCGAAAACACACAAAAAAGGTTATTTAAAAAATTATTAACTTACTGTAAGTAAACAAACAAAATACTTTCTGATATAATAAAATGTAAATACACATTTACACTTATATAATAGACTTATAAATGTATCAGTAATAAACAATGTATATTTTATTATTAACTTAACAATACTAAGTTAAATACAAATTTGATAATTATCTGTGATCCCCATGGGCTTGTATTAACACTTACCTTAATAATTTGAACGGTTATAAATTAATTCCTTAACTATCGATTAAAAGTACCCGATTCGTTCCCCAAAGTCACCGTTTTCCACTTAGACGAGTGTATGTTGATGTTTTTTTGAGGAGGAAGATAAAAGAAATAAATAAGCAAGTTCTCTGAAATAAGTAAATTCTTCACAAACACTGTCAATGTGCTTTTTTTGTATTCCAAATAAAATCGGAATAATTGTATGGATAGCACTGCACAGAAAAAATCGTACTTTGGAAAGACGTATATATACGTCCAGAAAATTATTACTTTGGCTGAGCGAGACGTTTATATACGTCGTTAGCACATTAGAGGTTAAAGTCGTATTGTAGCTTTAGTGTGAAAGTATAGCATTATTGAAATCAATACATTGTTATTGAATGGAGGGGAGCGATGAAAAAGATGATTGAATAGTGGGTCGCGTATATTGAAAGTTTAAGAAGCAGTGGCTTAAAAACTTGAAACGATTGTTACTGCTAGACTTCCCTCTTGAAACTAGGTGTTTCTTTTAATTTTAACTCGTTTTGAGGAACCTCTCACACAGGAAGCGTGATTCGTCAGTGAGAGGGGTTATATAAAGTGAATTAAAGTATTGATAAAGACGAGGAGCTTATGCTTATACTGATTACAGTAGGTATAAGATCCTCGTCTTTATCTTTTATAAGAATTTTATCATTTATCAGTTTTTAAGGACTTTAAATGTTTATTAGTTTGAACCAGTTGTAATTTTAACTGGTTTTGAGGAACCTCTCACACAGGAAGCGTGATTTGTCAGTGAGAGGGGTTATATAAAGTGAATTAAAGTATTGATAAAGACGAGGAGCTTATGCTTACTGATTACAGTAGGTATAAGATCCTCGTCTTTATCTTTTATAAGAATTTTATCATTTATCACACAGTTTTTAAGGATTTTAAATGTGTATTAGTTTGAACCAGTTGTAATTTTAACTGGTTTTGAGGAACCTCTCACACAGGAAGCGTGATTTGTCAGTGAGAGGGGTTATATAAAGTGAATTAAAGTATTGATAAAGACGAGGAGCTTATGCTTACTGATTACAGTAGGTATAAGATATCCTCGTCTTTATCTTTTATAAGAATTTTATCATTTATCAGTTTTTAAGGACTTTAAATGTTTATTAGTTTGAACCAGTTGTAATTTTAACTGGTTTTGAGGAACCTCTCACACAGGAAGCGTGATTCGTCAGTGAGAGGGGTTATACAAAGTGAATTAAAGTATTGATAAAGACGATTAGCTTATGCTTACTGATTATAGTAGGTATAAGATATATCCTTGTCTTTATCTTTTATAAGAACTTTATCATTTATCAGTTTTTTAAGGACTTTAAATGTTTATTAGTTTGAATAAAATTGTGGTTGCATCTGAAGAATTTTATGAGTTCCGGTTGATCTGCTTCCCTGCTAATTCTGTCCACCAAGTTGTGTGTTTAATACTTTGTAATAAGTTCGCTTGAGTTGATCTTCTCATTATTAACTAAGCTTCGTGCTTAATAAACGTATCTCAGTCGAGTTCGTGTTTGTGTTTCTCTATATTCGAGCGGGCATTAGTGATGCGCGTCTGGTTCGAATCTCGAACTTCCAGGAACAGAATCTTTGTAGTTACCAACGTAAATATTCGTGCTACGAATTGTTGAAGGAACAACGCGTGAACACGAATAAAATTAGTTTCAAAATATCCATTCGTATTGTTCAAAATTTAAGAATCTATTAATTCTACACTTAGCTTAGAAGTCTTAATATTCAAAAGAAAGCAATGTTAGTTCCTAAATCTACACTACCTACTTTTCAAAATGCAAACCACGTGAAATTTACATCATGCGTTGGTGGCGATGAAATAAACAAATCATTAGCATTATAGCGCACACGCACATCACGGACGACGGTAGAAATATCCACAAGCGCTATATAAGGGAAAAACATATTGGCGATTTAAAGTACGGCAGCTCTTCTTTGCGTGTTTGGAGTTTATACTCCTTTTTATATAAATCCCCGGTATGAAAATATTATGAGGAGTGAAATTTTTTAAAAAAACGTAAATAAAAAAGCATTAAGTGAGCTTCTGCGCATATGCCAAGTCTCTGTTCCCTAAAAGAAGGAAGAGTTTTTACTTTTTCTTCGTTTTTAAATTGCGATTGTTCTTTTTCTTACCAAAATCAAACAAAAAATAATTACAGAATCGGGAAAATCATTTTTTTTCACCACGATACAGTACATTTTTGTTTTACAAAATAAGGATATTTTCTTAAATGAGACAATGTAGATTCGTTTTCATCGAAAGAATTTTTCAATCATTTTGTATGGACTTCTTATCATTGTAATCAAACGATATTCTGCACTAAAATGTACATACACAGATCTTTTAGAATCAGGGATTTAAAATATAAAATACCCCCCATAACTTTTTTTAAAGATTTTTCAAAAAATTTCAAAATTTTAGTTAAACAGTTAATAACGTCTTTTTTATAAAAATAATCACATGAAACTTTTTTTCTGTTTGTCAAACATTATTATCCGTGTTCTTTCGGAAGATTGAAGTAATTGCTTAAAAATTATGGATTTTAAAAAAAACTTTTATGTTTTTCATTCAATATCCTTTTTACAAAAATTCATTTGTGCAGTATTTTTTTTTTGGGGGGGTTTTTGTTTAAAAATTGCCGTTGTTTGTTATCGATGTGTGAAATTTGGAAATAATACCTAAAAATTAAACCCTGAAAAAATTAAAACTTTAAAAAAATTCACATTCTGCGTTTATTGTTTTTTTTCTCTACTAGTGTCCTTGGTGTCGAAAACCGGTTTTTGAGCTAAACGACTTTCTCGCGAGTAATAACTTATCTCTGTTCCACCTTAACATGGCAGTTCAAATCACATCTGCTGTGGGGTTACACAAGATGAGGTTGACTATAGCAAATAAAAATCACAAAATTTGGTGAGTAAAAAAAACTGCGTGTGAAAAATTTGTTTTTGTTTCATTATAGAAACAAAAATAAATTTTTGAAAACAATTGAAAGAAACAATAAGAACTAAATTTTGAAGCGTTTCTATAAAAATGAATGATTTTCTAATACGGTGAATGTAAATAATGAAGATATGGAATCCATTTTATTAATTTAAATTCTAAGAGCATTTATTGCTATATATATATATATATATATATATATATATATATATATATATATATATATATATATATATAATTAATATGAACTTTTCATATATACTTAAGGTAGTTATAAGCTACCGAAGATGCAGTATCATGTATTTCCCCTCATACTTAAAGGTGATTTCATTACTGATTTCGATAAAGTTGAAGGATTGAGATTAGTACAATTAAAATCAAAGCTTAATTTGAATTTTGTTTCTGGTAGATCACTGCGGCAACTAAGTATGGTATTACCATTGATGCCATGATTCGTAAATCTACCGACGTTCACGCATCATACTTTAGTTACCACAAGCCTCTTGTCAAAGTGATTAACAATAGCGAAAGTATTAATGTAATTAATACTCAAAGTGATATTAATATATATAGTGAATTAAATCAACCTTCTTAACAATGTACTTATGTACTGTGAGTAACATATATTTGTGTAACATAATTGATGTATAATTATTTATACATATATATATATATATATATATATATATATATTATTTTACCAATCAGTATGAAAAATGTGAATACAATATAGAAAATGCATGCGTAGTTTCAGTATTATATGAGTTGCGTTTATTTACCCTGTTTGCCTACTATATAATCAAAGACAACTGTACTTAAGGAATGAACTCCAGTCGTTCGTTAAAGCTGACACGCTTTTTTTGCGTAAGCGGTTTACTTATGCCTTGGGGGAAGATATCGAGCGTCTTTTGGCCAAGATTCTAAATTCGACCGATGAAGAATAGTAGCCTATAGAGATTGCTGATTATCCTTCAGAGATATCGGTCAACATATTAGACGACACCAAGCAGTTGTGATGCGAATCTGTAATCGTTGGATGCAGGAGGAAACGATGTATCGACGGTGTCAATCGCACCCATCTCGTTACACCACTGTCCCTGACTCCAGGCAAATTGTGCCCATGGCATTGATGAATCGCGCAGCCACATCAAGAAACATAACACAACTTATTCAGTGTGTTACGCAACATCCGATGACCTTTCATACCATTCGACGCCTTTTGCATCAGAGTTAAATGTCCTCAGGGTATCCATTGCTTCATTTACCCTTGTCAGGAAACCACAGGCATCTACGTCACCAATGGTGTCAGAAACGGTGGGCATGGACAACGGGAAAGAATGACATTGCATTTACTGACGAATCCTGCTTCTTTCTGCAACATCACGATGGTTGGATTCGAATTTGGAGGCACCATGTTGCGTTATGCATCGGCACCTGTTGTCATGATTTGGGGTGATATTGAATTTAACTGCCGCACCCGTCTAGTATTCATCGCTGACACACTGAACAGCCAGCGCTGCATCTCTGAGTTGTTGGAGCCCGTGGTCCTCTTATTCATTTAGCGCTTGCCACCAGCCATACTCGAACAGGATAATGCGCGACTTTAAGTGGCACACAATGTTCAAGAGTTCTTCTTTATCAATCAGATTGAATTGCTTCCTTGGCCTGCTTGTTCTCCTGATCTATCGCAAATTGAAAACGTGTGGCCAATGTTTGTACAATGAATGGCGCGGGATACACCACCCACTGTAACACTAAGTAAGCTTTGGCATTACGTGGAAGCCTCTTGGACTGCTGTACAGAAAGGATACATCCAAAGCTTCTTTGATACCGTGCCGAGGGTAGTGGCAGCGGTCACAACCAACAATGGTGGCTACAATAACTACTAATACTGTCATCATCCACACGTCACAAGAGGCTGTAGTTTTAATCGTTTGATCTGCTTTATCGCGCCTTTCACTAAAATCGTCTTGGGGAATCTTTGGAGCCAGAATGGCATTTCATTCCAACCAACAAGAAAAAAATATGATAAGCAGATTAGGAATGATTTTTTGCATTCGCGAAAGAGGCAAAGGGGAGTCTTAGAAGTCTTAGAAAATATTATAAGAGTCCTATAGAAGTGGGTTTGAAGGCAGAATGTTGCCCAGTTGCCAGATCAAATTGGATTACACTATTATATAAAAGATATAAACATTGGTAGCTATTCACCGTGAAATATCGGTAAGCGATATAATATTAAACTTTAAAGACAGAGCGGAATCTAGTTGGTTAAGGAATCGGCTATAGAAATAGATTCGGTGGTTAATTTATCATAAGGATAGTGAGTAGGATTTAATGCGCTATTTGCTAAGAATTGTTATTTATGTCGTATCACTTCTGATCATTTCCCTCTAAGACTTGTGTTGCATTGCTTAATATAAATAGAAATAATAATAAACCAAATTTATATTATGGAAAGTTTGAGTGATCAATCTTTTATCTCTACAAACATAGGTCACGTGGATGAGGAAGAGATGATACCCCCTCCCGGGGTATCACAATACTATACTCTGATAGTATACCTACAATACGACTTTAATTTCTTAAGCGTATATAAACGTGTTACTTAATCCAAACGTTAATTGCCCCTGGCGTATATATATACGTCTTTCCGAACTACGATCTCTTCTGAGCACTGCTAACCATAACATTATTCTGAAGGCTTTGAAATGCCAAAAAAAGGACCTTGACAGTGTTAATGAAGGATTTACATATTTTAAAGAAGGTTTTACTTAATTATTCCTTTTCATCCTTCCCCAATGCATCATATGAGCGCGCATACATGGAAAAATGTGGCAACAGGGAGCGAATATTTTAATTTTTAATCGGCATTTAAGGGATTTAACTGTAAACCGTACAAATTATCAAGACAAATGTTAATTTTTGTAAAATTTTTAAATATGACAAGCCCATGGGGTCACTGGTAATTATTTAACCTTAATATTGTTACATTAATTATAAAATACATTCTTCAGTACTGATACATTTTAAGTGTATTTTATCAGTGCAAATGTGTATTTTATATTTTATTATGCCAGAATGTGTTTTGCTTGTTTACTTTCAGTATATTAAATAATCTTTTTTTTTTACTTTTTAATATGCTTGCGCCCTCTCGTAGAATTATCACGCCCCTATAAGGGAGCACACCCCTCAGTTTGAGAAACGCTGGTCAAAAGAGACTAAATTTACTTTAAAAAACGGTACTTAACGTATAAGCATCACTGCAGCCAAATTTGTGCAACACGAATAGCAACATTTTCAACCAAAATCTAAGACTGATTGTTTATTTTTTCAATTCCTACTGTTAGCTCACACTCTCTTTATATATATTTGTTTATTTATTTATTTACCTTGGTCGAATTTTCAATCATTAATAAAATACACTGTAAAGCGCTCAATTGAGCTGAAATTTTATATACGGGATTATTTTGGATGACAATACAGTAATTTAATTATAATTAATAAAAATTAATTTATTAAAACTAATTATTCAAAGAATTACAAATACAGCCACGTTGGCATCATTTTTGGCAACTTAGTGACCATTTTGGTGATTTGTGTCAAAACTTGAAAAGGTTTTTTTCTCATGTTTTAAAGCATTTATTTGAACAGAAATTTTATATACACGATTGTTTTGGATGACAATACGATATTACTATTAATATTTATTTTAATTGTAACTATTTAATAAAAAGTAGCTAAAATAAAAATGTTCTTTGTTAATCTAAGTAGGAATTGACTTAAAAAACTTTTTTTTATATTACACTTGTTTCAAATAAAATACCTAAGAATCTTTGTGGCTTTAATATTATGGCACGTTTGTGAGGCGCAAACTTTGCTGCGATGACGCCATACGTAAGTACCTAAAAACCAAATGAGTAGATTTTAAGGTAAAATTCTGAGAGACTTTCTTAACATAGAGAACAACTATAATTATTTAAATTTCTATGCTTAGGCCGGTATACTTCTTACATTTTAATAGACATTTCTACAAAAATCACTTTTTTATAAAATAGTAAGATGATAAAAATATCTTAATGAAATACCGTACTGAATTTACTTTGATAATGACTAGAAAATCTTATAGAATCTTTATACACAGTCCTGCATTCATAAGCGAAATATTCCTGATTTGGGCACTAAATTTTGAAAGGCTTTGGATTTATCACTTTTAAATTCCATTATAAAATATGTAGCATTTAGTACTAGTACTATTATAAAGTCATAAATTCATTCTAAAAAAGAAAACGAAAAAACTGAAACCTTTCCCTAACCTTTAATAAAACTCATTTTGTTTCAGTTCATAAAAAGCATATTAGGGAATGAAATTATTTAAAAAAACTTTTAATGATTTTTAAAAAGAACCTATTTTTAAATCTTCAAAAGGATAAAATGTACTATTATCAATTTTTGAAAAATAATCATACACCTTATGAATATAAAACAGCTTAATTATTACTTCAAAACTTTAAAATGTTCAATTAACATACAGTAATTTTCATAAAAAAGGACCGAAATATTTTTAAAATATCACTATCAATTTCATTTTGAAATGAAGAAATCGAGAAAGAATTTTTTATTGCTAAGGGATTATAGGGAACAAAATAAAAGTTTCGGATGGGTTTTATGAAAAGATTTACTGTCCCAATGCAGTGACGAAAATTCCGTCCTTCCCATGAACTATAATTATAGTAATCTTCCTCAATATATGAATATTTTTTTTTGTTTCAAAGATCATTTCATTTAGATTTTAAGGCACTTATATAACTATTTATTTGTTCTCATCCTGAAATCATGGTGGTTTTGTTTCAATCCGATTAATGATAGTATTTTTTTTTAAATGCTGTAATCACAGATATCTCGCAAACGTAAAAACGATATCACACTTCTTTCAGAGCAGATCAGTTTCATTATATGGTTTAAAATTATAAGATAAAATAAGAGCTGCAAATTTTACTTTAAGCAATAAAATTTATTTTTGTGGTACCTACTAATATTACTTTTTAGAAATGAATAAATAATAAATACAAAATTACACTGTGCCCTTATGTTTATCACTCGTATATCAGGAACTAAATCAGAAACTTATATAAATGTAGTTACGATTCAGGCACAAAAAATTACTTATGAATTCATATTACAAAAATTTGTTATTTAAATCGCACACATCTAAATACACACACATGCATTTGTTTATGTAAGTGTATATATGTTTGTATACGAGATGTATCATACATTTTTAATTATTTCTAAGAAAATCGACTTAAAATGCAATTCTTAATTGATTTTCATAAAAATTCTGTAGAAAGTCAACACCTACCTTCATACATTTCCCCATCATTTCTCAATCTTGCGAATTCTGTTATTGTAAAACTGTCAACAAAAAGAATTGTTCTTCCTCTTGAATGACGTCATTTTTTTGTCAAACCTTATACCTAGCAATGTGTTATGCGTTTTGGGAAAGTTAAAAAAAAAAAGGCGAAGGCAGCAAAATTTAAAAACCACTTTGCTCTGACTCCTCAACCGCACCTAGAGATTATTATCCCCTTAAATAGTCAATTTTTTTGCCCAAACTTTTCCAGAAAAAGCACATTTTTTTATTACTTATAACTAAGCATAATACTTAATAGAATGCAAAAATGGAAGAATTTTATTTTAATTTTAAATTTTAAGGTTTGCACGCTAGTTTTTAATTTATAATTGAGGAATACAAAACCCCATAAGCCTTTGCTTTTTAGGATTATACTTTGCATGCTATAAAGAATGTGTTCCATATACCTTATATAAAAGAATTTCTCTCATTCTTACAAAAGAAAATTCATATTTTGTTCGCACCTGTTTTTCAAACAGTTGAGAGTTTTGTGCGTGCTTGCATATATATTTTGAAGCATGGTGTAATACTAAGTCTTAGATTTGAATGGGCTGCATTGTCCTTGAATGATAATCTTTCAATTATGGGATCATCTGTCAGGAGAATGTGCCCAGGTTGATTTTTTTTGGTTCACCACAGTGTCATATAATGGATTATCAATTCCATAAACCAGTGTTTCTCAAACTATGAAACACTTCTCCCTAAGGGAGTGCGAGTATACTGAAAAGTCAAAAACAAAAGATTATTTTTTAAAAAAATTACTAATTTACCGAGAGTAAACAAATAAAATGCAGTCTGAGGAAAAAATGCAATCTACACATTTACGCTGATATGATACCCTTAGAAATATATCAGTGTTGCGTACTGTATTTTATAATTAATTTTATAATACTAAGTTAGGAACAGGTTTAATAATTACCGGCTTGTAATATATAATGTTAAAAACAAAAATTGTAACAATTATCTTCATAATTTGTCCAGATTATAATTAATATCCAGAATGCTGAGTAAAAACTGCTCCTCAATTAACATGTAGGAGAGCGAATGTAGTGTATTGGAGGAGGCACTGCAAAATGACAAAATGAATAAATAAGCAAATCCTATGAAATAAATAAATCCTTCGCAAACACTGTTAACGCCATTTCATTGCGTTCGAAGTTCCTCAAAATAATTTTATGGATAGCAGTGCACAGAAAACATCGTACTCCGGAAGGACGTATATATACGTCTGGGGTAATTAACACACTGGCTGAGCGAGACATTTAATACGCCGGTGGCACTTAAGAGGTTAAAGTCGTAATGTAGGTTTAACGTCAAAGTATTCTACTATTGAATATAATACATTGTTATTATATGGAGGAGAAGAGTGCAATGAAAATTATAATTGAATTATATGTCACAAATATATTTAAAGTTTTAGAATCACTGCCATAAACTGTCATTATTTCAGAGTAAATTTAGCGGGTGCCGTACTTTGTAATATTATGCAAATGCAGTAATTTTTCTTCAACATTGTGTGATTAATTTGCGAGTTCATGAAACCAAGTGTTTGTGTAAATCAACATTAACAGCTGTAATTCTCAAAATTATGTGCATATATAAGAGGACTGGTTAGTACATTAAAAATATCATATTTAGATGTTTCGGTTATTTTTCTAAGTAATAAAACTTTATATCTCTCTATATATGCACCCATTTCCATAAAAAATTGCAATTTTTTAATACAGAAATCATCTACAAAAAGAAAAAAAATATATAGTTTGCAAATGTTTCGATTTTTTAGAGAATTCCTACTCATCGTTAAACAACTGGTTTCATATAATTAAGACTAAAATTTTGAATATGCAAAAACAAATACTTAGGTAAGTTATGCCCTTTGTGTCGTTTGGATAAAATTCAGTTTCTTAGTTTTTCCACTTACACAATAAAAGAAAAAAATATTAAGTCATAAGTAAAAATGTTTCTTTGTGTAATTGGCTGCATTTAAGCAGCTGAACCTTTGTAGATGCAACAATTCCCTAGTTGTGAGAGCCATCTCATTGTTGACACCATTTAGTGACGGCTCCCGTTACCAAATTTTTGACACTCAAGTTCATTCAGTTCAAGTCCTTGTCGAATGCTAAATATTACTGTGATTTTATTTTGCCGAGCGTACCAGAGCCAAATTGGTTTTTAAAGAGATTTTTTTATATGCCATATAATCAAATGACATGTGGGCCTACGATTTTCGCATTCCAAAAATCTATCAGCTCTAACCTGAATCACGCCCACAAACTTGGGCTTGTGAGGTTGCCACGCAGCCTGTAAGCCACCGAGCCGACTGGGTAAGAAAATAATATATTCTGGTTTCATTATCCTGTAGAAAATCGCTTATTTTATCATGCTACTTATTTTATCTGAGTTGACACATTTTTTCTTCTATAAAATGTGTTTCGCAATTTTTCTCCTATACCGTAATGCTAAATGTGCTATCCCTTTACATGTTAAACGGAAAAACTAATTATTTACGAGACACTTTGAAGTTTTAAAAACTCTATATTATAAACAAATACATGAGTTATAATGTCACAGTTTTTTATAAAAATTGAGAATGTGTTCCAAGCTAAGTTCAAGCTCTGGTGCATATGGCGAAAATAGCCTTAATATATTAATTTTTGAAATTTTGGTTATATATGTAGTGAAAGTGAGTGCGTGCATGTGTGTGTATGTGAGTGTGTGCTTGTGTATGCATGAGTGTGCTTTTGTGTGTACGTACGTGTGCATGTGTGCTTGTGTGTGTACGTACGTGTGCATGTGTGCTTGTGTGTATGTATGTGCTTGTGTGTGCGTACGTGTGTGTGTGTTCTGCGCATGTGAATGTTCCGCTGAAGAATAATCCAAATAATAAGCTGACAGTTCTAAATAGTGGTTTCATTATTTGAGTTAACCATATTTTCAAAAATCCCTTCTTTGAATGCAAAAATATGGCGTATAATAGAAGACCAATTTTAAGGATCTAAATTACTGCCTTGATGTAAGAAAAATTCCCGTCTTCACCACAAAGAAAGTCTCGAATGAAAAGTATTTGGTACCATAAGCAAACTACGCGTCACATTTTGAAAACATTAACATTAATAAATATCATCTTAAGATCTTAAATCGAAGAAAGAAAATAGCACTTTCCGTACAGCGTATGGCAAACCGGTTAAGGGGTTAAGTTAAAACCTTTTAAGCAATATCATGCGCTGCTATTCAAACTAATTATTTTACTTACATATGAGAAAAGTTCAATTATTTGCAAAATAAATTTGAATTAAATATACCTTTTGGTACGTATTTTTTTACATACTCTTCATGGTTCAAAATAAATGTTTTGAAATAAAGGTTTTGAGTAAATGTCCTTATTTCGTACATTTTAATTATGTTGGAATGCTTCATTTGTAGCTTTTTCATTATTTTATTAAGGTAATCATTCTAAGTAACGAATTAGAAAACAATGTTTAAAATAAAGTTTTTGGAGGAAATTTAATTCAGCAGTTTTGAAATGCATTATACGGAAAATATGAAATTGTTACTGTGAAGATAAAATTATTAATAATAATGTTAATATTAATATTTTAATTAAAGGTGAATTAAGACGTTTCATGAAATCTTCATGATTTGCAAGTCTGTTTCAAAGAACTCTGCTTTTACCATATGTTTATATTTCTTCCACACGTTTTTAATGGTCAATTAAATTCACTGTGCTACTTTTTTTACTAAAACGGAAACTACTTTCGAGGAGTTGTTGAAAAATAAGAATTTTTCTGCAAAACAACCAAAATTACCTTCTGTGATAATAAGTAGCATTTTGCAACAGGAACAAGAAAAGTTTTCATTACCGTAGCATGAATTTAAAGTGGTTTTTTTATTCTTTAAAAATTGTCTACGTTCTTAGAAAACATGAATTGCATGTGGATTCTCAATTAACCCTCTCCACTCTCCTGAAAAACAAAGCTCTTGCTGAATTAACATATATTTTAGGGAAAAAAATGTGCGAAAGAGGTTCAGATAAACTAATTATTCCAAACAATAGCTATTGTTTGACAGAGAAAGATGGATTTATGTATCAGAAGAGGAAAAAAAGTTCTTTATTAGAACATATTAAGAATAAATTAAGATAAAAATTCCAAAAGAGTATTAAAATAGAATAAATGGAATGTGTTTAAAAAAAAATCATGTTTATTTTCTGTGATTACAAAAACAATTAAATCGTTAATGAATGGAAAATGATTGTGTAAGAACTTTTTTTATTAATAAATATAGTTAAAAAAGGGTATAACATATGTGCATCATATCTGCTATCAAATAGGTTCAGGAGGGAAAGGAAAAAAGAATGTATTTTTAAGAAAATAAAAATTAATGTTTAAATTGTTTCTTCAAAAAAGATTTTGCAGATACAAGCTAAAAATACGAAGGATGATTTTTTGTTTCTAATTCAATTATCTCTCTTCTATTTACAAAAAAGGCATATGTTCTCATTATTAAAGATATATAAACAAATTCTCCTAAAAGAGTAACAAAAGATTAGAATAGTATTCAAACATTTTTTTACTAAAAAATTGAAATTAATGTTCAAGACATAAATGATTTGAAATATTGGGATATTTCGAAAGTTATACGATTCTTTAAAGATGAATAATATTTAAGCAGAGCAAAAACGTAGTGAAATTTTATTGAATAACATAAGCACCATTTTGTGACATTTTTTGTCATCGTTCCGGAGGCTGGAAAATTCTTTTTTTATAAAGAAAACTATAAAGTCCTTTTCATAAAGAAGTTATAAAGATTCTGTTTGACTAGATAAAGAAATGAAGAAGAACACAATTTAAAACTGACCCGAAGAGGTTAAATTCTAAACGAGCCAGGTCTGGTGAAGAGGGGAGAGGGACATAAACTATTCAGAGCCTTATTAAATAAGGCGTTGTTCACCATTCATTGCAATGTGAGGGGAGAGCTTGCATTCTGAAAGGCAACACCTCAACGATTGTCCAATTCGGGCCCCATTTCTTTTTCTGTCAAAACTTTCACTTGTAGACAGTATTTTCTCCGAGTTCGTAGCGTAATTTGCAAGTGGTTTGATTCAATTTACGTCGCACTGTAAAGTAACATGCGGTCTATAGGGAATGGAACTCGTAGTTATGAACCACGGTCAATTGAAGAGGACAACATATGAACACACACCACTTCAAACTTCCACACCACGCCAATAAAAGAACTTTTAATCTCGGCAGATTTAACATGTCTCTACTCCATTACAGGGTGGGTTTTCAGTAGTGCAGAGTTTCGAACCCGAGACTCAACGACGCTGATCACGAGTTCAAGATAATGACCACTCCTCTAGCGTGGTACTCAGTTGGTACCATAAGTTTATAATACAGAGTGTTTTTTTTTCAGGTATAGAAGTTTAAGTTGGCATTACCTTCCAAGATGGAGACCGATTTAACAGCTGTCAAGTGATTTATTCTCAGTTTGGTTTGGCAATTCATCATGAATAGACTCACGCCTGAACAACGCTTTCAAATTGTGCAATTTTATTTCGAAAATAATGGTCGATTTTCATAAGCGAATTTTGTTTAGCGATGAAGCGCACTTCTGGTTGAATGGCTACGACAACAAAGAAAACTGCCGCATTAGGGTGAAGCTAATCCACAAGTGTATGTCGAAACACCGTTACATCCAGAAAAACTAACTGTTTGGTGCGCTTTATGGGCTGGTGGAATCCTTCTTCAAAAACGATGAAGGCCACAACGTTACATTCAATGGTGATCGGTATAGAGCCATGATTACTAACTTTTTCATTCCTGAATTGAACAATCATGCTGTCCAGGAGCTGTGGTTCCAACAAGACGGCGCAACATGTCACACAGCTCGTGCCACAATCGATTTATTGAAAGACACGTTGGGTGACCGCCTAATTTCACGTTTTGGACCTGTGAATTGGCCTCCAAGATCTTGTGATTTAACACTGCTAGACTATTTTTTGTGGGGCTATGTAAAATCATTGGTCTATGCGGATAAGCCACAAACGCTTGACCATTTTGGAAGACAACATTCGCCGTGTTATTGCCGATATACGGCCACAAATGTTGGAAAAAGTCATCGAAAATTGGACGTCCAGATTGAACTACATCCGAGCCAGCCGTGGCAGTCCTATGCCAAAAATCATATTAAAAATGTAATGCCAGAAGATTATATTTCGTATAAAAAGAAATTCATGTCAATCGAATAATACATCGTTGTTTTATTGCAATTTAAAGATCTATACCTCTAGAAAAAACACCCTTTAAATAATTTTTAAGTAATCTTAGCATATATATAAAACTCTTCTTCTGGGATACAACCCCTAAAACTAACTTGGAGGGAATCATTTGATTTACTCCACCATTTTTTCCTTATAACATTGTCATATAGTGTGCATTTTCCGTCGTCAGTAAGGAGCCGTTTAAAAAAATAAGCTACTTTCTTTGGTTTCACGCTGAAATCCAATCAAACAAATTCTGCAGTATTTAACTCTTTATCTATCGCATTATGATTTACTGCAAATTTTTTATGCAATATTTCTTTTGAGTTACTGCATTGACAATTAAGGGATGTATATGTAAAAAAATACTCAACTTTGGAAATATTAATTCGTTAGAGCTAAATAATGAAATTGGTCCTTTGAAGTACCATCAGCACACTATGGTCTAAAATATTCTCATAATAAAAAAAGGCCAAATGATTTTTTATAACGAAATTTCAACACTTAAAAATGCTGAACAAACGTAGACCAACTACATTTTGTGTCACAAAAAACGTATTTTTGAAGATTATAAGATTTTTAAAAGTTACTTTTTTTTACAATAATAACAGGTTTTACACATAAATTCAAATTTGGTAAAACTAAAAAAACAGGTTTTTTTCATTAATACATAAAAATTCGTTGCATACTGTGCATTTTGAGTGGGATTTGGCTTGGATGTTTCGTAATGCACAAAATTCACAACGACCCCGATTCGGAACAAAAGTTAGCCAATGACATGCACAATTTTCTAAGCGAATATCGTCAGAAACAGACGGGTTCCCTTTCCTCCTTTCGTTTGCACAAAAACCTTGCTCGTTATTATTAAATGTGGGTCTCCATTTTCGTTTCGGTTGTGCGTTTGATTTTGTGAATAGTCCTTTGGTTACCCAACGCCTATATTCCAAAGAAGATATGTTTTCTTGCAACTCTTTATAAACGACATATGAATTGACATATGCCATTTCCAGCAGAGCAAAGAAGATCCTGTGCCACCATTTTTTTGGATTTTTTTTTGTTCTTATCGTATAGTGCACGTAACGTCTCGGCCTTATCAATGCCACCCATGTTTTAAATTGTAATCTTTTACAACGTTGTTGGGTTGAACTGTTTCAGAGATGACCTGCCTTAGAAAAACCATACTTCTATCAATTGATTGAACTTGAGTGGCCAACCTGCTTTTTTAAAAAATTTCATTCAACCGAGACATGAATGGTCTCAATTTGTACATTTTATCTTTTTCATTTCATGGAATAGATGAATTGTCATTCAGATGGATATTTGATAATATTTTATTGCATCGATTACGTTTCATAGTTTGTTGGACGACATTCCCTGACGTATCTACATCCGAAAGCCAGTATAGATGATTCCTAGGCAGTTTAAGATAGCCGAATAAAAACTGTAAGCCAATAAATCCATATATCTCCTTAACACTTACTGAATTCTGGCCTAACTGAATTATGTTTTTGAGTGATTTAGAATTTCGTTCAAAAAACAATATTTTCAACTATATCTTAATTAATGAATTCTAAAAAGAAATTTGTAGGTGTAACCAAATGCTCAAATATGGTATCCACAAAAGAAAAAAATTAGAACTTCGGTTTCCTATTGCCTAATCACTTTCGACTTAGTGCATCATGATGTAGGAAATGCTGTATTTTCTGAATATAAACTGTTACACCCTGGGTCTTGTTCAATTTCTTCATCGTCTTCTTTAGAAACCGACGAAATTTCAAGCAGATTATTTGCTGGAGCTTCTTAATCTGAAAAATCATCTGTTGGTGAATCACTGCTTTCAGATGGTAGGCTCTCTAATAATTCCAAAGCCTCTTGAAGACTGAGCTCCTTTTTTCCAGACATTCTAAAGAGGGAAAAAGCACATTGAAAACATTATATTCTTGTTAAATATTAGTTACACAGAACGAATTTAAAATGTTATTTTTTTATAAAGAATAGATATTTTCAATTTAATAGAGTGTCAAAAAAAAGCTCAGATTCAAAGTTCAAAATTTTTTAAGCCTTTGAAATAAAACACTAATAAAGCAAACTAAATAGTAATGAGGCTACAACGCAACAAAAAACAACAATAATCCTCACGGACGAGAAAAAAAAAGTTCTTGCTCCAACATCCAGTGTGCCGTTGGTACGTAAAAAAACAAAACCACAAATTTATTCTCAACTGTAAAATTAATTATATACACTATTCACTTAAAATAAATAGTAACATCGATTAATAAGGTCTTCCTTAACATATAAAAATATAAGATACTTAACATCTTTTTCCGAACAAAAATGACAACTTCCACAATACCATCAAAATGTGAGCTGAAAATGTAATTTTGTTTTTAAAACAATCCACCTTCCTTGCTAAAGTACTCATTATATAACCCGTGATGCCATCTATTCTGGAAAAAGGAATTTGGAAGAGTATTCCTGCTAAGTATCATCAGAATATTCATAAACATGGTTATTTTATGCACTTTTAAAGTGAGTGGTACATATAAGTATAGTCGGTTGATAAAGGGTTAAAATATCCACATATCATAGCGACTTATATACCTAATCTCTTCAAATGACTATGGACTGTACTTATTAAAGTATTCAGTATCTATGATAGTTCCGAGACTGTGTAATCTGGATTTTCAGCAATATCTTGGTTTAAGATGTCTTCCTTTCCAAATGATGATCGCTCAGAGTGGGCATCATCTTTCAGGCTGAAATTCCTGCTATGGAATTTCTCATTCCACGTTTAAAATGCCTCATCTGGAACATCGTTTTATCTGCATACAGCAAAAATATTACTGGTAATCTCATAAACATTTTTAGTTTTCTTAAAATAAGCAGAGCATAATATGACAAAAATTAAACTTTTGATTCTCCACAGCACTGCGCTGAAAAGTTGAGGAATCAGAAAAGCCAGAATCTGTGACACAAGAAAACGATGCTATGTAGCTTGACAAAAAGAGGGGAGTTGGCAGCAGCTGCTTTAATGACGTCATCCAGCAAACCTCCTTTATCCATTTGGCCAGTTTCGCCTTTCGCAGGTTGGGAGTATTGCGTCATTGAGTGAACATGTGCAACTGTATTCTGACGGGAAAATGTCGAATCAAAATCGTTTCGTGTGAGACTTAAGAAATCAGCCACGAAATATTTAAAATATTAACCGTCGCTTATGGAGATGAAGCTTTGTCTCGTGCACATGTATTTAAGTGGTATAAACATTCTGTCATAACCATCTGTTCATAAGCAGTTAGACTGTTAATCAACACTACTACATTGAAGTACTTAGAAAATCCATCAGAAAGTTAGGAAAATAAGGTCAAAATACGGGAGTGATAGACGGCAGTTGCACTAATACAATGCACTTGTTCACAAGGCTCTATCTGTCTAGCAGTTTATGATCAGTAAAAACACATTACTGTGGTGGGTCATCCTCCTTGTTCACCTGATTTGGCCACTTATGACTTTTATTTTATTTCCTAAAATTCAATCTTGCTTAAAGGGAACACATCTTACCTCAGTTGAAGAGGTTCAGGCATAAACGGAGAATATCCTGAAGGGCTTTTCGAAAATCTCGTTCCAGAACCGTTACCAGCAATGGCAGCACCGAATTCAAAAGTGTGTGAAAGCTGAAGGGAATTACTTTGAAGGTGAAAATGTCACAAATAACTGATTCGGTACATACAATGACCAGTACAACAGTCTCGGTTTTTTGTGCCACACCTCATATTTAAGACATTCAGAGTCACTTCTTAGTAGTAGCAAAATTACACTAAATCTGGTTTTATTTTGAAAAACTCTAGGACATATAAAAAACCCAACATAGTTATATAATGTAAAAAGGCACGTTGCTCAAAGTATAAAATGCTATAATTGTTGTCTTTAGGTTTGATTCGGGAAAATGAATTCATTCTTTAGTCATGGGACAAATAAAAACCAATAATTGTAGTGCCCATAATTTACTTGGACTTCTTTAACCCTCCAAGCGGTTAGCACGGCCTTTTCTGCCCTACTAGAGAGGCTTCAAAAACGGACAACACGGAATTTTCCGTAAGGCAGGGGACTCACCAAAAATGCACCAAACGTAATTTTACCTCCTCAAGTAACGTGTTCGAAAGCGGAAATGCCGTGTTTTTCCAAATCCCCCCCTTTAAAGGCTTAACATCTTGAAAGATAATTAAAGATGGTCGGGGAGACACAATGGACATTGAGGGGAAGTTTTATGGCTAGCGGGGAGACCAGTTCTTCCCCTACAGCAATCGTAAAAAACTGGGAATAATTTCTTTAAACCCAAGAGCGGACGGAAATAATTTCAAGTCAACGAATTAAGAAAATTAGGGGATAGCTTGATAAAAATCACATTTTTTTTTCCTTACCTTAAAATTCTCAAATAGAATTAAGTTTTTATAATGTATGTCTAAATTTTTTAAAAATATCTATAGTATTTAAATTCAAAGTATATATTAAAACATTGAGGATAATTTACTGCTTCATTTTTCTTATTTTAATCAATACTTTCAGGGATTTTTTTTAAAAAAAGAATTATTTCGTTATGTGTCAAGAATTAACAGAAAGAAAAAGGTTCAAAATTTAAAATCTTTTAAAATTTTGGACACTTCTAAACATGAATAATTTTTAAGCTTCTGTATTACATTATTTGCTAAAAATTTTTTACACATTGCTAAAAAACCCTATTTAATCTTTTAGTTTTTATAATTTTAAAGCCAGGTTTTCAGTGCATCTTACATAGAATCCCTAGTTTTGTATTGTTCAGATAACGAATTACATTTCAATTTTAAATGTCTGAACAGTAATTTCATTCAAAGAGAACGTAAACTACAAGCTTATATTTTTAAACTTGAATCTTCAAATGAAGAGTAATCAAAAGCATCTGGACAAATTTACAGTTAACATTTGCGCATATAAATAAATATAAAGATCCTTTTTAAATTCAAGTTAAAGAAATATCTATTTATGCAAAATCCTTCATCATTTATGTTCCATTAGTGGTTGTTTGAAGAAAGGTTATTAAAATTTGGACATTTTTATAATCTTAACCATGCAAAACTAGGAATTTTATATTAACTGCACTGAAATTCTGCATTTGAATTTCGAAAAAGATATTTATGCGTGTCTCACATACTCAGTTGAAAAATATATATTTACCATAAATACTAATAATTCTTTGGATATTTAAAAAATATATTTAGATTAAATTTTTAATATATATATATATGTATTCCACTTCTATAATATTTTTCATGTATTCCTTAAATTTCATATTATTTAATTAAGTTAGGGAATATAAACGTCGCTCTCTCTTTCTCTCTTCTCTACTCAACCACTCTAGAGCTTTTGGCGACGGACCTGTGGCCGGGGTAGCCAAGTGGTCAAGGTATTGGATCATGGTTGGCATGCCACGAGTTCGAGCTCAGTGCCACAAAAGACCCGCCGTGTAGGGGGTCTATGCTTTGTTAAATCTGTAGAGAGCTCAAACCTCCTCCGTTGGGGAGGTGTGGTAGTAAGAAGAGAGGGGCCAGCTCAAGTGTCGCCCTCATCACTTGACCATGCTTCGAAATTCCGAGGTCCATCACCAAAATCCCTCCTGTAGCTGAACAGTGCGACGTTAATATTCACTCACTTGGTGACGGACCTCGTAATTTTAAACCATGGTCAAGTGACGAGGACGACGCTTGAGCATCGTTCCCCTACACGGCGGATCTTCAGTGGTAATGGGGTCGAACTCATGACACGACAGCTACGAGTCCGTTACCTTGACCATTAGGCTACCGGAGCCTCACAATTTGGTTGAAAACTGCATGTTATGTTTAAAAATATGCTAAAACGTTTAATGAACTTGTAATAGATTTTTATATAGAAGATAGACGCGTGAGATGCTAAAACAACAATACGTAAAAGTTATGAGAATACCGATGACAGTTTTTGAAACATTCAATTTAAATTTCAGTTTGAAATTTAATCGTTTTTTTCGCATTAATTATTAAATAGTCGCCATAACAAATTAATAGTTTAACGCATTCATAGATTATAAAAAATAAAGGTATAAATGACATTGTTGGGAAGAGTAAGTTTTTATAGCTTTGAATTCAGACTTCTCTTTGCAGGAGTGTAGACTATTAAAAGACTCTTCAAAAAAAAATCGCGAAAATGTGTAGTATGCAACCTTAAAATAAATTATAATGGAAAACGTATTCGAAGAGAAACTCGTTTTCAATGTAAAGACTGTAATGTTGGACTGTGTGAGTAGTGCCGTGTTTTGAAAAATATCACACTGTGGCATTTCTGTAAACGACATATATGTGTCTTTCTTATACTTCTTTGATATTTTTTGCTATTTATACCTGTTAAAATTATTTTTTATAAAAGTTTATTTGTAATTGATTGTAAATTTAATAAAACATTTTCTTACAATTATATGTATTTGAGGATGAAATCTGATTTACTTTATTCAGGAAATTTTTTGTAACTTTCATTTTCTTAGCCAACTTATTTGTTTTAAAACATGCATATTTGTGTATTATATAATGAAATTTCTAACTATCTAAAATTATGTCTGGCTTTTTTCTCCATTAAAATCTTTTAGGATTTTACAAATTATCTTGCCATTATTCATTATGTACTTAACAAGGAAAAATATATCTAAATATAAATAATTTCTGGCCTAATAAACATATAATTGTTTTTAGCTACAGTTTGGAAAATGCATTGGAATTAGTAGCTGGACAGAATTCTTACTTATTATGAATGTGTTTTTAACTGCCACTTTGTTACATATTTATCTTTCATTCTTTTTACAGTATGGGTAGGCGTCGTGAACAGTTTTGTCACAGTAAAATTAATTTTTGTTTTATATTCAGATTATACTATTGTATTGATTCTGAAAACAATAGGTTAGTTTGAGAAGCCATTATTTCACAATTTTAAAGCATTGAACAGTTTTGAAGTTTTTAAAACCCTTCTAAAATGCTAAATTATTAAAAATATTTAATTATTGTAAGTGATGTTTATTTCTTAGATTATTGCAAACAAAAGGTATAAAATTTAAAATATATCTCCTGGTTGAATTTTAATAATTATTTTTATGGCTGTAAACCTGAAAAAACACATTTTTTTTAATATTACATTAAGATATATTTAAAAAATAACTAGAGCTCTCAGACCTAATTCCATTTGAACTTTTATAGAACATATGTTAAGGAATATTTACAAGATATTTCAAGACTCTATCTTGTACAGAAAAAAACACCTTAGGGATTAGAAAACACTCTCATCTTCAAAATTAAAAATCTGAGAAAAACACATTTAAAATTTGTAAAGGCATAAAAAAAATTCCTATGCATGTAAAGCTTTAATTTTTTTTATATGTTACTATCGTACTTATGTTCTACATGAAAATTCTACTTGAAATAAATATGACTGAAAATATCTTTTTTAATTCAAAATATCCTTCGACATAATATTGATAACAATTATTAATTTGATCAATTGTTCAGTTTTATCAGAACCTTATATATACGCAAGAGTTTTAAATGCAAAATATTTATACAAAAAATAGTAGTGATGCAAAGGTAATCCAGAAATCACCAAGTTTGTAAATAATATCTATTTTTTTTCTCAGTTCCCCTTCGTGGCAGTTAAGCAAGTTTAAGTTTTTGTTGCATGACTTTAAAATAGTGTAATGTAGTACTACTATATATTTATTATAATGTAGTTTGTAGTACATCAGGGAAATACTTAGTTCATTCTGCAACATTTGTATTCTGTAGTCTAATTGTAATATCACCTGAAAGCTGGATTTTAGATTTACCATTTTCAGTCATATTCCATTCCTTTCAAGTATTATTTCTAACAGTAGACGGCGTACATTTTGGTCATCGCATTTTTCAAAAGGAAAACAAAATTAATGAAAACAAAGTAAAGAGCTTCTAAACTAAATAAATTATGTGGAAAAAATATATTGGTCTTTAAATCAATCTTAATTAAGGAGACACGGTACGATTCAATTGGCAAAAATCGGTCAAAAAATCAAATCTTACTTTTTTAGCCTAAATTATTCTTTATAGATATTTCTTTAACCTCAGAAAATTTGAAATCTCTAAACTTAAAAAAACGCAGAATTATTATAACTTTTATGTTAATTTTTATTCACATTCCTATGGCAAATCAAAACTTTAAACGGTCTTATCTCAGAAAGATAAAATAACTGGTTTGTCTTCATTTAAAATGCTAAGGCTTTTTTTTCTATTGTGCCTAATGCTTTGAATTTTTTTTTACCTATTGCTAATAGTACATGTAACAAAAGTTGGTATTCATTTTTGAATCAAAGCAATACTTATTTTTTAAAAAATAATTGAACTCAGAATTCATACTTTTTCTAAGGAATTTTCAATGAGCCTTCATAAAAAGAAGTATTGCATGAATACCAATCATGTTATCTCAAACCCTATACCAACTTTTATTACACATGGTTTGATGTACTTGTTAACCAAATTTCATGCGTGTATGTAAATTTTTGTACGAGGAGGAAATCACTTCCCAAAATTTAAGTTTTTTCCTTAAAAAATTCAATGGTTAGCCTTTTATGAAATTTTAAGTATAAAACCTAATTTACATAGTATACGCACATTGGAGGCAACCAAAAAAATTTTGAAAATTCTTAAATTAAAAATTTTAGTGTAAATCGTACCATGTCCCCTTAAGTAAATGTGAGAAAACTCAAAAACTTAAAAACATGAGCAAACAGAAATGATTTTAGAAATTAAAATTGCAGTTAATGGCCATTTCAAACGAAATAATGGATTGTGTTAAAAAATATTTTTAATTAATTCAATCTAGGAATGCAAAAATGTTTTAAAATGAAGCCGAATTTAAAATCAAAACTCAGAAAGTTAAAATTTCTTGAAACCTAATTGGTTTTCAAAACAGAAATTCTGGAGCAAGTTTTCCAAATATATGATCCTTAAAAAAATGCACCTCTTTCCCCGATTTTTTTTATATTTAAGCTATTGTTATGCCTTTAGAAAAATTCTCTACACTTACGAGAAAATTATTTAAAAACCAAAACTTATGATCCGTTTTTTCCACAGGTGTAATTTTTTTTCTAAAACTACACAAAATTTTTAATATAATAGTATTTCAGAAGCAAAAGGTAAGGATTTTTTTGCAATATAGAACGAGTTATGATGATGATTATGAATTATTACTGTGTTAATATTTAAGAATAAAATAACAATTTGTAGGGTTCTAGTACTGGAATTAAGGATACATTTCTAAGTGTTAAAATTTTTTCTTATAAAATTACTTATATTACTAATTATCAACTAATTGTACTTATGTAAATTGTTTTAAAAGACAAAATTAATTGGCAATACATCTTTGCAATAACTGAATAGAAAGATATAGTTACCATTTATATATATGTGTGAATATGCATTTAAAGGATAAAATACTAAAGGAACGGAAAGATTAAAAATTAAATTTAAATAGAAAATGGTTAGAAACACTTTCGCCAGCACACTTTAAGAAAAATATATTTTTTTATTGATTGAATGCAGCAGCGCAAACAGGAACTTTTCAAGGAGGGGGTCCAGGGTCAAAGTCCACTACTCTCCTATACTCCAATTCGCCACCTAACACATTCTTTTGATTTTCGGGAACAAAAACATTAAAAAATTAATTATTGAATGAATAATTAGCATTAATAAAATTAATTATTAATTACAGTTACTTACTGTACAAACTATGCATATATATAATACTTATTATATATGTATGGGATTATAATCAATCGAAAAAAATCAAGTGCTTTGAGGGTCTGGACCCAAGAATCCCTTCCCTTATGTGCACCACTGATTGAATGTGTATTATGTGTGCAAATGCTGACGTAGTGAGGGTATTTTCCCTCATTGCAAGTTGTTATGTTGATTTATAGCAAAAAAAATCATTCAACAGAAAAAAATAAAGATAAGGATTAAAATTTGCATGCATTAAAAGTATTGAAATGACTTTTTATGTTATTGTTAATTAAAAATATAATAAATTGCAGAAATTCTAGTTTTATTTTACAAATTTATTCATCATATATAATTATACTACATTTATTATAATTTTGTTAAATAAAAAAAATAATCTCTTTTAGTTTTTAACTCATAATTAAAAAAAATAACAGGAAAATATTATTGAGTTTTCTTCGTCTGATATTCAACAATGATTACAGAGAGCTTCTGTGGTTAAAATTGTAACACCGAAATAAAAATGTTCTTTTTAAATTTTTTTTAAAGCTCTTAAAAGTAACAGGAGAAAAAAAAAAATAAATTTTCTTTTGCTTTTATATATATTAAAAATATTTTTCAACTTTGAATGAATCATTTCTTTAAAACTTTATTTTTTACCCTTTTATTTGCTTGTTTGCAATAAATTGGGAGAAGTTTCTGTTGGCCGTGAAGTGGATAAAATGTCCATCACACAATACTCGCCCTAGGCAACAGCTGTGAATGAGAAACCTCCACTTTCCAACAACACAGAAACCGAAAAAGCAATAAAATTGTCCCCTTCAAAACCATTAGAGGACCCCACGCAGTTTTAAGAGGGGAAGGCATAAAACTGTGGTGCGCTTTTGAAGAAGTTCGCAAAATTAAACAGAAACCTTTTCGCTACCACTAGCTTTGAAAAAGTAGACCGCTTTCCAAGTGAGTTTCAATTAGCGAGTCATCCACTTAGAGGGTTGAGAAAAGGCCACATGGCACACATGTATTGGCATATGTGAGGTAGGTTTCAAAAGTTCCAGGACTGAACCTATAATGTGAAAAATTTTAGTGTTAGAGTGACTACGATAGCATTTATGTGTCAATGCATTCTGCCCCTTTTCTCAAAAGGTTTGTCTCAAACCACGTGGTTGATGGCTTGCCACGGGGTCCTATTTTGTAGGTGGATGCATTTAGTAGCCGGCGTTTTAAAGAAATTGCTTTTGTTGAGCAGAGAATAATATTAAAGTTTGTTCTGTCTGGGGAAACAGTTCTACGGAGACTTACGAAATGTTGAAGCATGTTAAGGCAGTGATATATTAAAGCGAAAGCAATATTTTGAGTGACATCAACGATTAGAGAAGCTAGGGAAAGTGTCAAAGACGACGAACGCTCTGGGTGGCCACAGACTTCCCACACTGCTGAAAACATTAAAAAGTTCTCTGGTGCAGTACATAAGAACATGCATCAAACAACGACGAGGTTAAAATTAAAATACTTTTTAATCCCCAGATTTTGCCCCCTAAAACTTCAGAATATTTTTTTGAATTGGCACTTCAATTTCAGGGTCGTCGATTTCAATACGCAGAAGAATTTAGAAGTGCATCGCAGGCCTAATTAATAGACATGACTAAAGATGAATTCCCGAAATGTTTCGATGACCCGTACAGGCGATGGCAAATGTGTGCTGTAGATCAAGAGTTATTTCAAAGGAGGATGCATTTCAGCAACTTAACTGTTAATATTTTTTTAATTCTAGATTCAGTACGGGAACTTTTGAATTCTACAACGTAATAATGTCAAATTATAACTTAGTACTAGATTTCAGACACATTTCAGAAAAGTTCAAGTTCGATATGGTTTTTCGCTCCTCTCTTTTGGTAAAGTTCTACTTTTTATATTTAGATAGCAGCGCGAACTCAGTTTTAGAGTTAGACGAACCTTACAGTTATGAATATAATGAGATATCTTATAATTTTGAAAATATATCTATTTTTACATATATATACTTTTAATTATTATATATAAAAAATGACCTATAAATTCAAATTCATAAAGAATACTTAGGAGAGTTCAAGCAAACTGATTTCAATTTGATGAATTTTTTCGTTAAATATGATGTAACCTCAATCATTAAAACACTTGTCTACAAATTTTTTATGTCTGCGTTTTTCTAAATTTTTATTCCTCCATCGAAAAAAAAAGAGAAATTGAGAGAAACACAAATTATATTATAAAGATCCTTATTACTAGATAAAATAATTTCAGCCTTGAGAGAGAAAAAATAACAGCGTAGTTTTAATGATGAATAAAAAAGATAAATCATACGAATAAAATTATTATCTCTTTAATGCCAATTTGTTGTACTAAAATGATCATTACGGCTGAAATGATGCTGTATATACATTTTTCATTAGTTAGTGATCGAGGATGCAAGTAAAAAGGCTATGTTAGTAAAATACATCCGTAACCTGTATTTACGTTTGCAACGTTGAGACTGGGGTTGGAGGATCTCTACGGCCTAATCCTATTAACAGGTGTTGTTGATTAAATAAAAATTAATGTTTCTCTTTTTATAGCTAACTTTTCCATTGTATTCAAAGTATTTTTCAATGTTTCAACAAGACTGCCCTTAAATTTATATTACGATTCAAATAGCTTCTCTTGATACCTATCTTCAACACTCCGTTTGCGGAATTTCCAAGTGACCATTTCCGGAATGCTCATCGAAATTGGTCTCTTTAATGTAACCTCTGAACTAATCACTCACCATTTAATAAAGGATTACTTACTACAGAAGCACTGCTTGCCGATAGTGATTTATATTGACCATTAAGAGGAATAGAGAGCATTAATGATTGGTGGAGCTTGACATCAGAGAAATGCTCTTCCTAGTGTATAAACCAATCTGTTGAGCACCAAGTAATGGGATATTACTAAATTGATTGAATTGTCCGCTCTTTGTATTACACTGCTGATGTTGGTAACAATGTTTTATCATGTTGCTTATAATTAAAAGGATTTTGTAGCCAATGAAAATATTTTGTTCCGAGTAATTTAATAAATGTGTGTATGAATATGAATATATATTTAACAACGATAGCAATTATGTACATTCTTCTTTATTATTTAATGAAATTTCAATTTTAATCTTATCGATTCATAATAACTTTAAAATTTTTAGATTTCCTCTTGTAATAAAAAAGTATTGATTTAGAATATATATATATATATATATATATATATATATATATATATATATATATATATATATATATATATATATATATATATATATATTCTTCATTAATTACGTTAAAAGCTTCACAGAATTTTATTCATCGTTTGTTATTCTCCAGAAAAGCCAGCCAATGAAATCTTTAAAAGTAGCATTTAAAAATATATAGCTGATCACCTTATATAAATTTATTTTTAAAGAAATATTCATCTACTTCATATTTAATATATAAAGGACAGATACTTATTTTTTTTATCATCTTAAATAAAAACTAACAAATGAATACACTTTTATCTTTTCCATTTACAACACTGCTTACTTAGAATTTAGTGGGAGAAACCAAAGATTCACATATTAAATATTTGAAAATTCTGATGCTCTTTCTAGTGGACTCTGAAAAATAGTCATGTGTGTTAATTAATTCAAAATACTTACTGAAAAACTTGAACATTTAATTGTTCTGCTCTTTTCTATACTTATGATAACTATATAAAAGGAGGAATAAAATTAAGGAAAATACTATAAAAATGTTAGCTGGGTGTACTTTCTGTCTGTCATTAATGTGAAACGCAAAAGTAGGTATCCAGAAAAAAAACGCCATCTGTATTACAGTTCTTTTGCATTTTAATATTTACTGTAAATAGGTCACATTTGAAAACTAAATAATTATTAAGGATTTTTAAACTGTAATTCAAGATTGAATAGACGCGATAATATTTTTTGTGCATGTGCCAATGATATAAATATACAACGATTACATTTAAATGTTATATGCACAATGTATACATTTATCAGTTAAGAGCGTTAACTGAAGTAGTTTCGTTAGTCTTTACAGTCATTATTTAATTGTGGAACATTTACTCTAATTTGAAACTATCTAATAACTATCACACTTTTTTGTAGGTATAAAATTTTTCCTACATAATTTTTAATAGAACTTTTTAAGAATAACATATACTTCATGATTAAACAATTTGCTATAAAAATTTTATTTTTTAAAGGAATTCCAACTAATATACCAATTGGGTTGAATGTTCTGTCATACATTTTTCAAAAAATATACAAATTGTTAAAATTAATATAATTCAAGAATGTGCTGAATTTCCGATATTTTGAACATAATATGTTTTAAATTCGAACATGTAGTTGCCATAAATGTTAAAATATCGGAAACGAAACTCTTTATAAAACGAAACCTGCCACTGAATTTTTAAATGGTATATACTTAAGGTTACAATTTGAACACATAGTGAAAGAACAGTATTATTGACGGATCGATTAAAATGATAGTTTTAACAAAACTTTCAAACATATATAATTATTTCTTGTAACATTTTTTCGATTAAAATATTATTTTGAATCACTTCTAAGTGGATGCAAGAAAATAAGAAAAAAAAAGAAAAAAGAAAAATTTCAGATAAAAGAAACACCATAAATTTAATTCCTCTTGATAATATCATTGACACAGACTGTTTTCAATAAACTGGGTTTAAATTTGGTGAAAATGGCATACTCTTATGCAAACAACCTAATGTTGACGTAGTAGTAAACATTGCCAATGTTTTTGAAAAATAACCTCTGCAGTTCATCCCCCATACATTGTAAACATTGAGTTTTCTGAAGAAAAAGAGATCTGGAATACCTTAAACAAAATGAAGTAAAAAGGCCAGATGAAGAAATCGTATGTTTGGAAAAAAAATAAATCACATTCTGAAGTAAGAGAATAACAAATTAAAACAAGGTAATGAAATGAAACCTTAGACAACAAAGGGGAAGAGCTTGAGATGAAGCTTGCCAAATCCAATACTCCAGATCGGGAAACCTTCGAATCCAAGAGAGAAAAAAGAGTTGGAAACAGAAAACAAGTCTTTAAAGCAAAAACTAAATCTTGTTAAGTAATTTTTGAAAGTTAAGCAGGTGTAACTTTAGGATGTCAACAACCATTGTGAGGAATTGAAAGATTTAAAAAATGAATGAAAATATTGATCAAGTATGTGAAGAAAAGAAAACAAATGACAATATAAAAAATGACGTAAGCCAGTCAGTAAATTTTTCTTTTTGTAATCTTTTTTTTCCGTTTATTTTTTATCACTTAAAATTTCACTTTTTCTAATTGGACTCCAACGTATGACGTTGGACAAGTCGAAGTGTATGCGTGGAGTAGCAATTTTAATTCCGTCAATCTAATCACAGAAGAGTTACCTAACTTATCTGTGCAGCGCATATAAGGTCATCAGGAGAAGAGTCTGGTTGTGAGTAGAAACTGAAACGAACAGCTGGACTGTATTCTTTATTTTTTACATGTTGATTTCCGGCCACCAAACTTTGATGTCGTAATCCAGGGGTAGAGACTTTTCTAGGGTACAGGTTGTTTTTAATGTTTTCAAGGTATTACTCTCCGCCCAGTGGTGTAAGTTTGGCAGGCAAAAAAAATGCTCTATACAATACTTTATTGTAACTTAATAATAATAAATACGGAATATGTACTAGTTACTTAACTACACTAAGAAATCTTAAATTTTAAAACCATGGTTAAAGCAAGACGCAAGACATAAACATAATAATAATAATAGCCACAAATATAATAATATAAAAGGAGGTCTTTTTTTATTACCAAACAATACAAGATACAATAAAAATAAATAGTCGTAGGTAGATTTTATTCACAGAAGTAGGTAGAGTCAAAGAAGTATATTAAACGAAATGATATTTTTTTTTTTAAAAAAATTAGGTTACTTTACTTCATCCATTAGTTTCCAAAAGTTATTTTTAGGTTCTGAGCTGTCATTTTAATGGAGGACTTCGTTTTCTTTAAGAGATAAAGAGAATATATATAATGTATATTTTTAGTTATTTCTTCCACATCAACATTGCCAAATGCGTAACACATGAAAGTAACTATTGTGTGGTTCTCTACTAGTAAATTCTCGAAAACGTTTCACAAATTCAGAATGATGTTTTATTATTTCATCAGAACACTTCACTTTATTTATTGTACTTTCATTTTTAAACAACTCCTCCGAAATATTTTTGAAATTTTTTAATTCATTCTTCATTAAGTGGGAAGATAATAGCTTCAACTTTTGTGTTTGAAATTTTTAACAAATACAATCAGTTCCACTATTATTTTTTCCCTTGTAATTGCAAGTTCAATTCATTACAATGGTTTTTTATATCAAAAATAAAATCTAAATCCATGAACCAAGCTTCTTTACCAAGTTCCTAGTACGCTTCATCTTTTGATTCTAAAAAAATATTTTATCTCTTGTAGTAGGTATTTGAATTTTTGTAAAAATATACTCCGACTTAACCATGAAACACTTGCATGATATAAGAATTCTTTCTAATCAGATTCGTTTTCTTCTAGTAGGGCCCAAAACATTCTTCTCTGAAGTTTTTTTCCTCGAATTGAGTTCACAATTTCCACGCAGTTTCCCATTTTATGACCCATATTTAGAATTTTGCAACATAGGGACTGTTGGTGAATAATGCAATGACAAGAAAGGAAATGCGTTAAGTCATCGTCTCTCAAACATATCAATCTAAAAATCCATTGACTGTGCCATTCATTGTTGGGCCCCATAAGTGGCCATCAATACAACTTTATAAATTGTAATTTTTCCCCCTCTATTTATTTTTTGAAGGCGCTGTAGCGACTTGGCACCACAGCACTAAGAGGCTTGGCACCTAGCACCCGATAGACTAGAAAGAGGGCGCTGCTGTGAACGGTTTTGGCCTTTGAGCGGGAAGGAGAGAAGAAGAGGAGTGTGGTTTCGAACGTGAAAATGGAGGCTGATGCCTGTAGTTCCGTATGCGATTTATAATTGTAAACAGAGTTGTAAATATACTGATATGTGCTTTGAAGAAATAATAATAAACGGTAAACCCGGTTAATTTGAGTGATGATTAATTCAACAACAAGACGATCTTACAGCGCAGTGAACATCTTCGCCTCGAGTTTTCTTCTTAAGAGGAAATATTATTAATAATTTTTCTTTAACCCTCCAAGCGGATAGCACGGTAAATTCCGTCATTGTAAAGATGCTTCGAAAATGCACTGCACGGGT